>CM062806.1:519349092-520549092 GCA_031772625.1 Pinus tabuliformis | reverse complement strand
ATGCATATCGAAAGATGCCATTTGGTCTGATCAATGCCGGCGCTACCTTTCAGAGAGCCATGGACATTTCATTTAAAGGTTTAGTCAATAAATCCGTAGTGATTTACCTGGATGATATAACAGTGTACTCCAAGAAGCGAATCGACCATCTCAAAGACTTGAAGAAAATCTTTCAAAGATGTTTAAGGTATGGGATTTCACTTAACCCAAAGAAATCTTTTTTCGCATTAAGTGAAGAGAAATTGCTACGATTCATAGTGTCGAAATTTGGTATTCACATTGAACCTGGCAGAATCAAAGAAATTTCCGAAATATCCATACCCCATAACAAGAAAGCCATGCAATCACATTCTTTAGCTCGAACTTACAAGGTGCTGAACTTAATTATTCAGACGTGGAGAAACAGGCATATGCCGTTTTCAAAGCGATCAAATATTTCAGACCTTTCTTACTTAAAGCCCACACCAAAGTCGTAGTACCGTTTCCAGTTGTAAGAAACCTTCTGGTACAGAAGGATGTGGGAGAAAAGAGAGCAAATTGGATTAACGCTTTACAAGAATACGATCTTGAGATCAAACCAACAAACATCGTAAGAGGTCAAGGCTTCTGCAAAATGTTAGCTGGAGCATCGCAAATTACTAAGAACTCATCTGAAGAGGTACATACGTATGAGGTAAGCCTAAACGACGCAGAATCATTATATGCTGACACCATTTATTTTCTTAAGAACGGGTATGCTCCATTACGCCTGGATCACACCAAGAAAAGAGCTCTGAGATTGAAAGCTAAACAATACCAGCTCATAAATGATGTTCTGTTTAAAAGGAATTACGATTCTGTGCTTCTTAGGTGTCTTGAGAAAACTGAAGCCGAAAAGGTTTTGCAGGAACTCCATGATGGACCAGCAGGTGGACACTATGCTGGAGACGCTACTGCACATAAGATCTTACGTGCAGGATATTATTGGCCCACGCTGTTCAAAGACTCATACAATCACGTAAGGAAATGCCAAGTCTGCCAGACTGCTGCAGGAAAACAAAGGAAATCGTCCATGCCACTACAGCCGGTCAACATCGAGCAACCATTCAGCCAATGGGGCTTGGACATAATAGGTGAGATCGTTCCTCACTCTTCTAAGCAGCATAGGTATATCCTCACGGCAACAGATTATTTTACTAAATGGGTAGAAGCAGTTCCTCTCAAGACGGTTAATTCTGAAAACATTATTGAATTCATAGATCAATTTATCATTACTAGGTTTGGATTGCCAACGGCCTTAATGTTTGATAATGCCTCATATTTTTCTGGAAATACCATGACTGAGTTTGCGCTTAAAAGAGGGTTCAAACTGAAATATTCTGCCAACTACTATCCGCAAGGTAATGGATTGGCCGAATCAACAAACAAGAACCTAATCAGGATTATTAAAAGAACAGTTGACCAAAACCAAAAGAATTGGCACAAAGCGCTGGTAAATGCTTTATGGGCTGATAGAATCACGAAGAAAGCTTCAATCGGCACTTCTCCCTTTAATTTAGTTTATGGGAAAGAAGTAATTCTTCCGACTCACCTAGTCATTCCCTCTTTGTCTTTAGTGCAATACATCGATGAAGTATCTACTTCCTCTTTACAATTGAGACAAATGGAAATAATCAAACTAGAATAACAATGAGAACAAGCTAAGAAAACCCATGCTCATCACCAAGCGCTAATAAAATCCTCTTTTGACTCAAACATCATAACCAGAAAAAACTTTCAGATGGGAGATTTAGTTTTGAAATGGGATAAGGCTCATGAAGAAAAGGGCAAACATACAAAATTTCAGAAGCTGTGGCTTGGTCCTTTTCAGATTGTAGAAGTCATAGGCCCATCGATGTTTATGTTGCAGGATTTGGCAGGTAGAAGAGATTCTTTGCCTGTCAATGGACAGATTCTTAAAATGTATTTTCCATAGAAGAGCATTCTTCTATTTTTGTAGGTTAGTTTTAGTTTTTATTTTAGTCTTTCTCTTTCTTAGAAATAAAACCGGTTGTAAATGATCATTTAAAAGGATTCATGAAAGAGCACGCCAATTCTCTATCAGATTTTGATTTCGCTTGTACAAGTAGCAAAATTTTTCGAAAAATCTGACTTTTATTATTGACAAATAGAGTTAACTTTAGCCTGAATACGATGTTAGTTTCAACCTCAAAAAACTTTGATGAAAGCAACCTTTGGTAAAAAATTGTTTTATATCAGCACAATGAAAGGTATCATCAATAATAAAATAAATATTCTCTGCAAAGCTGCTGTTTTCAAAAAACTCTATTATTGTCGTCCAGAGCTTTCTTAAGGAAAAACAATGACTTCCTCCCTGCTAAAAGGAAACCGCAGCGTTCAGAGAAACAATCCAAGAAAACACTATATCTCAAAGAATAAGAGGTCTCATCACGAGCCGGCTTATCATGATCACAGATATTATAACTTGCTGACTTTGCCAATACTGTCTATCAAAACAGGGCAACGACTTAAGATTGTTGCAATCAAAAGACAAGAGGTCTCATCACGAGCTGGCTTGTTCAGTAAAAGTGTAAATCAAGTGAATGACTGTGTCATAATTTGGCCACCAAACCAAGACATTGTTCTTTAGAGAATAAAAAAGGAAAAAGTGTAAAAAGGATTTTTCTCTGGGATGTTGTAGATAACCTCAAGCAGGAAAAAGGATCATTGCTGGATAACATGGTAACCCTGTCGAGGCTATGGACGCTTGCGGGCAGTAGAGGCTCTACCTACAACAAATGAGTATACTTTAAAAGCCAGTACGCAGAGAAGACCTTATTTTATCTTTAATAAAGACCGAGTAATGTCTGATGTGAATGCAAGAAATAAGCCTGATGAGGCAGACAATTGGAATATAAAAGGGGTTGAGACAAAGTATCATTGACAGGATGAGGGATAATCTACTCTATCTGTCCATAACAAAATTTAGACATATGAAAATTTTGTTGTTTCGGAAGTGAAAGGTCAATAGAAAAACAGAGATAACTGGTTCTTCACAGTGAATCGCCATTGTTGTGGTCACCAACAACCCCCCTCTTTGTTGGATATTAGCAATAATATCAAGCAAAGGGGGACCCTTAGCCAAAAAATCCCAAAAATATTTTTATTTAAAATTTTTTGTATTTAACTCCCTAAGAGCTATATCGCATCGCAAAGATAGAGTGAAGCGTTTTCCTAAGCGCATAAATACGCTGCAAAAATGCGACGCGAAATCCATCGCATCGCATGCATTAAGAGCGCTCTTAAAAGGAAAACCCAAGGAAACGCCGACAGCCGATATGCGACGTCGCATATCGCAACGTCGCATAAGCAGCACAAAGTAATAAAACGAAAATCTGCGATATTGCGATCTGCGATCTGCCAAACTGCGGTTTTGCGATTTGCGATCTGCGACGAATGAGACTATCAATTGTTGTGATGACACTTCTCGACATTGCAATCCTCGATGCTGCGATGCAAATCGCAGAAACCACTCATCACAGAATTTCTTCGGCATGATCTATAGCCTCAAAATTTAACGCGCACCTTAAGGGAAATTAATGATTGCACGCCTAAGTATCCAAAGATGATTGTGTTGCGTTTTTCGAAGAGTCAAGTCATAATGAGTGTCATGATTATACATGATCTCTAGAGGTCGACAGGGATGGTCAGTTCAGGCCTTGAGACCATAGCTCTAATACTTTGGGAATGCCAGGACAGACTCAAAGGAGATGGCTACCCTTACATAGCCTGTAAGGGAATTTTACCTTCTGCGAAGGATCAAAATGTTTGTCAATTGGGGGTGCATTTGGAGTAATAGTTTCATGATTAGCATCTAGCTTATTTGACATCTTCTTCTTCATCTTCATCTTATTCTTCTTCTTAGCCTCCTAGTTACTAGATTTGAAACTTTCACCAGGCGAAGTAGAAGAGGAGGGTGAAGAAAGGGGGGAAGAAGGCGAGGGGTCAACCTTAGAATCCTCGTGATGTGATTCGAATGAAGGATACATTTTCACAGGAGTTGGTACACTTGGGGCCATCAATGTCGAAAACAACCAGACAGGCAGACCAATGGTTAACCCAGGAAGGGACAACATTTCCAAATAAGGAGCACCAACATTTCCAAGAGAAGGAAAAGGACCAGGATTTCCATCCTAGGGGAACCCTTGACTAGTAGACTCTAGGAATGTTGCAATTGGAATAAATTTTTAAAGCCATACTAAGGAAGATAACTTTTAATGATGGAACTACCTCAAGGGATAATTCCTTCTCCCATGAGAACAGGATCCATCTCCCATCCATCTTTCCTATATAAACCTCCCTTCTTCCCAAGAACAAACTAGTTGTAGTGACATAGTTAGAGTGTTGGCTAAGTGTGAGTATAATATTTTGATTTGACAAGCAAGCTATTACTAGTTGTAGCCATCTAGTTGCGTGAGGGAGAAGTTTGTTTGGTTTGGAGTGAAGCCTAAAGAGAATAGTCTTTAAACTATTGTTGTTTGAAGCCATCATTAAGTGCTAGCATAAGTGTGTGGGAACCTAGTTTTGTCAGAGGAAGACTGCAACGTCAAGACGAATGGTTGTAATCTCTCTTTGATATTAATATATTCAACTATTGATTGATTTCCTACATGTTTTGTAATATTACATATTCATGTCTTGATGCTTCTTGACTCATTAAGTAGGTTGGATTGCAATTTGTCTATTATTATGTTTGTGTGTTGTTGTTGTTTACTTGTTTCAGGAGCTTGACGAAGGAAGTGAGAGATTGCTAGAGCGAGCAAGTGAGCACATCACTAAGAAGGATAAGCGACCAAGAGGTAGGCCCTCTTGATTGATCCTAACCTAAGGAAATCTTCCATAGAATGTAACTATTGTAGCTAGACCCATTATTGGGCTAGAGGAATTCGTTCATGTCTGCACTTTTAATTTTACTTCACCACAAATTGGCGAATCTGCTGGGGAGTAGTGCTAATCTCTACACGTCAGTGCGGGCAATACAAAGGCCATTAGCGTCAGTGTTGTAAATTGGGAAAAACATAATTTCCAGGGGAAATGGTGCAAAAGGGAAATTATCTACTCATGAAGAAGAACATAATGGGAGTTTCTCCATGATGACAAAGCTTGTGGGGTTCACTATAAAGGTCCTCCAGGATCAAGGAATGGGGAGTATATGGATATTGACAAAATGTTGCGTAAAAGGAGCTAATTTGTAGGATCATGCAAAAAATGGGGCAATTTGTGGAGTGAATATTGGGAAAATAAGGGGAAGTCATAACCTCTTCAGTTTTCCACCAAATTGGATGCAAAAAGAGGTTGGAGAGCCATTTTTTAACATTCTGGACTGATTGGAGTAGGTTTCAGAAGCATTTGAGCATCGTAAACATAAATTCTTACATTTTTTAGCATAATAGAGAGGCCCAAGCCATTGGAAGTTGGACCAAGGAGACATAGCCCAAAATACCCTTCATTACACTTGCAAAAATTCATGAATCCTTAAGCACAATGAAAGCATTTTGTTAATAATTTGAGGAGGACATTAGCACTGCAATCTAATATTCTAAATCAGATCAATTTGGTATTAGATCTTAAGTTTTTCTTTGTGAAATAAGGATTTAATTGTTTGCAAGTTTATGTCATTCTTACAAGGTTAAAAATAAAAAAGAGATGAAGGAAAGCTGATTGGAAGCCTTGAAGTTGGGTCAAGGGGAAGGAGAGCAAGGTTACCACAATCTCCAACCCCAGTTCAGCCTTGAGTTGCAATCAATACTCCAGAGATCATGTATCATGAAGGAGAACATACAAACATGACAGAAGATGAGAATACCTTTAGAAAGGATTTCTTTAATATGACAAAGATGGTGAAGGTCCTCTACGAAGAGAGGAATACCATGTTGCAAGGGGAAGTTCAAAACCTCCTAAAGGAGAAGGATCTTCAGGAGGAGGTAATATAAAAGGAGGTAATGGAAATGGAGAAAAACGTCCACCCTATCCACCATCTTCTTCACAAGCATCTTCACCCTCTTCCACTAACACAACCCTTACTCATACTCATCATCATTCTTCAAAAGGAACTGGTAAATCACGTTTTTTAAAACTTGATGTTAAATTCCAATTGCCCACGTATAATGGTCAAGTGAATGCAAAGAAGCTTGATAATTGGATTTGTCAGTTGGAGGTCTATTGCAGGATTCAAAAACTTCAAGAGGATGACATAAAGATTCAGTTAGCTTCCTTGAGAATGGAGGGTGCAACACTAGTATGGTGGGAATCAAAGACCCAAGAGGAGATTAAAAAACATGGTAATATATCACTTTCTTGGAATGATTTCATTGCTACAATCAAAGAAAAATTCTACCCTCTAGATTATATGTAGAAATCCATCATAAATTGGTAGAACTTTAGACAGCTTAAAGGTCAAAATGTGCAAGATTACACCCGAGAATCTAGAAAAAGGTCTTTGATTTTAGGTGTAGATTTGCAATCACAGGACGCATTGCTGAAGTACATAGGGGGTTTACATAGTTACCTTGGGCATAATATATTAATGTTTAATCCCAGTAATCTAGATGATGTGTGTGTGCAAGCTACTCATCTTGAGGCAAGAGGGAAAAACACTCCAGAAGAAGGTAGTAAAAATCCATTTAAGGGTAAAGAGAAAGAAAATGGATTCAAGGGAAAAAAAAATGCATCTATCAAAAAAGAAGGAGAGAAGGTTACATGTAAACATTATTCTAGAGAGGGTCATGATGAAGCTCATTGTTGGAAGCTTCATCCAGAAATGAAACCAAAGAAATTCAACAACAAAGGAAAAGAAAAGACAGTTGTTGTCATTCAAGAGGATTTGGGATCCGATTCAGGTGATGAAACTAAAATCACAACCATGGGGTTAAAAGGAAAAGAATCCATTTCCAACACTATTTCTTCAGACTCGCAAAATGAAACTCCAAATGAAAAGAGGAGAATACAAAATTTTCACATAAGGGTGATCTCAAAACATAACAAGATTGATATGTTGTTCGATAGCGGCTCTCAAGACAATCTTATCTATGAAAACATTGTCAATAGTTTAAACTTGGAAACTGTTCCACATCATAAACTGTATCCACTTAGATGGGTGTGTCACAATGCACAATTACAGGTTATGAGAAAGTGTAAACTAAAATTTTCCATTACTGCAAATTTCAGAGGTGAAGTGGAGCTTGACGTTGTACCATTAGATATTTGTGGCATAGTTTTGGGTAGTCTGTACCTTTATGATAGAAAATATATCTTCCATAGACATGAAAACAAATATCATTTATTCAAAAATGGAGTAGAATATATTGTGAGAGCTCATAGAAAGAAAATAAATCTTTCACTTGTTAATGCAGGGTAGAGGAAAAGACTAGTGAATTCGAGCATGAATTTAGTGCTTCTCATGATCAAACCAAAGAATGATATTGATTGTGAAGCGTTTGATGGCTGTAATTCTAATTTGAAATATAAAATGGTTGATGTAGTTAACCATTATGATGAGGTGTTTCCAAAAATATTACTTCCCAAGAGAGGAATTCGTCATGAGTTATAGTTGTATCAAAAATTCCTTCTTCCTCACATTGGCATGTACAGGATGTTAGTGATGGAAAGCGCATAAATTAAGAAGAAAATCTAGGGATTGTTAAATAAAAGGATCATTCAACCTACTCCTTTAACATGTGGTGCACCTGTTGTGTGGGAACCCAAGAAGAATCATAAGAATTTCATTGAATTGGATTCAAGAAGTGATTTTCATCAAAGTAGAGTTGTTGAAGGAGATATATGGAAGACGACATTCAAAACCACACAAGCTTTGCTTGAATGGCTTGTTATGTTTTTTGGTCTTTTCCATGCTCCTACTACTTTCATGCATATGAAGCAAGACATATTGAAGCCATTTCTAGACATGATAGTCTACTTGGATGACATTTTCATTTTCAGAAAATTTCATTATGAACATGTCATGTATGAGAAAAAAAATACTTGATGTCATATGTCAAGAACATTCATTTCTGAAGATCTCAAAGTATATTTTGGAGAAAACTTCTTTGATGAACTTGAGTCATGAAATTGGTTCTCCCAAGCACGTTCAGGTTTGCAAGGGATTTATGGCGGTCTGCGTGGGACGTGGAGAAGGTGAGCTGAATTTAGACCTCTCCAAGAATGGTGCCATTATGGATTGGTCAACCAACATTGAAGCTGTACTTGAGAGCGATACCATAATTCCAACAAGTGGGATCTATGGAAGCTATAGATCTATCACTCTAGGCTTCTTTCAAGTATTCCATTCATCCGTAACAGTCTGTGGTGGTATTGAATCCATTCCTACAGACACATGTAAAAGAATTATACATGCATGTAAAGCAACAGACACATTTTCTCTGCTCCCAATTTACGCATGCATGCTCAAGATAGTCATTTAGATAAGAGGTTTTTTGGGAGTAGCCCAATGTTGGAGGAGAGATTTTGTTAATTTTTCTTCTATTGTAGCTCATTTGCATTCGTTGGCAATTGTGCAAAAGGTCTTCCAGTGGGGAGGCAAACAACAAGAGGCATTTGATGCTTTAAGACAAAAGATTAGTTCAACATTTATACTTTTTCTTCTAAACTTGAAAAGGTCATTTGAGTTTTAGGTTGAAGTACTTGACTATGCCATGGGCATAGTCTTTATGCAATATGGTAAGCCCATTTCATTTAATTTAGAAATTTTCAATTGTGCAATGTTTAAGTTGCAGTGAGAAGGGCACTTTCATTGGATGGGTTTTCTTCTACTATTCCACTTGGTCAATAGGTATTAGAAAGGTATAAGCAACAATTTTGTTGATGTACTTTCTAAGCTTATAGTTTGTATAACTACTTTCCTCAAGCATCATTTTGTTTTACATGAAAGTTATGTTAAGAAGAATACATACTTTCAAGATGTACATTCAAGCTTGAGTCAAATGAATCAAGTGGAGGAATTTGTTTACCATTTGCATCATAATGTATTGTATCATCTTGGTAAGAAGGATGTTTCTACTAACACTAACATGGACACAGCCAAAGAGTTTATTGAGCGACTCCAAATGGTACATCAAACAGTGCAAGAATAGCTTGAAAAGGGAAATGGCAAGTACACAGCAAGGCACGATAACCATCGTGTAGATCACAAGTTCCAACTCAGTGATAAATGGATCGAGATTGGAAAGGTGAGGGAAATGTACCCTCACCTACTAGACAATTGAAGGTGATCCTTTTAGGGTCCAAAAGGCTTCTAGTGGGGTGAAGTGATCAGGTGCTCAAAATTAGGCTCAAAACTCAAAGTGTCATAATCTCTATAAAATTAGCTTCAAATCAAAGAACTCGTCATCCTAATTCCAATGGTGTGAACGACACTTGAACCTAAGCTCATATGCAGAAGTTAGAGCAAGTCAAAGTTCAAATTTGAATTGGACACATAGCAGGAGTGGATGACGTGGCATGGTTCTTCAGCAAATAGGGGAAGCGCCAAGTGGCAAGCTACCATTGGCCCTTGCATTTGACTAATCGCATGTCACAGGCAAGTTGACATTAAAAATCAGCCCCATAATAGCCAAGGTGTGATGTGATAATCACAATCGCACATTGCAACAGACCTGGTAGGAAGTCATTAAAGAATCGGCCCCAGCAGGTGCAATGCGATGATCACAATCGCACATCGATGAAGGGAAGTATTACAGCTAATCAACCCTTGGTGTACCCAGGTTGTGATACGATAATCACAATTGCACTTCGCAAAAGACAAAGTCCCGCACATATAAGATCGTCGATACTCCGCCGATTGTGATTTGCAAAAGGATCCCAGAGGTGAAAAGTTTATTGGTTCTGGCACATCGCACTGCCGCATTCACAAACCATAAGACTGCCAGGTTTTACCGATTCTGATTTGCGATGGAACATTCGACTAACATATTATGGCCCCCGTGCAAAGCTAATTTGTAGGATCATGCCAGAAATGGGGCAATTTGTGGAGCGAATATTAGGAAAACAAGGGGAATTCATAACTTCTTCAGTTTTCCACCAAATTGGATGAAAAAAGAGGCTAGATATCCATTTTTGGACATTTTGGACTGATTGGAGGAGGTTTTAGAAGCATTTGAAAATTGTAAACACATATTTTTACATTTTTTAGCATAATAGAGAGGCCTAAACAATTGGAAGTTGGACCAAGGAGACGTAGCCTAGGAGGGGTGAACTCCTTTATCATATGCTTGTTGTAATGTGTTTTTGATGATGTTATGTACATGTTTATGTTGTTGTTAATTTTCTTATTTATGTTAAATTTCTCATAAAATTAACATAAAAACTTTTCATTACATTTGCAAAAATTCATGAATCCTTAATCACAATGAAATAATTTTGTTTATAATCTAAGGGGGATCTTAGTACTACAATATAATATTATAAATCATATCATTTCCATACTTCCATAGCAAGGAAATAATGCATGAGCCCCAGGTCATTGATCTTAAATTCTCTTGAAAAATCCTCTTTTCAAGTTTTTACCAACTTCTCATCACCTGTTAGAATTAAATCATCGACACATATAATATTATAATCAACAATTTACCTTCAACTGAAATATGGTAAAGGTTTGAATCTCCTTCACTTTTGGTGAAGCCCAGCCTAGTGAAATAGTTTCCAGTCCTGGTGTACCAATCACGAGATTCTTGTTTCAATCCATATAGTGCTCACTTGAATCTGCACACATGCGAATCTCTATTGAAGATCTAAAATCCTTCCAGCTGCTCAATGTACACATATTCCTCAATCACACCATTGAGGAATGATGTCTTCACATCCATCTGATCTGTCTTCCATCCCATCTGCATTGAAAGTGCTAGAATAGATTTTATTGAAGATTACCTTTCTACCAGATCAAAGATATCCTTATAATCAATTCCCTCCACCTGAGAGAACCCTTTGGCCAAAAATCTAGCCTTGTGTTTCTCCGCACTCCCATATGTTACTTTCATTACCTTGTAAGGCCATCTAGAACTCACCATTGACTTGTCTACTAGTCTTGGGACCACATCCCAAACATTGTTTCTGATATTGGATTCATACTCCTCAACCATGGCATCAACCCATATTGGTTTCTACAGTGCTTCCACGAATGAGGATGGCTTAATATTTACACTCTCGCTCATGAGAGCCATGTAGCTAATGTACCGATATGGTGACCTCCTCTTCCTTCATTGTGATGTAGGTGATCCTCTTCTCCATGCAATTGAAGCTCCATTTGAAGGAAACATCTCATGTGTTGAAGAATCTATGGAAATTGGATTAATAATATTATTCTCATGATGATAACTATTTGTGAGGTACTTTTTACTTTTTCTTATTAGCACAATCTTCTCGTGTTATTATTAGAAAGTGTTTTCTTAATTCATCAAATGGTTACCAAAACAAAAGAGACAAGAACAAAAGATGTTGAATTTCTGTTAGGGCCAAAACCTTTGACTCTTTGAGAGGAAAAACACACAAATTCTTCTTATATAGATTCCAACTGACTAATTCCAAGACCACAACCCTTGACCTAATAGCTACTCCAAGACCAAGACAGGAGTCATCTTCTGCTTCTATCTTCTAGATTCTCCTTCCACGGTTGAGGCTTCATTACTAGAGCAATCCGAAATTCATCACTACAAGATCACTGTACTGTAAGCATACTTGTATCATTATCAAGACTATGTTTAGCATTGGATCTTCTAGTGGCAACACTGAGATAGTTTCTTCATCGAACTGTAGCTTAATTATATCATTAAATTGTAGTATGTCTATACTCCTTGTGACTATGATTGCAGAGGATTCCAAATTTCCTTGATACTATCGAACTGTAGCATCTCTATAGTACTGTGACTCCTGAGCCTTCCACTGAAATGTATATGATCAATGTTATGTTCTATGGATAAAATTCCAAAGTGCTTCAGTATGACCTCTGAAATGCCTTCACTGTGGTATCTGAAATATTCTTCTATGGCTGCCCTTCGTAACTACAAAATGATCTGAGTTTTGTACTTTGTTTTCCATTCGAAACACTAAACTTCTCACTGTAATGAGAAAATATTAGAGACTATACCCACTTGAAATTGTAGAGGATCTAAATTTCTAAACCTGTCAGAATGTGAAAATATTATCTGGGTATTTATAGTAGTTTGTCCTCCATAAAATATCCTATGCGTCCAACCAAATAGGTGTCTCTATTTGAGGTGGGACGACATGAATTTTCCATACAGTTTGTAGGCCGACTTCAATGGAGGATTGTGCTTGTCTTTTTGGAGGGCTTTTATAGACACTAGATTGACTCATATAAATTTTATATATGCTCAAGAAGAGATCTTCATACATGAAATTGAATCTTTGACTCAATAATAAATCCTAAGGCTCTCAATGGGAGCCACTAAATAAAATCACTTGCTCATGAAACCCATGAAGCATGGCTTACAATAATAATTTTATTTTCTTCATTACATCATTTGCAATAGTCACAATTACATGTCATTATGAAGACTGAAGCTAGTTACATTTTACATTACTCCCTCTTAACTAACGAGGTATTCATAATGGTTCTTGGTCATTCTCAATCTGAAGATTTTCTCACAAGAAGAATTAGATTGGTAACCCATCTGGATAGCATCATAGTAACCAACATTTCTTCCATAACAAGGCCTTGACTGACAACTCTATCTATCATCAGATCATAGTACAATGTTGGTGAGACCAATGACTATAGACACCCTCATCATTGTCTCTCAAGGTACATGCCCACTTGAGTGTTCACTGAGTATCACCTTCTAGGAGTATTCTTATATTTGGTTCCCAACCCTCAAAGAATATTGGTCCTCTTGCCTACTCTTATCTTAGATGCCCTACACATCCTTAAAGAGAATCATATGCTAGATGATTACCCAATCCTCCATTCTTTCTTCCCAAATGAAGACAAGAATGGTGTGTTTATCTCTCCCTCTCAACTAGGGAATATATGCACATTCCTTTAAAGGAATGTACCCAATCTCACCTCTGATCAGGGACTTGCAAAAGCTCCCTCTCAACTAGGAATTCTCTTTTCATCAACAATTTCTTCTTTGTGGGTCCTTCAGCTACTTGATCAATTTCTTTCCTTGATGTCATGGAATTTGGTCGAGCTTCTTCCTTGTAGGGCATTAGCCATTCATCACTTTCCTTCTTGGTTCATCATGTCATTCCTTTCTTCATGGAAAGTGTCCTTGTTGATACATATCTGGAACCTTCATCCTATGGCTACTTCTTCCTCATCATGTTTCTTTCAGGAATTTCTATCCACCACATGAATGCTAGTTGTACTTTCACTTACAATTCTTTTTCTAGTAGCCCTGCATGAACCCATCCATATATTATTCAAGAAAACATAAAATTAAATCAAACAATACTTTACGAGATGGCTTGCATGAACCCATCCATATATTATTCAAGAAAACATAAAATTAAATCAAACAATACTTTACGAGATGGCTTGCATGAACCCATCCATATATTATTCAAGAAAACATAAAATTAAATCAAACAATACTTTATGAGATGGCTCTTCATCATGACATCTTCATGTAGGTATCAACATCCTACATACATGTTGACACATCTCCCAAATATATCCATTGTCAAGGGTCTATATTTTTTTTAGACTTCCGTCAAAGTATTCATATCTTTTCGGGAGATTTCCCAGTCAAACCTTCTTGTCCTTTTGGATGTTGATCACCTTTATCATGGTTGTGTATCTCACAATCTCTTCCTCTTACACATTCCATTCCTAAGATCTTTCAATCAGAGTTCCTTAATTGTAGTCAACCACCTCATACTTCATATGAGGACATATTATGTTGATTCCGTCTAGTGTGACTTATGCCTTCTTGCATCCTTTCAGAGGAGGAGATCCTTTTTCCCTTGATCATGCTTCTCAAGATAGAAGTAGTGATTGATGTTACCTACAACCATGTGGCATGAATTTATAATATTAAATACAAGCATACATACCTCATTTTACCTTTAGGTCACCTAGGCTTCTTTCAACAACCTCATTGATTGAAAATATCTTCAACCCCTTGATCTGCTTCATTTATCATGTCATCATACCATCATCCCATGAACTCCACAAGTTGGAGTTTCTGATGAAACACTTGCTTCCTTTCTTGATCGGTGAATCCTTCAATGAGAATTCTATATCACATATTCTTATTTAGCAGATGTTTCCCTTTTGACTGATGTATGATGAGACTTGCCTTGGATAACTTCTTCCTTTGATCTTTTAATGATGTCACAAAGAACTATATTATTCAAAGTTGACTATTTTGTTTCAGTTGTCCTTCATGTTTTCCTATGGTGCTATCACAAGCTCTTGCTTCTAATGATTTTCTTCCTTTGACTTTCTTATTTTAGCTTCATCCACCTTTTTGGTGAAACAGACTTGCTCTCTATCCTTCTTGTTATTATCCTTCTTAAGCTAAGGTCAATATTTACTATAATGTTCATAGCACTGAATCTTAGAATTTTCCAAACTTCCCCTTCCAGCAAATGTTTGAGTCCTCAACACTTTTTCCATCAACTTGTCTTCTTCTATCTTGCATAGAAATCACAAGTTGAATAAGGTAACTTATCCCATGAATTTTTGTTACCCTCATGATAATATCACGAGTTCTTGTTTCTAACCACATCTTATTGTAGACATAACCTATGAAAGGTCTAGGAGCCAATGAGAGAGACTATCTTAATGATTTCTTACTCCCTCTTACCATGGAATTCTTTTCTCCAACTCCTCCTATCCTTTCCAGTGATATGAACTTTATTTTCTTGTAGTGTTCATAATTCTTCTTCTAGATTCTTTGATGTCTCCAATATTGTTTATGTGAGTGGACGTTAAGAGTTACTTCCCATCAATTCAAAGGAGACCTTTTTCATTGATATGTTTAATGACTTCACTTATCTACAAGGACTATGACAATCCTCCTTATTCCATGCAAGGACCTTTGATGACCCATACAACCTATAGACCTCCTTGAAATCATGAAGTCACTTTACGAAATTGATTAAAGAATGAAAAAATACTTACTTGGCATGTGAAGATGAAATATTCAACTTGATCATGTTGAATGTGGTTGAAGAAGATGCATTGATGATTCCTTTGGATGAGATCCTTGTTTCAATGATAGGAAGCTTGCATTCTTGCCTTCATGATACTTCGATTTATACATCTAATTCTTATGATTAACAAATTGTTGATATACTTAAGATGGCACTAGATTTCTATTACAAAAGTGGACTATGGAACCTTGTTGCAGCATCATGTAGAACCATAAAGCATCAATGTAACTTGCTATGATCATCACCTTATAGTACCAAGGCCTATTACTTAGTATTATTATGACTATATCAACGGACACCTTCATTCCACATTGAGCACTATCCATACAAATTGTTACTGTGGTATAGTAAGACTTATTTCTGAACATTGTGACCTAGCACCGAGACCTCATCTTTTGGACTAAGATTACTTAATCATCTTTTGATTATCTATTGAGGCACCGAGATCCCAATAGCATAGCACTGATACTGTGGGTAGTATGGAATCCGAGACTATTATCGTGAGATTACCTGAGAATTTAGATAAGGATCCAAACCAGTCTCACTATAGTACTGAATTGTCTTGTTGTTGTAGACTGTTCCTTGATTATAGAGACAAAATCCCTTACTGTTGTAGAATGTTGTTGTAAACCGATTCTTCAATATTTGATGTAGATCTTGATCCTTTTCTTTGATAACATTCAACTTGCTTTGATCCTTGAGTGTCTCTTTTATGCCCTTCCTTTGACTTCAACACCTTAGATATGATACCATGTTGAAGAATCTAGGGAAACTAGGTTAATAAGATTCTTCTCATGATGATAAAATATTTGTGAGGTACTTTTTACTTTTTCTTATTAACACAATCTTATCTTGTTATTATTAAAGTGTGTTTTCACACTTCATCAAATAGTTACAAAAACAAAAGATGTTGGCTTTTTGTCAGGGCCAAAAACTCTCACTCTTTGAGAGGAAAACCCACACAAATTCTTCCTATAGAGATTCTAATTAACGAATGCCAAGACCATGACCCTTGACCTAATATCCACTCCAAGACAAAGACATGGGTCATCTTCTGCTTCTGTCTTCTAGATTATCCTTCCAATGTTGAGGCTTCATTACTAGATCAATCTAAAATTCATCAATACAATATCACTGTATTGTAAGCATAATTGCATCATTATCAAGACTTTGTTTAGCACTGGATATTCTTCTAGTGGAAAGATCGAGATATTCTCGTCATCAAACCATAGTTTCCTTTTATCATCAAACTGTAGTATGTCGATACTTGTTGTCACTATGATTGCATATGGTTCTGAATTTCCTTGTTGCTACCAAACTGTAGCATCTCCATAGGACTATGATTCCTAAGCCTTCCACTGAAATGTACATGATCAATGTTCTGTTCTATGGACATACTTCTGGATTGCTTCATTGTGACCTCTGAAATGCCTCATTGTGGTATCCTAAATATTCTTCTGTGGCTGCCCTCCGAAACTACAAAAGGTTCTGAGTTATGTACTTTGTTGCCCATCTGAAACATTGAAATTCTCACTATAATGCAAAAATCTCAAAGACAGCACCCACCTGAAATTGCAGAGTATCTGAATTCCTAAACCTATCATTCGACGAAAATCTTAGTTGGGTAATTATAGTAATTTGTCCTCCATAAATAAGCTGATGTGTCGAACCAAATAGGTGTGTCTATTTGAGGTGAGCTAACATGAATGTTCCATACAATTTGCAGGCCAACTTCAAGAGAGGATTGTGCTTGTCTTTTTGGAGGGATTTTCTAGACACTAGGTTGACTAATATACATTTTGTATATGCTCAAGAAGAAATGTTCATACATGAAATTGAATCTTTGACTCAATAATAAATCCTAAGGCTTTGAATCAGAGCCACTAAATAAAATCACTTGCTCATGAAACCCATGAAGCAAGGCTTACAATAATAATTTTCTTCATTACATCATTTGCAATATTCACAATTACATGTGATTCTGAATACCAAACCTAGTTACATTTTACAACATCATGGCCTTCTCTTCATCGAACTTCACATCTCTACAAACCACTGTCATCCTGTGAGATGGCAGGTACAGCCGATAGTTGTGAGGTGTATATGTGTAGCCCACAAATATGCCCAAATTAGCTATTGGTTCTAGATTTTTCCTTGCATCCTTGGTAACATGAGAGTAGAATGATGAACCAAATATCCAGAAGTGTGCCACATCTAGTTTCTTACCTAAAAATGCTTCTTTTGATGAGCCCATCCCAAGAATCTGATGAGGACTTCTATTCTGCACATATACAATTGTGTTGCATGCTTCACCCCACGAGTGAAACAGTAGGCCCCGCTCATGTAACATTATCTGTGCAACTCCCACAATAATTCTATTCTTCCTTTTAGCCACCCAATTTTGTCGTGGGTTATGAGGTGGTATTAGATCCTGTTGAATTCCTTCTAATGCACAAAAGTTCTTGAATTCATTCAATACATATTATCTACTGTTATCGATCCTAACAACTTTAACTTTCTTGCCAGTGTCTTTCTCAATATCTACTTTAAATTCAGAAAATTTAGTGAACATCTATCTTTTGCATGAAGAAAATCTAGCACTTATGAGAAAAAACATCTACAAATATTACATAATACTTGTGCTAGGACGTGGAGGTAGTCGAGAATGGTCCACACACATCTGAGTGAATTATTTCAAGGATCGCTTGTGCTCAAGTACCTTTATCATGAAAAATAGCTTTGGTATACTTCCCCAATGTACACCCTTTGCATGCATCTCTCTACTCTAGTGTACCCTTGGGAAGTCGTGTAGAAATTTTTTGCATGATCTTCAAAGCTCCATAATGCAAATGACCTAATCTTCTATGCCACAACTCACAGATTTTTGAAAATGCAACAAGATGATGGAGCTTAGTGGAAAGGAGTCACCTTCACTAAGTGGGCCCGCAGGCTATTTTTGGCGCAAAGTCTATTTTTAGACTATGTCTATTTTTAGACATATGGGCGGAGTCTATTTTTAGACTGCCAGGCTAAAAATAGAACAATCGAATATTATTAGCTCTTAATAATATTTGGACTATAAACATATCTTATCCTCCTGGAGCACTTTAGTTCGAGCTACGGATGTGGCACATGCAACTGTCAGAAGGAAATACGCTTTTATTATGGGTCAGTTGAGCTATTGCATGGTGGACTTTAGTTAGAACTCAAGTGATTGAGTTTGGTGGAGTTGATTGAGGAGTTGATGGAGTTGTGTTCAGTTCGACTTAGTTGAACTAGTTGTATTTAGTCTAACTGCATAATAAACTAGTGATGAGTGATGTGAATTAATTTTTAATTAATTCACTAATTATTAACTCATAAAGCAGCTAAAGAATACATCAGTTAACTCAGTGCATGAACAGTTCAGTGGAGATAGGTGTTAGAGGTTGAGATTGCTATCAGTTGTGACTATAGTTGTGCATGAGATTTGCACAATCAATGGGATTGAGTAATGCCAATGAGGATTGTGTGGTTCAGCCAAGGAAATATGAGTTTTCTTCAGCCATTCATCATTATTCTCATGCGGGATTTCGTAGTGGAGGCAGGCAAGCAGTAGAGGAGATTTGAACCAGTGATTGATTCAGATCTGAACTAGTTTGTGTGTAACAGGTGGAGATAGTGATGAGTACCTGTGAGGAGTATTGTACTATGTATTGTTACATGTTCTCAATCATTATAATATACAGATAGTGTGGGGTTTTCAGCTGTATGCTTTCCCTGGGTTACATACTATGTTAATGTGCACATGCGATTGATGTTTCATTGTTTTTAATGCTGCTAAATTGATGATCAACGTAGAGGAGGTTATGTATTATGCATGTATTCCGCAATAGTGTATAATTGGGATAATCTGTGAATAAGTGTCATATTATTAAAAATTTCTACATGGTATCAGAGCAGAGTTGATCATCAGATCTATTATTCAGAAAGTGATTACATTTTATTTATTCAGGCAGAGTCTGTAATCGGTCCAGTTAGCCTCTGGATTCATCCTTCTTTTGGAAGGTGAGATATCTGGTGAATTCCCATACAGTCAATCTCTGTACGAGAAATACTTTGTTCTCACGAATCTTAGGTCAGAAGCGGTTGAGTTTTGAGCTGGTGGAATTTGAATTTGCAGCAGTGTTTTCTTGGTGTAAGTTGAAATGTCTTTCAATGGATTGCGATTGGAGTATGCTCTTGAGGGAAGCTCGAATTATATTGCATGGAAAGACAGGATGGAGGCGGTGTTATATGACAATGGGTTGAAGGATTTCATAGATGCTGCGGTCCTAAAGCCTACTGATGCTGCTCACATTGAGGTTTGGCAAAAGAAGACAGCAAAGTGTCGAAGGATTCTGTTGGAGGGTGTGAAGGATCACATTGTATCTAGCCTGCATGGAAAGGCTTCTCCATACTTGATGTGGAAAGCATTGAAATATTTATTCCAAAGCAAGAGCGACCAGAGGAAGTTGTCACTCAAGGATAAACTCAGAAACATTAAGTGTGAGAATGGAGACAATATGCCTAGGTATCTCACAAGGTTCACCCAACACCGGGATGAGCTGGGAAGTGTGGGGGTGACTGTCGATGATGAGGACTTGGTGAGCTTGGCTCTCCTTGGTCTTCCGAAGAGTTTGCATTCCTATCAGGGCTCTATCAATGGTCGGGAGAAATTGCCAGGATGGGAGAGACTTTGGTCGGATCTTGTGCAAGAGGAGATCAAGTGGAATACCAAGGACGGATCTTCATCAAAGGCATATGATGAAGAAGACTGCTCTTTGGTTGTCAAAGAAAAGAAGGGGAAGGAGAAGGGTTCTCTTTATGAATCCAGTTCTTCCAATGATGGGAAGAAGGTTGACAAATCGAAAGTGCGATGCTTTCGTTGTCATGAGTTGGGTCATTATACTACTAATTTCCCAAAGAAGAAATCCAAGAAGGGATCTGGGGAAGGATCTGAAGGTGAGGCACTTGCTTCATAGTTTGAGTTGGATTTCACACTCTTCGCATGCATGGTTTCATCCATAGTGGGAAGTGGTTGGTTTCTTGACAGTGGACCTTCTTTCCACATGACCGATGACAAAATTTTGTTCACTACTTTGGAGGAGAAAGATCTCTAGATACTCATAGAGATGGGTAATGATGAGAAGTATAGTGTCTCAGGTGTAGGCACGGTTATTTTTCAGAGGGAGCATGGAGCTCGCCTTACCTTGACCAATGTCAAGTATGTACCAGGACTGAAGAGAAACTTGGTGCCAATCACAAAGCTGGAAGACAGAGGCTATGATGTAGTCTTCAGTAAGGGAAAGGTTTTCCTTAGACTCATGATCACTAGACAGGTGAAGCAGATTGGTTCACGGGTCAAGAACCTGTATGCTCCTCAGGTTCAAGATGCATGCAAAGCCTTGAGTAGTGAGGCAACTGATGGAGACTTGGTGGATGAGAAGGAGCGTATATTACCTCTCAACATGTAGAGCCAGAAGAAGTCTCAGACGATTATGGAGGAGCCACGATTGGTGCAACAGCTTCAAGAGGTTGTGGAGCAGCCACAACAAGGGAAGCTGAGAGGAGATCGAGTAGAGACATCTACTCATGCAGAGACCTCCAGTAGGGGGAAACTTTGAGTTAGGTGGGTAGAGGGATCGCATGTAGCCATACCTCCAGGTAGGAGGTGGGGTGATGTGGATTGATCGTCCCGAGGAGGAGGGGTAGGATCCTTGAGGTACCCAACCTCTTGGATGAGACCTTGCTACGGGAGCCCCGATGTGGAGTAGCAAGAACTGATTGATTGGGTAGAGATAGATGCAGATGGAGTGGCAGAGAGAGCAACAGTGTAGGGAATCCCAAGACGGTGCATAGCTAGTAGGCTGCAGCAATGCGAGAGGCACAAGTGTTTTTCACAGTGCTAGGTGGCACAAAGAAGTGTGCAATGGTGCGAGATGCATGGAGATGTTGCAACAGCGTAGATGTTAGAGAGGGAGCACTTGTCAGCAGCAGGTAGAGCTTCAGCATCAGAGTATGTTCCTAGCCCAACAGAGTGGTCAGTTGGGAGTGTTTTTGTTCCAAGTGTTGTTGGAGCAAGTGGAACGGGCAAATGTGTTGCATGCAGAACATTCCAGAGTTGCAGGATACGGATTGTAGATAATCCATATCTTGTTGAGAGGGAGTTTTGAAAATTCAACAAGATGATGGAGCTTAGTGGAAAGGAGTCGCCTTCACTAAGTGGGCCCGCAGGCTATTTTTGGTGCAAAGTCTATTTTTAGACTATGTCTATTTTTAGACATATGGATCATGGTCTATGAGTTTCAGGATGCTATTTGTGGATGATTGGTCATGTTGGTAAAAATATATGGAATTCTATTTTTAGACATATGGGCGGAGTCTATTTTTAGATTACCAGGCTAAAAATAGAACAATCGAATATTATTAGCTCTTAATAATATTTGGACTATAAACATTATCTTATCCTCTTGGAGCACTTCAGTTCGAGCTATGGATGTGGCACATGCAACTTTCAGAAGGAAATATGCTTTTCTTATGGGTAATTTGAGCTATTGCATGGTGGAATTTAGTTAGAACTCAAGTGATTGAGTTTGGTGGAGTTGATTGAGGAGTTCATGGAGTTGTGTTCAGTTTTACTTAGTTGGACTAGTTGTATTTAGTCTAACTGCAGAATACACTAGTGATGAGTGATGTGAATTAACTGTTAATTAATTCACTAGTTATTAACTCATAAAGCAACTAAAGAATACATCAGTTAACTCAGTGCATGAACAGTTCATTGGAGATAGGTGTTATAGGTTGAGATTGCTATCAGTTGTGACTATAGTTGTGCATGAGATTTGCACAATCAATGGGATTGAGTAATGCCAATGAGGATTGCATGGTTCAGCCAAGGAAATACGAGTTTGCTTCAACCATTCATCATTATTCTCATGCAAGATTGTGCAGTGGATGCGGGAAAGCAGAAGAGGAGATTTGAACCAGTGATTGATTCAGATCTGAGCTAGTTTGTGTGTAACAGGTGGAGATAGTGCTGAGTACTTGTGAGGAGTATTGTACTATGTATTGTTACATGTTCTCAATCATTATAATATACATATAGTGTGGGGTTTTCAGCTGTATGCTTTCCCCGGGTTACATACTGTGTTAATGTGTGCATGCGATTGATGTTTCATTGTTTTTAATGCTGCTAAATTGATGATCAACGTAGAGGAGGTTATGTATTATGCATGTATTCTACAATAGTGTATAATCGGGATAATCTCTGTGAATAAGTGTCATATTATTCAAAATTTCTACATAGATGTCTCGAATTTTCACTGATCCAGGAGGATATTTGTGGCCACTTGCCTATGCCACTTGGATCCCCACAATTGTTTCTTTCAGTTTTTTAGTCTCCTTATTTGTAGCACAATTTATTATTTTTAGCCATTTTTCGGGTCCGGAGTCGTTTTGAGACCCTAAACGACGTTTTTTTGGGAAAAACGAGACCGACATTTTTAATATACCAATGTTTTCCATTCAAAATTTGTAGTCCTCGGATAGATATTTCTAATGAGGTATTGTACACATCAAACATAGATAGTATACAAAAGTTACGACCCTGGGAAGTTGATGTACCAATTTACGCAAACGGGGCCCATAGTTTGCCACTTCATCTCATGGGGTTATGTTTTTGGATGTTTAGGGTTTTCTATTATTTCTAAATAATAAATAGGCCTTTGAGCCTCATTGTAACACAGTTCAGAGGCATGTACCGCTACATCTCTTCTCAGAGATAAGCTATAATCACCCGAGCTAGTCTTATTTCCATTTTTTTTAAGCATATTTTAGTATTTGATATTAATGAAATGAAGTGTTATTCTTGTTGAATATCTGTATTTATGGTTATATATGTAATTTGTTACGTTCCTGTTTAAATCCAGATGATGCACCTTCTCTTATTTTGTGATCAAAGAAGCACAGTCTTCTACATCCAATTTGTAGAGGTTCTTCACCCGAACCCTGATCTACTTCACTCGTCCTGAGGCTATGTCACGAATGAAAATCTTTCCTTTGAAAAATATCTCCTCATAGCCACAGTCCTCCAACATGGCAACTAAAACCAAATTATTCTTCAAACTTAGAACATACATCCCATTTTTTAATATGAGAGGAGAACCAGACTCCCTCTGAAAGGTAATAGTATCGATGTCGGTCATGCTATACGTCCCATCATCTCCCATTTTGATGTGCATCTAGAGGTCCTTCTCCTCCAAGTCACTAAAGAATTCTTTGTTTTTGGTCATATGGAATGAGGCTCAATTATCTAGATACCACACACCATGCAAACAATGAGGGTGAAATCCAACTCGAATTGTGAAGCAAGAACTTCACCTGTCGCTTATCCTGAGGGGCTTCTTGTTGGCCTACTTATGTGGACACTTCGTGGAATAGTGTCCCAGCTCACGACAATGAGAACATTTAATCTTCAAAAAGTTTGTCATCTTATAGCCATAACTAGAATATGATTTTGAATGGGATGATTTCCCTTTCCCCTTCTTCACCTTTCCAGCTAACGCACAATTATCCTCATCATCATGCTTGGATGAGGATCCATCTCAGGTGTTTCGTAGAGAATCTCTTCTTGCACTGAGTTAGACCAAAAATGCTCCCACTCTGGTAGCTTTTCCCTCCCATTTAATGAGTCTTGGTAATCGTGTTAGCTCTTGGGAAGGCCTAGAAGTGCTAGGCTAACCAGATCATCTTCAACAATTGTAACAATGACACTTACGAGCTCATCCCGACATTGGGTGAACTTGGTCAAGTACTTTGGTATTGTCTCACCCTTCTCCATCTTGATTTTTCTAAGCTTGTACTTCAGTGTCAACTTCCTGTAGTCACTGCTGTTTTGAAATAAGTTTGTCAAGGCCTTCCACATTTCATATGGAGTCTCCTTACCATGGATGTTCGAGACAATATGATCTAGAACTCCTTCTAGGATAATCCTTCTTGCCTTTGCAACACATTTTCTCCACTTTGCCAGATCTTGAGAATTAATTCTCTTAGGAATATATTTATCTATGAATTCCTTTAGACCATTGTCCTCCAACAATGCCTCCATCCTTTCCTTCCAAGAAATATAGTTCGAACTACCCTCAAGGGCATATTCAAGTCTCGATCCGTAGAACAACATCATGCTGGCTCTGAAGTATGATACTGCAAATTCGATTTCACCTACAAAAGAAAAACTCATATTCTCCTATTCTATAGTGATTTCAGCTCTGATACCATGTAGAAATTCCTTATAGATTCAAACTGTGAATTGTAATATTCTAAGACAATAGACTTGAATCTACTCTACTCATCAGTGGAAATAATTAAACGATTACGAAATCATGAAGCATACAAGAGAAAGAATTAAATCAACACATTACACAATGATTTCCTGGGAAAATCCATAACTAGAAAACCCTACTATCTGTATATTGCATTAGTCATAAAATATGAGAAGATTACAATGCTTTGCTGAAGCCTAAGCAACCTCTGCACTGTCTCTATCTGTCTCACAACTTCTTAGACAAGCCCAGTCCAATACTTAACCAATTTCTTTCTTGCCCATGTCCCTATTTCCTTACGTTCTTCCCTTGGGAATTAGCCCCCTATTAATTAGGGAAATTCCTCAATATGAATTGTGCAATCCTCATAGGCCTTCCTCTGACTGCATGCACCGCCTGTACAATTCAGATTATTATACAAGTTATAGTACACTATCTATGAAATCCAATCTCAATTGGATCTTGCTAAGATACGACATGCATGAGTTATTTATGAGTGAATCACTAGTATATTGGTTGTTCAATACATGTAGCACCACACTCCACTATAGGCATCACCATGCTAATAGACCTCCCACTAGTTCCTCCAACAATTGGAACTAGTTTAACTGACTTTGACTCAGTTAAACTGAATTAATTGATTACAACTCAAAATAGGCTCAACCAAGGTTCCTATAATCTAGGAGACAGTCTACATGACTCAAGTTAGACCCTCGACTAGAATTAACTGAGCTAAATAAGTCAAATTAACTTAGTTAACTAATACAAGTTGTCATGAGATGTGGAATTACAATTTTATTCCTAGCTTAATTCAAGGATAAAATTAACTTAGGATTTTCTTATTGCATTTTCAACAGAGAATTCTTTCAGAACCCTAGTTGTCAATAGGATTAGTGATCCAAGTGGATATTGGTGCCACCCTCCTATTCCACTTGGACCTCCACCATTGTTTGTTTCAGTTTCCTTAACTGTAGCACAATTTACTATTTTTGGTAGTCTTTCGGGTCCTAAACTTCCAAAGCCATTTTGAGGCCCTAAATGACATTTTGATCCAGGTGGATATTGGTGGCCACCTGCCAAGTCCACCTAGACCCCCACCATTGTCTTTCTTAGCATTTTCAGTTTCCTTAATTGTAGCACAACTTACTATTTTTAGCAGTTTTTCGGGTCCTGAACTTCCAGAGCCGTTTTGAGGCCCTAAACGACGTTTTTTGGGGAATCCGGGGGCAACATGGGTCCATGAAATGGACCGATGAATGGGTCCATGGAATGGACCGATGTTGCCCGTTCCAACAATGATAGTGCTCGGATAGATATTTCTAACGATCTATTGTACGCGTCAAACGGAGATCATATGCCAAAGTTACGACCCCGGGAAATTGATGTACCAATTTACCCCAAACGGGGCCCACATTTTGGCGTTTCATCTCCTAGGCTTAGGTTTTGGAATGTGAAGGGTTTTTCCATTGTTTCTCAACAATAAATAGGCCTTCGAGCCTCATTGTAACACAGTTCAGAGGCATGTAGCCATCACATCTCTTCTCAGAGATAAGCTACCATCGCCCTAGCTGATTTATTTCCATTTCAGATTGTAAGCATATTTCAGTATTTTTCCATTAATGAAATGAAGTATTATTTCCGCTGCATCTTTGTGTATATGGTTATCTCTGCAATTTGTTGCGTTCCTGTTTAAATCCGGATTAGTGGTATCAGAGCGGTCTTCTTTTTCTCTGTTTTTCTTTGCATGTCCCCAACAAGGTCGGGATATAAGGAGTTAGGGCTTGAACTAGTTGAACCTTTGCAAGACCAGCCTCGCAAATCCCGAAGGCCTCCCATGGCGGACGAGAAGAAAGACGAGGGGGCAGGAGATCCCATCAAAATCTTGCTCGAAGAAGCCCTCGAGCGACAACGGAACGCGATGATGGACAGCTTTGCCCAGATCCTTCAGCGGCTACCCAGAAGCGGCGCATCGGCTTCCAGCAGCTACTCTGGAAACGCCACACCCTTTAAGGTACAAGTTAATTTTGAAATCCCCATATTCGAGGGTCAGATAGACGCAGATGCCGTAGATAAATGGTTAAATCTGCTAGAGGGTTATTTTTCTGTTCATGAATTTTCGAGTCGGGAAAAGATTGTTTTTTCTCTTCTCAAAGCAGCTCCCCACGTCAAGGACTGGTGGGAAACCTACTGCGAGCAGAAGGATGAAAGTACTGGCTCACTATTTTCAGCCGCACCCACCTGGGATTCGTTCCGGGATGCCATCAAGGAGCAATACTACCCTATCAGAAGCTATGAGGATGAATACATAAAGTGGACCACGCTGCGGCAGGGAAGGGACCAAGACGTACCGGAGTTCACAAATCTTTTCCATACCCTTCACACAAAGTTGGGTATCAAGGATTCGGAGCAACATTTGATACTCAAATACTGTGGCTGCCTGCACAAGTACATCCAGGAAGAAATACAATTCCTAAACATCCCCTCGCTCGACGCAGAATACCGATATGCCGTCAAGGTCGAGCAGAAGTTTAAACAAAAGAAGCGAGACTTTGGATCTGCAAATCCAAAGCAGGGGAAAGGTGCCCCTAAACCACAGAACAAAGGACAAAGCCAAGGCGGGACAGCCCAAGACAACCAGCCGAAGCTGCAAGCAAAGAACAGCGCCGCAAAGCCGAGAAAGGACACTGGAAAATGATGCGAGTTCCATAAGAGCTCCACTCACAACACAAGTGAGTGTCGGGCCAAGCAGTCACTGGTGGCTGAGCTAAAGGTTTCAGAATCAGATGCATGTTCCGACTCTGAGTCAGAACCCGATAAGGGGTCTGAAAAAGGGAAGCAGATCATTGATGTGGATCCCAGCGCCACTGTTGCTACCGCAAAGATCCAGAAAAATGAACCCGAAGATCCAGAGGAGGAGGAGCGTCTCTTCCACTCCCAGATGTGGGTAAAGGGCTCCCCGATACAGTTCATTGTTGATAGCGGAAGTCAAAAGAACCTCATTTCGGCAGAGGTCGTGAAGTGGTTGGGCTTACCGACCACAGCACATCCACAACCATACACCATTGGGTGGCTTCACCAAGGACGAGATCTTCGCGTGAGCCAGCAGTGTCGCCTTCCATACAACATCAAGCCCTTCACGGATGAGGTATTGTGTGACATTGCTCCCCTTGAAGTTTGTGATGTATTACTAGGACAACCATACTTGTGGAAGCGACATGCTGTGTATGAATCAAGGCCCCGTGCTGTTATTATTACATTGGGAAATAAGTTGTTCAGGATAACAGAGGTAGCACCACCTGCCGCCCTCTCTTTGATTACTGCGAAACAATGCAGTAAGATCATTTCCAAAACCAGGAAATTTGTTTTCCTGATGATACGCCCTCAAGGAAAAGAAGGCAGTGGTCGCGGCCTCCAAACGGGGTCCCTCTGCATGAAAACTACAGATGGACAAGGTTGTGGAGGAGTACGAGGACATCTTCACCTCCCCGGCAGGGGTTCCTCTGCACTGTCAAGTCAAGCACTCCATCGATCTGACCCCAGGTGCGCCGCTACCCAATGGACCAATTTATCGGCACTCCATTCTGGAGAACGATGAAATCAAGAGGCAGATTCAGGAGCTCCTGTAGAAAGGTCACATCCGTCCGAGTTCATCGCCCTGTGGGAGCCCGATCGTGTTGGTACAGAAGAAGGATGGGACGTGGAGACTCTGTATTGACTATCGGGCGCTGAACAAGATCACTGTCCGTAATAGGTACCCGATGCCGCGGATTGATGACCTTCTAGACCAACTAAAGGGGGCGAAATATTTCAGCAAGATCGATCTGAAGTCAGGATATCACCAGGTGCCAATCGAACCCTCCGATGTGTGGAATACTGCCTTCAAATCCAAGGAGGGCCTCTTCGAATGGTTGGTCATGCCGTTCGGATTGATGAATGCTCCTGCAACCTTTATGAGGCTAATGGATGACATCTTGCGGCCATTCACCAACTCCTTTGTAGTAGTATACTTGGATGACATTCTGATCTTCAGCCAGAGTTGGGAAGAGCACCTCCACCACATCCGACAGGTTCTCCAAACATTTCGGCAACACAAGCTATGTGCCAATTTGGAGAAATGCACTTTTGGCATGACCCAGGTTCAGTATTTGGGATATATCATTGATGAATAGGGGGTGCATGTCGATCCAGCCAAGATCTAAGTCATTCGGGATTGGCCCTCTCCAACCACTCTAACAGAGCTCCGCAGCTTTCTAGGTCTTGCCAACTTCTACCGCAGGTTTGTGTTGGGGTTTTCTCATATTTCTTGGCCCTTGAGTCAAGTCACCAAGGGTGGGGCGAAAGCAAAATTATTTTGGTCTGAATCTCAACAGAAAGCATTCAGGGAGTTGAAGGATCGCCTCTGCACGGCACCAGTGCTCGTGTTACCAGATTTACAACAACCATTTAAGGTCGAGACTGATGCCTCTGACTATGCTATTGGGGCAGTCCTTACTCAACATGGACATCCAGTGGCATATCACAGTGAAACACTTTCAGACACAGTCCGGAAGTACCCCACTTATGATAAGGAGATGTATTCCATTGTACAGGCCTGCCGAAAATGGAAGCATTACATTTTGGGGAAGGAAACGGTCATCCACACAGACCATCAACCTCTGCAGTTCATACAGACCCAAGGGAAATTGCAGAATGATTGCCATCAGAAGTGGTCTACATACCTGCAACAGTTTCACTTGAATATCAAGTATAAAAAGGGCAGCACCAATAATGTTGCAGATTGCCTCAGTCGACCACCGATCATGGCGCTAACCACCGTACTCAACTCCTGTGGGCACGAGACTTCTAATTGGCCACTTCTCTATAAAAGCGACCCAGAATTCGGCCACACATATCAGACACTCTTGGAGGGTCGGCATGTTGCAGATTTTCACCTCCAGGATTCCTTATTATGCCACCTCGGTCACCTTTGTGTTCCTTCAAGCGAGCATTCCAAGATGATTTGGGAAGCACACTACAGTCGGGCTGCTGGGCATTTCGAGGTCGAGAAAACAGTGGCAGTGCTGCAAAATTATTTCTATTGGTCGAATCATCGACAGGATGTTGGGAAGTACATCCGATCATGTACTGCCTGTGCCATTGCCAAACCGGCCATTAAGAAGCACAGCCTCTATACCTCGTTGCCTACCCCTAGTCGACCGTGGGAATCCATCTCCATGGATTACATGTCAGGCCTTCCTTCCACTAAGCATGGAAATGACTGTGTTTTTGTGGTCGTCAACAGGTTCTCGAAGATGGCCATTATGATGGCCTGCAAGAAGAATATCACAGCAGAAGCCACTGCTAAACTCTTCTTTGAACGAGTGTGGGTGCACTTTGGGATCCCACAGTCTATCATCTCAGATTGGGACAGTCGGTTTCTCAGCACATTTTGGTCCAGTCTCTGGTCAATGCTGGACACCAAACTCACGAAGTCCACAGCGTTCCATACTCAAACTAATGGCCAGACAGAGGTTGTCAATAGGATGATTGTGCACATTCTGTGCATGTATAACTCAAAGCATCCACGCACATGGGACGAGAGCCTCCCCTATGTTCAGCACAGCTACAACTGAGCTCTTCACAGCTCCACTGGCCATAGCCCTTTTCAGGTGGGTTTGGGATTCCAGCCACTATGCCCCATTGATGTGGCCATGCCACTTGCAGCTACTCACATGAATTCAGCTCATGTCCAGTCCGAAACAGATAAGGCCACCAGCTTCATTGAGCGCATCCAACATATTCGCCAGCAGGTCCATCACATTCTTGAGAAATCAAATGCCAAGTACAAGCAGCGACATGATCAACATCGGGTGCCACACAAGTTTCAGGTGGGCGACAAAGTCTGGTTGCATTTGCAAAAGGAACGCCTTACTGGAGCCTATCGGAAATTGAGACCACTCCGATATGGTCCTTACACCATTACTAAGGCTATGGGAGACAATGCATTTGAGCTCAGCATTCCCCCATTCCTTGGCCTGCACCGAGTGTTCAATGTGGACCGCCTTCGGCCATACTTTCCACCATTGCTAGACACAACCGACATTGCAGAACAGCTCAAACCCACATAATTAAATCCAGATTGCATGGAACAAGCTGCAACTGATCGGATCATGGACACACAGATCAAGAACACTCGCCAACAGAATATCCAACTGTATCGAGTTGTCAAAGCAGGCCAACTCCTTCAGCAGGGAAAGTGGCTCACCAGGGAACAAGTTCAGCAGAAGTTTCCTCATCTCATGGAGGAGCTCAACGCAATGGGGACCATTGCTTCCTAAGGGGGGATGAATGATCCAGGTGGATATTGGTGGCCACCTGCCAAGTCCACCTAGACCCCCACCATTGTCTTTCTCAGCATTTTCAGTTTCCTTAATTGTAGCACAACTTACTATTTTTAGCAGTTTTTCGGGTCCTGAACTTTCGGAGCCGTTTTGAGGCCCTAAATGACGTTTTTTGGGGAATCCGGGGGCAACATGGGTCCATGGAATGGACCGATGTTGCCCGTTCCAACAATGATAGTGCTCGGATAGATATTTCTAACGAGCTATTGTACGCGTCAAACGGAGATCATATTCCAAAGTTACGACCCCAGGAAATTGATGTACCAATTTACCCCAAACGGGGCACACATTTTGGCGTTTCATCTCCTAGGGTTAGGTTTTGGAATGTGAAGGGTTTTTCCATTGTTTCTCAACAATAAATAGGCCTTCGAGCCTCATTGTAACACAGTTCAGAGGCATGTAGCCATCACATCTCTTCTCAGAGATAAGCTACCATCGCCCTAGCTGATTTATTTCCATTTATGATTGTAAGCATATTTCAGTATTTTTCCATTAATGAAATGAAGTATTATTTCCGCTGCATCTTTGTGTATATGGTTATCTCTGCAATTTGTTGCGTTCCTGTTTAAATCCGGATCACGTTTTTTTTTTTGGAAAATGGGAAAAGACACAATTTATAATAGATGTTTGTTTTTTAAAGTTATAGTACTCAGATAGATATTTCCAACGAGGTATCGTACACATCAAACGAAGATCGTACGCCAAAGTTATGACCTCGAGAAGTTGATTCACCAATTTACCCCAACGGGGCGGACAGAGTTTGTCGCTTCATCTCGTAGGGTTAGGTTTTTAGATGTTTAGGGTTTTCCATTGTTTCTTAATAATAAATAGGCCTTTAAGCCACATTGTAACACATTTCAGAAGGCATGTAGTTGCCACATCTCTTCTTAGATATAAGCTACCATCGCCTGATCTAGTTTATTTCCATTCTGCATGTAAACAATTTTCAGTACTTTGTTATTAATGAATTGAAGTTTTGTTTTCGTTGTATCTCTATGTTTCTATTTATATATGTATTTCATTTCATTCCTTCATAAATCTGGATCAATTAGAAAGTTAACCTACAAGAGGCCACAATTTTGAGTCAAATGGAAATCTCTTGTTGGGTGTGGAGCCTGATTATCTTCTATGTTCAAAGGTTTCAGCCGGATGTATACCCCGGGAAGGCTGTACACCCCTCCACACAGGGGGGACTTGTTGATCCAGGTGGATGTTGGTGGCCACCCACCTATCCCATTTGGACCCCCACAACTGTCTCTTTCAGTTTTTCAGTTTCCTTAATTATAGCACAGTTTACTATTTTTAGCAGTTTTTTGGGTCCTAAACTTCCAGAGCTGTTTTGAGGCACTAAACGACATTTTTTGGGAAATCTACTGCCAGCGATTTTTCCGTCAAAATTTCTTTTCCATCGTAGTCCTCGGAGAGATCTTTCCAATAGGGTATCATGTGCGTCAAACGGAGATAATACGACCAATTCGCAACCCCAGGAAGTTGGCTGTCCAACTCACCCCAAAACGGGGCCCACAATTTGGCATTTCATCTTCTAGGGTTAGGTTTTGGGATGTGAAGGGTTTTCCATTGTTTCTAAATAATAAATAGGCCTTCGAGCCTCATTGTAACACAGTTCAGAGCAGTTCAGAGGCATATAGCCGCCACATCTCTTCTCAGAGATAAGCTACCATCACCCTAGCTGGTTTATTTCTATTTCCGGTTGTAAGCATATTTCAGTATTTTCCATTAATGAAATGAAGTATTATTTCTGCTACATCTTTGTGTATATGGTTATCTCTGTATTTTTTTGCGTTCCTGTTTAAATCCGGATCAGTGGTATCAGAGCGGTCTACTTTTTCTCTGTTTTTCTTTGCATGTCCCCAACGAGGTCAGGATATAAGGAGTTAGGGCTTGAACTGGTCGAACCTTTGCAAGACCAGCCTTGCAAATCTCGGTGACCTCCCATGGCAGATGAGAAGAAAGACGAGGGGGCAAGAGATCCTATCAAAATCTTGCTCGAAGAAGCCCTCGAGCGGCAAAGGAACGCGATGATGGATAGCTTTGCGCAGATCCTTCAGCGGCTACCCAGAGGCAATGCAACGGCTTCCAACAGCTACTCTGGAAATGCCACACCATTTAAGGTACAAGTTAATTTTGAAATCCCCATCTTCGAGGGTCAAATAGACGCAGATGTCATAGATAAATGGTTAAATCTACTAGATGGGTATTTTTTTGTTCATCAATTTTCAAGTCAGGAAAATATTGTTTTCACTCTTCTCAAAGCAGCCCCCCACATTAAGGACTAGTGGGAAACCTACTGCGAGCAGAAGAATGAAAGTATAGGCTCACTATTTTCAGCCGCACCCACTTGGAATGACTTCTGGGATGCCATCAAGGACCAGTACTACCCTGTCAAAAGCTATGAGGACAAATACATTAGATGGACCACACTACGGTAGGGACGAGATCAAGATGTGCCGGAGTTCACAAACATTTTTCATACCCTTTGCACACAATTGGGTATCAAAGATTCTCAGCTGCATCTGGTACTCAAATACTGCGGCTGCCTACACAGATACATCCAGGAAGAGATGAAGTTCTTGAACATCTCCTCACTCGGCACAACATACCGATACGCTGTCAAAATCGAGCAAAAGTTCAAACAGAAGAAGCGAGACTTTGGATCTGCAAATCTGAAGCCTAAAGGACAAAGCCAAGGCGAGGTGACCCAAGACAACACCTCGAAGCCACAAGAAAAGAACACCACCATGAAGCCGAAGAAGGACACAGGAAAGTGGTGTGAGTTCCATAAGAGTCCCACTCATAACACAAGTGAGTGTCAGACCAACCAGTTGCTAGTGGCTGAGTTGAAGGCTTCCGTATCAGATGCATGTTCCGACCCTGAGCCAGACTCTAACAAGGGGAATGGCAAAGGGAAGCAAATCATTGATGCGGAGCCCAACACCACTGTTGCCACCGCCAAGATCCAGAAAAATGAGCCTTAAGATCCAGAGGAGGGGGAACGTCTTTTCCACTCACAGATGTGGGCGAAGGATTCGCCGTTGCAATTCATTGTCGATAGTGGCAGCTAAAAGAACCTCATTTCAGCAGAGATCATGAAGTGGTTGGGCCTACCAACTACACCACACCCACAGCCATACAGTATTGGGTGGCTTCACGAAGGACGAGATCTCAAAGTTCGCCAGCAATGCCGCCTTCCCTATAGCATCAAGCCCTTCACAGATGAGGTATTGTGTGATGTTACACCTTTGGATGTTTGTGATGTACTATTAGGCTAGCCATACTTGTGGAGGCAACATGCTGTGTATGATTCAAGGCCTCACGCTGTCATTATTTCTTTGGATAATTCATTATACAAGATACCAGAGGTAGCCCCACCTACTGCCACTTCTTTGATCACTGCTAAGAAAGGCAGCAAGCTCATCTCACAGACTAGGAAATTTATTTTCTGTCTGGTTCGCTCCCAAAGTAAGGGGAAGATCGTTGCTACATCCATGACCCCCGTGAAGGGTTCCTCCACGCAGCAGCAACAACAGAGGGATACAGTCATGACAGAACACAGGAACAAATTCTCCTTACCCAGAGGGGTACCACACAAGTTTCAGGTGGGCAACAAAGTTTGGTTACATTTGCAGAGAGAGCACCTTACCAGAACCCATCAGAAAGTCAGACCACTTCAACATGGTCCTTACACCAGTAACAAGGCTACGGGCAACAATGCTTTGAAGCATAGCATTCCTCCATTCCTTCACTTGCACCGAGTGTTCAATGTGGACTGTCACCGACCATGCTCCCCACCATTTCTGGACACACTAGAGATTGCAGAACAGCTCACCAGAGACCCAGCTCAGTAGAAGCTTCCTCATCACAGGGAGGAATGCAACGCAATGGGGACCATTGCTTCCTAAGGGGGGAGGAATGATCTAGGTGGATGTTGGTGGCCACCCACCTATCCCATTTGGACCCCCAAAACTGTCTCTTTTAGTTTTTTAGTTTCCTTAATTATAGTGCAGTTTACTATTTTTAGCAGTTTTTTGGGTCCTAAACTTCCGGAGCCGTTTTGAGGCCCTAAACGACGTTTTTTGGGAAATCTACCACCAATGATTTTATTTTCAAAAAATCGTCTTTTCCGTCGTAGTCCTCGGAGAGATATTTCCAACGGTTTATCATGCGTGTCAAACAAAGATAATACGACCAATTCACGACCCCAGGAAGTTGGCTATCCAACTCACCCCAAAATGGGGCCCACAATTTGGCGTTTCATCTTCTAGGGTTAGGTTTTGGGACGTGAAGGGTTTTCCATTGTTTCTCAATAATAAATAGGCCTTCGAGCCTCATTGTAACATAGTTCAGAGGCATGTAGCCGCCACATCTCTTCTTAGAGATAAGCTACCATCGCCCTAGCTGGTTTATTTCTATTTCCGGTTGTAAGCATATTTCAGTATTTTCCATTAATGAAATGAAGTATTATTTCCGCTACATCTTTGTGTATATGGTTATATCTGTATTTTGTTGCGTTCCTGTTTAAATCCGGATCACTTATCCCCCCCCCGTGGGGGTCTGGGGGGGGGCTAATCCCCCCAGCTGGGGGGTTTGGGCGCCAGCAGTTCCTCGGCAGGTGTTCGGGGGTAGCACCCCTGAAGCTAAAAATAGATGTAAAATTGCCTTGTAAAAGTATACTAATTTCTAGTCAATCTGGGCCGTTCATTAGGCGGATGATCTGACAGTAGAAGTTATGTTTAATTTAGGGTTTTTTTGCCCTAGAAGGCAACCCCTCACTATATATGAGGGAATTGTATTGCGTCTAGATATATCTGTATTCTGAGTGAGGAAGAGAGAGGAGATTGAGAGCGAAGAGGGAGTTACAGCAGATCTGTTGTAGGTTGTATCTCTTCAGTTTTCTGGATAATATAATAAAAGAAGGACTGGCTGTTTCTCTGTGGATGTAGCCCAAACTGGGTGAACCACGTATATTTGTCTCTCTTGTTTTATGTGTTTTCTATGTTTATATTTCTGCAATATTTTATGTGTTCCATTACTCTGTAATATATAATTTTCTAACAGCTGGTATCAGAGCCGAAGATCTATTTGGCTGATAAACTCGCAGGAGAGAAGGGTTCCTAGTTCGAGTGGGAGCAATGGTGGAAGATGGTAGGTTTAGGGTCGAAAAATTTAATGGCTAAAACTACCAGCTGTGGAAGATGTAGATGGAATATTATCTGTATCAGAGAGATCTGTACCTACCATTGAGCGGAAAGACAAAGAAACTGACGAGTATGATAGACACATAATGGGATATTCTCAATAGAAAGGCAATGATAGACACATAATGGGATATTCTCAATAGAAAGGCACTTGGAACAATACGGTTGTGCCTAGCGGCATTGGTAGCGTTTAATATTTCAGAAGAAACGACAACAGAGGGTTTAATTTCAACATTGGCCAAACTATATGAAAAACCCTCGACCTCAAATAAGGTATTTCTTATGAAGCATTTATTTAATATGAATATGTCAGAAGGTGGATCTCTTGCAGACCATTTAAATGATTTTAATATAGTTACAAGGCAATTAAGTTCTGTAGGGGTAAATTTTGATGATGAAGTTAAGGCTCTGTTATTTCTGTGCTCATTGCCAGAAAGTTGGAATGGCTTAGTTATGTCCATTAGTAACTCTGTATCTAGATTTAGTACTTTAAAGTTTGATGATGTTGTCGGTGCAATCCTTAGCGAGGAAATGCGACGGAAAAGCTTCAGTGATACATCAAGCAATGCTTTGACTGCAGAGACTAGGGGAAGAAAAATGGAAAGAGGAAAGAGCCCAAGATATCGCAGTAAGTCAAGAAAAGGTAGATCCAAGTCCAGATCGGGGATAGTGTACTGGAAATGCGGGAAGACAGGACACCTGAAGAAAGACTGTAAGTCTCGGAAGGGAAAAGAAGGAGACAAGCAGCAAGAAAGTAATCATGAAGTGAATGTAACAGGTGATGTGTTGTAATATGCTTTGATTCTTTCATTAGAAAATATTATTGATGCCTGGGTGGTAGATTCAGGGGCCTCATTCCATGCCACACTTGATAAGAAACGTTTTCATGATTATGTTCAAGGAGATTTTGGACAGGTTCGATTGGGTGATGATAAGCCCTATAAAATCATTGGAATGGGTACAATTTTCATAAAACAACAGAATGGAAATCAATGGCTATTGAAGGAGGTAAGGCATGTTCCAGATCTGAAGAAAAATTTGATTTCAACAGGATTGGGTGATGATAAACCCTGTAAAATCGTTGGAATGGGTACAGTTTTCATAAAACAACAGAATGGAAATCAATGGCTATTGAAGGAGGTAAGGCATGTTCCAGATCTGAAGAAAAATTTGATTTCAACAGGGCAGTTGGGAGGTGAAGGTTGCGTAACTACTTGGAAGGTCACTAAAGGATCCTTGGTAATAGCGAAAGGAGGAAAGGTTGGTACATTGTATTTATGCAATGGTATTTCTAATTCTGTTAATGCTTTAACCTCTACAGGAGAAGATACATCATTATGGCATCATAGGCTCGGGCACATGAGTGAGAAGGGGATGTAGATTCTTCACTCAAGAAATTTGTTGCCAGGTTTGAAGCATGTTGATTTAAAATTCTGTGAAAATTGTGTTTATGGGAAACAGAAGAGAGTCGAATTCCTTAGAGTTGGGAACGAAAAGAAGGGTGAAAAATTAGAGCTTGTGCATACAGATATATGGGGACCTGCTCAGGTATCATCTCTTGGTGGCTCTCATTATTATGTCACTTTTATTGATTATGCAACCAGAAAAACTTGGATTTATTGTATTCGAAATAAATCTGATGTATTTGATACTTTCAAGAAATGGAAAGCTTTGGTTGAAAATGAGATAGGGAAAAGGTTGAAGTGTCTTAGATCAGATAATGGAGGTGAATATTGCAGCAAAGAGTTTGATAGGTACTGTTCAGAGAATGGAATTCGTAGAGAAAAGACAGTTCTAGGAACACCACAAGAAAATGGTATGTCAGAAAGGATGAACAGGACAATCATGGAGCGTGCAAGGTGCATGAGATTGCATGCAGGATTGCCTTTACAATCTTGGGCAGATGCTGTAGACACTATTGTTTATCTAATAAATAGAGGGCCTTCAAGTTCTTTGGATGGTGGTATTCCAGAGGAGGCATGGACAGGTAAAAAGGTAAACTACTCATTTTTAAAGACTTTTGGTTGTGAAGCCTTTGTCTACATTAATAAAGAAAATAGAACAAAGCTTGAGGCAAAATCAAAGAAATGTACCTTTATTGGAAATGGTGTTTATGATTTTGGTTATTGCTTATATGATTATGAAAATCGCAAAATCATTAGGAGAAGAGATGTAATATTCAATGAAAAGGTCTTGTATAAGAATCAGTTGCAGGAAAAAGAAAACAGAGAATACAAAGTGCTTGACGATATCACAGGAAAAGTGATGGTGCCTAAAAATCATAATGATCAATAGCTAGAACAACAACCACAACAGCAACAAGTACCTCAAACAGCTGAAAGTGGTGTTAGAAGATCTAATAGGATAAGTCGACCCCCTAAACGATACTCTCCTTCATTATATTATGTATTGTTGACTGATTTTGGTGAACCAGAATGTTATGAAGAAGAAATGCAGGTAAAAACCAGGAACAAGTGGGAGCAAGCCATGAAAGAAGAGATGGATTCCTTAGCACATAACCAAACTTGAGACTTAGTCAGGTTGCCTGCAGGTAAAACAACATTGCAGAATAAATGGGTTTACAAGTTGAAGGAAGAAGATGGAGGTAGAAAAAGGTATAAAGCTAGACTTGTGATGAAAGGGTTTGGACATAAAAATGGTATAGAATTTGATGAGATATTTTCTCCTATTGTGAAAATGACTTCAATTAGAACTATTCTAAGTCTAGTAGCTACTGAAGATTTACATCTTGAGCAGTTAGATGTAAAGACAACCTTTCGCCATGGGGATTTGGAGGAAGAGATATATACGCAGCAGCCACAAGGATATGAGGTAAAAGGGAAGGAGAAACTAGTGTGCAGGTTGAAGAAGAGCTTGTATGGCTTAAAACAGGCTCCAAGGTAGTGGTATCTAAAATTTGACAGGTTTATGTCTGAACAAGGTTATACTAGGTGTCATTCTAATCGTTGTGTTTATCTCAAAAGGAAAAAAGATGGCAGCTATATTATATTGTTATTGTATGTAGATGACATGCTTGTTGTAAGTTCTAACATGCAGGAAATAAATGTGTTCAAAAGGAAATTGCAAACTCATTTGCAATGAAGGATTTGGGTGCTGCAAAACAAATCCTTGGTATGAGAATAACTAGAGACAGGAAGAATCGCAAATTAACATTGTCTCAAAGTGAGTACATAGAAAAGTTGTTGAAAAGGTTTAATATGCAGAATGCAAAACTAGTTAGTATACCTTTGGCTAGCCATTTCAAATTAAGTAAGGAGGCATGTCCCAAGACTCAGGAAGAAATGGCTCATATGTCTAAAGTTCCATATGCATTAGCAGTTGGAAGCTTAATATATGCAATGGTCTGCACAAGGCCTGATATTGCACATGCATTGGGAGTTGTAAGTAGGTACATGAACAATCTAGGAAAAGAACATTGGATGGCAGTGAAGTGGATTCTCAGGTATTTGAGAGGTACCAAAAATCAAGCATTATGCTTTGGTGGTTCAAACATTGCTCTACAGGGATATGTTGATGTAGATATGGCAGGTGACAGAGATAACAGGAGGAACACTACAGGATATGTATTTACTGTAGGTGGAACAGCTATCAGTTGGGTTTCAAAAATCCAAAAGTGTTGTTGCACTTTCAACAACAGAAGCAGAGTATGTTGCTGCTACAAAGGCTAGTAAAGAAATGATTTGGTTACAAAGGTTTCTGGATGAATAGGGTAAAAAGCTGGAGTTGGGTAGGTTATACAGTGGCAGTGAGAGTGCCATACATCTTGCAAAGAACTCTGAATTTCATTCCAAGACTAAACATATACAGCTCAAGTACCATTTCATAAGGTCAGAATTGGAAGATGGACAGTTGAAGCTGGAAAAGATACACACTAGCTAGAATCCTTCAGATATGTTAACAAAAGTTGTAACCAGGGAGAAACTGAGAATCTGCTCTGTTTCAATTGGTCTTCAAGTGTGATTAAGATGAGAAACAACTAGGTCCAAAGTGGAGTCATTGTCTAGCAAATGAAGCAACGGTGGAGTTGCTATAATCAGTCTCCAAGTGGGAGATTGTTGGGTGTGGAGCTTGATTATCTTCTGTATTCAAAGGTTTCAGCTGAATGTATACCCTAGGAATACTGTACATCCCTCCACACGGAGGGGACTTGTCCCCCCCACCAGCGGGGTTCGAAGGGGGCTAATCCCCCCAGCTAGGGGGTCCAGGGGCTAGCAGTCCCCCGGCGGGGGTTCAGGGGCAGCGCCCCTGAAGCTAAAAATAGATGTAAAATTTCCTTGTAAAAGTATAGTAATTTCTAGTCAATCTGGGCCATTCATTAGGTGGATGATCTGATAGTAGAAGTTATGTTTAATTTAGGGTTTTTTTCCCTAGAAGGCAACCCCTCACTATATATGAGGGAATTGTATTGCGTCTAGATATATCTGTATTCCGAGTGAGAAAGAGAGAGGATATTGAGAGCGAAGAGGGAGTTACAGCGGATCTGTTGTAGGCTGTATCTCTTCAGTTTGTTGGATAATATAATAAAAGAAGGACTGGTTGTTTCTCTGTGGACGTAGCCTAAACTGGGTGAACCATGTATATCTGTGTCTCTCTTGATTTATGTGTTTTCTACGTTTATATTTCTGCAATATTTTATGTGTTCCATTGCTCTGTAATATATAATTTTCTAACATCTCTCAGGCCATGACTTCCGAGGTGATTCCCAAGTCCCCTCCCCAAAGATACTTCCTTTGGAACCCTAGCTGTCAGAGGATTGTAAAGTTAATATACAAGAGGCCATAATTTTAAGTCATCTGGAAATCTCTCTGGCCATGACTTCCTAGGTGATTCCCAGCCACCCTCCACCCGACCCCCCCAAAAAAAAACTCCATATCTTCCTCCTTCTTCCCCTAGATTCATTATAATAAATTTTGATGGGGCCTCCAAAGAGAATTTGGGTATTTCTAGGCATGGAGGTATCTTTAGAGATAGGAGCATGAATGATTTTATAATGTTTGCTTCTAATTTCAACACTACTAGCAACAATGAAGCTAAATTTCTAACATTAGAAAAGGGACAACATATAGTTATTGAGGCAGGATATTCTAAACTTCATTTCGATGGGGGACTCCCAATTGGTTTTCTCGACTGCTCAGAGACTTATATATGGCACCCTTGTTTCCAAATTGAAAAAAAGTTGGAGGTTCTAACTCCTTATCTCCTACATACAAAAGTTGATTACCTCTATTCAATATGTCATTACCACTCATTCGCATAGGACTGGGAACAAAGTTGCAAACTTATTAGCCAATTTGGATTGTTAGGGGAATGAGATTAATTTAAAAGTATCTTGGCCAATGAATAATAACCATAATTGGTTAGATCATATGAAAACTATCCTATATGAAAATAACATGGCCCCTATGGGGGTGTAACGGCAAGTGTGGCATCCTCAAATTCCTGAAATGTTTTTATGATTCAACTCCTTTTGGTAGTGCAACTAGTCCTTTGGATATATGATGTTTTTCCTATATGCCTTTGCTATATCACATACTAGCCAACACATCTAGTCAAAGTGAAGCCGATATAATTTTGTAAAAAAAAAACTCAAAGATGTAATACTTTTATGAATAAAATATTTTTAACTTTAAAAAATGCTAAAAATTGTTATATATATATATATATATATATATATATATATATGACAACAAAATTTAAACATTAATATACATATGCTCCTTTTACATATTTAATTTTTATATATTATTGAACTATTATAACTTTTTATAAATATATAAATTTATATAATTTAAGTGTGTATGTTATATCTATATATATATATATAACTTAAAGAAAAAAAAAATTAATATAGATATGTTTCTTTTATATATTTAATTTCAATAAAATATTACATTTTTATTAAGATAGTTTATAAATATATAAATTTATGTGTGTATGGTATAAATAAAAAACTAGCACACATATATTAAAAAATAATAAATGACAACAAAATTTAAAAATTTAAAAATATATATATTTTTAATTTACATAAGGGTTCTTTTTTTAACTTTTATATTTTATTGAAATATTAAATTCCTATATAACTATTTATAAATATATAAATTTATATAATTTACACTTGTATGATATGAATAAAAAATTAACACACGTACATTAATTTGCATATGTTTATTTTCTATATTTAACATTTATATTTTATTGAAATATTATACTTCCAACTCTAGTAAAAAAACCCCACCTCCGCCTCAAGTGTGGATGGCATAAGCATGCCAAGTCTTGGCTCGACCACTGAGGAATAATGATAGTATAAAAAATACTATTACCTCCTAATTTTAGGATAAACTGTGGGATGATAAGGAGCTAGAGGTAAAAATGAAGCTAAGTTATTATAAGGAGATCAACCCCACCCTTGCTAACCAAAATTATTTCTTTGCCTTGACCAATACTAAGAAGACAATGAATATTGCAAAGATAAGAACTATCTCTCATGAGCTTCGAAGTGAAATCGGGTGGTGGTCTATTCCCAAAACACCTTGGGATGAAGGAACCTATCACCTTTGTGATACTAAGAGGGTGGAAGATGAACAACATTTTTTCTTAGAATGACCAACTCTTACTCACATATGTTCTCATTTCCAAAAAAATTGTCACACTTCTGACTTTCTTGACTTGTTAAGTCAACAAAACTATATTGATCTTAGAGCGCTTCTTTCCCTTCTATTTGATCATAGAACTAAAATTTTAAAGAGTCACAATTAATATCTTATTTTCTTAAGGTCTGGTAGACCGCATTGGTCTTAGTGGGTGTTAATCATCATCATCATCATAAATTTATATAATTTAAGTGCATATGGTATAATAAAAAATTAAGATATCAAATTTGTTAAAATAATGATAAACAAATAGAAACTAAATATTATTTAAAAAATGTGCTTTTATGTAAATTAACAATACTACTCCCATCATCCTCTCAAAGTATAATTCAATTTGTATTGGTCTCTCCCTTATTGTCACTTTGACATTTGAAGACAACATTTTGTTAGTTTTGGAATATTGATATTCATGTTTGGCTTCTTCGTGTTTGACTTGATATTTGTGAACCTCATCAAATGAATTCACCCAACAATGAAATTTGGCCAACTTCTAATTTAATCAATTTTATTGTTTTCCAAACATGATAACTTAGGTTGTATATACAAAATTTTAGGGTCTTCATATACTTTTATATAAATTTACATTTTATCTTTTTTTCTTAATAATTTTGTAAAAATAACTTATTAAATCATTTTTCATAATTATCAAAATTACACATGTACATACAAACTTCTATTTTATTGTATTCTTAATTTTATTCTTCATCTTATAAAACCTTTTTTCCATGAATTTTAAATCAATCTGAATTTTCTGTTTATTTTTATAATCTAAAAAAAATATTAAAACTTTTTATAATTATTAAAAGTTCAAATATACATATACATTTTTCAAAATTTTCATGTATAATTTTTTGTTTCTAGGTAATGTGAGTCATAAGATGGCTAGCATTCCTGGATTGAGTAACCACATGCTAGGGGCATGTAAGCCTTCTGGAATGAGTAACTGCATCCCAAGAGCATCTAAGTTCTCAAAATCACCTTAGTGCCGCGCTTGGCATGGGCCACACAAGCTCTTAGCATGACTAGATTTTTGCCCACGAAGTTTAGAACTAGTAAACCTTTCACCAAAGAGTGTCTTCACAGAGCACCCTATCACCCTTTATTCTATGCCTTGTAGGCTCATATATATTTGTACTTAAATTTATTTATTTATTTTATTAATTATGAAAATATCTTATTTAATTATTGTATTATATATATATATATATATATATTCCGAAGAAAAACTCTGTAATTTTTATTAGGTAAATAAATATTACATTATGTAAACATATCGAGCGTGTATGAAGTATGATAACCAAACAGTTTCCCGAGAACATATATCATCTAGGAGTACAAAAGTAAACAATTTATACATATCGATCAACATATAAAGATCAGAGAAAAACTAGGAACAAAAACTAGAGACGGTAGCAAGAGTATATACATCTATGTCTGCATCAAGGAGCCAAAATGGAGCACTAAAATAAGATCATGCATCCTCAGATCAATAGTAAAATAAAAACAAAAATGAGGAATTATTTAGTTTCTTCAGCCTATAAAGGAATAGACACTGTCATTGGACCACGAACATAAGAGGAAAAAATGCCAACAAACCTCTTGTATCTGCCAAAATCCCAATCCAGACATATGGTTGTTTTGGACAATTGATCTGCTCCCTAAATATATGATGACAAGAAAAGGAGTTCAAATAATTTTTTTGATTAATAACATGGTGTTATGAAACCAGCTCACAAAAAGAAATATCAACACCTTAGAAATCAGCCTCTTCGATGGGGCAACCTCCTTTACATTACACAAATGAACAATTCTTGGATGATAGAAATGACAAGACCTCATTTCTATATATAGGAGTCTAAGGGGTCATAATATAATCAGAGCCGACATAGCTATACTAATGTAAGGACACAACAATAACAATAGTGAGCTTCTATGGGGCACAATAATAACAATATGGGGACTACGTGGGAACAACAATATAATAAGGGGGTTACACTAATAACAATAAGGAGTTACACAAGTAGTATAGGGACCTAACGTACCGCTCTCCCTCAAAAAGTGTTGTCCTCAACACTTAAGTAGTTCTGGATTCTTTTGTATAAAATTCTCGTCCTCCCATGTGGAATCTTCAACGGGTAATTTCTTCCACTTTATGAGATACTTGGAAATTGATTGATTTCATAGTTGTCGGTTCTTGTTTTCATGATTGCTTCAGGTTCCAATATGATTTTTCCTTCCTCATCAAGTTTCGATAATATTGTTTGAACTAGGAGCTTTTCACCTATAACCTTATTTAAGCATGAAACATGGAAAACTAGGGGCACTCGGGAAGATGCATGAAGCTCCAATTTGGATGCCATAGTACCAATGTTTTGTAGCACCTTGTAAGGATCATAGTACTTTGGTGATAATTTATTATCCTTCTTAGCTTGCTTAAGGGACATTTGTTTGTATGGATGTATTAGTAAAAATACCTAATCGCCTATATTAAAACTTCTTTCACTGCAATGTTGATCTGCTTGTTGTTTCATTCAATTCTACAACAAAGTGGGGTTACCCTTTAAAAGTTGGAGAACTTGTGGTTGATGCTTGATGTGATCTTTCACTGCTTGAACCTTTTTCTTCTTGATATTTCCTTCTATCTTGAGAGTTTGAGGAGTGGTAATTCTTGCCAATGCATTACAAGATATGGTCAAATTCATTTCTTGATGCTCAATGTGATCTTTCACTTCTTGAACGTTTTTCTTCTTCATATGTCCTTCTATCTTGAGAGTTTGAGGAGTGGTAATTCTTGCCAATTCTTTACAAGATATGGTCAAATTCATCTCTTCTTTCTCCAAGTTTGGTTCCTGGTGTATATCCTCTTCTTTTGACATTTCTTGATCCTTTTCTTCCTCCTCTTCACAATCTATGTAAAATAATTTATTCTCAGCACACTTATTCCCTTTAGTGTATTTGCTATAAAAAATGTAACAAAGCCCTTTTTATCCTTTTTCTTCCAATTGTTGTGGTGTAAACCTTGTAGGTTATAGAAGGCTAGGAGCAAAAACACTTCTATATTTATAGTTTTGAGTGGTAGGACTCCTTGTTTCCATAATTCCGCTTTCAAATTTTACTGCCAACCTGAATTCCTTCTCCAATGATTGAGGTTCCCAAAGACAAACCTCATGTTGAATGTTATCCCTTCTATAAATTCTTATGAAATTTCAATTTGATGCTCAAAAAGAAAGTTATGAGAATTTTACCCAGGTCACCTATTTGAGATATAATTTGGGATCCTGCAAAAACCCTAACATCCTTGGATCATATCTCCAAAAATATAACAAACCAAATTCTGAAATTCAGACTCGGGGTTCAAAGAGATTTCAGATCAAATGGGTTTTTTTTAGCTTCTGAAATGTCGTAGAAAAATAGTTATAGTGAAAATGCCATGATGACTTGTTTGGAGCAGTGAAACCCTATAATCCAAAGCTTTGATACCAAACAATATGAAACCAACTCACAAAAAGATAGAAAAGAAAGATCAACCCCTTAGAAATCAGCCTCTTCGAGGGGGAAACCTCCTTTACATTACACAAATGAACAATTCTTAGATGATAAAAATGACAAGGCCTCCTTTCGATATATACAAGTCTAAGGGGTCATAATATAATCAGAGTCGACTTAACAATAATAATATAAGGACACACCAATAACAATAGTGGGATTCTATGGGACACAATAATAACAATATGGGGACTACATGGGCACAAAAATATAATAAGGGGATTGCACTAATAACAATAATGGGTTACACTAGTAGTATAAGGACCTAACCCATGGTCCAAAATAAAAGGCATGAAAATATTTCTGCAAGATTGAGCATTATTAAGCCAATTAATCACAAGAAAAGAGTCACCAAACAAATGAATGTCTGAAATCCCTTGTTCAATTATAAAATAAAGAAGATGGTAGCATGATAATAGTTTGACATACTTGTTCGATGCTAACCCAAAACCCATAGAGACATGAAATAAATGAGAGACATATGTGTATAATGAAAGACCACCACTACAACGGTCCCACGAGGCATTTGATGCCTCATCGAAATAGGCCTAGGGAAGAGATTGATCAAGGTTTTTTACATCAATAACTCTGAATGTATGAGCATCCTTTTCTTGTGGACAATGGCTCAAAATGACCATTGCTTCAGTTGCAACAAACTCGGGAGAATAGGTAGCATCTTTAAAAATTTCTCAATTAGGAGCAAGCCATATAGCCCAACAAATAATTAGAGCTAATGCTTTGTAATTACGAGAGGATGGGATAGAAATCTAGTCTTGTCAAGCATATTCAATAGTCATACCAGTCCATGAGCTTATCGAAGCTTCGACTAACTGGAAATGAGACCAAATTTATTGACCAAATGGACACAAAAGGAATAGATGAGTGATTGATTCATCTTCAACTTTGCATAGGGAGCACCAACCTGGGCCATGAACGGAATGATTTTAGAGTACATACTAGGTCAACACATTCCCATACATGATGCACCACATAAAAATATTTTCCTTTGGCGGGAAACAAGATTTCTAGATAGAATTCCACCACCATCGAGGATCAATAGGATTTTATCCGGTATTTATAAAAACATAACTTTCCTTAGGGGAATATATTCCCGATGGAGACAAAGACCACACTAATTCATCTTCCTTGTCAGAAATTTTGATATGATATTGAATTAATGCTTGGAGGAATATTGCCATGAATAATTAAAATATTTAGGGATGCCCAACTTTACTGAGGATTTCCAACCCTAGCACCAAATTGTAGTAGAGGCCAGATTAGAAATTTTGGCCAACCTAGAGATACCATATTATCGAAGGAACTAAAGAAGAGGAGGAAGAACATGATCATGACCACTCCCAGGCCATGAATCCTCACCAGTATATGTTTTTACACCAAAACCCACTTTCCAAGCCAACCCTCTATGGTTTTTTTTTTAAGTATTAATCAGAGCTAGCCAAATGATTAAGATGTCTCCCTTGGAATTATCAACTCTCTGAACTCAATATTCCACAGAGAGTGGAGAGATATATTTTGCAGTGACCACTAACGACTAGCAAATTTCTAAGGACAAAAAACACCATCCTCTTTTAGTAGCTACAACATGATAGAACATTAATATGTTCTTTAAACCCCAACCCCCCTATGCTTTAGGGTGAGATATTTCCCCCACACAACCCAAGGAAGAGTAGTCTCCTCTTTTTTTCTAGACCATAGGAATTTGAAACAAATGCACCTCATGTGCTCAAGAATTCCTTTTTGAATCTAGTCTAAGGAAGCCCAATAAACAAGGATGGTTTCAACAATGGATTTGATGAGGAACAGAAGCCTAGCTCTGGAAATCCATCTGTGACTCTAGTTTTTTATACGATTCTCCACTTTTGAAATCACCCAAATCCATTCAGTCTTGCAATATGTATTAGGTTTTAGATGATACCCCAAGTATTTGATACCCTCATCTAGCCAAGAGGGGACCATCGACAAAAAAATCATAATTCTTTGAAGTTCAACAACTCCCAAGTTTGAAATAAGAAGAGTAGATTTTTGAAAGTTAATGATCATACTAGTATATTTACCAAATATTAATAGGATGTTCTTTAAAAGAGCCACTTCCTAAGGGGAACCATTATTGAAGATGATTATGTCATCGAAAAATAATAGATGAGATATAGCCAATGCTCTAGTCACTAAATAGCCTTGACAATTGCCTCTTTGTTTAGCCTCCACCATAAAATGACTCAAGCCCTCAACCACCAGCAAGAAGACGGGTGAAAGAGGACATCTCTAATGAAGAACCCACTGAGCATGAAATAAAGGGGAGGCTACTCCATTTATCGGCAGAACAAAAGAGGTGGTTTGAATACAACTCATTACACACGTTATAAAATCAAGACCAAAACCCACAAGTGTTAGAGGAAGCATGAGGTAAATCCAACTAACTCTATCGTATGCTTTGGATAACTCAATTTTAAAAAGTGTCCCTTTGCAATTCATTGATTTTAGACCATGTAGACCTTATTGAGTGACCTTAATGGCCTCATGAAGTTGTTTATATTTAGTGAAACCAAATTGTTCTTTTGATATAGAGGTAAAAAGAATAGGCTTGAGCCTCAGGGCTATCACTTTAGTTATAGTTTTTTATAACACAATACCTAAAGAAATTGGGAGATACTCTTCAAAATATGTGGGATTTTCCAGCTTCGAAATCAAAGAAATGAAGGTAAAATTAAAGGTTGGGAGCATTCTACATTCCCTTCTAGATTCTTCAACCATCGCTAGAAGATCAAAACCAAGTGTATCATATAAACTAAAAAAGAATTCACTACCCCAACCATCCGGACTAGGACTCTTGTCCTTTTGGAATCTATGAAGGACTTTTTCATCTCATCTTCTATTACCTCAGACATTAGAGTCCTATTCCTAGCTCCATTTATAAAAGAGGAAAGAGGAGAGAAGTACAAATGATTTCAAATATATTACCTTCTTCCTGAGCCTTGAAAATATGTTCTAAGTATCTCTTCCCCATATTAGCTAACGAGGAGAAATGGGATGCCACACAACCTTAGTTATCCCTCTAGGACCAAATAACATTGATAATTTTGTGTCCTTGGTCGAAGGCCTAGAAGAATTTAGTATTATTGTCCCCAAGCTCAAGCCAAATGGCTCTACTTTTTAATCACCAATCTACCTCCTCGGCTCTAAAATTTTCCATTTTCGGGACTCAACATTAAAGAGCTCTTCCTTTGACTCGACTGAGCCAAACCCTTCCTCATCTAGGTCTGTAAGAACCATTAATTTAAGTTCAATCTTGCAAAGCTCCACATATTAGGCCTATTTTTTGGCTAGGACGCATTCTTTTGTTTTCTTTTTTATACATTGAAGGTTTTTAGAAATGTGTTTTCCCATTGAGCCACTGAGGAGAGGATCGAAACAAGACCAATTCAACCTAACCAATTCCAAAAAAGAATCATCATTAAGCCAATGGGACTTCAGTTTGAAGGGACTTGAATGTTTTTGTGAGGCATCTTTAATCTCAAGAAATATGGGGGAATGATCCAACACACCACCAACACCAACCCATTGTTTTATAAATAAAAAACATCCATTACATGCTAAGATACTAAGAAACGATCAAGGTGTTTCTCAAATATGGTCAAAACCCACTCTCTTATTACACGAAGTAAGCTTAAGTTTAATAGGATCCATATTAATAAGGGATAACCAAGTTAGCCGATCAATGAAGAAAACATACAAAGGATCAGCCACAACCCGATCACCCCAAGATTTCGCTGAACCCAAAGAAAAATTTAAATCACCTCTGATGATTAAAGAGGGAATATCGATAAATGATTTTTTAAAGAAGGATTCCCAAAATTCCTTCCTATTTTTATTGGGCCCATAAACATTAATCAAAGTAAAATCGCAACCCAAATCCTTAGATAAAATCTCAGTACATAAACTGAAAACAATTATTATGCAACCAACTCACAAAATAGAAGAAAAGATAGATGAATGCCTTCAAAATCATCCTCTTCTAGGGGGAAACCTCCTTACATTACACAAATGAACAATTCTTGGATGATTCAAATAACTAAACCTCCTTTCTATATATAGGAGTCGAAGGGGTCACAATATAATCAAAGCAGACAAAAACGTAATAACATAAGGACACAACAATAACAATAGTGGGTTTCTATGGGTCACGCTAATAACAATATGGGGACAACAGGGGCACAATAATAAAAATAAGGGCTACAATGACAATAGTAATGGGGGAATCACTAGTATTATAGGGACCTAACATGCCCCTCTCCTTTAGAAAAGTGTTTTCCTCAACGCTTGAGTAGTTGTGGATGCTTCTATATAAAATTATCATCCTCCCATGTGGAATATTCAATGGGTAAGTTATTCCACTTGATGAGATACTCTAAAATTGATCAATTTCATAGTTGTCGAGTTATTGTTTCTATGACTGCTTCAGGTTCCAATATGATTTTTCCTTCCACGTCAAGTTCTGGAAATATTATTTGAATGATCTAGGTGGATGTTGGTGGCCATGCACCTATCCCATTTGGACCCCCACAACTGTCTCTTTCAGTTTTCTCACTTTCCTAAATTGTAGCACAATTTACTATTTTTAGCAGTTTTTTAGGTCTTGAACTTCCAAAGTCGTTTTGAGGCCCTAAACAACGTTTTTTGGGAAATTTGGGGGCAAAATGGGTCCATGAATGGATGTTTCTCTTCCAAAAGTGGTAGTGCTCAAATAGATCTTTCTAACGAGCTATTGTACGCGTCAAACGGAGATCGTATTGCAAAGTTACGACCCCGGGAAATTGATGTACCAATTTACCCAAATGGGACCCACAATTTTGAGTTTCACCTTCTAGGGTTAGGTCTTGGGATGTTAAGGGTTTTCCATTGTTTCTCAACAATAAATAGGCCTTCGAGCCTCATTGTAACACAGTTCAGAGGCATGTAGCCACCACATCTCTTCTCAGAGATAAGCTACCATCGCCCTAGTTGTTTATTTCCATTTTCTGTTTGTAAGAATATCTCAGTATTTTACATTAATGAAATGAAGTATTATTTCTGCTACATCTTTGTGTTTATGGTTATGTCTGTAATTTTTTCAGTTCCTGTATAAATCCGGATCATTGAACTAGGAGCTTGTCACCTATAACCTTCTTTAAACATGAAACATGGAAAACTGGGTGCACTCAGGAAACTGCAGGAAGCTCCAATTTGTATCCCATAGTACCAATCTTTTGCAACACCTTGTATAGACCATAATACTTTGGTGATAATTTATTATCCTTCTTAGCTTGCTTGAGGGACATTTTTTTATATGGTTGTCGCCGTAGGAATATCAAGTCACCTAAATCAAAATTTCTTTCGCTACAATGTTGATCTGCGTGTTGTTTCATTCTATTTTGCACTAACACGAGGTTATACTTTAAGAGTTGGAGAACTAGTTGTTGATGATCGATGTGATCTTCCACTACTTGAACCTTAGAATTTTCTCTTAAATATGATGTGATGGATGGTGGATGATATCCATAAAGTGCCGTAAATGGGATCATTTTTGCTGCAGTATGGAAGGAAGTTCGATACCACCATTCAGCCAAAGGCAACCACTTGACCCATTGTGTTTAATTATCAGATACAAAGAAACATATATATCCTTCCAAACATTTGTTTACTATCTCAATTTTCCCATTAGATTGAGGATGATAAGATGAGCTATGAGCTAACTGAGTACCGAGACAAGAAAATAATTCTATCCAAAAATTTCCAGTGAAAATGGGATCTCTGTCGCTTACAATAATATTTGGGTTTCCATGTAGCTTTTGAATTGTTTCCGTAAATGCAGTAGAAATTGTACTGGCTTTAAATGGATGAGATAATGCACAAAAGTGTGCATACCTGGTAAGTCTCTCAACTACCACCATGATGACACTCTTTCCTTCCGACTTGGATAAACTTGTGATAAAATCCATTGAAACCTCCTCCCAATGTTGGCTTGGAATGGATAAAGGCTGTAATATACCTGGGGTCTTAATTGTTTCAACTTTATTTTGTTGGAAAACCAAACATTCTGCCACAAAATTTTGAATATCCGATTTAAGGCCATCCCAAAAAAAATCCTTCTTAACCCTGTGGTAGGTTTTTAAAAATCCTGAGTGCCCTACTAAGGGAGAAGTGTGCAATTCCATAAGAATCTTTTGTTTGAGTTGGGAATTATTACATAGGGATAAGCGATCTTTTTACCATAACAAATCATTTTTCCAGCTAAATGTATCAAATGTACTGGGATCTTGTTGTATGTTTTGAATGAGTGCCCACACTTCTTCGTCATTCTTCCATTCATCCCTTGCTTTGTTTATCCAATCTGGTTGGATAATATAAATGGCGCAAAGCAATGCTTCCACATCCTCATCCTTTCTTGAGAGTGCATCTGCCACAACATTTTGCTTCCCTTTTTTGTAGATGATTTCAAAGTCATAACCCAACATATTTCCGACCCATTTTTGCTTCTCTTCAGAGGATAATCTTTGTTCTCAAAAGTATTTAAGACTATCATGATCATTTTTCACCTTGAAGTGTCTTCCCTTTAGGTAGGGTCACCATTTCTTAAGTGCATGTAGTATTGCCAACATTTCCTTATGGTAAATATCTTTATGTAAATACTTTCCTTTGATTGGATGACTTTCGAAAGCAATGGGTCTTTCTTCTTGCATTAAAACATCACCAATTCCATTTCCTGAAGCATCGTATTCCACAATAAAGGTTTTTGTGAAGTCCAGCATAGCTAAGATCGATGCTTGGCACATTGCCTCTTTAAGATGTTCAAAGGCATTTGTTTCTTTTGGAGTCCATGAAAATGCATCTTTCTTCAACCTGAGAAATCCTCATAGATGCTTTATGGATGTGGGGATTTTCCATTCCTTAATGGCTTTAATTTTGCTAGGGTCTACCTTAAGACCTTCAAGAGATACAATATGACCAAATTATTCCACCTCTTGTTCTCCAAAGAAACATTTGGAGGTTTTTTCATATAATTGTTTCTCCTCCAATAGTTTGAGCACCCTGTCAACATGTTGAACATGATCCTTCCAAGACTTGTTGTAGATTAGTATATCATCAAAAAATACAAACACAAATTTTCTAAGGAAGGGTTTGAAAATGGAATTTATCAAGCCTTGAAATGTATAAGGTGCATTGGTAAGGCCAAAGGGCATGACCAAAAATTCATAATGACCCTCATGAGTTCTAAATGTTATTTTCAGAATGTCTTCAATCTTCATTCTAATTTGATGATATCCTGAACGAAGATCCAACTTGGTGAAGTAAATTGATCCATGCAATTCATCCAATAATTCATCAATGACAGGAATGGGAAAATTATCTTTAATAGTGAGTTTGTTGAGCACCCTATAATCTGAGCACACGCATCATGATCCATCCTTATTGTGCACTAATACTACTAGAGTAGATAAAGAACTTTGACTAGGTGGAATTATACCAGCCCCTAACATTTCTGCAACGATACGTTCAATTTCACTCTTTTGGGCATAGGGATATCTATAAGGCCTAATGTTTGGAGGAACACTTGGAAACAAATGAATAGCATGATCATGATCACAAATAGGTGGGAGGCCTTTGGGAGTCTCAAATACCTTGGAATGATTGCCCAAGACTTTTTGGAGATCTGGAGAAATAAATTATTTCGATGCGGGAACCTCTAGTGAACATAATTGTGCAATTACGCTTCATTTTTATTTCTTTAGAAGCTTTGTCATAACATTATAGTTGATTATCTTTCTTGGTTTCCCTATGATACCCCTTAAGTCAACTTCCTTTCCTTCCACACAAAATTTCATGAAAATTTCTTGAAAATTAAAAGCTATTGTACCCAAGGATTGTAGCCATTGGACTCCTAGTACAACATCAGCACCACCCATTGGAATGGAAAACATTGGGCTATTCAATACATATTATCCCATGGATAGCTTGATATGATGGCGATTTCCAGAGAAATTTATGGTTCCTCCACTTGCAACCATCACTTGACACTCTGGTGCTGGATATAGGAAGCAATTCAATTCCTTGGCTATCTTACAATGAATAAAACTATGGGTACTGCCCGAATCAATCAACACTGTTACCTTTTTCTTCATGATATGTCCTTCTATCTTGATAGTTTGAGGAGTGGTAATTCTAGCCAATGCATTATAGTATATGGTCATATTCATTTCTTCTTTCTCTAGGGTTTTTTCCTGGTGTATATCCTCTTCTTTTGACGTTTCTTGTTCCTTTTCTTCCTCCTCTTCCCAATCTATGTAAAATAATTTCTTCTCAGCACACTTATGACCTTTAGTGTATTTTCTATCACAACTATAACAAAGCCCTTTTGCTCTTTTTTCTTCCAATTGTTGTGGTGTCAACCTTGTAGGCTGTGGAAGGCTAGGGGCAACAACACTTCCATCTTTATAGTTGTGAGTGGTAGGCTTCCTAGTTGCCATTATTTTGCTTTCCATTTTTCTTTCCAACTTGAATGCCTTCTCCAATGAATCAAGTTCCCAAAGGTGAACCTCATGTTGGATGTTATCATTTAAAGTCCCTATGAACACATCAATCCTATGATCCTCTGGAATATCTCTTACCCTTATATTCAATTTTTGGAAGTCCTCAATATGATCCATCATTGAACCCTTTTATTTGAGATTTATCAATTAGCTAAAAAAGGTGTTGCTTTTTGTATCCTCATAATGTGCTATCATTTCTTCCATAAAAATTGCCCAAGTGAAAAAAAATTTACGAGAGCAAATCCATAGATACCATACAAATTGATTTGGTTCCAAATATAAAGTTGTAATATGTACCTTTTGTGTGTTTTGCACATTATGGAGATCGAAAAATTGCTCCATCTGTAGTATCCATGTTATGAGATCCTTGCCATCAGAATTCCTCATATCGATCTTTGGAACATGGTGGGTCTTCAATCCAACGTTAGAGTCTATGAAATCATGATTAACATTTATTTTTTTCTCATCATGAGTTTCCTTTCGTACCCTTTCTCCGTTCGTAAACATTTCTTGTAGCAACTTTGTCGAATTTGTCTTCAAATCATCCATTTTGCCTTCCATCTTAGCTTCCATGCCTTTCTTTAAACTATCCATTTTATCTTCCATGCCTTTCTTTAAACCATCCATCTTATCTTCTATTAGTTTTTGTGAGAGTGAATTTTGTTGCACTTGGTCTCGTAATTTTGATATATCATGTTGCAATTCTTCCTCTTCTTCATGAGTCATGCTAGAGATTTCAAGTTGTTTACTAGGTGTTTCAATTTTCTTTCTTCGATGCATAAATTAATGCTAATAATGCTTCACTATTCCCTTTGAATTCCTTCAAACTAATTTTTCAAACCAATCTGATGCAAAATATAAAAAATATAAAAAACACTACACACCTTTTTTCACTTTGTAAGAGCTCGATATTGAATCTATTGTATGTCTGTAATTGCGGATCTCCAAGATCTAGAATTGCATACTATGGTATCCCTCTAAGTCCTCTTTCTAACCCTGTGAGTTTGATCAAGATTTGATTCTCCAAGGAAGAGTTAATCCAAATCTCCCATGGTGACCTGATTATAGACTAGTTCAGTAGAGCTAACTTGTACGAAGTGCCATGTGTCATTGTTTCAACCTTAGTACCTGAAACTGATATAAAGAAAGCTACATGTCATCCTCTTTCTAAAACATCTTACGCAATTTCAATCTGATGCTTAGAACAAAAGTTATGATGATTTTCCCTAGGTCACCTGTTTGAGATATAATTTGGGATCCTACAAAAACCCTAACTTCCTTGGATCATATCTCCGAAACTATACCGTGAAAAGATCTAAAATTTGGATCTAAGGTTTCGAGTGATTTAGGATCAAATGGGTTTTTTTTTTAGCTTCTGAAACGTCACAGACAAAAAGGTATAGCGAAAATTCCACAATGAATTGTTTGGAGCAGCGAAACCATAGAATCCAAAGCTTTGATACCAAATGTTATGCAACCAGTTCACAAAATAGAAGAAAATATAGATGAACGCCTTCAAAATTAGCCTCTTTGAGGGGGAAACCTGCTTTACATTACACAATTGAACAATTCTTGGATGATTCAAATGACTAAACCTCCTTTCTATATATAGGAGTCTAAGGGGTCACAATATAATCAAATCTGGCATAACAGTAATAACATAAGGGCACAACAATAACAATAGTGGGTTTCTATGGGGAACGCTAATAACAATATGGGCACAATAATACAAATAAGGGCTACAATGACAATAGTAATGGGGGAATCGCTAGTATTATAGGGACCTAACAACAATGCTATAAGAATTGGTCAATTTAATGGATTTCTTGTTCCATCCAATTGATAAGCCACCTGAACGACCAAAAGCATCCAAACATATGAATCCCCAACCACCAAAAATACCTTCGAAACATCTGGAAATGGATTCATTGGAGAAAATAATTTCTTGGATAAAAATTAATTCAGGAAGATCAGATTCCACAATACACTTGAGGGAAAGTCGTTTTAGGAGACTTGCAAGGCCGCGACAGTTAAAGAGGACAAAATTTTCATTTTTTCACCTCAATGGGGACAAAAACTACTCTAAGGTCCCCTTGAATTGAAGCTTTTATCCCAATTCCCAAATCCACTTTAGCATGCTCCATGGATTTGGTCAAGTGCAATTTCCACTCATGCCCTCGAGGATCAGGAAAAAATATTTTAAGTTGTCCCAAACCCATAGTGGGAGGGAATCATAAAATAATTTTGGAATGAGGATGAAGGTTATAAGAATATGAACCTCCCCCCGAAGAGTGATATGGGGAAGTAGATGTAGAAATAACTGGGGAGGACAGGTCACCCATACCAAAAGAAAGAGGACACAAAACTTGAGGAGAAAGGCCCAGGGAAAATGAAGAATGGGGGATATGATCACAATGATGGAAAGAACATGTGAAAGACAAAGAGAATGAATCAATAATTTTCGTACATCGATTAAATAAAATATTAGAGCCATAGGAAGAAGGATTGTTATGCAACCAAATCACAAAATAGAAGAAAAGATAGATCAACAACTTGAAAAATAGGCTCTTTGAGGGGGAAACCTCCTTTACATCACATAAATGAACTATTATTAGATTATTCAAATGAAAAAACCTCCTTTCTATAAATAGGAGTGTAAGGGGTCACAATATAATCAGAGTCTACATAACAATAATAATGTAAGGGCACAACAATAACAATAGTGGGAATCTATGGGGCACAATAATAACAATATGAGGACTACATGGGGAAAACAATAATAATAAGTGGCTACACTACTATTATAGGGACCTAACATGCCCCTCTCCTTCAAAAAAATGTTGTCCTAAATGATTGAGTATTTCTGGATGCTTGTGTATAAAATTCTCATCCTCCAATGTGGAATCTTCAGCGGGTAAGTTCTTCCACTTTATGAGATACCCTAAAATTGATCGATTTTCGTAGCTATCAAGCTCTTGTTTCCGTGACTTCTTCAGGTTCCAATATGATTTTTCCTTCCTCGTCAAGTTTTGGAAATATTGTTTGAACTAGGAACCCGTCACCTATAACCTTCTTTAAGCATGAAACATAGAAAACTAGGTGCGCTCGGGAAGATGCAAGTAGCTCCAATTTGTATGCCATAGTAACAATCTTTTGCAACACCTTGTAATGACCATAGTACTTTGGTGATAATTTATTATACTTATTAGCTTGCTTGAGGTAAATTTGTTTGTATGGTTGTAGCTGTAAAAATACCTAGTAGGCTACATCAAAACTTCTTTCACTATGATGCTTATCTGCTTGTTGTTTGATTCGATTCTTGGCCAAAGTGAGGTTATCCTTTAAGAATTAGAGAAATTATTATTGATGCTCAATGTGATCTCCCACTTCTTGAACCTTAGAATTTTCTCTTAAAAACGATGTGATGGATGGTGGATGATATCCATAAAGTTTCATAAATGGGGTCATTTTTGCTACAGTATGGAGGGAAGTGTTATACCAACATTCAGCCAAAGGTAACCACTTGACCCATTGTATTCTTTTATTAGATACAAATCAACAGAGATATCCTTCCAAACATTTGTTCACTATCTCGGTTTTCCCATCATATTGAGGATGATAAGATGAGCTATGAGATAATTGAGTACCCAGACAAGAAAATAATTCCATCCAAGGATTTCCAGTGAAAATGGGATCTTTGTCACTGAAAATGGGGTCTACCTTGACACCCTCATGAGATACAATATGGACCCAAATATTCCACCTCCTATACTCCAAAGAAAAATTTGGAGGCTTTTGCATATACTTGTTTCTCCTCCAATAGCTTGAGCACCCTGTCAACATGTTGAACATGATCCTTCCAAGACTTGTTGTAGATTAGTGTATCATGAAAAAAGACTAAAATAGAGTTTCTAACATTTTGAAAATGGAATTCATCAAACCTTGAAATGTAGAAGGTGCATTGGTAAGGTCAAAAGGCATGCCCAAAAATTTATAATGACCCTCATGAGTTCTAAATTCTGTTTTTGGAATGCCTTTAGTCTTCATTATAATTTGATGATATCATAAAATAAGGTCAAACTTGGTTAATTAAATTTCTCCATGTAATTCATCCAATAATTCATCAATGAGAGGAATGAGAAATTCACTAAAGAAGGTGTTTTTCTTTGTAGCATCATAATGTGCTATCATTTCCTCCATAAAAATTGACCAAGTGACAAGTGGTTTATGAGAACAAATCCATATATACCATACAAACTAATTAGGTTCTAAATATAAAGTTTCAATGTGTAACTTTTGTGTGTGTTGCACATTATGGAGATCAAAATATTTCTCCATCTATAGTATCCATGTTACTAATTCCTTGCCATCAAAATTCCTCATATTGATCTTTGGAATATGGTGGATCTTCAATCCAATGTTAGATTCTATGAAATCATGAATAACATTTCTTTTATTCTCATCATGAGATTCATCTAATACCTTTTCACCATTAGGAAGCATTTATTGTAGCAACTATTCAAACCTTCCATGTCTTCTTTTAAACCATTCTTCAAATCTTCCATATTACCTTTCTTTTTTGCTTCGATACCATCCATATTAGCTTCCATGCCATCCTTCAAACCTTTCATGTTTGATTTTAAACCATTATTCAAACCATCCTTCTTAGCTTCCATTTCATCTTTGGTTACTCTTTACAAGAGCAAAATTTGTTGTACTTGGTCTCATAATTTTAACATATCATGTTTCATTTCTTCCTCTTCTTCATGTATCATAGTATAGATTTATGGTTTGATACTAGGTGTTTCCATTTTCTTGCTTCGATTCATTTTACAATCAAACATTGATATCTATGCTTCATTATTCCCCTTGAATCACTTCAAACTAATTTTTCAAACAAAAGTTATGCAAATTTTAAAAAATACACACCTTTTTCTTGCTTTGTAGGACCTCGATATTGAATATGTTGTATCTCTATAATTTCAAATCTCCAAGGTCTGAAATTATGTCTTGTGGTATTCCTATGAGTATTATTTCCAACCCACAAGTCAGACCGATATTGGAGTCTTCAACAAAGAGTTATGTCTAATATCCCATGATGGCTGGATTATAGACTGGTTCAGTAGAGTGAACATGAATGGAATGCCACATATCATTGTTTCAACCTTCAACCCTGAAATTTCTACAATCCAAACTACAGTCCGTACAATTTATGTCACTTTTTATAGAGTTCAAATCCGATACCTGAAACGAAATTTATGACGATTTTCTCCAGGTCACTTGTTTGAGACTGAATTTTGGAGCCTGCACAAACCCTAAGTTCCCTATATAATATATCCCAAAATATAGTAAACCAAGATCTAAAAATTTTACAAGAAGTTTATCACAATTTTTTATCCATGTGGTAAATTTTTAGCTTTGGAAGCCTCGTAGAAAAAAAATTATAGCAAAAATTCCGAGATGACTTGTTTGAAGAAGCGAAACCCTAGAATCCAAAGCTCTAATACCAAATGCTATGCAACCAGCTCACAAAAAAGAAGAAAAAATAGATCAACGACTTGAAAAATAACCTCTTTGAGGGGGAAGCATCCTTTATATCACATAAATTAATAATCATTGGAAGATTCAAATGACAAAACCTCCTTTCTATATCTAGGAGTCTAAGGTGTCACAATATAATTAGAGCCTACATAAAAATAATAATGTAAGTGTAGCACCCTCTTCCAACATCTACCCAAGTAACCAGCCAACTGAGGTAAACATGTGACAAGAATCTACTATGATTGGATTCAACCTCCTATGTGACCTAGGGTAGTGGAATCAACGGAAACACAACATATAGACCTTCCACATCAACTACAAGACTCCAAGGAACCATCCTAGCCACTCATGTAGCTAGCCCCTAGATCCCAATGAGGTTTTTGACCACTTGACCTCTAGATTCTCCCATGTTATGGGCTTGATAGTGTCTAGGAGGCTCTGGATGCTCCTATGACAAGCATGCCAACATCCAGGGACTATTTTACTCATTGTTGTGCCGATATTTGAGCCACTTTTTGAGGCCAAGAGCCCAGGTCACTACTCAAAATTGAATGAAACCTTCAGAGAAGAAAGATAACAAGGAAATAATGATTAAAATGCAAATACTTGAATAAGCCCTTAACCAAACCCCTACTAGCCATGACAGGTATTTTGTCAAACATATCACAAATATGTAATCTACAGGTGTAAACAACATATTTAAGCATAGGGATCTCATACTTACCTGAGAATTGTTAAGAAGCATTGTTCCCATATATCATTTGTTGAATTATCATCTATTAGTCCATAGATATTGTTGGTGTTCATATATGAATCATACAATTCACCGAATTCCACATTAATATTCAAACCAGGCTCGACTAGTTATTTCAAGGCTATTATGCAAGGTATATGCAGGCCACAGTTTCCCTACCCAATATCGAACATTCAATCATAAACATAACAATGTGTAACAACAAGTAGTAATTGTAACAACAATCATAGTGACAACAAGTTAAGGCTCACAACAACAAACTGAAATCATTACAGAGCAAGGAAATAACACAATAGAAATAAACCTACGCACACAACTAATCCAACAACGCGTGGTCAGGAGAGTGGTCCCAACTCCCTGATCAAGGCTGCATCAAGATCAAGAACTATAAACTAGTTAGAAGATCAGAAATTGCATTAATCAAAATAACATTACAAAGGTCTGCTATTAGAGCTCATAATTCTCGTGTATCTCTTAGCGGTGGCTTTCCCAGCCCCATAATGCTACTTATACATTTCATTTAACAACTGACAATGCCTAAGATTACGACAACTGTCAACCTACAAATACATAGTGATTCTTAAGATTTAACAAAATATAAAGATAGAACTTGTGTTGGTCGATAAGATAAACCACCATTGTAGCTGATATCTAAAGATAGCACTACCAACTCGATAGTCATCATACACTAAATCATGGTCTTGATCATCATTCCTTTGAATCTGCAAGGAAACTTAAGTTAGCAAGTCACTTTAGGAAATAATCCTCTACAACTATGCTTCATTAATCAATAATTCACAAAGACATGACAATAGGTATACCTTTTCTATTTAGAATAAAAATCGACCAACAAGGACATGAAATGAGTACAGGAAAGGGATAAAAAGGCGGGTAAAAAGTAGGCAAATTTAGCAACCAACATCTCCCCCAAACTAGCATTTCTTCATGTCCTCATGCATCTCATCTTTAGTGCAGATCTGGGTTACAGCTACTGTGGTTAGCATGGAGTTATGCAAGGTCATACTTCACAGCCATTTATGGTCCGGGAACCTTATATCCATCTATGTAAAGGAATTCCTTCCACCAATCCTTATGTACCACATCAACTGGTGTGTACTACTCAGATCCATCCATTGGGTCCCACAATGCTAAATACATGCGATATATCGTGGTATTCTTTCCAAAGCCCGAACAAAATTAGGGGCCCAAAAAGGTTTGCATATCCTTACTGTTGATGATGACAACATCCATCGTTTCTGATAGTCGATCTAGTCCTCCTCCTGACAAGTAAAAATATGCTTTGTACACATGTTAGTGCATCACTTCTATGTTTCTAGCATCTGACCCTTCTGTCCTTCTATTCCCAAGAAGGTATGATGTTTGTTAAAAATATTCACATCCTCACAATTCTTCACTCGAATTACAAGTGGTCTGTTCGCTTGGTCCTCTCCAAATGTGTCGAAGGATTTATTCCATTTAACTCAGTTAATTGTGAAGGAGGTGAATGCTCTAAACTAAATATATGCCACATATGGCACTGGATTGAACGATTGATCATTCCCCAGAAAATAATCGTGCATGTAGAGTTCACACATTAAGTGTTGGTTCAGGATATTGTGACCCCTCAAGATCCATAAAAACTGTATCGAATCTTGGATTTCATGGCTTATCTCCTTATGGATGCTCTCCAAATAGAATAAAAGGTACTTTTCATGGAGGAACAAAGAATAACTATGAGCAAGAGTTCGGCACACCATCACCTGTTGTGCCAAAGAAAACATTTCATCTTTGTCAACCTTCAGTAGCTGCACTTGCTCTTCTAATTCCTCAATATTTTTCTGCTGCTTCTCTTGTTTCTACTTTTCTTTCTCTATCTAGGTCATATAATTAGTTACCACTTTCACAGCTTGTTCCTGAATTCCTCTCACTCCTTCCTGGTGGGATTCTAAAGGGAAAGACCCCTCGTTGAAGGCGAGATGCAGTAGCCTGCCATTTTTAAATTTTTGCGATGAACAAGAATTCCTGCGACTCAAATGGATACAAAAATAACTCGTTCTATGCGGTTGTTGAATTTGTAGGCATGTCTTTAGTCTGCACTGCTGCTGAAGTGGTTTTGGCTCCAGGATTTATGACAGCCCGACCGACATTCCTCTTATTCTTTCTCACTTGTATCTGTAAGCGTAACACCTGCTTACTTAGCTTAATAATTTCCATTTTTAATTCCATATTCTCCTTAAATTGTGACCAATACCTTTCCTGCATGGGGTGCCTTCTCTTTGTGCATTGTTCAATGAATTTTTGTTTGATAATGACCTCCTCCATTGGTATCACAACCAATGTTTGATTTTTCAGATTGATGTTAGTGAACTCATCAACCAACTCCTGTTTCACCCTTATTTCTTCTGTCTGCTCCACAACATGGGGGACAACCCCAACATCTTCTTCCGCAGGTCTTGGAACCTCCATATCTTCCCTAAATGGCTCTAGAGCCACTACAGGCCCTTGCAGAGTAGAATTTTCAACACCCTTTTTCTGTGGTTGATCTGTTGCCTGTTTGCTCAGAAATTTTTTCTGGCCCTTGAAGGTTGGTACCAACAACAACATTTTCTTCCAACGGATCTGTGGAAACAACATCAGCCATAATTTCTTCAAATTTCCCTTTGGCCTATATTTGTTCTTGTGTAATAGTGTCGACCACCAGTTCTTCAATTTTCCCAATTTTTCCACGAGTCAACATTGGTTCTTGTGTGACAATGTTGACAATGGTGTCTGTAGTTGTCCCTACAAATGTTAGTATCGAGGGAGAGATATTTTCTTTCACTGAGCGTCTAAGGGAGTGAAATTTTCTTTCCCCTCTTGGCAGGGAAGTGGAAAGCGGAGAATGAGGGATATCCTCCTCAATTTCCATCCTTTCAACGCCTACTGCTTCAAGTCCTTCAATTCTTTCTCCTTCCCCTTTATCTATTGGTTTTTCTACACTCTCCTTCTCCTTTTCTTCCTATGCCACCTATTATTCTATTTTAGTCGTTTGCTCGACAATCAACACTGGTTCTTCCACCAGTCCCTCCATCACTTTAGCAGACAACGCTGGTTCTTATGTAACAACATCGCCTAACGTTTCTTCCACTGCCGACAACTATTCCATCAATTTAGCACTCGACGTTGGTTATTGTGTGACAACATCGTTTGTGCTTCCTTCTACTTCCATTGGTCCTGCTTCCAAGTCAGAATTCGATGTTGGTTCTTGTGTAGCAGAGTCGCCTGCACTCCCTTTTACCTCCATTTCTTCTGCTTCCAAGTCGACAATCGATACTAGTTCTTGTGTAACAACATTGTTTGTGGTCCTTTCCTCTTCTGGCGATTCTGATGTAGCCTATTCCATCGCCAATTCTTCCAATTTTTCAGCAAATGACCATGGTTCTTATGTAGCAGCATTGTCTACAACTTCTTCCTCTACCACTAGTTCTTCTTCCTCTCTTTCCAGCATCATGGCCGCAAGTTCCTCTTTTGCTAATTCAATGAATTATGGCCAAGCCATGAAATTCTGTGACAGGGCATGCACCAAAAGCAACCTAACAATCCCGTAGTTTGTGAGGACCGCCAATGGTTGGTGCGATCGACGAGTATACCATGCCATTAACTAAGGGTTATTCCATAAGAAATATGGCATATCCAGAGAATGCACATGATGGAACTGAAGGCATGCAAGAAGTTTAAAATGGTATTTGAACAAGGTAGAGAGCCAACCTTCACAAGTAATGTATCACACAATGAAGTATGTGACCTCATCCCATGGATGTGGCAAGGATTTCTAATCGTATCCCCTTCCCTTCTGAACCACAGTTTCTCCTACCTGCAAGAATAATTCTGGAAATTCTAGTAAGGGAAATTTCTAGGCGAACCATTTCTGCCCTCCTTGTGGAAATCCACTAATAGTCGAGATAATTTCTTCAGTGACGAGAATGTCCAACCCACAAACTCTAGAATAATTCCTGTCCAAATTCAATGCAAATTCGACTATAATGGCTTCATCGAATCCCTACAACCATTCAAAATCGATGTGCCATCCTACATCTTGAAAAAACTGACATACATCTATATGGCTTCAGACCTGCGTTGTGTCTTCCAGTTTGTGCTTAACAACTTGACCACCGATTCTACTAGTTGCTTTATAGTAGCACTTGGAATAGTAACACTCAGAGAATCATAAAAATTGTTGAGGAGAGCGTTAGCCGATAAAGTTGGGATGACAGGGATTGCGGTGGAAAAGGATGCGGTCATATGGAAATATGGGAATATCTTATGGGGAAAATCCATGGTGGATCATGGTAATAATGGAAATTATTACAATGCATTGGGAAGGAATGTAATTCAATGCAATTGTACGCAGTTCAAGTTCCAATTCGTATGGATAAATGTGTAAGGTATGGTGGGGATTGGAATAATGATCATGGAATGTACGAGTTGGTGCAAAGTTTAACAATGATAATGATAGATCATCATTGCTATTAAATACGACATCTTTAGCATTAAATATGATAGCTCCCCCAACTAAGGGATGACCATCCATGATCATGTCTAGTCATGCCATAGGTGAAATATCAATTAAATCCATGAAGTTAGTCAGGGATGTACCTCGCGACTTACCTTGATGGAGTAACAACATCGGAGGAGTAACAACACCAGAGGAGTAAAAACACTGGAGAAGTAACAACACAGGAAGATTAACAACACTAATGAAGTACTTAGACAATCATGATGAACAGAGTAACATCATTGGAGGAGTAACAACACCAGTGAAGTACTTAGATGGAATTGCCATGAACAGAGTAACAACACTGGAGGAGTAACAACATCAGTAAAGTACTTAGACGAAATCAACATCCGTGGAGTAAAAACACCGGAGGAGTAACCACATCAGTGAAGTACTTAGACGAAATCAGCGTCCGCAGAGTAACAACATTTTATTTTATATATGTGTGTGTGTGTGTGTGTGTGTGTGTGTGTATTTATTTATTATTAATATTCTCTTTTTTTTAATTAAAGAAGAGGTGCAGAGGAAGAGTTCTTTGCACTAAAAAAATCAAAAATAGAATTATCAGAGAGATGTTTAATAGACGAGTCTTAGAAATTGGATGGTGATACAATATGAGGTGATGTCCATTTACAATTAGGAGAGTATGTGCCTCATCGATTGTTACGAGTCTAACAATCCCGTTATTAAACATTGTGTCAACTTCATATGGTCCCATCCATCTAGAGCAAAGTTTTCCTTTAAAATATTTGAACCAAGAGTCATAGAGAAATGCACAATCTCCTCTTTGAAACACCTTTTTATTGATAAATTTATCATGCCATTTAGTTCGCTTCTGTTGAATCGTAGCAGTGTTATGGACATCTATCAAACAAATTTTATCCAACTCATTTAAAAATTCCAGTCAGTGTTCTGGGCTTCTAAAAGATCCAAACCTACTTCAATGGTTGTCCTTAGCATCTTAATTTTGAATGGTAAAAATATTGTTGTGTTCCCACGTGATGCTCTATATGCCCAAAGTGCCTCAGGAAGATTTTTGGTCCAATTTCGGTGATGGTTTTCTACAATATTTGTAAGGATATTCCCCAACAATTTATTTGTACTCTCGACTTGACCATTCTCCTGAGGACGATATGGAGATGTCATCCTGTGCTTGATTCCATACTTCTATTAGCATTATGATACATGTGTTTTCCTTGATGGCAACTCACTCAGTTGAAAGATCACGGTGCAATATGACAACAACAAAGAATTATAGATCAGAATACAAAGAATGAAGAAAGAGAGGTATATGCAGGTTCACCATGACCAAGTTGAGTATACATGCAGGTTCACTGAACACAAGTAGCATATACGTACACACGCACTTTCACAGAAGGAAAAGCACATATATGTTGGAAAACTAAGTTTTGGTCCAAGGTATTTTGATCCATGATATTGGTCCAAGGTATTTGGTCTGAGGTATTGCCCCTAGGTATTTGGTCCAAGGTATTGGTCCCAAGTGGTTTTCATCCATGGTATTGAGAAAGGCTTAAAACCATATAAGGAGGAGAATATCATTAGGCCATGGTGTGCAAGTATCAAATATTTGATGAAGTGTGAGATCTATTATGTAGGTTATTGGCTTATGGTGCTTTTCTTGATTCGAACCAAGGATGATCCTTAGTGGTTGATGAGGGATAAGATCTAATGATGGATCAGGATCTTAAGGCTTGAAATGAATTATCATTATATGGTTTGATCATGTATAGTCTAGATCTGAATATTGACGCATGTGTTATTATGTAAATATTATGATTTGGGTATAACTGAAGTCTGGAATAACTGCAAAATTATGAATTAATATTTACAGATGTGTACACTAGTTGGCATTGATAAAAGGGCGTATACACATTGGTTCGACACATGGAAGTATCATATGCCCTATGAAGTATGTTTCAGTTGTTTCTATTTGTTGTTGCAGAGTTCTGGGTTCTGCTTTGGGTTCTAGTGATTGTATTCTGGTGACAGTGTTTTGAATGATCAGATTCAGGTTATGATTGATTTTAAGTGATTGGTTGATGCAGATGTACTTGATGATTGTATTGCAGTTATGATGTTGTTGAAGGGTCCAGTATGAAAATTGAATGAAATGTGGCCTTCAGATTGTGGTGTTGTGTTCCAGGAGTATCCAGTCTGAAAATTCATGAAACGTGGTCCCTAGTAGAAGAGTAGAGTTTTCTGTAGGTTGGAACCTACGTACTAGTAAACATATTGGCTAGTACAAGAGCTATGGGGTTGTAGCTCCCTTCCAGTAGTAGCTGGAGAAAGAGAGAAGGTTGTAGCCTTCTGCATGTGGGTTCCTGCATAGTGGTATGAGTCTGCACCAATACAAGATTGTAAACAGATTTTCTTATTATCAAAAGAAGACAGAGACGACAGCAGCAGGTGGTTTTTACCCACATTGGGTTTCCACTTTTTATCTTGGTGTTCATGTGTGTTGCTTATGTGTGATGCTTTATTCTGCTTTTACTGCACTTTCTAATAAATCTCTGATATACTGGTTAAAGTTCAATACATGATAAACTATCTAAATCAAAAGTTCTCTACATATATGCTGCTTGCTTTAAGTACAACCATGTGTACACGCTAGTTCACTTGGCTGAAGTGGCATATATAAATATGTTTGGGAAAAAAATTATTGATCTAATAACACTGATTCACCCCCCTTCTCAGTATTATTTCCAACAACTTCTTCATAAGTCCTGCTATCAAATGTGATGTGAATTATGCCCCTCCATCTGAAACTATCTCTCTAGGAGCTTCGTATCGAGCGAAAATTTCTTTGAATAAGAATTTTGAGATAGCCTGTTCTATTGCTTTCACAATAGCCTTGGCCTCTACCCAATTTATCACATAATCCGTGTAGACCAGAATGTGGACTTTCTAATGTGAAGGCAGATTGAATGGGCCAATGAAATCAATAGCCCATTTCTTGTAGGTTTTAACCCCGTACAAAAATTACCTGCATACGAATTCTAAAACACAAAAAATAAACAATACGAGAACATAACACATAAAACACATATACACAAAGGTTTTCCCTTGGATCCCAAAATCGAGACTACCAGCTTGATTTTTCATTATGTTCCTTTCAATGTTATAATACATATTAATACATGCCAAAGCATCCAATACCATGGACCAAAAACCATCACGTCTAAAAAACATGTGCAAAAATCATGCACAAAAGCATAGGTGGGTCGGCCAAACCTAACATAGGGGTTACAAGTACACCTCAAACCCCCTGTGACAACCCCTCCTCCCTCCCCGCTACACAGTCGGAGCAACGAAGGGGGGCTCTTCCCCCCTCTAACCCCCGGGTTAACTACGTGGGCTAGTCATGGAAATAATATAACACAACCCAACATTATGCCTCTTGTTGTTTTCATTCCACAGGGGGCCACAAGAGAGATTAGTCATTTTTCCAGCCCTGAAACGCCCATTGTCTCTCTACACCAAGAAAACTTCTCAGAGCTCACAAATTTTGTTAGTGCATCTACAGTATTCTTCAAAGTGTCCACCTTTACCAGCAACACCTTTTTGTCTTCTATCATATCCCTCAAAAAGTGATACTGAACATCAATGTGCTTTGTCTTTGAATGATATGCGGGGTTCTTTGCCAAGAAAATTGCACTTTGGCTGTCACAGTCTATCCTAATAGCTCCCTGTACTAACCGCAACCAAACTTCTTCCTTGCTTGCATGAGTGGTTGCCATGTATTATGCCTCTGTAGTTGATAGTGCCACTACAAATTGTTTCTTACTCATCCAACTGACTACACCTCCAAATAGGTTAAACACATACCCACTTGTAGATCTTCTCTGATCTAGATCTCTAGCCCAGTCTGCATCAACAAAGCCACAAATATCCAACATTCTGTCCAATCCTGAGCTTCCTTGGTAGCACAAACCATAATCACTAATGCCACGCAAATACCTAAAAACCTGCTTCACTGTTGTCTAGTGCTCCTTCCCTAGTCTTGACATAAACCTGCTCAATACTCCCACTGCATGTGCAATGTCTGGTCTAGTACATACCATTGCATACATCAGGCTACTGACTGCACTTGCATATGGAACACAGGACATGTCCTCTTCCTCTTCTTGTGTCTTGGGACATTGTTCAGTAGATAACCTCACACCTACACGAATAGGAACCTTCACCGGTTTACTATCCTGCATATTAAACCTCTACAGTATTGTCTTGACATACTTCCTCTGGTTTAACCAGAGCTTCCTCATTGCCCGATCTCTTTTAATTTCCATGCCCAAAATATAGTTTGCAGCACAAAGATCTTTCATGTCGAATTTGGAGGACAATTGGATCTTCAAATCCTGGATAATTTCTTTGTCATTTCCAACCAGCAATATATCATCCACATACAAAACCAGATAAATAACACAGTCACCAATTAATTTAAAATACACAAAGTGATCTGCTTTACTTTTGGTGAAGCCAAGTCCTCGTATAAATGTATCAAAATTCTAATACCACATCCTTGGTGACTATTTTAACCCATATAGAGACTTATTTAACTTGCATACCAGTTCTTTCTTACCCTTCACCGCAAATCCTTCATGTTGCTTCATGTATATTTCCTCTTCTAGATCCCCGTGAAGAAATGTTGTCTTCACATCTCTCTGTTCTACCTCAAAATCAAAAGCAGCAGCAACAGATAAATGTAATCTAATAGAAGTTACCTTGGCAATAGGAGAAAAATCACCAAAATAAATTCCCGGCACCTGGGAATAACCTTTTGCTACCAACCAAGCTTTGTATTTCTCCACCTTTCCTTCTAAATTTGTCTTCTTCTTGAACACCCATTTTCTGCCAATGGGTTTCCTTCCAATCAACAGCTCCACCAAATCCCAAGCCTCATTTTTGTGCAAAGATGTCATTTCATCAACCATGGCCTCTTTCCAGAGTTTTCCATCCTCTGAATCTACTGCTTCCTTCACAGTTCTGGGATCATCACCAGTAATAGGTAAAGCTAAATTTGAACAAAAAGTAGATGGACTATACCTTTCTGACTACCTTCTTTCTCGAACTGATCTTCTCACACCCGGAGTTTGTGGCTCTTCATCTTCTGATTCCTCCTCAGTTGTAGAGTCTGATTCTTCCTCCTTAAGCTCATACTCTATCTTCTCATGTTCCTTTGGTTGGACTTCATGTTTAATAACATATTTTACCCCTATGAACACCACATCTCGGCTGTACACAACCTTCCTTGTTACTAGGTTACAAATCTTATAACCCTTTAAACCATCCTTATACCCAATAAAGATGCACTTTTCAGATTTACTAACCAACTTGGTTTGTTTCTCCTTTGAAACATGTACATATGCATCACATCCAAATACCCTCACATGTGAAAGAGAGGGTTTCTTACCAGTCCATACCTCTTGTGGAGTCTTATCCTCCAATGCTAATGAAGGTGACCTGTTGACCAGGTAACATGCAGTATCCACTACCTCTGCCTGGAATTCCTGTCTTAACCCGGCACCACTGAGCATGCCTCTTGCCCTTTCCATCAATGTCTTATTCATTCTTTCTGCAACTCCATTTTGCTGAGGTGTATATGGAGTAGTCTTCTGTCGTGCTATACCACACTTCTTATAGAATTCTTCAAATTCCTTGCTGCAAAACTCTCCACCATTATCTGTTCTCAACACCTTTATCTTCTTCTCTGTCGGATTTTCCATGAGAGCCTTAAATTCTTTAAATCTGTCAAAGGCTTCAGATTTCTTCTTAAGGAAATATATCCATGTATTCCTTGAGAATTCATCTATAAATGATACATAGTACACAGACTTACCCAGTGATGAAACCATCACAGGTCCAAACACATCACTATGCACAAGTTCTAATATCTATTTTTCCCTCTTACTACCAAAGGAGAAACTCACCCAATTCTGCTTCCCATATACACAATTTTCACAGAAATTAAAATCCAGAGAACTGTTACTCATACCTTCTATGATACCTTTACCATGAAGTATTCAAAGGCCCTTCTCTCCAATATGTGCAAGCCTTTGATGCCACAACATGGTCTTCTCTCCAGATACCACTAGATTTTCCGCTCCACTTTCAGGAACCACAGAACTGTTGCACCCATTAATAACAGTGCTACCTTGCAGCTTGTACAGAGTTCCAATTCGAACTCCCCACATCAATACCAGTGCTCCCCAAACCATTTTTCAAGTATCCTTCTCAAACATTGTTTTTACACCTGCATCATCCAACATGCTTACAAAAATCAAATTTCTGGCTAATGCAGGAATATGCAAAACACCCAGAAGTGTTCTAACCCTTCCACCTTACAACTTCAGCTTTACCTTTCTACGACCAATGATTCTAGCCTTCCTATCATCCCCTAAGAAGACATCACCACCATCATATTTCTCATACTCGCAGAACCACTCTCTGTGGGGAGTGAAGTGAAAGGATGCACCTGAGTCAATCAACCATGCCTCATGATCTACATGTGTACTTGAAGAAGCCAAGTACACATCCCCACCTTCATTTGAGGTGGTTTTCACCTCTGCAGAATGAGCATCATCAGATCCCTTTCCTTTATCAAGAGCTTTAGATTTACAGTCCCTTTTGTAGTTCCCTTCCTTTCTACATTTCCATCACACCACCTTCACAGGTTTTCCTGGAGATTTAGATCTCCCAGTCGATGACTTATTTTTGTTTCTGTTCTGGGACCGTCCTCGTACAGACAAGGCATCACCATTCTGGCTCTCCATATAATTTTATGTCTCATCTCCTCCATCTGCAAGGATGAGACTATTTCATCAAACTGCAAGGCAATTGCATTGCTACCTATTGCAATAACCAGACTATCCCACGAATCTGGTAGAGAACACAACAAACTGATTCACTTATCTTCATTTGAAATTTTAATATCAATAGATGCTAACTGACTTACCACAATATTAAATGTGTTCAAATGCTCTGTCACCGAGTCTCCATCTTTCATCCTCAGGTTATACAGCTTTTTCTGCAGGAATAGTTTATTCACCAGAGACTTTGATTGGTACAAAGTCTCTAACTTGTCCCACAAAGCCTTCACCGTAGCTTCCCCTGATACATTCAGCAATACTGAATCTAAGACACACAATCGTATTGTGCCCTTTGCCTTCCGATCCAACTTCTTCCATCCTTCATCGGACACTCCTATTGGTTTAGTACCCAGATCTACCGCGATCCACTGATCTTTATCCACCAAAAAATCCTCCATCTTGAGTTTCCACAACTCAAAACTCTGACCATTAATTTTCTCGATCTCTATCTTTCCACTGCTCGCCATCTTCTTTCACCACCAGAATTGATCTCGCAGATTTCCCACTGAACAAGGTCTACCACAAGCCCGAGCGAAACCCCTCAACAACAAAGGCGCCCCCTTGAAGCCAAAACTGCTCTGATACCAAATGTATGTTTTAACCCCATACAAAAATTACCTGTATATGAATTCTAAAATGCAAAAAATAAACAATGGGAGAACATAACACATAAAACACATATACACAGAGGTTTTCCCCTGGATCCCAAAATCGGAACTACCAGCTTGATTTTTCATTATGTTCCTTTCAATGTTATAATACATATTTATACATGCCAAAGCATCTAATACCATGGACCAAAAACCATCGCATCCAATACCATGGACCGAAAACCATCGCGTCCAAAAAACATGTGCGAAAATCATGCACAAAACCATAGGTGGGTCTGCCCAACCTAACATAGGGTCCAAAACCAAAATTTTCTGGGGCACTAACCCGGACCCCTTAAAGTGGGGTTACGGGTATGCCTCAAACCCCCTATGACCCCCCCGACTCCCCCCCCCTCCCCCCTCTAACCCCCGGTTAACTATGTGGGCTAGTCGTGAAAAGAATATAACACAACCCAACATTTCTCAAAGGGCTTAAGAGCTAGTTGAGGCTATAACGGCATCTCATATGACCGACTAGGTTGTCCCATCCGTTGGTAGCTATCGCACCCTTGAACATATTTCCTTGCATCACATAAAATAGAGGGCCAATAACACCCCATATGTAACACCTTATGACCTATCCGCTTATCTGCAAAATGCCCTCCACAGGGGCCATCATGAGCAACTTTCAGGATATCATAGATGTCAACTTCACTTTTGCAATGCTAGATTTGTTGTTTAGGTTCTGTATAAAAGAGGTATCCCTCTATCCACGAATAGCAAGCACTATGATGGACGATCTTTTGCTTCTCTCTGTATGGCAAGTGTTGATGTACTTTTCATATAGCAAGATAGTTAGAAATATCTGCATGCCATGGAGTGTGATTAGAAATTTCAAAAAGATGTTCATATGGAAAACTATCCTCTACAGGTATACCTTCATCACTAGTATCCATCCTAGACAAGAAATCTACAACTACATTATCTTTACCTGGCTTATCTACAATGGTAATATCAAATTCTTGAATTAATAATAACCATCTCATAATACGACCAAGAGTTATCTTTTTATTCATCAGATACCTAATGGTTGTATGATCAGTGTGCACGAAAGTGGGATACCCTATAATGTAATGTTGAAACTTGTTAATAGCATAAATAACAACCAAAAACCCTTTTTCAGTTACTGTATAGTTCAACTCAACAGGAGTCATATTCTTGCTTACGTAATAGATCGCATATGGTTTATTGTCCTCATGTTGTCCCAAGACTTCCCATACTACTATGTGAGAAGCATCTGTAGAGATATGAAACAGGAGCTTTCAGTCACAACCACATAATATCAAAAATTTGCAAACTAGTTCTTTGATTTCCACGAAGGTTGTTTCACATTCATCTATCCACACAAACTCTGCATCCTTAGATAACAATTGAAAAAATGGAAATTCTATCTTAGATTTTTTTTTCTATAAAACGTCTATAATAGCCAGCATAACCAATGAAACTACACACCTGTGTTGGTGTATTAGGTGTAGGAAAATTTAATATTACCTCTACCTTGGCAGGATCAACCCGAATTCCAGTGATTGGAATCAGGTGTTCCAACACTATTCCTTATTTCATCATCATATGGCATTTCACTATACTAAGAGAAACATGTGTTTGCTTACATCTTTTAAGTACGTTCTCTAATTTTTCTAGACCTTTTTCAAAAGAATCCCCATATGGGGTGAAGTCACCCATGTATATTTCAACGCTATCATTGACTAGATCAGAAAAAATTCCTAAAATTTCCCATTGAAAGGTAGTGAGTGCATTACAAATACCGAATGGGAGGACTCAATATGCAAAGGTTCCCCAAGGGCAAGTGAAGATAGTTTTATCTTTATCCTCGAGAGCTATTTGGATCTGGTTGTACACACTAAATCCATCCAGAAAGGAGAAGAACTTCTTCCCGACTAATGTATCAAGGACTTGGTCAATAAAAGGTAAGGGAAAATGACCTTTTTCAGTTTCTTTATTTAATTCTTTATAATCAACACAAATCCACCACTTGCCATTCTTCTTCAGAACAATGACTAGTGGGGATACCCATTGACTGTCCGAGATTGGGTAAATAAATCCCATATCTAATAGTTTATGTAGCTCGTCTTTGACAATTTTCTTTAAAGAAGGATTCATTCTTCTCTATGGTTGCCTAACAGGTCGAAATTCTTATTTAATGTATATGTGATGAGTACATAAGTCAACAGGGATTCCTTTCATATCTGTATATTCCCAAGCAAAGGATTTTTTCTGTTCCCGAAGAAATTTCAGTAACCATTCAGACTGGGAAGGTGAAACTTCAGGATTAACGTTCAGCGTCCTCCCTAGTTCAATTTATATAGGAACACTATTAAGGGGTACAATTACAAGAACATTCTGAAATTAAATCTCTGGTTCAATGAATTCTTGAACATTGCAACTCATAACAGATTCTAATAGCTGGTAGGTTGAATCAGAAATGGAGTTAGGGTTGCTAATCAAGGTACTAATGGCATCATCCTCCATTTCACCCTTAAACATAGGACCTCGCCAATGGTAAGAATTGGTCTAATTTCTTCATTTTCAGGTTCGGGCCCTTTCGTAGGTAGAGATTTTTGTATTAAGGTAAATCCTAATTTATCTGGTGAACTCAGTTCTGCAGGGGGATAAAGGATAAGATTCTTTGTAATTTCCTTATTGGATATTACCATATTTCCTTATCGATGCCCAATCTAAGTGTTTGCGGTCACAAGCCATAGTCTTCCTAAAATCAAAGGATGCCCACCGGTTGGGGATTGGGTATGTAATACCAAAAGATCGACAGTGTACTACCATGAGTCTACTGAAATGGTTATATCTTCCAACTTCCCTATCGGTCTTATAGTAGACCAATCTTCTAATTCTAAGACAGTAGGAGTTGGTTTAAGGTTTTGTAGGCCCAAGGTAATCAAAAATGCAGAGGCTATAACATTAATTGCTACCCCCAAGTCTACCAGCACTTTTGGGATGCTATGAAACAAACTCACAAAAGATAGAAAAGATAAATCAACGACTTCAAAATCAACCTCTTCGAGGGGGCAACCTCCTTTACATTACATAAATGAACAATTCTTGGATGATACAAATGACAAGACCTTCTTTCTATATATAGGAGTCTAAGGGGTCATAACATAATCAAAGCCAACATAACAATAATAATGTAAGGGCACAAAAATAATAATAGTGGGCTTCTATGGGGCACAATAGTGACAATATGGAGACTACATGGGCACAAAAATATAATAAGGGGGTTGCACTAATAACAATAAGGGGTTACACTGGTACTATAGGGACCTAACATGCCCCTCTCCTTCAAAAATTGTTGTCCTCAACGTTTGAGTATTTATGGATGCTTCTGTATAAAATTCTCTTCCTCCCATTTGGAATCTTCAATGGGTAAGTTCTTCCACTTAATGAGATACCTAAAATTGATCAATTTCGTAGTTGTCAGGTTCTTGTTTCCTTGACTGCTCTAGGTTCCTATATGATTTTTCCTTCCACGTCAAGTTCTACCAATATTGTTTGAACTGGGAGCTTTTCACCTATAACCTTCTTTAAGAATGAAACATAGAAAACTGGGGGCACTCAGGAAGATGCAAGAAGCTCCAATTTGTATTCCATAGTACCAATCTTTTGCAACACCTTGTAAGGACCATAGTACTTTGGTGATAATTTATTATCCTTCTTAGCTTGCTTGAGTGACATGTGTTTGTGTGGTTGTATTCGTAAAAATACCCAGTCACCTACATCAAAACTTATTTCTCTATGACATTGATCTGCCTATTCTTTCATTTGATTCTGCGCGAAAGTGAGGTTTTCCTTTTTTTTCTTGATATGTCCTTATATCTTGAGAGTTTGAGGAGTAGTAATTCCTGCTAATGCATTACAAGATATGGTCAAATTCATTTCTTCTTTCTCTGGGGTTGGTTCCTGGTGTATATCCTCTTCTTTTGACGTTTCTTGATCCTTTTCTTCCTCCTCTTCACAATCAATGTAAAATAATTTATTCTCAGCACACTTATGACCTTTAGTGTATTTGCTATCACAACTGTAACAAAGGCCATTTTCTCATTTTTCTTCCAATTGTTGTGGTGTCAACCTTGTAGGTATACGCAACAGTCTCTATATATGTACAAGTTCTGTATATGCACACATATTTCATTTATGCGCAACTTCCGTATATGCGCATATCTTTCACATATGTGCAACTTCTGTATATGTGCATATCCTTTGTATATGTGTATCTTTTGTATATGCACATATCTTCCTTATATACACATATTTAGAAGATATGCACATACACAAAAGAAACGTAAATATGGAAGATATGTGCATATACAGAATTTGTGCATTTATGGATATGTGCATATCTCATGTGCATGTGCCACTTCCGTATATACGCATATCCTCCATTTATGCATATACGACAACCTCCATATGCGCAGATCTTTTGTGCCTATACTGAAGAAGTGCAAATAAGGAAGCGCATATATGGAAGACATGCACATATATGGAAGGTGTGCACATATATGAAGCCTGCACATATATATAGGCTAGAGTTTTGCACAGCTTTCGTATATGCTCATATCTTCTGTATATGAAAAACTTTCGTAAATGCACATTTTTTCTATATATGCACATATCTTCCATATATGTGCATATATTTTGTAAATTTGCATACCTTCTCTATATGCGCAACTTTCATATATGTGTATACACATAAGTTGTGTGCAAATGGAAAATATGCATATATATGGAAGTTGTGTATATATGAAGGTTGAAGTTGTGCATGTGCATATATGGAAAATATGCACATATACAAAAGATATGTGCATATATAAAAGTTTCACATATACAAAAGATATATGCATATACGAAAGTTGTGCATATACGGAAGATATGCATATATACAGAAGTTATGCACATATACAGAAGTTATGTGTATTTACAAAAGATATGCACACATATAGAAGATATGCGTATTTACAAAAGAAGCATAAATTTCATATATGGAAGTAGCACAACTTTATATATGTGCATCTTTTGTATCACATATCTTCCATATGTGCACAACTTATATATATGTGCATATCTTCCGTATATTCACATATATAGAAGCTGTGCATATATGGAGGTTAAAGTTGTGCATAGATTTTGTATATGCACATATAGAAGATTATATAGAACCTATGCATATATAGAGACCAAACTTATGCATAAATTCTATATAAGCGCATATCTTCCGTATATATAAAACTTCTATATATGCCCATATATTCCGTATATATGCGAAATTGACATGTTATGGACTTATTGAAATTGAATATATAAGAAGGTTGATGTTATGCTCAACTTTTATATATGCGCATATATGGAAGTTACATATATACAGAAGTTGTGCATATCTTTCGTATATGCACAATTGATCTGGATTTAAGCAGGAACACAACAAATTACAGATATAACCATAAATACAGAGATGCAGTAGAAATAATACTTCATTTCATTAATGTAAAATATTGAAATATGCTTATAAACAGAAATGGAAATAAACTAGCTCGGGCGATGGTAGCTTATCTCTGAGGAGAGATGTGGCGGCTACATGCCTCTGAACTCTATTACAATGAGGCTCGAAGGCCTATTTATTGTTTAGAAATAATGGAAAACCTAAACATCCAAAAACCTAACCCTAGGAGATGAAGCACCAAACTATGGGCCCCGTTTTGGGTAAATTGGTATATCAACTTCCCGAGGTCATAACTTTGGCATACGACCTTCGTTTGACTCGCACAATACCTCGTTAGAAAGATCTATCTGACAACTACAACTTTTTAGTGAGAAACATAAATCAATGGACCCATGTTGCTCCCATTTTTTCCAAAAAAACGTCATTTATGGCCTCAAAATGGCTCCAGAAGTTTAGGACCTGAAAAACTACCAAAAATAGTAAATTGTGCTACAATTAAGGAAACTGAAAAAACCAAAAGAGACGGTTGTGGGGGTCCAAGTCGGACAGGTGGGTGGCCACCAAAATCCAGCTGGATCATTCCTTCCTCCTTAGGAAGAAATGGTCCCCATTGCGTTGGGTGCCTTCATGAGATGGAGAAACTTCTATTGAACTTGGTCCCTACTGAGATGTTCTACAATCTCTAATGTGTCCAGTAATGGTGGGAAGCATGGTCGAGGGTGGTCCACATTGAACACTCGGTGCAAGCCAAGGAATGGAGGAATGTTTTTCTCCAAAGCATTGTTTTCCATAGCCTTGGTAATGGTGTAAGGACCATAATGGAGTGGTCTAAGCTTCCAATGGGCTCTTGTAAGGCATTCTTTCTGAAGATGCAACCAGACTTTTTCGCCCACCTGAAACTTGTGTGGCACCCGATGTTGATCATGTTGTTGCTTGTACTTGGAATTTTCCATAATGGAGTGGCGATAGATTGGTATGGTTGGTAGTCCCAGCCGCTTCACGACCTCTACTGAAATGAGGTTCTTTTGGGTCCCATTGTCAACAATGAATTGCAGCGATGAACCCTTCACCCACATCTATGAGTGGAAATGATCTGAAATCACCCCTAGGTGACCTTAGGAAATTAATGAAGGTATTACAGACTCATGTGTTGGTGTGTGTGTCTGTGTTATCTTAGGCAATGGATCGATAGGATTGAAAAATAAATAGACACTTGAAACAGTAAGAGATCACAGTAAGAAAAATAGAAACACAACAAAATTTAATAAGGATTTCACCCAATCCTCCTGGGCTACATCTCCTAGTCCAGCTTTCAATGGTGGCCTTTTTATTATGTTTTTAAAGCAGCGTCTTACAATAAGGAGCTCAATCTTAGTCTCACTTGACAGTGGATGATCAATAGGATGGCACTTGGAATTCCCAAGTCCTTAGAGCTCACAGAATCCCCTTACTGAATTTCGACCTCAATTGGTCTCTGACTACTCAATGCTGCCCTTACTCTGATGGTCAGCATGGCTTCTCTGTTCTCTAAAATTTTTCCTTTCTTTATGTGTCTCTCAGCCTGCGGCTTTTTCACTACTTCTCTACCTCATCGTTTCTTTGTCTTGTCTCTGTCAGCTCATGGCTTTAAAGCCAGTTTGTTTCTTTGACTGTTCGCTTTGTCTTCTCGGCTCTCTGAATCACCTACCTCTGTCTATTGGGACTCCTCTGCCCTGCATCATCGTTGTTGCATAACGCTTCGCAGAGAGGTGACCACCTGTCTTCTTGCAAACTGAGTGTCAGTTTTTCTTGAACGATCGTTTTTTTTTTTTCCATTATTTCCCAGACGCCTATGAAATGGATCATTTTCTCAACTCATCGGTCAAATCGAACTTCAAATCTTTATGCACCGTAGCTTATTTTTCCCTCGGGTTTGGTCATCCATCAGGTTGAACCTCCGCTATTTGATCTGGAGCCCCCAAATCCTATGGTCTTCGCTTATATCACGCGGTTGAGTTGCTCAATCGTTAGCCTAGAATGTAATAAATTTTTCTCTCTCCTCACCGACACACGTCACTCGGTCTATGGAATCACTGGGTCTTCGACCAAACCCACTTACCACTCGAAATGCCTCCGATATTCAGCCAGTTTTCAGTGCGGGACCCGCCTGTCGGTTTTAGTGCTTTCCCACGATTTTCTGGTTTCCCTTGTGACCAAGCACTGAGGACTTTTCCTTCTCGAGGGGTTTTACCTAGCAATACGTGATTTGCGCTAATCTTGTATCAGAAACAACCTTTGTTTCTAGGTTTGAGCTTCCCAACTACCACTTTTGCGCCATGCACAGTCTCCATGGGCCAACGGTCAGCGCGCTTTGACTGAAGCTCCTCGTTGCTGTTACTCTAAAAAATGTTACCATGGTTGTTTACAGTTAGTATGACTCAATCAATGGTCATGCTTCCCTCTTAGGCAGGTCTTATGCCTCTGCTATCCATGTCAAACTCAAAGGAGAGAGAAAGTCTTTATAAAAATGTATTTATCTCTGGGGACGCAGGTTCTCTCAAGCCTTACCTACGGGCACGCACTCAATGTTCACAAAAGTTGCGTCCTTGGACGCTCTGTATGTAAAGGGACAGATGCGTCCCTCTGTAAAAGGAAAAATGCGCAAGTTTTCATCTTAAAAAAGTTACTTGTGGTTACTTCTAGAACATTCTAGAGGTCGGTTTGATGAATTGGATGCGCCTCCAGTTGGTTCATGTATCCCTATTAAGGAGGAACTTATCCCATCAATAAGGGAGCTATCCCATCTAAAGAGGAGGTTATCCCATTGATGGTGGACCTGAATAACTTCCTCTACAGCACTATAAATAAAGGCATTGGGCCTGAAGGAGGAGAGGTTGAAAGCTATACATTTTCTTTGGGTAAATGCTGCAGGAATTAGGACTCCCATTTAGAACCTTGTGAGGAGAGATTGTCTTTGCTTGATTCTACTTGGAAGTGGGTGAGCTTTGTCAAAGTAAAGGAAAACCCTTGATGGACCCTGGGAGGAACTTGCACAACACCAAGGCCAGGTTGTAAGAGTTTCTTTGTTTCGTTTTTAATACAAACTGGTTCATTTTTCTCAATAGCTTATGTTAATGAGTTATTTCATGTGTTCCTTGGTCTGCATGTTGAATATATGTTTTATTATATGAGATGCAAGTGCTTTGTAATTGTTTGACTGTTGGTGGTTGCAGGAATTGATGTGAAGGAGGAGCTCATCCGGATCGGCAAGGACGAACTACAACAACAGCGTTTGGAATAAGGTAAGCCTAATCACTTGTATTTTTCATGTTTTAAAAGGTGTATTTAGAGAAAGATCGTTCATTTTTGTCTTGTTTGTCGCTAGAGAGTCTAGACTCCTAGGGAGGTTGCTTGTGTCTGCACAAACGACTCTTTCTGCCACGACAAATTGGCGACTCCACTGGGGAATCCATTAATGTGAAAGTCTTTTCCTTTGTATGAACTTTGCTCTGAGAAAATTATTTTTATTTTCTGGTTTTTGACTGTGTGAATTAGTATTTGGGTGGGTTAGCTTCAGATTTAATTAGATTTAGTTTTTCTTAAGTTTTCCAGAAGGACGCACCCTCTGAGTATTGCACAGTGCGTCCCTGGACGCACTGTTGCTGTGTGCACAGAGCGGGCCCGCACCTGTTCTAACGGGTTGCCTGCGTCCCCCTGCAAAAATTTGAGAAAACTCCATTTTTTTCTTTTTTACTCTTAGATTTTGTTTTTTCTTAGTTTTTTCTGCCCAGATCCTTTAGTACCCTGTCAAAGATCTTCACCTGAACTTGTCTTGATAGCTTTGAGTGTTTTAGTGGATTTCAACGAAGTTTAGGCCTAGGGTTTGATTTTTGAGTAGGTCCTGTAGTGACTTTGACGGTAGAAGTTGTCAAGCCTTAGATCTCTCTGGTTTTGTCAGCCTTCTTAGAAGTCGGACCTGTCATAAAGTCTACTTGTGTGAGCAACTTGCCATTTAAGTTGTCTTTTGGGTCAAATTTCGGATTGCTTGTTCATAAAGTGTTGATTTCCATTTTACAAAAGAACAAAAAGATTAGAGTTTTGTTTTGACTAGTTTTTGGTTCTGCATTAGCTAGTCCTTGATTTGATTGTGGTCAAGTAAAACACCTTAGAATTATCTTTGTTGGCTTTACCTCATTAGGTTTACTTAGGGAAATTTCCTTTTGATTTGTTTTTTGAGTGAATCTTTCATAGATTTCATAGTTTTTGCAATTGATTTTTATTAAAATAGATTTATGTCTTTTATTAAATAGAAAAAATACAAAAATATCTCCTTTGAAAAGTTTTGTTTCAAGTAGCATTTGAAGTATTTTGGAAGAAAAAGAGTTTTCGTGCAAGTAAAGAGTGGTCATGTTTGTATATTTGGAAAAGACAAAAGAATTGTTTCTTTGGTTGTATTTAATTAAGAAGTTGCTTTTATAAAAATTGCATTCTCTCAACTTTCTTAGTTAAGCAATTCATCGAAAAAGTATAGTGGGTAAATCATCTTAGGTGCATTTTTGTAGTAGTTTCGAGTCGAGTCTACACACCATTGGTTTCACTTCCATCACCTTTTGACTTAAGAAACAACCTTAAAAATAACGCTTAAAGTAAAATCAATCTAGTAATTTTTATTTGCTAGGGCTCTGAAACACCAACATAGCTTAGGCTAGTGTCTTGGAGTAGGTGAGTACTTAACTCTCCAAGACTACAAAACCAAACAAGTAGTTTATCTTGTGATAGAATAAATCCAATTGTTTCATTTGCACTCTGGGAAAGCTCCTCTTAAAGGAGAACCACGAGCTCGTGTCCGAACCAGTGAGGGGATCATTCCCCCCTCGTTGGGAACGACGCCAGACAGTACGTATTACAAACGGTAAACCTCGGATTAACCATTGTCGAGGAGCCAGGGGTCACTTATCGGTAAACCTTGGATTATTGTCAAGGAGCCGGTAAGGGGATTGAGCTTGCTACTCTGCCCTTGCGTGCTTTCGGAGTTTAGACTGTTCCCCCAGGTGTACTTGTTGCGATTGGTAACCTTAGTGACCATAATCTTTAGGGTTCTACCGAGGTGACGGTGGAGGGAAGGTCCCACTGTACCTGGAGCAGACGTCGGTTACACTCACTTGGATTTTCCGGGGGTTCACTTCACTCGAGACGGTTAAAGTGGAGGAACTTGTGCCGGTCTATTCATTAAGCAGGTTGTCGGGGTAACTGTTCCACCCGCCATTTCTGTACTGAATCCAGCGAGGTTGGGCTTCATCACCAACTAGCGCTTTTGGTCCGGAAGACTATTGTTTGTGTTTGGTTTGACGCTCTAGATTCTTTAGGCATGTGCTTCAAATTTGTTTGGTTCTTTACAGACTTTAGGTGATTTGATTTGAAATTTTACTTTGTTTTCGTGTGTAGTAGTTAAAAATCTTTAATTGTGGCAGAATTACCGAGACAGTCCCGTAGACTTCGGGGCCAGTCTCCTGAGACTGTTTCAGTGGTCGAATTGTTGAGGCGATCCCGTAGACTGCGGGGTGAACCTCCTCGAGACGACCCAAGTGTCTTAGAAGGTTTGAAGGTCCTTGTAACTCCTCCTAGTGGCAGTAGAGTAGGTTCACCTGAAGAAGGAGAATTTTCCTTGGTAGTCCATCCAGATTACCAAAGTTTAGAGACAAGTTACAATCCCGAAGCTGTTACAGTTTCTGAGCTTGTTGGTAGTTTTTCATCTGCTAGTGATACAGGCGAAGAACCTGAAATCTCTGAACCTGTTACTCCAACTTCTAGTGCCCCTGACTCACCTAAGGTTGAAAGAATTATAACCGAGAATCTTCCTTCTGGATTAATTGCTATTGAAGAACTTGTTCCAGAAGAAGAAGAAGTAGGTTCTCTTTTTGAAGATCAACCAACTCTTGAACTCAGAGAGCATGAGTCTATCTTTTACAGCCCTCCTAGAAGTACTACTTGGTATCTCGCGTTAACTAATTATCTAGACAACCTAAGTCCCGGTTTTTCTCCACCTCGTACTCCTTTTCCATCTAGAGGTATATATAGTCCTGTAAATATGTCTGGTCAGTCATCCATGTTTTCTCAATCATCTAAATCATTTTTGCATGGCGGTCCTTCTGTCCCCCCTGGTTATCAGTCACTTTCTGGTACCTTTGCGGGGGCATCTCCTCAACCTATTGATCATGGGTTATTAACTGGAAATAGTGGTAATATACCATTGGGTATAGGAGACATTTACATGATGTCAGGATCAGTTCCCGTTTCCCAACCTCAAGGTGGCCAATTACCGCCTGGGGGGCAACCTCAGTTAACGCCTGGGGGACAACCTCAAGGTACACAAATTGGGTCTGGGGGGCAACCTCAAGGTCAGTATACACCTATGGTGCAATACATGCCTCAAGGTCAACCCCAGCCTCAATATGTACCCCAAGGTCAACCTCAGTATCAATATCAACCTCAAGGGTGGCAACCTCAAGGATGGCAACCCCAAGGGTATCAACCCCAAGGGTATCAACCTCAAGGTTATCAACCTCCAGGTCAAGGTCAACCCCAGTATCAGTATTTACCTCAGGGCTATCAACCTCAAGGTCAATACTCGAGTCAAGGTTATCAACCGCCTCAAGGTCAGTCATATGTTCCAAGTACGGGAACTGCACCTTACAATTATCAATCCTATCCTCAATCTGGTTATGGGTCTCAGTATCCTCAACCTGTTACGGGTCAATACCCCGGAATGTTAGTGTGGGATCCATCACAAGGTCAGCAGGTGTTGCAGCCAAGTTTACAGTTGTTACCTCAAGCTGGACAACCCGTAGTTTCTGGTATACCCCAGCAACCACAACCTGTCCAGTCAACTATTCAAACTCCTGTAACTTCGGTAGTTACTCAGTCACCAATTGCACCTAGCACTCCATCTCAAACGACTGCTGCAACTACCGCACCATCTGTCCATTCCACCGCACTTACTTCTGGAGTATCGACGGCTCCGGTTTCTACTGTCTCTGTAACCACTCCTCAGACATCTTTACCATTGTCTGGATCCACCATTCAAACCACGGTCCAGATGCCTGCAGGTCAGCCTGGTATTAGTACGGTTGTTACTCCTCAACCTCAATTTGTTAACCAACCATACCAGGGACAGTACCAACCCGGACAAGCTGTCCAACAGCCAGTTTACCAGTATCAACCGTATCCTGGGTACACTTATCAACAACCCCAGTACGGTCCGGTTAATCCTGGTTTTCCAGGAGGATATAATATCCCCAATGCGACTCCTGTTCCTAGTTATCCTGGATATCCTCCTCCTGGGGCTGGTCTTGTGACCCAGACTTTTAGAGATCCTAACCGCCAGTTACCATTTATTGCAACTTTGGATTTACCAGACTTGACGCGCCTCACAAATGATCCAATTCAATATCTTCCGTTCTGGCCGCCAATGCCAAATAAGTTGCCCAGCGATATACCTAAGTTCAAAGGTAAGTCTGGAGAGGATCCGTCCAATCATGTGATGACTTACCACCTCTGGTGTGCTTCGAATTCTATCTCAAATGATTCCATCCGCTTACGTCTTTTCCAACGTACACTCATTGGTCTCGCAGCCAAGTGGTACATTGAGTTACCACGGGCCTCTTTTTACAACTTTAGCCAGTTAGCTACCTCGTTCCTAACTCACTTTCAGTTGCCGGTCAGATACGATAACGGCACGGAATTATTAACTTCGCTAAAACAATCGACGTCCACGTATATTTCTGATCACATCCATGAGTGGAGACGTCGTAGGAGGTTAGTGAAAGTTTTTATCCCGAACCAAATCTTAGCTGAATGGTTTGTTAAATCATTATTACCGAAGATTACTGAAGATGTAGCTAAGGCCGGGGTAGTTACTGAGGAGCAAGTCATTGCTCAAGCGCAATACCTTGACTTAGTTTATACTCAGTCGGGTACGTTACATGAGAAGATCCCAGATCTTCCAAAATCGAATCAGATCGCTGCTACTCCTTCGGTATCTCATGCCGCTGATGGTATGATTGGTATCGTGAATACGAAGAGCAAGAAGAAGTCTTCCAAGGCTTCAATTACTCCAATTATCACTTTGCCTGATTCTCCGACAGGAGAGTCTTCTCCTGAACTTACTGCCGATATTCACGCTATAGAGTCATCTACGGCCAAATCAAAAAACGGTGGAAAGAAGAAAGGAAAGAAGAAGGCTAAAGCAGACAAGGCTCCGAAGGAGAAAACTAAAAAGTCGGAAACCAATGACGAAAAGCGCAAACCTCGATATCCTTGTCTTATTTGTGAAGAGGATCATTTTACGAGAGACTGCCCTCATCGGGCCGAGGTTGTGAAAATAGTCAAAGGTTCTCCCACTCCTGCTGTGTTAAAAAATCCATTTCCAGAGCAGGAGAATAAGATGATAGGTTCTTCTTCGAATGCCAGTGAAGAACCCATTTTGATGATGTCACATGTGAGGATTGCGACTCGATCGCAAGATTATGGTAGTAAGGCTCCTGTTGATGGTAAAGAAGCAGAATCTTCTCATTCTAACCCATCAACCTCAGTTCCTGGTTCCGATCCACTACAGATCGAAAAACCTAACCCGGATTTAGTAATTAAACCGCCCGCCAAGGGTGTACTTCGAAGGTCTGCTTTCAATCCACATGCGAGAGCAGCCCAGAATTACAACATTGTTGAGGACTTAGCTGTTTCACCCTCAGCAATGTCGGCATTAGAAGTGCTGCAATCATGCCCAGCACAACGAAAATTACTTTTGTCGGCTATCGGAGCTGTTGATGTTCAGGACCCGAACCTAATAATCTTTAATCTAGAAAATAGTACACCGCGTCTCCCCCATCAAATGGCTTTCCAAATTCCAGTGATAGTCAAAAACAGGCCTATTCATCGGACTGTGATTGATGAGGGAGCCTCTACGTGTATTATGTCGATTCAATGTTGGAGATCCCTCGTTGAACCAATCCCCCACCATCCTTAAGGCCTTTGATGGCCGTGGGTTCCGTCCGTTTGGTATTCTACAAGAATTGCCTATAGGGGTGGAAGGTAAAACCGTTAGTATGGATGTGGAAGTGGTTGATGCCCCTCTAGACTACAACCTTCTTTTGGGTCGAAGTTGGTCATATGCTATGACAGCGGTCGTTTCATCGGTCTTCAGAGTAATCAAGTTCCCATATAACGGTAAGATCATGACTATTGATCAGCTCACATACTTTTCATCCGACTCAGCCTCTCCAGAGAGTATCCAGCATGTCGGTAAGACGACAATCCCTTATAGGGACGTTGGTGTAGGTTTAGTTAAGGATTCCGGTTTACTGGGAACTTTTCCTCTCCCTCCACTCAGCGTAGAACCTTCATTTGCAACAATTCATATGATAACATCAGAAAACATTATTTATGATGATCCTTGGATTGTCCCATCTGACTCTGAGATAGACTCATTCGGTGATGCTATGCCTTTGAGCCCATATGAAATTGCTTATGAAGCTGTCATGTCTTTTACCGACTCGCATTCAACCGAAATCGACCAAATGAATGTGGTCAGTGAAGAATCACTTTTCACCTCAATCTTAGAACGGATAGCGTTTCCCGAGGTTGTGTCATCTGATGAACAACTTCGCGAAATCCTAAGTGTAGACGATCTACCGTGGGAGGATCTCCATCATAGATCTTCGTTTTTACCTAAGGATGATGCATTTGAAAATGATTTTTCATCTATCTTTACCGCTGAATATGTCAAAGACGCTCAGGATCCAACGAAACATTCTGATTCAGAGTTGAATTTGGGGAATATTTCTCGTACTATTCCCATTGATATTTCAGTGAAGCCCGGAATTGAGGAAAACATTCATATAGGTGCCGCTTGTACAGAAGATGAAATCCAATCTTACAAGGCCCTATTCCAAGAATTCTGCGATGTGTTTGCCTGGTCTTACGAGGAAATGCCGGGAATCGATCCTGCCATTGTTGTTCATGAAATAAAGACCTACCCGGATGCTAAACCTGTCTGGCAACGGTTGCGTCAGATTCACCCTCGAAAAGCGGCTGCGATTAAAGCAGAAGTCGAAAAGCTGTTGAAAGCAGGTTTCATTTATCCGATCCCGTTAACGGATTGGGTATCGAATATTGTTCCGGTTAACAAGAAACAAGGAACAATAAGAATCTGTATCGACTATAGGGATATAAATCGAGCTTGTCCAAAAGACAACTATCCTACGCCTTATATCGATCAAATTATTGATGATTGTGCCGGAAGTGAAATGTTTTCCTTTATGGATGGTTTTTCGGGCTATAATCAAATCAATATTCTACCTGCCGATCAACCAAAAATGGCATTCATTTGTCCGTGGGGGACATTTGCTTATTGCAAATTACCTTTTGGGCTTAAGAATGCCGGAGCCACTTTTCAACGGGCGATGTCTTATGCATTTCATGACATCAAGCACATTGTGCAACCGTATCTCGATGATTTGCCTGCTCATTCTTTACATCGAGCTGATCACCTTGTCCACCTACGAGCAATCTTTATGAGGTGTAGGCATTATCGAATTCGGTTGAATCCCCACAAGTGTGTTTTCTGTATAGAAACAGGTCGATTGCTGGGATTTGTTTTTTCAAAAGCCGGCATTCGCGTCGATCCCTCGAAGGTCGAAGCTATCATCAAATTGCCTCCTCCTTCGAGTTTGCGCCAACTCCAAAGTTTGCAAGGGAAAGCAAATTTTTTATGCCGATTCATCCCAAACTATGTTGAGGTCACTAAAGGTTTTACACGGTTGTTGAAACAGAATGCACAATTCTTTTGGGACGAGATTGCTCAACAATCTTTTGATGCACTTAAACACGCGTTGACCCATGCACCGTTGTTGCATCCTCCCAACTACAACCAGGACTACTTCTTATACCTCGCAGCTTCGCATTCCACCATTGGAATGGTGTTAGTTCAAGAAGATGAATTCGGAGCGGAACATGTGATATATTATCTTAGTAGGACCTTAAATCCCACTGAGTTAAAATATTCACATGTGGAGAAATTGGCCCTGGCAGCCGTTCAAGCTGTCCAGCATTTCCGTCACTACATTCTTCTCCGTAAAACTACAGTTATTTCGGATTGCAACCCTATGATTTATATTTTGACAAAACAACTGCTAGGGGGCAAGTACTCTAAATGGATTGTTATCCTGCAAGAGTTCGACTTGGAGTTCGAGAAGTCCAAGTCTAAGAAATCCTTAGTTTTTGCAGAATTGATGTGTGATTTCCCGAGTGCTGACACAGAGACTGTGGCAGAGGAGTCCATTGCAGACGAATCTTTGTTTCTTATCAGTACTTTAGATCCGTGGTACGGGGATATAATCATCTATCTCCAAACCCAAACCTTTCGGCCTGAAGCTTCAAAGGCGGAACGTCGCAAAATTCGGTTTCAATCCCAGCAATACAAAATTATTGGAGATACACTTTATCGCCGGGGGGCAGACTTAGTTTTTCGACGTTGTTTAACTCACGAAGAGGCTGAGAAGGTTTTGAATGATTGTCACTCTGGAGCATGTGGCGGTCATATGTCTGGGTATGCCACAGCTCAGAAGGTGTTGCGCGCTGGCTATTTCTGGCCGTCTATGTTTAAAGATTGTATCATTGCCGTCAGGAAGTGCCACAACTGTCAAGTGTTTGATCGCAAGATGCGCGCTCCACCTGCTCCTCTCCACCCTATAATTGTCGTTGGTCCATTCGCCAAATGGGGTATCGACTTTATTACTTGTAACCCTCACTCGGCCGGGGGGCATGCGTATATCATCCTCGCGGTTGATTATTTTACTAAATGGGCCGAGGCGATGCCCACATTCGACGCAAGCGGCAAAACAGCTACAATTTTCGTATTCAATCATATCATAGCTAGGTTTGGTGTCCCACAAGCAATCATTACTGACCATGGGAGCCATTTTCGAAACATCATGATGACTGAGCTTACAAGCCAGCTTGGTTTGCGCCACGATAGCTCTACTCCTTATTATCCGCAAGCCAACGGTTTGGTTGAGTCTATCAACAAAGTTCTGGTTATCATGATCCGACGAACCATTGGTGTTCATCGGTCGAATTGGCACAACATGTTATTTTCAGCGCTATGGGCATACCGAACCTCAGTGAAAAATTCAACAGGGTCCACTCCCTTCCAGCTAGTTTATGGCTTGGAAGCTGTGTTACCCATTGAATGCGAAATCCCATCACTTCAAATGGCTGTCGAATTACTTCCAACTACTTCCGAAGAGGAGAAACGTTTATTGTACTTGGCTAAATTAGATGAGACTCGACGTGACGCTACATTGGCTATCGAGACTCACACGAAGCGAATGAAAGCTCAGTATGATAGAAATGTAACCCCTCGAAGTTTTTCGGAGGGAGACCTAGTACTATTATATGATCAAGCTAACGATAAGCTAGGTGCTGGAAAATTCGTTCCTATGTGGCATGGACCCTACATTGTAAAGCGAAAGCTAGCAAAAGGGGCTTATGAGCTGGTTGATTTTGATGGGGACTCTTTGGGTAAACCCAGAAATGGACTTTACCTAAAGAGGTATTATGCTTAAATGGTGGGTATGGAGAAATCTTTAGATAGGTTAGATTTTCTTTCTAGCTAGCGTGTTTGTTAGTTTAGTTAGTGTGCTTAGCTTAGAGAGTGTGTTTTTCATCGTTATTCTGGCTTATCTTGGTTTTACTCTTGATATTGCAGATTTCGACGCCTCTCCAAACATACATTGGGTTTGCTGATGGTGCTTGTCGTAGTACACGGAATATCTCTTCCGCAGCTTGGGTTATCTATTCGCCCTCTGACGAGTTAGTTTCTATGCATGGGGTAAGCCTCGGTCAAACAACGAACAACATTGCAGAATACAGTGCAGTGGTTGAATTATTATCCGAATCTATTTCATTTGGAATTCGACGTTTGATAGTGAGGTTAGATTCTGAACTTGTTGTATTACAACTTAATAGAGTTTATGCCATTAGAAATCCTGTGTTATTAAGGTTGTTTTTGAGAGTGCGTCTCTTGGAACGTGAATTTGATTACATTGAATATCAGCATATTCCAAGGTCTTTAAATACATTAGCAGATGCAATTGCTTCTCGAATGTTGGACAGACATTTACGATAATCATGCAAGTAAATTTAAAAACATTTCATCACATTTGTTAAACAAGATATGCCGGTAATAGTGATATATATATAGATAGGAGTGTGTCAAAAAATATACATCGTCTTCGATCATAGGTTGAAAAACACCTTATGATCGGCAAAAATGATAAGTACAAAAAGCCAAAAATGTCATATGTGTCTACAAAAGTGACTAGTCAATCACTGGTGGTGCTCCCTATACGACACCACTGCACGGGCTACCTTGCGCAAAAATCTCCTAAACGGTCCAGGGACTGCGACTACAAAGCGCTGAAGCCTGATAGGAATGTCATCCATAGTAGTCTCAGGTATATCTGCCGTCAGACGCTCTAGATCATGCTCCAACTCAGCTAGTACTTCTGCAGCTGCGTCCTGTGGGGCCGGTACCGGTGCAACTGGATGTCTCCTATCAAAAGGCCGGAGGTTGGCTGGGCGCTGTGGACCAACATCTGCATTTTGAAAATTTTACTGTCAGTTTTGAGACGATATATATAAAAAACAAAAAAAAATACATAATTTGAAAACTTGTGAAAAATAAAGTACCTCTGTCATCCCATTGTTCTCCCTGTGGAAGAACCATGTCCGGATCATGTCGAAAATCTACTCCAGCATACGGAAAGTTCTGAATCAAAAAAACCTGGTCCTCTAACCAGTGAAAGTAACTATCAGAGAATCGAACAACCACCGCGCCCTCGTCAGGATGCCGGGCCATCACCGCAACCCATCGTACCAGCTTTGGCTCCCGAGGACCCAAGATATCAACAGTGAGTTGCTGAGGGATCAGCATCGGAACTCTCTCTAAGGCAAAGCTCACGACTAAAGGCCCATATCCAAAAGTTTCCAGTCGTCCATTCTTTGCCTTAGTCAGTTGGCTCTTCATATTAGCCGACACAGCATCACACCAGTTGAAAATGGTGCCTTGGTAACAGTCAATTGCCATCCGCATTTGGGACCCGGAAGCAATGTGTAAAGCGGCCGCGCCGCAAATTCTGGTAACCATGAATGCTATGACTTTGAGTTCACGCAGAGTGATGTGTTTAATCTCCACGCCTTTCGAATGGTGAGCACCAGGTGTGCACCAATCTTCCCGGAGACTATCAAGGGATTGGCCACCCGGCCTAGTCCCGGCTAGATTGAGTTGCTCGCCTCTGTTTGGCAAGCCAGTGAGAAAGTATACATCCGAGGGCTCTATCTCGAGCTGGTACCCTCCTATGTAAAAGCATTGTTCTTGAACGTTCCATCGCTCAACCAGCCATTCCAAGAATCTTACCTGACCCCTCATGCCCGGTATGGTCCAGTATTTATATAGCCCGCATTCTTTTAGGGCATCAATGGAAGGTTGATGTTCAATTGCAGCTAAATCAACGTCTTCATGCTCTCTTTCTCTCCAATCTAACATGGTGAATGCCCTACACACCAAGAAACAATGATTAGAATTGATTTGGGGAAATTTGAATGGTTATTTGTGGAGATTGGGGTTTTAAAATCCGCCTTTCACGGAGGACGCACCCCGCGTTTACAACACAGGGCGTCCGGACGCAGCTGGCCTGAAGGCGGGCTGCATCCCCCGACCATTTTCCTGTATAGGAAAAAGTCGGGGGACGCAGGTCACCCGAAGGGCACCTGCGTCCATCGTGGGGCGCATTCTAAAACCTAAACCCCCACAAAAAACAAAACTAAAACCTAAAAATCAACTTTAATCGGATGAAAATGAAGAGTAGGATGTTGTAAAATACCTGGAAGAGACGGCGTTCGATTCTGACGGTCGGATTTTCCGCAACGACCACGGGAAGTTTCTTGCCAAAAGCTCCTTTTTCAACCTCAACAGTCAAACGGTAAAAATGACATGGTAAAAAGTCTTTTTATAGGTTTTTTGGATGAATTTGTTCATTTTTTACCGTGGAAAGATGTTTTTCGATGTATTTTTGCCTATCTTAAACAGGTATGAGTAATGTGTTGCTTCTGTGCAGGACAAAGGGACTTAGAGGGAAAATTGTCATTTTTCACGAACTAAAACATCAGAGTCATCTTTTAAGCCCTTTTCTGACTCCTAAAAAATGAAAAGATTGCCGAGCGTTTCTTTTACACTCGTTAAAATGGAATTAAAAGACGGTCCCCTTATAGCTCTTTTCTGACCGTAAAATCAGGAAAAGATTGCCGGGTTTTTGTCGTTTCAAACTCGATAAGGAAATAAAACGATGTGTCCTTGATCGCTTTTTACTTTTCAGGTCAGTGACACTAATCATGAAAGTACTCCTTGGTCGCAAGATCAAGTGGTTCCCCCAGGTATTATTTTATACTTTTTCGGGCTTGAGGGACACAAATCTACGAAAAAGTTCAACTTGGAGTCTTCTTAAGTTTTCCAGACTCTCTAAAATTGAAAAACGCCGAGTTTCTCCTATACTGGGCTCGTTAAACTTTTACAGTAAAGGACCTGTTCAATTACAAACAGGAACGAACCACTCCTTCCTAGGGTTCGAATCAAAACTAGGTTGGACTCATCCGAAGGATGAGCTTATAATCAAGCATATGTTATCCTCCTCAAGCTTGTCAAAAATAAAGAGGTACTTGCCAGAAATGGTGGGGGAAAAGAGAGAAGAATGAACCTGTTTATTACCTTTTGTCTCAGAAGAAACTTTATTACCACTCTTGAACACGACACTTTTCATTCACCTGGATTGGGAAATCTTTTACCTCACAGTTGATCAAACCACTTTGAAAGTCTTTAGCCGGGTTTCGGGGATTAACTTTGAGTTATTCGTCACCAAGCCATCTGTCGTGTCGTTATGTGTTCAAGAGGTCTACAAACAAAACTTTCATCTGCAAAATACTTGTCATCCATTTGACCATCCCTGGAGTCGGTCCTTACAGCAAACATTTCTTCAACTTGAACAATGGTTTCGTGTTGTGGGCTTGCCTGCAACGGGTCGCTTTCTATCGACATCAACACATTATCTAGAAAGATGACTTAGGAATCGTCAGTACCTTGAAGTCTGCATGCATCAATGGCAGGTTTCTCGCCTTTGACGTCAGTTTACATCATTGACTTTCGATCAAAGGATTCCGTGAAGTGTTCGACATCAGAACATCTATTCACATTTCACGGGTTGTGCAGGGTACTTTGAGAACCATTGACATCACTGGTGGTCTCTCTCACACTTGTTAACAGTATGCATCATGGACTGGTAATCAAGTGGTTTCTACCATGTTCGACATCAAATCATTTAATCACATGGCTAGAATCGTACCAATTCGAGAAGTAGAAGTGAAGACCCTGGATCTAGTTTCCACCATCCAGGCTGCGAGGAGTTTTGTATTCATTATCTATGTAGACTAATCATAAACAGATGGCTGCGTCCATACTGTGTCTACAAAAGTCTATAAATATGATGTACTGCAAGATCATTCCTATATCAGAGTAGTTAGTCTCTTAGTTAAAATTTTTTGATCTGAGTATGGGAATGCCTACCTCAGCGATGATGTAATCTTATACATGTATTTTGTGTTGAAAATTGCAGGTTCCAACCAGGCTCTCCACAAGACAATCCTTGAAATGATAAAGCGCTTCACCGTTCCTAGAATTACAAGACCCTAATCTATTACAGGCTTCTCACTTTAGGGGGAAATCTGTTACTCTAAAAAATGTTACCATGGTTGTTTACAGTTAGTATGACTCAATCAATGGTCATGCTTCCCTCTTAGGCAGGTCTTATGCCTCTGCTATCCATGTCAAACTCAAAGGAGAGAGAAAGTCTTTATAAAAATGTATTTATCTCTGGGGACGCAGGTTCTCTCAAGCCTTACCTGCGGGCACGCACTCAATGTTCACAAAAGCTGTGTCCTTGGATGCTCTGTATGTAAAGGGACAGGTGCGTCCCTCTGTAAAAGGAAAAATGCGCAAGTTTTCATCTTAAAAAAGTTACTTGTGGTTACTTCTAGAACATTCTAGAGGTCGGTTTGATGAATTGGATGCGCCTCCAGTTGGTTCATGTATCCCTATTAAGGAGGAACTTATCCCATCAATAAGGGAGCTATCCCATCTAAAGAGGAGGTTATCCCATTGATGGTGGACCTGAATAACTTCCTCTACAACACTATAAATAAAGGCATTGGTCCTGAAGGAGGAGAGGTTGAAAGCTATACATTTTCTTTGGGTAAATGCTGCAGGAATTAGGACTCCCATTTAGAACCTTGTGAGGAGAGATTGTCTTTGCTTGATTCTACTTGGAAGTGGGTGAGCTTTGTCAAAGTAAAGGAAAACCCTTGATGGACCCTGGGAGGAACTTGCACAACACCAAGGCCAGGTTGTAAGAGTTTCTTTGTTTCGTTTTAATACAAACTGGTTCATTTTCCTCAATAGCTTATGTTAATGAGTTATTTCATGTGTTCCTTGGTCTGCATGTTGAATATATGTTTTATTATATGAGATGCAAGTGCTTTGTAATTGTTTGACTGTTGGTGGTTGCAGGAATTGATGTGAAGGAGGAGCTCATCCGGATCGGCAAGGACGAACTACAACAACAGCGTTTGGAATAAGGTAAGCCTACTCACTTGTATTTTTCATGTTTTAAAAGGTGTATTTAGAGAAAGATCGTTCCTTTTTGTCTTGTTTGTCGCTAGAGAGTCTAGAATCCTAGGGAGGTTGCTTGTGTCCGCACAAACGACTCTTTCCGCCACGACAGTTGCTCCGTGCTGGCCACAAATTACCATTATTCAGAGGTTATTTATGATAGCTATAAGATTTCTTGAATTCTATCATTCATTCTTAACAATCGTGGAATTTTTTGAGGATACAATTCGGATCACAGCCTTCCCACTGAAAAAGATTTTGGACCACCAAAAGTTGGTTTTCAAGCATCGACTAAGTGAGGATACAACTTTCTAACCTGTCCAATCTCTATCCATTTTACATTGCTTGGTTTTGAACCCTTGAGCCCAATTCTGAGGTACTCAACATCTCCCCTACGCGTCGTTCTCACCTTCCTATCCAGAACTGTGTCTTCCTACAATTCATTAAGATATTCAGATAGCAAGTCATCAATAGAAGGCAATTGACTCTGTTCTTCAGGATCTTCAATTAACGAAGGTTCAAATAGTCTCAAGTTGTCTGCATTGATGACTAAGTAGATGTGCATATAAGCTGGCAAATCAAGCCGAAAAGCATTCTCACCAATTTTCTCAAGGATCCTGAAAGGTCCATACCTTATTGGTTTCATCTTTTTACCTTCACCTTGCATCCTGTCCTTGCTGATATACAACTAGACTTGATCGCCAACTTGGAAGCTATGCTCCATCCGATGCTTCTCATGCCTTGCCTTGTATTTGGCCTGGATCTTTTCCAGTTGTTCCTGTATTGCCTGATGGATCTCTTGAATTTTTTCAATGAACCTAGTTGCCTTGTCCACATCATTGCGTCCCTCAAATGTTGTGTCCTTACCAAAGGCAAAATCCAAGGGAGACCTTGGTGTGAAACCAAAACAGGTCTCTGTGTGGAAGAATGTTTGGCTTAGTTGTAAGCATGTTGCACATAAAACAAATGTTCATCCCAAAGCTTAGGATGCTTACTACAATATCCCCTGAGCATCTGGATCACTGTCTTGTTGACTACTTCTGTCTGGCCATTGGTTTGTGGATGGAAAGATGTGCTTTTCTTCAGTTTGGTGTCCATTAGTTCCCACAGACTTGACCGAAATTTTCCCACAAATCGGGTGTCTCGATCAGATATAATGGAAGTGGGTAATCCAAAATGAACCCATACATGTTGAAAGAACGGTTTTGCAGTTTTTTCAGCTATAATCTATTTATTACAAGGTATCAAAATACACATTTTGTTGAACCTATCCACAACAACATACAGATAATCATGACCTTTCCTAGATTTAGGCAGTCCTCCAACAAAGTCCATGGAAACACTTTCCCAAGGATGAGAAGGAATTGGTAATGGAGTGTACAAGCCTAGTTTTCTATTGTTTGGCTTGCTTTTAGAACACATAGTACACCCTCTTACATATCTAGAAACTGTCTCATTCATTTTTGGCCAATAACAAAATCTTTGCAGTTCTGAAACTTTTTTACTTACCCCAAAGTGACCTGATATTAGAGAAGTGTGTGCTTCTTGAATTATCTTTACTCTTTCAGTTTGTGGAATGCATAGCTTCCCACAATGATATAGGAGTTGGTCCTTAATATGATAATCCAATTCTTCTACTTGTTTTCCTTGACTTAAAGTTGCATATACATCTTTAAAGTCTATATCTTGAGCATATTGTTCAATGTAGCTCTCATGTAACACAGAATTATGCTTAAGTATAGTACATGCATTTATAATGGGTCTAGATAACATATCTGCAACTTTATTGTGTATGCCCTTTTTATACCTGATGACTAAATGAAACTGTTGTAGAAAACCCATCCATCTATAGTGTCTTGATTGCTGCAACTTAGTTTGGGAGTGTAGATATTGAAGGTGATGATCAATATGTATAACTGTTTCTTTGCCCATTAAGTAATGTTTCCACTTTTTCACACTCTGTACTAAGGCATACAATTCTTTATCATATGTGGGATAGTTAACTACTGCAGAATTAAATGTCTTAGAATGATAACATATGGGTTTACCATGCTGTATCAACACTGCTCCCATGGCATAGTCACTGGCATCTGTTTGGATCTCAAATGGTCTTTGAAAATCTGGTAGTGCTAGTACTGGTGTTGTACTACTCTTTTCTTTCAAGGTATCGAAGGCTTTCTGTTGTTTGCCTCCCCACTGAAACACCTTGTTCAATCCTGTTAAAGCATGTAAGGGAGCCGCAATAAAGGAAAAGTTAGAAATGAACTTTCTCCAATATTGTGCTGCTCTTAAGAAGCTCCTAACTTCTATAGCAGATTTGGGTTTAGGCCAGTTTATAATGACTGCCACCTTAGAGGGATCTATCTTCAATTCACCACCCCCTACTATATGTCCCAAATAATTCAAAGATGTTTTGCCAAATTCACATTTTGAGAGTTTAACATAAAAATTTTCTCTTTTCAAAACATCTAGTGTCTGCTTAACATGCTTTAAATGTTCTTCCCATGTTTTCCTAAATATCAGAGTGTCATCAAGATATACAATAACAAAATCATCAAGAAAATGTCTGAGTACATCATTCATTATTCTCATGAAAGTAGCAGGAGCATTAGTTAAGCCAAAAGGCATAACCAGCCACTCATACAATCCCTACTTTGTTTTGAAAGCAGTATTCCATGCATCTTGTTCTGCAACTCTAACCTGATGATATCCACTATCCAAGTCTAACTTGGAAAAGTAAACAACTTCTTTCAATTGATCTAATAGATCATCTATGTGAGGAAGGGAATAACAATTTTTGATTGTTATCTTATTCAGTACTCGGTAATCAATGCACATTCTCCATGAGCCATCTTTCTTTCTCACCAAAATGATTGGAGATCCACATGGTGATGTGCTAGGTCTGATGAACCGCTTCTCGAGAAACTCCTGCACCTGCTTCTTGATTTCTGCATTCTCTAAAGCGGACAACCTGTACATTCCAATGTTAGGCAATGGAGCATCTTGCTGCAAATTAATATCATGCACTATTTCCTTTTTGGGTGGCAGACCTTTAGGTTCTTGAAACAAGATATCATACTCTGTAACAACTTTTTCTAAATCAGCTTGTTGTTTAGCATCAAAGCCCTCAAATAAATTGGTTTTATCAGGTTTCTTTTCCTTTACAACCATCAGTAAAAATTGTTTGCATGAATTTATAATTCGTTTCATCTGCCCTGAGTTTATGAGAGTGTAATTATTCTTGAGCTTATGATCTCTTACAAAGTATTCAATTCCATCTTTAACAAGTAGATACTTGTTCTCGGCTCTATAGAAAATAGCTTTTCTGTCATACAAGTAAGGACTTCCTAAAACGATTTCCACATATATCCAAAGGAATTATGTCTAACTCAACCTCATCTACAAATGCTAACCCAAAAGAAAACTTAAGTTTGCATTGTCTAGTCACTTGTAGTTTTGCTTTATCACTTAACCATCCTAATGGGTATGGTTTCTTATGAGGTGTAGTCAGTAATCCCAACTTCTTTACAATTGCTTCAGAAATTAAATTTACTTGTGAGCCACTATCAAACAAAGTATCAATCTTTTGATGTTTGGAAATAAATCGAATATGGAAAAGCTCATGTCTTTTTCTCTCATTCTCTTCATCAATAGTAGATTGTGCAGAATTACTAGTAGATGCTTCATAATTCTTACCTTTTATACATGTGGTTGCAATGGTTGTTTCATCTCATGAGTCCGACCCCAAATCTTTCTGAATAGCTGCAACAGTCCTCTTCTTCTTTCCCTCGAACTTCTTAGGTCTCAGCTCTGGATGCATAATCTAACAGTGCTCATCATCATGCCCATCCTTCTTACAGTGAGTGCATGAAGACTTTCTTTCCTGTGCAGTGTTGGCATTCCTTGCTTTCCATTTCTATTTTATTTTCTCCTTATTCTTGCTTGCAGTGGGTTGGGATGATCCCCCAACTTCTGGGTTCCCATTCTTTCCTCTAGCTTCTAGATGCGTAGCTTGAACAGATACCTCATCTATACTAGTGGGATTAAACATGAGGATACTGTGCCTCATGTAGCTATGTAGATCACTGATGTACTTCAACAGAGTCTCAGGTGAGTCTAATGAGATTCCTAGAATCAAAGCTCTCTTTCTAAATTCTTGGGTGTAACCTTGTACACTTTTCCCTTTCAATTATCGAAGATTTTGCCAACTCATCATGGCTTGCTGCATGTAGGCCTGTGGATAGAACTGTTTTTTTATTGAAAAAACAAATTCACTCCAGAAAAAAAGAGTCTTACCATGTCTCTTCATGTCAGCTTGGGTCCTGCCTTCCCACCAAACCAAGGCAGTGCCTCCAAGGCGTAGGCTGGCCAACTGAATCTTGCTCTTGTTTGAATCGATACTTTGCACTCTATAATAAACATCAATTTGTCTGATCCAATTGTCCAGCTTTTATACATTCAACTCTCCATCATATATTGGTAAATAAAATTTAACATCTAGTGTAATCAAAGATGTCTTCTTTTTATGTTCAGGGCTATTAGGAGGTGTGAGAAAGTTTTCTACTTTCACTTTTCCTTTTGAGTGGTCATGGAGGAGAGACTCTTATTCTCCTTTATCTTGTTTGGAGCCTGATAAATATTCATATTTATGTTTTCTAAAGTCCTTATACATTTCCCATGGACCTTATGGCCAGGAAACTATCTATAAATTGAGGGTCTGGCCCCACAGAACCTTCCTCCGACATTGTCTTCTGAGGATAGACTCTTCCAATTTCAGGATTGGTTTCGACCAACTCTCCTTCTCCTAATTTGAGCTTTGATCTAGTTAGCATTCAATAGCTAAATCCAGCACAAGCTTGTCTAACCTTAACAACCTATAGCTCTGATACCACTTGATCTGAAATCACCCCTAGGTGACCTCAGGAAATTAATGAAGGTATTAAAGACTCATGTGTTGGTGTGTGTGTCTGTGTTATCTTAGGCAACAAATCGATAAGATTGCAAAATAAACATACACTTGAAATAGTAAGAGATCACAATAAGAAAAACAGAAACACAACACAATTTAATAAGGAGTTCACCCAATCCTCCTGGGCTACGTCTCCAAGTCTAGCTTTCAGTGGTGGCCTTTTTATTATGTTTTTAAAGCAAAGTCTTACAATAAGGAGCTCAATCTGAGTCTCACTTGATAGAGGATGATCAGTAGGATGGCACTTGGAATTCCCAAGTCCTTAGAGTTCACAGACTCCCCTTACTGAATTTCGACCTCAATTGGTCTCTGTCTGCTCGATGCTGCCCTTACTCTGATGGTTAGCTCAGCTTCTCTGTTCTCTGCAATTTTTCCTTTCTTTCTGTGTCTCTCGGCCTTTGGCTTCTTCACTGCTTCTCTACCTCACTGTCTCTCTGTCTTGTCTCTGTCAGCTCGTGGCTTTAAAGCCAGTTCGTTTCTTCAACTGTTCGCTTCGTCTTCCCGGCTCTCTGAATTGCCTGCCTCTGTCCGCTGGGACTCCTCTGCCCTGCATCATCGTTGCTACGTAATGCTTCGCAGAGAGGTGGCCACCTGTCTTCTTGTGAACTGAGTGTCAGTTCTTCCTGAACGGTCATTTTTTTCGTTATTTCCTAGATGCCTGTGAAACAGATCCTTCTGTCAACTCATCAGTCAAATCGGACTTCAAATCTTTATGCGCCATAGCTTATTTTTCCCTCGGGTCCAGTCATCCATCGAGTTGAACCTTCGCCATTTGATCTGGAGCCCCCAGATCCTACGGTCTTTAGTTATATCGCGCGGTTGAGTTGCTCGGCTGTTAGCCCGTGATGTAAGCGGTTTTTCTCTCTCCCCGCTGGACACGCATCACTTGTTGTATGGAATCGTTGGATCTTTGGCCAAACCCACTTACCGCCCAAAATGCCACCGATATTTTGCTAGTTTTGAGCACAGGACCTGCCTGTCAGTTTTAGTGCTTTCCCACGATTTTCTGGTTTCCCTTGTGACCGAGCGCTTAGGGCTTTTCCTTCTCGAGGGCGCTAATCGCGTATTAGAAACAACCTTCATTTATGGGTTTGAGCTTCCCAACTACCATTTTTGCGCCATGCACAATCTCCATGGGCCAACAATCAGTGCGCTTTGACCGAAGGTCCTCGTTGCTCCGTGCTCGCTGCAAATTACCATTATTCAGAGGTTATTTCTGATAGCTATAAGATTTCTTGAAGTCTATCATTCATTCTTAACAATCATGGAATTGTTTGAGGATCCAATTTGGATCAGGAAAAGACGCTCCCCCTCCTCTAGATCTTCGAGCTCATTCTTTTGGACCTTTGCAGTGGCAACGGTGGCATTGGGCTCCGCATCAATGATTTGTTTCCCTTTGTCATTCCCCTTGTCAGGTTCTGACTCAGGGTCAAAACATGCATCTAATTCTGAAGCCTTCAACTCAGCCACCAGTGACTGCTTGGTCCGAAACTCACTTGTGTTATGATTGGGGCTCTTATGGAACTCACACCACTTTTAGGTATCCTTCTTTGACTTTGTGGTGTTGTTATTTTCTTGTGGCTTCGACAGGTTGTCTTGGGTCACCCCTCCTTAGCTTTATCATTTATTCTTCGGATTCGTAGATCCAAAGTCTCACTTATTTTGTTTAAACTTTTGCTTGATCTTGACAATGTATCGATACGCTGTGCCAAGCGAGGAGATGTCTAGGAACTCCATCTCATCCTGGATATACCTGTGTAGGTAGTCGTGGTATTTGAGTACTAAATGCAGCTCATAATCCTTGATACCCAACTTTGTGCGAAGGGTATGAAAAATATTTGTGAACTTCGGCACATCTTGGTCCCTTCCCTGCCGCACCGTGGTCCACTTTATGTATTTATCCTCATAGCTTTTGACAGGGTAGTACTGCTCCTTAATGGCATCCTAGAATGAATTCCAAGTGGGTGCGACTGAAAACAGTGAGTTCATACTTTCATCCTTCTGCTCACAGTAGGTTTCCCAACAATCCTTGACGTGGGGCACTGCTTTGAGAAGAGCGAAAGTAATCTTTTCCTGGCTGGAAAAATCATGAACAGAAAAATACCCTTCTAGCAGATTTAACCATTTATCTATGACATCTGCATCTATCTAACCCTCGAATATGGGGATTTCAAAGTTAACTTGTACCTTAAAGGGTGTAGCATTTCCAGAGTAGCTGTTGGAAGTAGATGTGTCACCCTTGGGTAGCCACTAAAGGATCTGGGCAAAGTTTTCCATCATCACATTCCTTTGTCGCTCAAGCGCTTCTTCGAGCAAGATTTTTATAGGATCTCCTACCCCCTCGTCTTTCTTTTCATCCGCCATGGAAGGCCATCGGGATTTGTGAGGGTGGTCTTGCAAAGGTTTGACCAGTTCAAGCCCTAACTCTTTATATTCTGACCTTGTTGGGGACATGCAAAGAAAAACATAGAAAGAGCAGACCTCTCTAATACCACTGATCCAGATTTAAACATGAATGCAACAAATTATAGATATAACTATAAATACAAAGATGCATGAGAAATAATACTTCATTTCATTAATGTAAAATACTGAAATATGTTTACAAACAAAAATGGAAATAAACTAGCTCGGGCGATGGTAGCTTATCTCTAAGAGATGTGGCTGCTACATGCCTCTGAACTATGTTACAAAGAGGCTCGAAGACCTATTTATTGTTGAGAAACAATGGATAACCCTAAACATCCAAAAACGTAACCCTAGCAGATGAAGCGCCAAACTATGGGCCCCGTTTTGGGTAAATTGGTATATCAACTTCCCGGGGTCGTAACTTTGGCATACGATCTCCGTTTGACACGTACAATACCTCATTAGAAATATATATCCGAGGAATACAACTTTTGAGTGAGTACCCAAGTTGTTCCAACTTTTCCCAAAAAACGTCGTGTAGGGCCTCAAAACGGCTCCGGAAGTTCAGGACCTGAAAAACTGCCAAAAATAGTAAATTGTGCTACAATTAAGGAAACTGAAAAAACTGAAAGAGACAGTTGTGGGGGTCCAAGTGGGATAGGTGGGTGGCCACCAACATCCAAATTTTGTATATGCATATATCCTCTGTATATGCGCAACTTCCGTATATGCACATATACAAAAGCTAAGTATATATATAAGTTGTGCGCAACTTCCGTAATATGCATACACAATAGTCTCTATATATGCACAACTTCTATATATGCACATATATTTCATATATGCGCAACTTTTGTATATGTGTATCTTCTATACATGCACATATCTTCCATATATACACATATTTAAAAGATATGCACATATACAAAAGAAACGTATATACGGAAGTTACACATATACGAAAGATATGTGCATATATAGAATTTGTGCATATATCATATGCATGTGCAACTTTTGTATATATGCATATCCTCCATATATGCATATACGACAACCTCCATATGCGCATATCTTTTGTGCCTATACTAAAGAAGTGCATATACAGAAGCATATATACAGAAGACACACACATATATGGAAGTTGTGCATATATGGAAGACGTGCACATATATGAACCCTGCACATATATGGAAGCTAGAGTTCTACACAACTTCCGTATATGCACAACTTCTGTAAATGCACATTTTTTTATTTCTTTTTTCCGTATATGTGCATATCTTTTGTAAATGTGCGTACCTTGTCTATATGCACAACTTCCATATATGCGTATACACAGAAGTTGTGCGCATATGAAAAATATGCATATATATGGAAGTTGTGTATATATGAAGGTTGAATTTGTGCATGTATATGTGCATATATGGAAAATATGCACATATATAAAAGATATGTGCATATACAAAAGTTTCACATATACAAAAAATATACGCATATATGGAAGTTGTGCATATATGAAAGATATGCACATACGGAAGTTATGCATATTTACGGAAGATATGCACATATACAGAAAATATGCATATTTACGAAAGAAGCATAACTTTATATATGGAAGTATCACAACTTTATATACGTGCATCTTTTGTATCGCATATCTTCCATATGTGCACAACTTATATATATGCACATATATTTTGTATATGTGCATATCTTCCGTATATGTACATATACAAAAGTTGTGCATATATGGAGGTTGAAGTTGTGCATAGATTTTGTATATGCACATATATGACAGTTGCGCATATACAAAAGATTATACAGAACCTATGAATATCTAGAGACCGAAGTTATGCATAACTTCTGTATAAGCGCATCTCTTCGGTATATGCAAAACTTCTATATATGTGCATATATTTCGTATATGCCATATCTTCTATATATGTGCAAATCGCGTATGCGCATATCTTCTATATATGCGCAACTTTCATATATGCACATGTACAGAAGTTGCGTATATACGAAAGTAGTGTGCAACTTCCATAACATGAATATATGACAACTTACATATATGCATATCTTCCGTATATGCACAACTTTAGTATATGTGCATATCTTTCGTATATGCACAAATTTTCTGTATATGTGCAACTTTTGTAATATGCATACACAATAGTCTCTATATATGTGCAACTTCTGTATATGTGCATATATTTCGTATATACACAATATTTTATATTTTCATATCCTCTGTATATGCACATATCTTACGTATATGCGCATATACAGAAGATGTGTACATAAACATGAAAAAACACATATAAAGAAGATATGCACATATATGGAATTTGTGCATATGTGGACATGCTATCTTATGTATATGCACATATATCTTGTGCATGTACAACTTTCGTATATACGCATATCTTCCATATATGCATATACGACAACCTCCATATGCACATATATTCTGTGTCTATACTTAAGAAGTGCATATACGGAAGAAGCATATAAACATAAGACATGCACATATACGAAAGTTGTGCATATATGGAAGACATGTATATATACGAATCATGCGTATATATAGAGGTTGGAGTTCTGCATAGCCTCTATATATGCACAAATTTCATATATGTGCATATTTTCCATAAATGTGAATATCTTCTGTATATGTGCATATCTTTCGTATATTCACAACTTCCGTATATGTGCATATCTTCTCTATATGCACATATATTCTCTTGGTGCATATCTTCTCTATATGCACATACTTTTTCTATATGTGCATATCTTCTCTATATGCGCATACCTTCTCTTGGATGTTCCAAATATTTTTACAGTAATTTTATGTTGGTCACATTTGAGGGGAAAGCCAATGAAACCCATCTCCGCACTCTGCACAACGATCCTCTTGCAGAGAGAATCATTGTAACTTAAATCAATATAATTTTAAACTTGAAATTGTAATTTTCTTTGGACTAGCTTCATGGACTTGTTCCTTTAACACATGTTTCTATTCTCTTATATTGGCTGGTTCTTCTTGATTATCTTCTTCTAGTATATATTTTATAGGCTTTCTCTTGGACTCACTTTAATAATAAATGAATAACCCAATTTAATAATAAACAACTAACCTAATCAAATTTTTTGCAATGTTCTATCTATACCTTTATACAATCAAGACTATTTGAAATGTTTACAATACATTGTCCTCTTCACAACTTAGATGAATAAAAAGATCAATTTAGTTATCAAACAATCTTTCTAATATCTATAAGAAGAAATAATTAAAATAAAATCTATTATCTTTCACTTACCTCCATTTAGATTTCCCAACACCACCCCCCCCCCCCTTCAAATTTTTTCTTGGAATTGACATCCCAAAGGAGAGACACATCAATATCAAGCACTACTTAGGGTAAATATCCACTAACATACAATGTAAATTGATATGCCATATAGACTAATGTTAGGGTGGTTCAAGTAAACTTAACTTGGTTGAGTTATCAATGGTTTTAGGGCTCCAAGTATATGAACCCCATGGTTTTTCCCATGGTATTTATATTGAATGTAGTCTATTTAAAGGAATATAAGCTCCATATTAAGTTGTCTTGGTGGCCAGAGGGAACAAAGAAACGGTGTCTTTAGACACCACCACTTCTCTCATTGCTTTGACTAGTTACCCATGTAATCTGGTATGGAAACTTTTTATATGGACTTCAATAGAAAATGATTAGGACCAGGTCAATCTCCCTGATTCAAGTTTAAGGAGGGGGATTGTTAGGGTGGTTCAAGTAAATTTGACTTAGTCAAGTTACCAGTTGTTTTAGAGCTTCCTATGTATGAGCACCCAAGGTTTCTCCCATGGTATTTATCTTGAATGTAGTTTGTTTAAAGGTAGATAAGATCCATGTTAAGTTATCTTATTGGCTAGTGGAAACAAAGCAATCATGTCTTTAGACACCACCTCTTCTCTTGGTGCTTTGTGAACCTAAAAACTTAGACAATTAATTCCTATGGACATGATCATTGTTTAACAAGGAACCTTTAATGCCTTCATGTGTCTCTCTACCAACCACATTTCCTTGTGTGCCACATATTTCATTCTCCTTCACTAGATGTATGAGATAATGTTCAAGTAGATACTTATGTATTTCACAAATTAAATAAGAAATTTATCTCTTCCAATCTCTAATATATTCTTTATGTATTTTTAAATGACAATCACCTACACATGTAAAATCACATGTGTCAAATATATAATGTATATAAATCAAATATCAACAACTTGTACAACTAACATTTCAATTATAACATTTTACTTAATTCATGTACTTCCACTTCCATATTTGTGTGGTTTCCATGTGCTTTTAAAAGTTCCAATCACATGTAATTGCTTCATTTGTAGTTAAGGGCACAAGTGCAGTGACAAAAGTTGTTTGATTTGCAAGTAGGGTTTGCAAGTGGAGTAAGAGAAATTACCTAATTTGACATAACGTTTTCTTGATTTTCATGTAAAGTTTGAAAGCGTTTATTCTAGTAAAAAAAAAGATAAAAATATTTTTGTAATTCTTTCAATTGTAAAACCACCAAACCAACTAATCAACCACTAAATAATAAAAAAATTGATAAATTCAAATTTAGATGTTCAAACACCCTTTTAAACACATTTTGAAAGCTAATAAAAAATTAAAATTTACACACCCTTAAACACAACATTTTAAACTTATAAATGTAAATGTTACCACCCTTAAACTTAAGCACAACTTTGAAAACTAATAAAAAAATAAATGTTACACACCATTAAACAAAAATAAAAATTTACACGATTTATGTTGTTGTAATATTATATAAATTTGGAGAAAATACTTTCAATGAGTCAATTGATTACAAAGGTTGTGATGACCTCACACTTAGTCAATATTGATTAACATTCAAATGCACTTTAGAGTTAAGGAGGTCCATTTAAAACATAAATTATTAACTGAGGACACTTGAAAGTCATTGTGAAAAGTGAAAAGTTATGCTCAAATTAGAGTGTTTTATATGAAAACTACTTTGTTTCTCACTCTTTTAAGATAATTTATCGTGAATGCAAATATTCTGCAATTAATGTTTGAATCATGATGGTGTAAAGCCAAAATATGCTCTAAGGCGATGAAAGTCATTTTCACGCATAAATTGCAGCCTTTAAGCGATAGATGGAGACTGTAAGGTAATGCGATTAAGAGAGAAATGTAAAAGAAAATACCAGTGATTGGGATTTCAACATAAAATTAATCTTTATTAACTTGAGAAACCTTTTTGTATGATGAGTGCACGTTGAAGCCTTTAAGTGATGGATGGAGACTATAATGCAATGCAATTAAGAGAGAAATGTAAAAGAAAAGACCAGTGATTGGGATTTCAACATAAAATTAATCTTTATTAATTTGAGAAACCTTTTTGTATGATGAGTGCACATTGATTTTAGGATATTGTATTCTATCACAAATGAAAAAAAAAGAATGAATAAGAGAAAGAGATTGTGACCAAAAGCAAAGATGAAATGTGTGAAGGAATCTTTTCTAAATGTATAGGTATGGGATGATCATGAACCTAGAAGGAATATTTTCTAATTATATATTTAGAGGAGGATCATGAACCTACTCTGACATAGGGTAAGTGGGATGCACCAAAGCTAAATAAAGAACATTTTTTAAAATAATAAAAAAGAATGAATAAGTGAAAGAGTTATTAATTAAAAATAATTTAAAATGTCAAGTTTATTTCTCAAAAAGAGAATAATTTGATAGAGAATTATTAGTTTACTTTTCACATGGATAGAAGAAGATGTATTAAAACTCGATAAAAGGGGATATATCAAATTCTAAGTAAGGATCATGTCTATTTTTAAGTTACAATTTTATTTATTTACAATTTCAAATTCCGAGTAAAGCTCATGCCCATATATTAAAAATTACAATTTTATTTATTACTATAAAATATGCTTTATTAAAATATTTTTATAATACATTTAAGTTATATCCTATTAAAAAAATAAGTTATAGCTTAATTACAAGTATAACCTTATAAAGTGAATCCTCTTAATTTAATTGAATAACATATGGTCATTTGTGAATGATAATGAGGCATAATCTTCTGCGGCTAGATCTAGATCTAGGCGGAGAGGTTCTAGATCTAATCTTCTACAGGTAGATCTAGATCTAATCTTATCTTCTGCCTTATTTCTCTGCGACTGGGGTTTACAAGCAAGTAAAATATGGCTCTCAGCTTTGCGAAAATAGCTGCTGGCTCATCTGCTTCTGGAGGGCAAGCTCATGCCCATATTGCCAGTGAAGCCCTAGCTCCAACCGTCCAGGTGGTCCATGCCTCACTCGATGAGGCTTTGAAGTTTTCCGAAAATTCCCTAATCTTTCGGTTCAATGGTTTTTGGCCGCAGCTGACAGCTCTTCACAATTGGATCTCAGAGGTATGGAAGCCTATCATTTCTGATGAAATTAATATCTACCCCTGTGCTAGGGGTTTCTTTATAGTAGATTTTGAAAATCCTAAAAGCAGACAATGTATTCTAGATTCCGGCCCTTGGTTTTGGGAAAAATCAGGCCTATTCATGAAGCCATGGAACCCATCATTCGATCCCTCTACAACAGTCATAACCTCAGCACCAGTTTGGGTGAGATTGGCAAGCCTACCTTTACATCTCTGGAATCTCTCCTCACTAAAAGCCATTGGAAATGCAATTGGGAAATTTTACTGCAGGTTCCCATAAATAGAGGAATATGCGAAAACCACCTATGCACACATTTGTGTGGAAATGGACTTTGGGGCTGGATTCCCAGCTGAAATAAACCTAACAAGTAAAGACTATGTGTGGAACCAGAAACTCGATTATGAAAGTGTCCTCTTCAGATGCCAATCCTGCTTTGAGACAGGCCATCTAGCCAAAAATTGCCCAAAAACATCCCAGAAAAATTCTGCTAGAAAAAACCACCACAGATCTACATGGTGGGAAGGAGCACAAAAAGAACACTACACTATCATCAAAGAAGAATACTCTAGAGAAACTCTAAATCACAAGAAATCGGGCAAGAAAGAAACAATTCTCGAAACAAGCAAGGAGAAAGCCCCGCCCAACAGATCAACAGCTATGAGGATTTGAATACCGCACAAAATAAATCTTCATTTAACAGCAAAGCAAATCTCCTATACCAAACTTCTTCTCCGACTATCTTCAAAAAGACGAACACAATAGATTACGAAGTTAAGACACCAATGTCCCAAGAACTAGAAGAGATGAAGGAGATGCAAGATAAAGGAAGTTGGAAGAAGGTAGAGAAAAAAAAAGAAAGCTATAGCACCAATCTCGCCAAGAAAGACGAGGAGCCAGATAATTAAAAACTAAGGAAATTGTAGGTCTGATAGACCAATTTGGTCTCAATGGACGTTAACCACCATCATCATCATCATCATCATCATCATCATCATAAACTAAAATGACCATATAAATTAAATTCCTAGTAAATTTTGATAGACATCAAATACATACCTCAAAATACATTTCACATGCTAAACTTTAAAAGGAATAACATAAAAAAATAACTTCATTGTTATTAAAATGATTAATATATGAATAATATATTTAAAAGAACATGTAACAGGGTTATTAACCATGTAGATTCAACACAATATATTTTGTTACAATATTATGAACTAATACCATGGTATGATATTTTTTAAATTTATTAATTTACTTAAAAGAACAAAAAAAAACATAACTATTTTCAAGATAAATCTCAACCTTTGATTTATGAATATTCTAACATATTTTTAGAGATTAAATCTTTACCATATACTTTATAGTTATTGATATTTAAATTAAAATTTTGAAAATTATATTAAAAAATAAACATATCTATTAAAATAATAATGCATATCAATTTATTATAATAAACATAAATAATGTAAGTGACTTAAATTTAAATTATTACAAATATTTATGAAAAAATAAATATAAAGATATCACTTGTTATCTCTTTTGATAAGTCCATTTTAATGGATATCAGGGTTTGTACAACTCATTTGTAAATGATATTTGAATACCATTTATTAAAGGAGTGTTGAGATTAAAAAATAAAAAGTAATGTAAAATTGAGCCTTTTTTTCTCTGTCGGTATTTTAGAAGATTCTTGGAAGAAATTTGAAAAATTATTCCTTTTAGAGGAATTGAAGTTTAAAATACAAAGCTTCTCACTATATAAGTGTATTTATTAAGGATTCCTCACTATCTTGTGAGAGCACTACATGAAGGACATCATCAAGCTACTAACAATCATGTAATCAAAGAAAGAATCGTGGCCATATACCTCATTTACTAATTATAATCATGGACATTTAAGTCATGAACTTAAGGAAAATTCCAAAGAATATATCACAAGTATAGTTGATATGCAACTCTTTTAAGGACAAAATGCACATACAATTTCAAATGTGAAAAACACTTCTCTAATACACCATTCTATATCGAGACAAAGTTTAGTCTATCAATATAATATTCATTACAAAATGAGAAAATTATTTTTACACAAAACACTAATTAAAGCTCTAAATGTCTCCAAGTTACCTAAACATGGTGAATTGTTTTAGTTCTCAAAGTGGTAAGCCTAGTGGGTTTAGTAAGAGCAATACTAGTTGAGCATATATGCTCTATGTATTGTTTTTGAGACTTGAACCCACGTGCTTTCAAGTCTTTTGGTGTAATTTTTGTTCTTTTCACCATCCCAAGATCATTTTCCCTTTTTTCCTTCTACAAAAGTTAGAACATAATCAATAATATGCAAATTGATATCAACATAATAGAAAAATGGGTTAAAAAATGTAATATAGTATGGAAATAATGAATAGATGGGCACCATGAAAAATGGAAGAAGACACAATGCATTGAAAATCTATGCAATTATAATGTATGATAAATTATATGTCAATGTATTATGAGTTATGGTATAGGGTATACAACTTACCTCTCCCAAATTCCCTTGAAGACGAGGCGAACATCATAATTGTTGCGAACAATGTGGCTTTGGATCCAACACTTGTTCGATATCTATTATATGTGGATGGCTTTGAGGATCCTTTATTATAGACATAAGATAGTAAAAAAAGATATATAATTATGAATCTCAAACCAAATTAAATGTAAAAACTAATTAACAATCATAAAGAATTATTTAAATAGTACTTAATCCATCTCACTTACGTTCTTTTCAAGACCATTATCATGTTCTGGTCTTTCAAATGATTGTATTGGTTCCAAAAACAATACCTGCATACATTTTCCTTATTATCATCCTAGTAAAATATAATAATAAATAAGAAAAGAAATCTAAAAAATAAAATATTTGTTTTCTTGCTTGTCATCCTCACAAAATATAGTAATATGTATGCTAATGTTGATGCGAAATAGTTTGTATGGAAACAAGACTTACTTCTTCCAAAACCTATTGAAATCTAGGTGAACTTCACAATGGTTCACAACTTGATGTATGTTGGGTTTCCAAGTTAACATGATGTATGTTGGGTTTTTGAGTTACTGGATTTAAAATCAGTGGCCAAATAATGTGGAGATATCTCTATGGAATTATGTTCATTATGCTAAAAATATCAATAAAAATGGGAAATTAGTTTACAATTGATAGTAAAAATAAACATGTTATTTAGTGTGAAAATGTCTTGAAAATAAATGCAAGAAAAAATTATACTTATGTGAGTGTGCATCTACCTCTTCTTCCCCTACATCATTAAAAATCACTTCTCTTTCTTTTTGTTGCAAAGTCATTTCTATGCGCTTATTTGTGTCCATACGTCTACGAGGTAGACTATTCTCCCAACGATCCATTTTCTCTTTGATTTTGAGTTTTGAGACATCATCAAACTCATCAATCGTAGAAACTGACTGCATAAAAAAATTCAACAAATTTAACATGTAATTATAAATTCATGTTATTATAACAAGACACACATAACCATGCCAATAAATACTTACAATAGAAGTAATTTCTTCATGAACAAATCTTTTATATGCTTGTTTGCGCGCACGACATGACCTTGCATCTACATCATATTATATCTTTTCATTATGTTTTTTAATCTTGCTTGGCTACTTGACCCTGCATCTAGTATTATGGTCTCTTTGTCTCCCTCTCGGACGTGGAGGAATAGGAAGGAGATTGTGCATCATTATGCGATGGTGATTAAGACTACTTAATTTTGATGAGTGAATATACCGACACAATCACCAATTAAACAAGAAAAAATATGTTTGGTACCTTGGACAATGACATTCCATTCATGTTTATTTTCCTCTATTTTCTCAATTCCCTACACATACATAATCAATTTTTGTTTTAAACAAAAAATATTATAAACTTTATTTAAAAAAAAAATCATAAAACACAAGTATATGATAAACAAGGCACAATATATCATCTCATGGTAAATTCAATTTATTGTATAAATAAAAATAATTTCTTATGCGTTGTAAAGAAATCCATCCATACATATATAGATAAATTTTGAGTCTAAGTTAGTAACCATTGGACTAATGGACATATAGCATCTATCTCCTTATAGGAAACAATCCTAGACTCTAGCTAATAGGTCACAAGAAAGAAAACCCTGGTTCCCACCAAGACCTCCCAAGACTACATTGTTGTTGTTATTAGTTGCACACAATTTGGAAATAGTACCCAAAGCAAAAATACATAATAAAATTAATATAAATATGGTAAAAGATATTTTCTCATGAGCTTTACAATATATATACAAATCAGAGATAAGGGAAGAAGCCATGTAACAAATTTAAACATATTAAAATCTTGTAAAAGAAAATTACTCATGCACTATTGTTGATTCTGTTGTAAAAGAAACCGAAAGAAATTGACATGTCATTTTCCGTTAGAGTTTTCAAGTAGCAAAGAGAGAATAGAGTTCTCAAGAAAAACGTTCAGTAGAAAATCTAATAAATAGAAAGACTATTCCAAGAGAAAATAGCAAAGTAAAGAATGTTTTGTAATTTTATCATCTTTATATAGACTTTTTTTTTTTTTAACTTTCATTTTTAGCCAAACCTATATCAATTTCCTAAAAATTGAACCTGAGTTATCCTTAAACCACAGTTCAGCCAACATTTTACATATTTTATAATACATATTATAATACTGTGAAAAGTCACATACATACATCAGTCAATTTACACAAATCACCTTTTAAAAAACAAAGCTTTGAATCCAAAAAACTAGCAACAACATGTATTGATAAAAACATGATAAACTCGCTTTATCAGGAGGCCTCAGAAGATATGTCCCTGAGATACATTCAACATTTGAAACTCTCCTTGAGTTTGGGCCAAAACAATCCACAACAAGATACAAATTAAGCCAGTAGACAAAGGTACCATGCCAATAAATTTGCAGGCCACTTAAGAAAATGAGGCCAACAAAAATTGTCAGTACTATCAACAACAGAGTTACATAAATGTAGTATGGATAGTACAACATTGAAGGTGATGTCTTGAAATAAAAAAACAAGCAATGAAAATTTATGCATAGTACCTAATGAGAGTTCATGCACTGATCCAAATATGGTGTAGGATTGACTAAATGGAAGACATAAATCTAGCATGTGGTGAATTCAAAGTTCCATTGTCTTCTCTAGCTATGCAACATGAATTTTTGAGGCAGGGGCATAGCATTGTAAATATTATATTCATGGGCCAAATTCAATTCACAAGTGTAGGCAGTGGTATTGATGAAGTGTAAGGGATGGCACTTTTGCAAAAAAATACCCTTATCACAAATTAAATTAAATTAAATGACACTCTAATAACATAAGGCCTTGTGAAAGGAAATTAGAGCACAACAGAAAGCAATATCTAAGCACTTCACAAAACAAATGTGGAGATAAAAAATTATAAGAATTTTATGTTATTAGTAACATGCATCTTAATGTATTTGGTGTTTTTTTAAATAAAGCACTAGTCTCTTTTAATTGGAATGTGGTGATATAATTTTTTATAAGATTATTATGTGTTTTATCATTTGAATTATAATTTTAAATATAAAAATACATTTTATTTTAAAAAACTATATTTAAATTATATCAATTCAACCATATAAATTTTTCATTTCTCCAAATTCTAGTTGAAGTTTGAAAAAAAAATAATAATAATAATTTCCAAAATCCACCTCTTCACACTATTGTTGTCTTACTCATTTCAATTAGAGCATGACATTCCTTAGCCTTCAGACTAGTGCTTTCCTACTCATTGCAACTGGAACAAGACAAACCTTAGACTTCAAAAATAAAGGGGTGGAATTTACTCTATAACAATATGATAATACCATATGATAGGTGTAGTAAAAGTAAAAATGTAAGAAAAATCTTGTAGTTGCAGTAAAAGTAAAAATGTAAGAAAAATCCTCCATGAAAAAATGTGCACATGTTGAATGCTTTAAAAAGAGTTTGGTGGCATACTTACTACTAAAGTGTTTGTCTAAGCATCAAGAAAATAGCCTACACAAGAGAGATAATTGACACAACTGCTAGGGAGCTTATCCTTTAACTTAATTCTTGGGCCTTAAATGTTATACATGTCGTTAATATATTGGCAAAAAAAAAAAGTCAAACAAGAGGATGTCTAACAATGGTTCTATCAACCATTACAAAGTCATGAAAGGAATTCTAATCCATGAATTGAATCAAGTGCTAGAGAACATTATGTTGGAGTTGATCTTTTAACCCATGGAGTTACTCTTGACCTTCCTATTTGCAAGGTTCCATTTACAGTTGTAACATTTTACGCAAACCTAGATTTAATGAAATAATCTGATGGCAACCCCTAATGTCCCCTTCGAACTAATATGTTAAGACAATTTATAATATATTCTTACATATAATTTGTTAGTTAGTTACGATTAATTTCAGTAAAATCTATCAAATGTGATAGTCTTTTAGTCATTTCTAAAGTATAAATATATTAAAAAAAAAATGTGTATGCCTTGACCTATTTCAGGTAAAAAGCTAATTTATCTTGATTGAATTATGATATATGATTGTTTCAAGCAGCTATAAGTGTATTGAAGTATTTTGTAAGGTTAAATATTGAAGGGCAGAAAAACTATTACAAGTACAATTAGTAAAAAAAGATTCAACGCATTTCAATTAAATTCTGAAAAATTGATTAAAAATGTTGAATGAAATTCCGGAAAAACTACATTGAATAGCTTCAAGTATAACTAGTCAAAAAAGATTCAATGCATTTCAATTAAATTCTAAAAATTTAATTAAAAATGTTGAATGAAATTCCTGAATTTTCAGTGGCTTTTGTCGCCAAAAATTTAAATTCACTATTTCTTCTAATCAAATACCTTAGATTTATCAACCTCTGCAACAACAAAACTTAAATTTAATAAAAAGATGAATGAAATACCTTTTTTCACTAACAAACTTAAAGTTACTAATAATTTGAATGAATGCCCCGAATTTAGCAGTCTTCGCAACATGCATAAATTCTAAGAAATCTAATGAAACCTAAATTTGATTGAGATTGTTTAGACATTAAATTTAGTGTTTTATCGAATTAATGCCATAACAATAATCGACCTGGTTACTATATTTGACATTATCGAATTCAAAGCCATGTCAATGTTTTGTAAGGTGAAATATTGAAGGGCTGAAAAACTAGAGTGCAAAGCTACATGTACACCTGGTGAAAAAAAATTCAACCTGGTTACTATATTTGATATTATCAAATTAAAAGCCATGTCAGTGTTTCGTAAGGTCAAATCTAATGAAACCTAAATTTGATTGAGATTATTTGGACATGAAATTTATGGCTTTATCGAATTAATGACATGACAGTAATCGACCTGGTTACTATATTTGACATTATCGAATTAAAAGCCATGTTAGTGTTTTGTAAGGTGAAATATTGAAGGGAAAAAAAACTATAGTGCAAAGCTATATGTACTACCGGTGAAAAAAGATTCAACCTGGTTACTGTATTTGACATTATCGAATTAAAAGCCATGTCAGTGTTTTCTAAGGTGAAATGCTAAAGGGAACAAAAGCTACAGTGCATAGCTACATGTACAACCGGTGAAAAAAGATTCAACGCACTTCAATTTAAACCAAATTCTGCAAAATTCACTTAAAAATGTTGAATGAAATTCCGGAAATGCCTTTTTCCGCCAAAAGTTTAAATTCACTATTTCTTCTAATCGAATACCTTAGATTTATCGACCTTTGCAACAACAAAGCTTACATTTAATCAAAAGATGAATGAAATACCTCTTTCCACCAGCAAACTTAAAACATCAGGGGTAAATTTACTAAGAATTGGAATGAAACCCAAATTTGATTGAGAGTCTTTGGACATGAAATTTATGGTTTTATCAATTAAAGCCATGACATTATCGAATTAAAGCCATGACAATAATCTGACCTGGTTACTATATTTGATTTTTTCTCTGCTTCTCCGATAAGGTTCCCGACACCGGTAAGGATTACTCTTTTTGTTCCACAATCCAGTTTGTGTTTATCACAGTGGTAATCCTTATGGTTTTGATTCCTTTAGATTTATGTTACAACCACACATATCAGAGAGGATTAAATGCATGGGGGTATTTCCATCATCTATGTTGGACCTTTGTTTCGATCACATTTGTCAACCGTAGCTAGCATGACAGACTATTCTCAGTTTTAAGTTTTTTTCATAATCAAAACCTTTGGGCATCTTCTATTGGGACCCTGGCAACGTTCTTCTTTAAAAGTAGAAATAGGATAGATTCTTTTTTGTTTATCAAGTTGTCTACGATTCTCCAAACTTGACCTATGGCTTGAGGAGCTGCGACCCAGAGGCATCTAATCCATCAAAGTCACTCGGGGATCGCACCCGACCTAGGCCACACTAGCCCTAAGATGATTGGATTTTTTAGCATGTCTCCTCCCCTAGCACAAGGCATAACCACCCCCCGTGAGGTTTGATCCTATGTGATTTCTCTTATGTGATTGCTACCGAAAGACTTTACTTAATTCATTATGGATCAGAAAAGCCTGAATACAGAAGTTACTACCCTATAAGGATAGATTTTGTCATCCTCATTTACTCCATTTCGATTTGTAAAGGTGTAACGGAAACTTGCAATTGACTCCCGCAAGGTCTATACCTACAATCAAACTTGTTCAGGGGATCTACAGTCTACCTAGCGTCCCTGAATAGAATTTGGATGTGCCCCTTATGACAGGGATGCCCCAAATTTGTTATACGTATCAATTTCATTGAACCATCATGTGATTTGATCCACGAAAACCATTACCATTGCAGGTAGCCCATGGTTAGGTCAAATATTTGAAACATTGACTGTCTGAGAAAATTGAGCCATTACAGATACAAGAGATCCAACCTATATCTACAATTACAACAATAATTTATACATGGGCAATGCAACAAACTAAAAACACCTTGCATCAGATGCCTTGAATCCAAAATGGTATGATATTGAACAAACAAAGAAAAGGCCTCCTACCGATGGAGAGGTCATAAAGGCATTTATGGCAGCAATAAAGAAGAGTTATAGTCCAGATTCAAAGAAAACATCTCTCATCTGAACTCCATTTTCCCAATTTTCATATGGGTGAGGTGTTTTGGCACAATGGAGGCATGTGTGTTGGCCATCGTCGCAAAGATTCAATAGACTGGTGGCACAGTTCCTTGACGTATTAGAGGGATTTTAATACCTAAAATTTTATTCAAGCAGTGAAGAGAAACCAGTTGGGTTGTAATAAGGCAGAAACATTCATTGTACACTTTATCTTTTTGCTCGGAAAGACCCTAGGTACAAGGATGTTCCTTCTAAAAATGGGATCAATTTACGGATGACATTTGCGGACTGTGGGGATGGGTGGGTGCTATGAGTACACAAACCACCAACAATAATCAGGCTTGGTTACTTTGTTTACTGAGGGCAATTTATCCTTGTATCCCTATGTCATATGCCATAGATCAATGGGCTATCAACTTCTTGAACTAGAACAATACTGGCAGATAATTGAACAACTGACTGGTATAAAAATCATCTAGCTTTCTCAAGTCCTTCAATATATTAAAGGAAAAAACACACGGTTGGAATACCTTTAAAGCTTTCTCCTTGCATAATTTACGATCAACATTGAGAAATATCATGGATTTTAGGAGAGATGTACCTACCAGAGAAGAGGAGAAAACGTTCAAGCTTAAAATCCTGGATATCCTGGATTTCATTGCTGCCAATGAAGCTCAAACCACAGAGCTAGAGACTTTCAAGCACAGATAAGAGGATTTCAAGCACAGATCAAAGGATTTAGTTACAATGAAGATGAGGGCAAATACGGTAAATTGGAGTAAATCGAGGAGGCTAGGAAGAGTAAATTGCGATGAAAATGTGGTGGCATTCACGATCCACATAAATTTCCACATTGAATGTGATTTGAGTGTGTACGGTACATCATGCGACCATTGATGTCAGCGAACAAGTCGACGGTTGATGTGCAAAGGAGTGGGGTGATGTGCCCTCAGTTAAACGCGACGAGCTGGCGCATGACGAGTTGGTGGGCAGTGAGCATGTGCGACAAGTTGGCAAGCAGGCGAGTCAGTCGCGGCGTTTGTTGTGATGATGGGACGAGTTTGTGTTGCGACGAGTTGGGGCGATTGGTTAAAGGCGCACGGGACATGAGTTGCGACAAGCCAATGAAGAGTCGAAAAATCAAAATTTGGCTAAGTGTGGAGACTTTGTGAAGGTAAGCTTATATGGTGCGAAGTTGGGCATGTGGACCCAGCAGGGCGACGACATGGGTGAGCCGACGTAAAGTGGGGGCATGGTTGGCCAAGTTGAGAGGTCGGATTGCACACATTATATCCTTGGAGGGGCGTATAAGTAGAGGACACCATTGAAGAGGAGAGATCATCATTCAAAGTTCAAAAATATTAGGCGATTTCAAGGCAATGGTGGACGAGCTACAAGGTGGACAGATGGAGTAAGGGCGAGGTGCAGGTGGCTCTAGATCAAACCACCGAGCCAAGGAGAAACAAAATGTGGTTTCCAGGCAGACAGGTTATAGGTTGGGCATGTCTGCCTGACGGGCGAACCGGGTAGGGCGTCGCTGTACGAGGTGGGAAAGTCTGCCCGGCAGGCGACCCAGGAAGGGTGTCGCTATATGACAGGGGCACGTCTATCATAAACGACGAGCTAGTAGGTTGCGGTAAGACTGTTCGGAGGTGAGGGTGAAGTGCTGAAGTGTTGGGGCGAGCTACGGACAGGCGCCAGAAGGGCGACACGCTGAACGAAGAGTCGAACAAGTGGAATCATAGGTAACCAGTTTGTGTGACAAGTGAATGAAAAGGGTGGCCTGAGGTGGGTGCCTTTGCCTGACGAGTTGGACGACCCGACCTAATAGGGGTGGGTGCTCTTGAACGATAGTTTGGCACTGCTGAATGATGTAGGTTGAAATGTGATGTTTGACAGAATTGTTGAAGGGAAGTTTGGGGTTCCTTCACAAAGGCTGTAAATGTATGTTTATTTATAAAAGATTATTATTGTGGGCAGACTCATATTCAGGGAGTTGCCCCTCCCATTAAATATTGTATCCGTTATGTACATGTTATAAATGATAATGATGATGAAAGAAGATTAAATGAATGTTTTCGCTGTGTTATGAATGTTAAATGCTTAGAAAATGAAAAATAAACTAAGTATGGAATGTTAGGCGTAGTCCACACTTGAAAGTATTGTTGAAAAGAAATCGAGTGGTGGTGTCGCACCTACCTATGAGCGGTTGAAAGACTACCGCCAAGATAGGGGTGTGACAGTTGGTATCAGAGCTCCGTATTCTGCGGGCTTTGTTGAAAAAGAAGAAGAAGAAGAAGTGCTACTACTACACTTCGTGACATGTTTAGCAGGAGTGAAGCATTGTGCTTGGGCCAAGTTGAACGACGAGACATGGCAAGTTTGGAAGAATGCCAAGGGAGGTTCTTGCTGACCTTATATAGGTTGAAGCGAATGAAAGAGGAGAACCCACAGATTCAAGATGAAATTGAAGTCTTGGAGGAAAATGTTGAAGACGAACTTCTTCGACTTGGTTGGGCAATGGAGCAGGATGTAGTTGCAGATTGCGATGATGAAGAAGCGGAAGTCGTGATGTTTGAGGATGTTGCAGATATGACAATGATAGAGGAGGAACTTGAAATTGCTCAAGTTGGACTAGGATTGTGTATTTTGTAGACATTGATAGATGATGACACTCACATGGAGGAGACTCATGATGAAGTAAATACTCCTATTATTATTACTTGTGTTTTATTGTAGTTTTTGGAGGATGGGCCATATGCAGTGAAGGTAAAAGTCAATTTGTTGATACAATGGACAACCTTACCATGGATGTCTATGCTGAGACCTTGTATGGAGAAGCAAGGACCATTGATTGTTGCAGAGCTTGTTGGGGTTGTTTGTGACCTTGTGGAAAAAGGTGCAAATGCTCGTGACAAGGGAGGATCATGATGATCATTATGGAGGATGGGTCATGCTTTAGCCATATGGAGAATTGGCTAAGCGCCCGACATGACTCATGGACTATTTGGAGATATGGCACACACTTTGGTTTTGATGATACTTGGGTGGACTTTTTAATGGCTGAGACCAAGAGGTAGACTTGGTGGACCGATGGAAGGGACTTATGTGACTTGATGATATATATGGTTTGGGTGACCGAAGGGCACTAGACTTGATTGAGGACTTGGATGAAGATGACCAATGTTGTGGTGGGTCTACTTAGTTGGACAACATGGGCAACTTGAGTCATGGACATCAAGTTGGATAGATGGAGCATGACAGTCTTATGCAGGGACATTATGCAAGAGAACTTGTAGAGATGTCACTTATGGGCATCCAATAAGGAGTGCCAAGGTAGGGGTGTTGTATGGACGGATTTGCTGATGTGACATGGAGATATTCTACTTATGAGCCGATGGAGATATTGTGCACTCTTGTACAACAAGGCCATGGACTGGTTGGATTTGTGAGCAGACTATGGAGTATCCATACTACATGGAGAGTTGAGGCATCTTGCAGGGACCTTTGGGCCAAGACATGTATGCTTGCTGAGATGTTGATGGAGGTGAGGACATGAGATTGTTGCAGCGATTAGAGACTTCATATTATAGTGGGCTTGGAGGATCTAATGCATTGAGTAGCTGAGGTCAGTGACTTTGATGTAGCATGGGCTGCATACTTTTGAGTACATTTATGGGTGTGCTTGGGAGAGTGACTTGATGAGGAGGATTGAGACAAGACACTTTGGAGTTGATGGAGTTACAACGATGATGATACCTTGGTGGTAACACTTAGGCATGGGTTGCGCTGAGACCTGACCACATTGATACTTGGGAGTTGATTGGTTTCTAACCATGGGCAGCACATGGATGATGAGACATGTGTATACTTGTTTCTTTGACAGACTTGAGGGATGGCACATTACAGATATGATGGAGATTGCTTCATGGACCTGGATGTGGCACATCGAAAGTCAGTTTGATGAGAGGATCTCTTCATTTTGAGGAGATGAATCCTACTCCCACATATGGATGATGATGTTGGGGTAGATGCGACTAGTTGGCATACATCACATTGACACCAACATCATGGACAACATGTTGCAGATAAGATGGAGACTACTTCATGGACCTGGGCATGGCTTACTTACATTTTGATGGAGATAGGATGGATTCTTGATCGAGTTGATGTTATGACAGGATGCTGAGAGAAAAAGCTAATGATGGCATGAGGAGGTGCATTCTCATGGTTTAAGCGCGACAGTTGGATTAGCTACCCAACTAGTTCGAGTCATGGGGGATATGTGTTAGAGTTGGGTTGGAGTACCATGGCAGTGGTTCACACGATGACGATACATGATGGGGTCGACATGATATATGTTGTAGCGAGCATGTAGCTTGAGTTGGGGGGACCAACCTTCCACGACGAGGCAACATGTGGAGTTGTGACGGAGGTGGTTGATGATCATGGATTGAAGAGAATTTCCTATTCATTGAGACATGAATCTTTATAGTTTGTACTGGATATGGCCCAAAAATATAAGATAATGCAAGTATACCCAGAAATAATAAGATAGAAATAGATAGAAATGATTCTTTATTGATATCAAACCCTTAAGGTAGGGCAACACCATACATTCACTTCTTAAAGAAGGAGAACACTCCACAAGCCATATGCCTGTTCATACAATAATCCTTGGCCTCTCTCCATGTGGAGTTTCTAGCCTCTATATAGGCCTCATACATAGAATACCATGGTTCCCTCAATACCATCTATCTAATACCATCGGCCCATTACATTATTACTAACTACTTGTGGTCCCTTACATGATACGAGTTAACCACCTTATTTATTACTATGGCCCATCCCATTATTACATTATTCCCTTGGGTACCTCCCTTTGTACCCCATATTATCCCCCCTAGGTATATAACAGTCAACATGATATATGTTGCAATGAGCATGTAGCTTGAATTGGAGGGACCAACCTTCCACGGTGGGGCAACATGTGGAGTTGCGACGGAGGTGGTTGATGATCATGGATTGAGGAGAATTTCCTATTCATGGAGACATGAACCTTTATGGTTTGTGCAATGGTAGAGCATAGGTGGGTAGCATGAACATTTTGGATGTTGGAGCTAGCAACACTTTGCGATGTCATATGATGGTGTTGTCAAGGACGACAACCGTTTAGACTGGGGGAGTATGTTAGCCCACGAGTCGGCGGTTGATGTGCAATGGAGTGGGGTGACGCGCTCAGTTAAACGCGACAAGTCGGTGGGCAGTCGCCGGTGTGACGAGTTGGAAAGTGGGGGAGTCAAATGCGATGTTTGTTGTGACGAGTTGGGGTGGTTGGTTAAAGGCGCCCGTTACACGAGTTGTGACAAGCCAATGGAGAGTCAAAAAACTGAAATTTGGCTAGGTGTGGAGACTTTGTGAAGGCAAGTTTATACGGTGCAAAGTTGGGCATGTTGACCCGGCGGGGCGACGACATGGGTGAGCCAACGTAAAGTGGGGGCATGGTTGGCCGAGTTGAGAGGTCGGTCTGGGCAGGCCAACCCACATTATATCCTTGGAGAGGCGTGTAAGTAGATGACGACATTGAAGAGGAGAGATCATCATTTAAAGTTCAAACATCTTAGTGCGAGCTCAAGGCAATGGTGGACGAGCTACAAGGTGGGTGGATGGAGTAAGGGCGAGGTGCAGGCGGTTCTAGACCGAAGCACTGAGCCGAGGAGAAACAAAACGCAATTTCTAGGTGGACAGGTTGCAGGTTGGGCACGTCTGCCCGACGGGCAAACCGAGTAGGGCGTCGTTGCACGAGGTGCGCATGTCTGCTCAGCGAGCGACCCGCGGAGGGCGTCACTACATGACATGGGCACGTTTGTCCGAAACGACGATCTGGTGCAGTGAGGTTGCGGTAACACTGTTCGAAGGTGCGGGTGAAGTGCCGAAGTGTTGGGGCAAGCTGTGGATAAGCGCTAGAAGGGCGACACACCAAAAGCAAGGCCGAACAAAGAGCCGAATAGGTGGAATCACATGTAACCAGTTTGTGTGACAAGTGAGTGTGGAGGGCGACCCGGGGTGGGTGTCTCTGCCCAACGAGTTGGGCAACTCGACCCGGCAGGGGTGGGCGCTCCTGAACGACAGTTCGGGCACTGCTAAACGATGCAGGCCGAATTGTGATGTTTGACAGAATTGTTGAAGGGAAGTTTGGGGTTCCTTCACAATGGTTGTAAATGTATGTTTATTTATAAAAGATTATTATTATCATTGTGGGTAGACTCATATTCAGGGAGTTGCCCCTCCCATTAAAGATTGTATCCGCTGTGCACATGTTATAAATGATAATGATGATAAAAGAAGATTAAATGAATGTTTCTGTTGTGTTATGAATGTTAAATGCTTAGAAAGTGAAAAATAAACTAAGTATAAGATGTTGGGCGTAGTCCACACTTGAAAGTGTTGTTAAAAAAAATTGGGCATTGACACTGCCCCTGCCTATAAATAGTTGAAAAATTACCGCCAAAATGAAGGCGTGACCCTGAGATACCTATGATCCATAAATGTATAACCTAAGTTATAACTTTAAGTGTGTACGGTACGACCCTTGAAACGCTGATGTATGACCTCCGAGAGTACTAATTAATCTATTAGATTGGAAATATTGGTTGCCTTGAATTTCATACTTTTGATCAACTTAGGTCCGTTCGTGATCAACGCGAGAGGAAAAGTCTTGACCCTGAAGAGTGCGAAACGAATCTGCTTTACGGCCATCGGCGCGCTCTCTTTCTGTCATTGTCTCTCTCCCCAGAATAGCGTGAACTGCCCGCTGTAAATCTCCCTTCTTAAAAACAAAAAGCATGAATGGAAAGAAGCGATTTCATCCACTTTTTTGGCTTTTTACCTACAGCTTTTCGTCGGTTATTTTGCCAATTTGATGTATTCTTATTATACAAAATTGTGTAAAATTAAATCAACAGACTTTTGGCTATGGGAAAATACTTAAAAAAACATATTAAAAATGTCTTGAAACTTTCATTTTCAAATATAAACAATATAAATGCAACGCCTCAATGTCCATAAGCTTATTCACTATGTCCAAGTGGTCAGTATGTTCACCAATGTTAACCAAGAGTAGTAATAAAGCTTTGCTCTAACCTTAATACAGAATCAAACCCTATCGGTCTCACCCAACCATTGCCATCATACATCTATTTATATCCATTACAACACCATATTAGAACATCCCCATTCTACCCCCACGACCTTCCTCATGTTCCCTTATCCATTCTCTCGTCTCTACCTCGACCTCCTATCTTGAGATGGATTCCCAGCTTTTCTTGAACATGGAGGACCGAGACATCCTTATTTGCATGGGAGAAGAAAATGCTATCGAAACCGCTTCTGTTGAGATCGACATTTCTGTTCCATGAATAATGTGGGGTCAAATTGGTGGTTGAATGATCATCTGCACCTCTCAAGCCTTCTGATCCTTGTTGGACCGACAGACAAAAACGGAGTCATGCTCAAGCCCTTCCCATCCATGAATGGATATCGCCAAGAATCGCTCGCCGACGGACCAATATTTTCAATCCCAGCTGTTCTGTGAGTGATAACGCCAGCTATTGATGAATGGGTTAGTGGAGGGCAACTTTCTTTGAACTTATGTTATCGAGCAGACTTCATTTTTAACCTATGCATTAAGTGCTGAAGCCGAAGTTCCTGCAAATATTTGGAGATTGAAGGCTCTCTAAACCCTGACGCACTTGTTTGTAGAAGATTGGAACAGACAAGAAAGTCAGGAATTAAAATGGGTATAATGGGAACTTGGTTGGAGATGAACCCCTTATCGTTGTGATACATGCAAGTGTTACGCGATTTGATAGAGGATTTTCTTCAGGACATGAAGAAACTACAAAGTTTCAAGATTGGAACAGGGCAGGAATGTCAGAAATTAAATTAGGCATAATTGAACGTGGTTGGAGATGAGGCCCTCCGTTACGCATATCTGGACATGAAGAAACGACAAAGTTTCATGATGGCTCACAGCTGTAAGTCTGCGCAATTTTAAATTTCAACATCTTCAAAGGTAAAATTACATCCAACTGCGAGAAACCTTGGAATTCCACGAGGATTCCAAACGGCAAAAGTCCTATTATAGTCCTTGGGAAATCCAAGGTTGGTTGAGTTGTTTAATTTGATGGACTTGAATACAAAGAGTTCCAGCGGGCAAGTGGATTGCATTAAGTTGGTTTTGCAAAACCTATACATGTTACAGAGTATTATAGGTCTTATTACCATGAATAATGAGTTGTGGAATGAACTCCATGTCTTGAAAATATATGGTTCAGTTTGTGGAAAGGTTTCCTATGGGCATGGAAACCTTACCCAATTTCAGTGTTCTGTTTGGAAAAATAGAAAGGTGGGAAACAATAAATTGGGAAGAAAATAACATTTTTTCATTTCTAGAAAGATAACGTAAAAAGTAAGCAATTGTGTTTTTTTTATAAATAAATTTCATCCATTTTTGTTTTAAATGTAACGTTGATTAATATTTTTTTGTTATTCATGAGAATTAATTCTGTAATAATGTCGATTAAATATGAGTGTATAAGATGTGAAATGTAAACGCTTGGTTAACAGTTGTTGCAGAGTAGACCGTGGTGGCATTAATGGAGATAAAGAAGAGAAACCACATTCTTAGGAAGGAGATTCTAGTGGCAGACAAACTTGAATAGCAGTGCCTTACATTTTGGGGAACTTGAGGATTTCTCATTAAGACCTGCTGAAGAGGTATTTAATATTTGTAATGCTAATAGTCCTTTGTGAAGATACTTCATATACTACAAAGAAAGCAATATGTACAAATAGAACAACATATGTACCAGAAATGAGATTGTACGATATTTTCATATAGCTACAATCTTTTATGATGATACAATTAGTAAGTTGGCCTTTTGACAGATGCATAACACTAGAATTGTGAATTTCTTTCGTCTTGGAATATCGTTTCATCTTCGTTTTATAGGGATAATGCATGTTGTTCACCGCCAAAGAGCTTGAATTTTCTTGATTGAAAAGTATATCTTGTATAATCCTACAGGCAGATGTTTACAGTGGCAGAACAAGGGCAATAATGTGCTGCTTTTCTGTCAAGCATGGATGTTAGATCTGGTATAAATGTATCTTTTAGAGTTTGAGATATGACCTGCATGAATGATCTGTTAGCAGACTTCTTGATTGCATAAATATAGGTTTCAATACTGCTGATGGGAGTTGCAGTCTTTCTTAATTGCATGAAGGTTGATTGAACTGGCATTTAATCGTTATCCATCTAGCAGTGTTTATAATCAACATTTTATGTATTGCATGATCATATTATATTTCTGAAACAGGGATAATGTTTGCTAGGCTCTGGAAAGGATAACAATAGGGATCTGAGTGGTTAGGTGTTAAGATTCGAAAAGGGCGTGATTATCTATTGGCATAGAAAATTAAGACACCTATTATAAATTATCAAGCAACCACAAACTGATGATGCTGAAAAACCAAATAGATACCATGAACTCAATCCTGCCGAAAATATGTATGGAAAATTAGCCACTTGCCAATATTAGGCACTAAAATTTTTGCTATACGAGATAGAACTTTCAATAAAAAGTCCACGTGGCAAGTTGCAGTCTTAGCCAATAGCTAATAGCCAGGTTGTATTAGCTGAAATGGATTATTCCTACCATCCCAATAACTGTACATGTTTCTCCTTGATGGTAATATCTACAATGAAAACACTTGTTTGATACAGTGCCATAATTGCCTCATGTACCATCCCTGCAAAACGAAACAAGAATGAAACTCAAGAGATGAAGTTGACAACTAAAAACACCTTAAGAAAATGCAAATGAGAAGCCTGAGAGGCTCATAGGGAGAGTTGTGTGGCATCAACAATTTCCACTTGGCATCCAAACTCTGCCTTCTCCTAGGCACTTTTGTGAAGTAGTGTAAGATTAAGACAAACACCACGCCAATTATAACTGCAAAACATAGATAATTTGCTTAACATAATCTGGCTAACTGTTATCCAGGTCTGGTTTGACCTTCAATCATCCTTACTATGTTGCATCCCTGATTGCATGGACAACATATTCCTGCCATTTCCATGCTTATCTTATGCGCTCTACCTTTACAGTCCTAATATCCATGCCAAAGTATTCCATTTATCTGGCAGTTGATGTCATTTTAGTATTTTATATTTCTTCCCACTAAATGTTATTTCATTGTTCTATGCCATTGTTTTTGCCAACTCGTAGACCCTTGTGCTCTTGCAGAGAGCAAAAGACAAAGCAGTTGTGGAAAGATTATCCTTCCGTTTTTTTACTATTTACAGGCAACTGATTAAAAGAGCCGAGTTAAATTCTCCTGTCCATTCATTATTGCATCCTATTATTTCCTTTTTTTGGCTTTTTCTCTTGTCCATTGTATGTTGGTTAATTGTTGTTTTGCTACTACTACTGTCAATTTAAGACATTTTAATCATATTGACTTCACAGTGGATCTGTCCCAGATTATTCGGCCAGGATTTGTATATATTTGTTAATGCCTTAGCTTCTATGATTTACATCTTTATTTCACAACTAATAACAAAATTCTCTAACCCTGATTCTTTCCGGTAGCCTTGCCTCTTCTTGCAGTTATAGTTATTTTTTCCATTTTAAAAGGGTAAATAACATGGAAGAAAGGCATATAAAGAAAGGAATTTGAATAGACAATATAGCAAATTTAACTTGAATGTGCCAAGTATTGAAGCACTTTTCAGACGTATTATATCTGGTATGAGAAATATTTAATCCTCTATTAGAATTGAAAATATGGTGTGAAAACTCCAATACAAAGGCAATTAGGGCACTTCCTGTAATCAGATCCCGGGGCATCTGCAAAGCGAGAAATTATAGTAATTTTTTGAATAAACGCATTCCTACTCTCAAGTGTGTTACTCAAGATTTCATCATTCAGCATTATTTTGATGAAACAGAGTAAGGATAAAGTTCGAAACAGATTGTCCGGAAGCGGATTGACAACTAAGGTGCTGGCCTATTTTGATGGTTCATGACAAAGGGACCCTGGAACCTATGGAGCTGGTGGGTAGTCACACCTGGGAGTTGATTTTTTCTTCAATTTCAAAGAAGGGCTGGACCTAGAACTAACAACCTTGCTGAGTTAATCGCTTTGAGGTTCACTTTTTCATTGGCTATTGACAAAATTGTTGACAGATTGCAAATGTTTCAAGACTCACTTCTGCTTATTAAATGTGTGGAGGAGGAGTTCATTATGAAACATTTATTTTTATAGCCTGGTTAGATGAGATTCTAAATATGTCCCAAGCTTTTGATAGGATTTTTTTCACCATGGGTGTATATGCAGAGAAGCGGAGCCACAGATGGGCTTTTCGAGGATGGTGTTTTGTTGGTTTTGGATTATTTTTTATTACTGATTCATCATGTGTTGAAAAAGATCAAAGATCAAATTCTGTGAGGTGAATTTTTTTTCTTTTTTAATCTCAAATTTTTTTCATCTGGATAGGCTTTCTCTTTCCATGTATGATCAACTTTCACTTAAGATGGATTTAAGTAGCTTATATATATACACACCATGTGTCAACTCTATATTAAGCATATGAGGTAAACATTTCCATCTTATGTAATAATATTACATGATTGAATTTTTTTACTTTGGATTGCTTTTTATATATATATATATATATATATATATATAAAGTTGATAGTGAAATATTTATTTATAACTAACATTCAAATATTTTTTCATTATTAATGTTGTTTTTAAATGGCATATTTTAGTCTCATGATAAATATGTATGTGCAAAATAAAGAGTTTTTTACTTTCATTTTATTTAAGTTGGATATTGAAAGAATTTTCGGGTTATTAATATTTTTGTTAAATGCTACTTGTCAATTCCATGTCAAGCACAAAAAAATTACACGTTGTTTTCACAGTAAGCATATCTTAAAATAATGAAAGCATATTTATGAATATAAACATCCTCTATTTATAAAGTTGATTATCAACTAAATTGATAGTCTATACCCAAGGCAGTCGCTGTAGGTATCAACATGGATTATAATACGGTTTTTGAATCATTCTGAGCTCAACACATTTGAGTTCTACACAGACTTTCCTCTGTTTCCGAGTGTTTTTTATTCTGGAACTTCATTGTCAGTTTTCAGTGTGGGGATTCGACGTCATCTATCCATTGCTATCTACAGGTTGTTGCATAGTTATTTGTATGTAGTCGCTGTATGTATCATTATGGATTATAATACAAATATAGAGTTTTTTTGTGCTGAAAAAAAATTGGGAATGTTGTATTAGTGTACATTCCTAATGGCCTATTAATTCCTATGTTAGCACACATAGAACATATCTTTGTATTTTAGTTCGATCTCTCTAGAGAATCTTATGATACATGTAGTTATTTATTGGTCATATTTGATACTATTAAGCACAAATTCTTTTATGCTTCATAGTCTTGATAAGGTTTGGTTTTTTTTTTTTTTTGGTTAATATAAAGAATGTAATTTTTGTTTCTTTTTAATAAACTTATTATTATTATTTTCATATTTGATACTATTAAGCAGAAATTTTTTTATGCTTCATAGTCTTGATAAGGTTTGGTTTTTTTTTTTTTTTTGGTTAATACAAAGAATGTAATTTTTGTTTCTTTTTAATAAACTTAATAATAATAATATTTTTTTAAATCATGGTCAACAAAAAAAAGAGAAGTTAAACAACATGGATTATAATACGGTTTTTGAATCATTTTGAGCTCAACACATTTGAGTTCTACACGGACTTTCCTCTGTTTCCGAGTGTTTTTTATTCTGGAACTTCATTGTCAGTTTTCAGTGTGGGGATTCGACGTCATCTATCCATTGCTATCTACAGGTTGTTGCATAGTTATTTGTATGTAGTCGCTGTATGTATCATTATGGATTATAATACAAATATAGAGTTTTTTCGTGCTGAAAAAAAATTGGGAATGTTGTATTAGTGTACATTCCTAATGGCCTATTAATTCTTATGTTAACACACATGGAACATATCTTTGTATTTTGGTTTGATCTCTCTAGAGAATCTTATGATACATGTAGTTATTTATTGGTCATATTTGATACTATTAAGCACAAATTCTTTTATGCTTCATAGTCTTGATAAGGTTTGGTTTTTTTTTTTTTTTTTAATGTAATTTTTGTTTCTTTTTAATAAACTTATTATTATTATTTTCATATTTATAATAATAATAATAATAATTTTTTAAATCATGGTCAACAAAAAAAAGAGAAGTTAAACAACATATTTCACCATTTAAAGATTAACTATGATCCATGAAACATGATGCATGTAAATCTTAGAGATTTATCTAAAAGAGACTTGGATCTCTTATATGATAGTCAAGAGGTCTCACAATCTTGTTATTTTCTGAACCTTTAAACGGATTTATTCCTTAGAAAAAATACACAAATGTATCCTAGTACACAACATTTACATGACACAACCCTGACTGTTTGTCAAGGAAACGTCCATGAGCAAGGCAAATAGGATTCTATTGCAGTAGAAATATTACAATCAAGCTTACTCGTTCATAAACTACCTCTATTAGAATAAGCACAACGATATTTACATAACTAAATTAGTTTTACATTTCCATTTTCTTTTAATGGTTGTTGTCATATTCTAATAATCTCCACCCTGACAACAACTTTCCTAATGCTTTGTCAATGTCCTTTCACATTTTGTGCAAGCCAAAAGAAGTCATACACCACTGTAATTTCTCTATCAACACTAGTTCTATAAATATTTCTGCATAGTTTTCTTAAGTGTGTGTTGGCATTATGGTTCAGGTGTTGTCCTTGATGGCAACCCATTCAGGTGGTAGATCACTGTTCTTCATGTCAGCAGCAAAGGTTGATGATCAGCTCTCAATTTATTGGAAAATTAAGAAGGACGCAGGAAATCAGTTCAGAAGGTGCGTACCCGCAGGTGAACCATGCAGAAGCCGCGTCCAGAGACGCAGCCCGGCCGTTCAGGAGGTGCGTCCACCAGTGCACACTTTTTAAGAGAGAGAAAAGCACACGTGGGGGTTTCTTGTGATTTACTCCTGGTATCTAGCCGACGGTATTGTGTTTTTAAGGTGTCGGCTCGTGGTATTGTTCCTTGATTTGAGGAGGAGCTTGCCTATATAAAGCAAAGGTGATCATTTGGCTTGTGTATGTCTTTGGTTGAATATCTTAATGGGTGAGATCTGGTCTAGATCTAAAGAAGGCGAATCTACTGAAGGACTAAGATCTCTTTGGCGCATGATCAGATCTGTAGATCGGACTGTTTGGGTTACTCTTAAAGTCTTGAAATCATTCATACCCAAAGGTACGCAGGTACAGTGAAAGGCAAGTGCGCCGGGACGCAGTGCAGTAACAGGAGACCTGCGTGCGGACGCAGTACAGACGAAACTTAGGTGCGTCCAGGACGCAGTTCAGTAACTGGAGATCTGCGTGGCGACACAGAGCAGAATAAGACTCAGGTGCGTCCCTGCAACAAAAAGACGCGGCGCGATAGTATCTCTGGGTGCGTCCCTTCAGCAACAGGACGCGGCGCGATAGTATCTCTGGGTGCGTCCCTTCAGCAACAGGGCGCGGCGCGATAGTGTCTTTGGGTGCGTCCCTGCAGCAAAAGGACGCAGCACAGTTGAAGGAACAGTGCGTCGGCACGCAGCGCAGCAGAAGGATCTCTGCGGGTGGACGCAGAAGAGCAGAAGGTGAACTGCGTTGCGACGCAGGCCACAGAAGGGAAAACTGCGTCTCTGTCTTAAGATGTTCTGTTGATTGAATTTCTCTGTTGATAAGGTGTTCTGGGTTAGTTCTGTGATTACTGATCTGATAACTGTAGTGGACTGTAACTGTTGTATACTTGTTGATCATTTGATGCTTTATGAAAAGAAGTAGGGGGTTGTAGCTCCCTTCCAGGAGAAGACTGGAAAACGAGAGAGAGTTGTAGCTCTCTGCAGGTTGCAGCCTGCGTACTGGTAAAGGACTGCACCAGTACAAAATCATTGTAAAAGGAGTTTCTAATTTGAAAGAAGATAGAGACATATTGCAGCAGGTGGTTTTCACCCACATTGGGTTTCCACCTTACATCTTGTGTTCTTTGGTGTGACTATCTGTTTTCTTTGTTTATGCTCATTATTTTATGGTACTGATATGCAAGAATAATTCAAAGATCAAATAAGGAAGATTTGTTAAATTTCTAGATAATACTGATTCACCCCCCCCCCCTCTCAGTGTTATTTCCAACAATTGGTATCAGAGCAGGTCCTTCAGAGAAGCTTGATCGCTTGAAGGTAGATCGTTCATCATGAGCAACTGCGAGAGAGAAGCATCAATCAGGCCACCCATTTTTGATGGGACAAACTTCAATTATTGGAAGGTAAGAGTTACTGCATATCTTCAATCTCTTGGTACAGAAATTTGGGACATTGTAGAAACAGGCTACGCTTTTCCTTCAGCTACTCCTACAGATGCAGCGGAGAAGAAGAAGTATGAAACAAATGCGAAAGCAGTCAGTACTCTATTAGGAAGTATATCCCAAACGGAATTCATGAAGGTAATGCACTTCAAATCCGCAAAAGAGATATGGGACAAAATGGTCACGAGCTATGAAGGAGATGAACAGGTAAAGCGTGCTAAACTTCAAACTCTCAGGATTCAGTATGAGACTCTCAAGATGTATAATGATGAAAGTGTGGCTAATTATTTTCTTCGGGTAGATGAGATTGTTAATTGTATGAAAAATTTGGGTGAAGAAATAAAAGAGGCTACAGTAATTGAAAAGGTTCTAAGATCATTGTCCCCCAAGTTTGAATCTAAAGTGTCTGCAATAGAAGAAAAGGAAAATCTCTGAATTCTCACTATGTCTCAGCTACATGGAATTCTAACTGCTTAAGAAATGAGAAAGGGAGGTCCATCAGATAGAAGGGAAGCTGCTTTCAAGGCATCAGGCAAAGAAGATTATTATGAAGCAAGCCATGTTCCAGAAGAAGAGGAAGAAGAATCAAATTTTGTCAGAAATCTTCAAAGGGGTTCTAGAAGGTTCAGAGGTAAGCTACCTTTCAAATGCTTTGCTTGTGGAAGAGTAGGTCATTATGCTGCAAAATGTCCTTATAAGGATAAAGGAAAGGAACCTGCTAGATGGAACAAGAAACAAAGTACAAATAAGAAAAACTACTACACCCATGAAGATAGTGATGGTTTATCAAACAGTGATGAAGATGAACAAGGTAATAAATATAAGTTGTTAATGGCATTTGAAGATGATGATTATATGGATGCTGTAGATGTTGATAACCTTTATGATGAAATTACTAGACTCAGGAGGTGTATAGAAGAAAAGAATGTGATCATTGATACTTTACAATTTCAAATTGATGAAAAGGAAAAACATCTTGAAAAACTAGAAGGTGAAATTGTTGGCCTTAGAAAAGAGATTGAGAAAACAAAAGCTATTAATCTTAAGTTTGTCAAAGGATCTGAAACTTTGGATGAGATTATCAATGTGCAACGGTCTCCTCTAAATAAGACAAGTCTGGGTTATAATGGAGAAACCTCTCAAGCATTCACCTCAAAAAGTTATCTTGATGCGGCAAGAAGAAATGAGCAAAAGAACAATGAAGATCATCAGGTAAAGCAGGGACGTATTACAAACAGAAACTATCAGGGGCAATCCATCTTAAAGGTGAACAAAAGCTACAACCAGCCACAGGTAAAATCTTCTCAGTTTGGTTCAAGAATAGATGAAAATAGAAATTACAATCAGTTGGCTGGTAGATTCAATAACCGCAGAAGCTCTTTCAATGGACAATGCTTTTCTTGCCATAACTTTGGTCACAAAGTAGCTCAATGTGTTGCATATAAAACAATCATGACTAGGGAATCTCAAAAACAAAGAAGTATGACAGGGATTACAAAAAGGACCTATAACAACTTTTCGGTTCTTGGAAATGAAGTTGAATGTTCTATTTGCAATAATTTTGGTCATGAAGACTCTGAATGCAGGAGCAGGTTTCAGCAGAAAAATGAACAAGAGCAGAAAAAGGAACAAGCCTCAAGCACCAAAACATGGAGAATAAAGGAACCTCAAACAGAAAGATGTGGGATAGCATTTTATGCAGAGGGACAGGAAAATCTATGGTACATTGACAGTGGATGTTCGAAGCATATGACAGGTGATAAAGAAAAACTTGAGTCTTATTCTACTTTAGAAAAGGGAAAGAAAGTCTCTTTTGGAAATGATACTCCTGCAACTATAAAAGGAAAAGGCATTGCTCAGTTAAAAGAAAAGGTCAAGGCTGGAAATGTTTTGTATGTTGATGGATTAAAGCATAATCTTCTAAGTGTCAGCTAGATGTGTGATCAAAAAACCGAGGTTATATTCAGATCAAATGGATGTCTTGTTCGTGATCTTGATACAGGTAAAACAGTGCTCAAAGGCAAAAGAATTCCAAATAATCTGTACATATTTGAAGAAGGACAACAACAATGCTATCTGAGCAAGGATGAAGAGAACTGGTTATGGCATCGAAGGTTGGGACATCTAAGCTTCTCACAAATAAGGAAAGCATGCAAATATCAGGCAGTTCGCGATCTTCCAGATATCAAAATTCCTGACAACACCATATGCAAATCATGTCAGTTTGGAAAACAAACCAGAACTAACTTTCCAGAGAAAGAAGGGTCAGCTAGCATGCCTCTTGAGCTAGTACATACAGATACATGCGGTCCCTTCAGAAAAAGGACACCTCGAGGAGAAGAATACTTGATATTATTCATTGACGATTTCTCCAGGTTTGTCTGGTTAGGACTTATGAAGCACAAAGATGAAGCATTCGAAAAATTCAAATCTTTCAAAGCCTTGGTTGAAAATGAATCAGGTCACAAAATTAAGTTCCTCAGATCCGACAGAGGTGGGGAATTTACTTCAAATGAATTTTTCGATTTCTATGAAGAACATGGGATAAGAAGAGAATTTTCTACAACAAGAACTCCCCAGCAAAATGGAGTTGTGGAAAGAATGAACAGAACAATCCAACAAATGGCTCGTGCTATGCTTGATGAATCAGGAACTCCCGCAACTTTCTGGGGTGAAGCTGCACATGCTGCGGTTATTATTCTCAACAAAACAAATGTCCGGGTGAACAGCACTCAAACTCCTCATGAGCTCTGGAGTGGTAAAACTCCTTCGGTAAAGCACTTCAAAATCTTTGGGAGCAAATGCTATATCAAGAATACTGATGAGAAGCTTGGCAAACTTGAACCTAGAGCAGATGAAGGCATCTTCTTGGTTACTCTCCATATAGCAAAGCATACAAATGCTACAATAAAAGACTTGGCAGAATTGTTGACAACATTGATGTAGTGGTTGATGAGAAGGGATACATTCCTAGGCAAGTACATCGTGAAGACATCGAAGAAGATGAAGGCTACCCTCAAAGACAGAATGATGAAGAAGAAGAACCTCAAGAAGAACCAGAGGAGCAAACAAGAATAGAAGAAAAGGGTCCATCCAGATATGTTCAGAAGAACCATCCAGAATCTCAGATTATGGGACAGAAAGAAGCAGGTGTACAAACTAGAAGAACAGTTGCAGAAGCCTCAAGCTATTTGGCATTACTCTCCTCGACTGAACCACAAAATGTGAAAGAAGCGTGCAAAGACGAATGTTGGGTAAAAGCAATGGATGAAGAAGTTGAGCAGATCGAAAAGAACAACACTTGGGAGCTGGTTCCTAGACCAAAAGATAAGAATGTTATCGGGACAAAATGGGTCTTCAAAAACAAATTGAATGAAAATGGAGAAGTAATTAGAAACAAAGCCAGACTTGTTTGTAAAGGATATGCGCAGCAAGAAGGGATATACTTTGAAGAAACATTTGCTCCTGTTGCAAGACTTGAGGCCATCCGAATGTTTCTTGCTCTCTCAAGCTTTCAAAACTTCAAAGTATTTCAAATGGACGTGAAATCAGCCTTTCTAAATGGAGACTTGGAAGAAGAAGTATACATTGAACAGCCAGATGGGTTCATTCTTGGAAATGATCCAAACCTTGTATGAAGATTGAAAAAGGCTCTCTATGGTCTCAAACAAGCTCCAAGGGCTTGGTACTACCGCTTGGACAAATATCTTCATCAACAAGGCTTTTCAAAAGGATCAGCAGATAGCAATCTTTATATAAAAATTGAAAATGACAAATTGCTAATTCTTGTTGTGTATGTAGATGACATTATTTTTGGCAGCAATGAAGAAGCTATGAGTCAAAACTTTGCCTTGGTCATGCAGAAAGAATTTGAAATGTCCTTGCTAGGAGAACTAACATATTTCCTTGGTTTGCAAATTCAACAAAAGGAAGGAGGAATCTTTTTATCTCAAACCAAGTATCTCAAACAGATTTTGAAGAAATATGGCATGGAAGATGCAAAACCAGTATGTACACCCATGGTCACAGGATGTAGCCTCAGTGCAAATGATGAATCTGCAGCAGTACATCAACCAACCTACAGATCTATGATTGGAAGTTTACTTTATTTGACAGGTACCCGACCAGACATCATGCATGCAGTTGGAATAATTGGAAGATTTCAGGCAAATCCGAAGGAGACTCATCTTCAGGCAGTGAAGAGAATCTTCAAATATCTTCAAGGGACTCAAAATTATGGCTTATGGTATCTTAGAGATACAGATCTTACTCTTCATGCCTATACAGATGAAGATTGGGCCGGAAGCGTGGATGACAGAAAAAGCACAAGTGGTGGTGCGTTCTTTATGGGTTCCAGACTAGTATCTTGGTTCAGCAAGAAACAGAGTTCAATTTCCTTGTCTACAGCTGAAGCGGAATATGTTGTTGCTGCATCTTGTTGCACCCAACTCCTTTGGATGATGCAGACTTTACAGGATTTTCAAATCACTTGTACACCACCAATCCCCATCTTATGTGATAACACAAGTGCAATCAGCATCTCAAAGAATCCTGTTATGCATTCAAAAACCAAGCACATGCCAATCAAGTATCATTTTCTCCGGGAACAAGTGCTTGAACAGAAGGTCAAGTTGGAGTATGTTCCTTCCAAGGAACAAGTTGCTGATATTCTCACCAAACCATTGCCCAGGGACACGTTTGAATACCTCAGGCAAAAGCTGGGGGTTGTTGATGCATCATCTTATTGTTGAACCTTTTTTTTCTGATTGATGGTACAGGTTCAGGGGGAGCACATAATGCATTGTTGGCATTATGGAGGATGGTCAAAAGGAGATCTTGGAAATAGCTGCAATATGTCTCTATCTCTTTCATGGTGGTTTATGGTTCCTTGCTGCAGAACTGGTTCCTTTTTCAGGGGGAGCATGATCTTAAGGGGAGCATACCCCTTTGCCCTTGATGTCAAAGGGGGAGAATGAAGCTGAAGATTATGAGGTCGCCATCAAGTCCAAAGGGGGAGATTGTTGGCATTATGGTTCAGGTGTTGTCCTTGATGGCAACCCATTCAGGTGGTAGATCACTGTTCTTCATGTTAGCAGCAAAGGTTGATGATCACCTCTCAATTTATTGGAAAAATTAAGAAGGACGCAGGAAAGCAGTTCAGAAGGTGCGTACTCGCAGGTGAACCATGCAGAAGCCGCGTCCAGAGACGCAGCCCGGCCGTTCAGGAGGTGCGTCCACCCAGTGCACACTTTTTAAGACAGAGAAAAGCACACGTGGGGGTTTCTTGTGATTTACTCCTGGTATCTAGCCGACGGTATTGTGTTTTTAAGGTGTCGGCTCGTGGTATTGTTCCTTGATTTGAGGAGGAGCTTGCATATATAAAGCAAAGGTGATCATTTGGCTTGGGTATGTCTTTGGTTGAATATCTTATTGGGTGAGATCTGGTCTAGATCTAAAGAAGGCGAATCTACTGAAGGACTAAGATCTCTTTGGCGCATGATCAGATCTGTAGATCTGACTGTTTGGGTTACTCTTAAAGTCTTGAAATCATTCATACCCGAAGGTACGCAGGTACAGTGAAAGGCAAGTGCGCCGGGACGCAGTGCAGTAACAGGAGACCTGCGTGCGGACGCAGTACAGACGAAGCTCAGGTGCGTCCAGGACGCAGTTCAGTAACTGGAGATCTGCGTGGCGACGCAGAGCAGAATAAGGCTCAGGTGCGTCCCTACAGCAAAAAGACGCGGTGCGATAGTATCTCTGGGTGCGTCCCTTCAGCAACAGGACGCGGCGCGATAGTATCTCTGGGTGCGTCCCTTCAGCAACAGGACGCGACGCGATAGTGTCTTTGGGTGCGTCCCTGCAGCAAAAGGACGCAGCGCAGTTGAAGGAACAGTGCGTCGGCACGCAGCGCAGCAGAAGGATCTCTGCGGGTGGACGCAGGAGAGCAGAAGGTGAACTGCGTCGCGACGCAGGCCACAGAAGGGAAAACTGTGTCTCTGTCTTAAGATGTTCTGTTGATTGAATTTCTCTGTTGATAAGGTGTTCTGGGTTAGTTCTGTGATTACTGATCTGATAACTGTAGTGGACTGTAACTGTTGTATACTTGTTGATCATTTGATGCTTTATGAAAAGAAGTAGGGGGTTGTAGCTCCCTTCCAGGAGAAGACTGGAAAACGAGAGAGAGTTGTAGCTCTCTGCAGGTTGCAGCCTGCGTACTGGTAAAGGACTGCACCAGTACAAAATCATTGTAAAAGGAGTTTCTAATTTGAAAGAAGATAGAGACATATTGCAGCAGGTGGTTTTCACCCACATTGGGTTTCCACCTTACATCTTGTGTTCTTTGGTGTGACTATCTGTTTTCTTTGTTCATGCTCATTATTTTATGGTACTGATATGCAAGAATAATTCAAAGATCAAATAAGGAAGATTTGTTAAATTGCTAGATAATACTGATTCACCCCCCCCCTCTCAGTATTATTTCCAACAGTGTGGACCTTTTTAAAATCTACTTCACCTCCATCGATAATTTGTCTTACAAAATGGTACTTTATATCAATATGTTTGGTCTTGCTATGATAAACTAGATTTGTAGCCAAATGTAGAACATTTTGACTATCGTAGAATATAATTATGCTATTATGCACTTTCTTGAGTTCAGCTAGAAGACCTCTTAACCAAATTGCCACTTTGCAAGCATGTGAGACAACAATGTACTTTGCTTTTGTGGTGGATAAAGCAACTGTTTCTTGAAGCTTAGACATCCGACTAATGGATCCCCCTGGAAGAGTAAAGACATATCTTCAAGTAGACCTTCTCTTATCTAAATCACCTACAAAATCTAAATCAACATATTCTATATAATCATTATAACCATTAAAGTTGATATATAATTCGTGCCTCTATTGTATTGAAGCACCCATTTCACTGCAACGGAATGTTCTTTTCCTAAAGTTGCCATGAACATACTCACAACACCCACTACATGTTGAAAATGGCAACAAGAAAGATTCTAATTTAATTTACCCTTGAATTAAATTAGAATAAAATTGTAATTCCACAACTCATGACAACTTGTACAAGTTAACTAAGTTAATTAGACTTATTTGGTTCAGTTAATTCGAGTTGAGGGTTTAACTTGAGTCATGTAGGGTGTTTCCTACATTAAAGAAGCCTTGGTTGAGTTTATTTTGAGTTGTAATTAATTAACTCAGATTATCTGAATTGAAGTTAGTTTAAATAGTTCTAACTAATGGATGAACTAGTGAGAGGTCAAAGAGTGAAACTTGGACTTGAACCACATCTAGTGATCAATCAGATAATTGATTATTCACTCATAAATAACTCGTGCATGTCAGTTTTGAGAAAGACCTGGTTGAGATTGGAGTTCAAGCGCAATGTACTATCAGTTGTATAATCATCCAAATTGTACAGGTGGTGCATGCAGTCAAAGGAAGACCTTAGATGAATTGCGTATTTGTGGTTGGGAATTTCCCTAATTAATAGGGCCTAATTACCCAAGGAAGCAACACAAGGAAATAAGGATCCTAGCAAGTAGAAAATTGGTTAAGTATTAGCCTAGGCTTGTCTAGGAAGCAGTGAGATAGATAGAGATAGTGCAGAGGTTTCTCAGCCTTGAGAAAAGAATTGTAATCTTCTCATATTTTATGACTAATGCAATATACAGGTAGCGGGGTTTTTAGTTGTGGTTATCCCCAGGAAATCATTGTATAATGTGTGATTGAAATTCTTTCTCTTGTATGCTTTGTGATTTTGCGATCGTAATTTATTTTCGCAATTGGTAGAGTAGATTCAAGTCTATTGTTTTAGCATATTACAATTAGAAATTTGAATCTATGTAGATTTTCTACATGGTATAAGAGCATAAATCACTATAGAAGAGAAGAATACGAGTTTGTTATGTGTAGGTGAATCGAATTTGCATATCCATTCTTCAAGACTAGCAACAGATCAGGATGTTGTTCTCTGGATTGAGACTTGTATTCCCTTGAGGGAAACTCGAATTACATAGCTTGGAAGGATAGGATGGAAGCGGTGTTGGAAGACAACGGGCTGAAGGGGTTCATAGACAATGATATTCCTAAGTCTGCACCAACTGATGTTCAAGATCTGGCGACCTGGAAGAAGAATGTAGCGAAGGCAAGAAGAATTTTGTTGGAAGGTGTTCGAGATCATATTACCTCGAACCTCCATGGAAAGGAAACTCCATATGCAATGTGGAAGGCCTTAACATATTTGTTTTAGAACAACAATGACCATAAAACGTTGACACTGAAGGACAAGCTCAGGAAAATCAAGATGGAGAAGGGCGACATAATACCAAAGTACTTGAACAAGTTCACCCAATGTTGATATGAGCTTGGAAGTGTTGGTGTTACAGTGGTCGAGGATGATCTAGTCAGCCTAACACTTCTAGGCCTTCCCAAGCGCTGGCACAACTACCAGGATTCGGTAAATGGGAGGGAGAAGCTACTAGAGTGGGAGCATTTTCGGTCTGACTTGATACAAGAAGAGATTCGACGGAACACCAAAGATGGATCCTCATCAAAGAATGATGATGAGGAGAATTGTGCCTTGGCTAGAAAGGCAAAGAAAGGGACATTATGCCACGAAGTATACACACAAGAAGGCCAACAAGAAGCCCACAGGAGGAGCGGTAGGTGAAGCTCTTGCATCATAATTCAAGTTGGATTTCACCCTCATGGCATGTATGGTGTCGTTGGTGATGGGTTCTTTGTGGTAAATAGATAGTGGAACCTGATTCCATATGACTGGCAACAAAGAGTTCTTCAACGAGTTGGAGAGGACCTCTAGATGCACATCAAGATGGGAGATGATGGGAGGTATAGCATGACCGACATCGGTACTGTTACCTTTCAGAGGGAGTCGAGTTCTCCTCTCACATTGAAAAATGTCATGTATGTTCTAGGTTTGAAGAAGAATTTAGTTTCATATGATATGTTGGAAGACCATGGCTACGGTGTGATATTTAGCAAAGGAAAGACATTATTTTGTCACAACCACAAGACAGGTGAAGAAAATTGGGGTTTGGGTAAAGAACCTCTACAAATTAGATGTAGAATATTTTGTTGTCTTGAGCATGAAAGCAAAGAAGGTGTAGAGCCGAGACATCAGTGAGTTATGTCATCGAATATTGGGCCATCTACACCACAAAGCTTTGAATATCATGCAGTAGATTTCTACAGGACTTCCCAAGGGTGAAATTGAGCAGTGTGATACATGCAAAAGGTGTACATTGGGGAATTACAACAAATCCATCTTTCATAATAAGGAAAATCAAGCGCAAGTGATCCTTGAAAGATTTCACTCAAATGTGGGTAGATCATTCTCAATAGCCTCCACAACCTAGCACAAGTATTATGTGATTTTTGTTGATAATTTCTCACGCAATTGTTGGATATTCTTCATGTAGAAGAAAGACCAGAGGTTCTCAAAATTTTGTGAGTTCAAAGCACTTGTTGAGAAAGACACAGGAAGAAAAGTGAAGGCTCTAAGGAGTGACAACGGTGGAGAATATGTGTCGAATGAATTCAAGAACTTCTGTGCATCAGAAGGCATTCGACGAGAATTGATAGCACCTCATAACCTAGAGCAAAATGGGGTTGTAGAAAGAAAGAACATAACTATTGTGGGAGTTGCACGAATGATGTTACATGATCAAGGCCTACCATTGCACTTTTGGGTTGAAGCATGCAATACAACAATATATGTGCATAATAGAAGTCCTCATTAGATTCTTGGGATGAGTACACTAGAGGAATCTTTTTCAGGTAAGAAACCAGATGTGGCGCACTTCAGAATCTTTGGTTCATCAATTTATTGTCATGTTTCCAAGGATGCACGGAAAAATCTAGAACCAATAGTTGAGTTGGGCATATTTGTGGGGTACACTGATACACCTCACAACTATTGGGTGTACCTGCCATCTCACAGGATGATAGTTGTTAGAAGAGATGTGAAATTCGATGAAGAGAAGGGCATCCAAATTTCCCTTGAGGGAGCTTCAATTGCACATTGATGAGGAGGTTTAGCTCCAAAAGAAGAACCTCAAGATTTGGAGCAACCACAAGCAGAGGAGGAGAGAGTGGAAGCACACACTCATGCAGAGACTTTCAGAGATGGAAGGAAGTGCACTAGAGATGTTGACAGGTTGATGCATAATGCTAGAGAGAATGTGGGAGCACCCACATCACAGCGTAGGCAAAGGAAGTCCCCAAAGTGGTACACAGACTGAAGTCATTCGAGGAAGAAGTGCAACAACCAGTATGGGTTGATTCCATGGTAGAGGAGTATGACTCCATTATCAAGAACAATGCATGGGAAGTTTCCCCAAGACCAGAGGATAAGTCAGTTGTAAGATCTAGGTGGATCTACAAGGTGAAGCAAGCAGCAGATGGGAGTGTCGAGAAACACAAGGCTATTTTTGTGGCCAAGGGGTTCTCTCAGGTGGAGGGAATTGATTACAAGGAGACCTTTGCTCCAGTAGCAAGGTACGCTTCAATAAGATCTATTTTAGCACTTTCAGCGCCAATGATATGGAAGATACATTAGATGGATGTGAATATAACCTTCCTCAATGAACTGATTGAGGAAGAGGTGTACATAGAGTAGCTGAAAGGATTTGATACCTTCGACAGAGAACCACGTGTCTGCAGACTCAAGCAATCCTTGTATGGACTGAAACAAGAAGCCCCGTGCTTGGTACACCAGGATCGACAACTATTTCACTGGGTCGGGCTTCACCAAGAGTGAAGCATATGCGAACCTTTACCATATTATGGTTGAAGGTAAATTATTGATTATAGTATTATATGTCTATGATTTAATTCTAATAGGTGATGAGAAGTTGATCAAATCTTGCAAAGAAGACTTGGCAAGAGAATTCGAGATGAAAGACATGGGGCTCTTGCATTATTTCCTTGGTTTGGAAATTTGGCAAAGAGATGGGGATCTGTTTGTCTCTCAGGGCAAGTATGCCAACAAGATACTAAAGACATTTCACATGGAGAGCAAAAAACCCATGGAGACTCCTCTAGCAGGGAATTGGACGAAGGAAGATGCTACTTCAGGTGAAGTGTTAGAGGCAACCATTTACATGAAGCTTGTGGGTCACTTATGTACTTGGTGAACACATGACCAGACATGTGTTATGCAGTTAACCAACTTTGTCAAACAATGGTTAAGCCAACCAAGCTATATTGGAAGACATCCAAACATGTGTTGAGATACCTCAGAGGCACCACTCAATTTGGTCTTTGGTATAGACGGACAGAGGGAGTGAAGATTCAAGGCTTCACAGATGTATATTGGGTAGGGAATCCATCTGACAGGAAGAGCACATCAAGGGGCATCTTCAATATTGGGTCAACAACAGTTTCTTGGTACAATAGGAAGCAGAGATTAGTTGCACTCAATTCAGCAGAAGCAAAGTACATGGCTGCTAGTTAAGCAATGTGTGACGCTATTTGGATGAGGAGGATCTTTGTTGAGTTGTTTGGTTAGTAGATGGACCCTACAGTGATTTACCGTGACAACCAGAGTTGCATCAAAGTATCCAATTTTTCCGAATAGGTCTAAGCATATCGGCATCCGGTACCACCATCTCAAAGATTGTGTGCAGAGGCAGATCATGATGCTAGAGTACATTCCTATAGAGGAACATGATGTAGATATCTTGATGAAGGCATTGTCAGGAGGAAAATTTGAGTTCCATAGAGGCAAGATCGGGGTATCTGATAATCCCTTTCTTGCTGAGAATAAGTTTTGAAAATGGCACCAAGAAAGATTCTAATTTAATTTCCCCTTGAATTAAATTAGAATAAAATTGTAATTCCACATCTCATGACAACTTGTACGAGTTAACTAAATTAATTACACTTAGTCGGTTCAGTTAATTCGAGTTGAGGGTCTAACTTGAGTCATGTAGAGTGTCTCCTACATTATATGAGCCCTGGTTGAGTTTATTTTGAGTTGTAATTAATTAACTCAGTTTATCTGAGTTAAAGTCGGTTTAACTAGTTCTAAGTGATGGAGGAATTAGTGAAAGGTCAAAGAGTGGAACTTGGACTTGAACCACATAAGTGATCAATCAGATAACTGATGATTCATGTAGAAATTTCTGTTTTCCCACCTCGGTTTTCAGTTTCACCTTATTTCTCCCATGTAGTTAAATTCCCTTTCCCATAACCATACATTCAACAAGCTGGAAAAATAAATTTGCTGAAAACACAAATTCTAGAAATTTTACAGAATACTGGAAAATGCAGAAATAAAAATCAGCAGGTACAAACAGCCATTAAAACACATTTAAACACAGAGATTTTTGGTCAATGTGACCCTAGGAAACCCCCCTACAACTCTTGGGGAAAACTAGTTTGAGAGCTCTTCTTTATTTATGGAAAATGCCTTTTACAGTGAGAAAATTTTCAGCAAAACAAATTTTTCAGCAAGCAAACTTATCTCCTTTTTCAGCCTCACAGTCAAACTGAAAATTGTTTTACGGATGTACAGACTGTACAGATGTACGAACTGTACAGACTGTACGGATGGCCGTACACACTGTACGGACAAACCTCGGTTTTTGTGCAGAAAATCGCCTCCTTGAAATTCGTGCCCAAAAAATCAATCTTTTACTGTTTACTCAGCAAAAATCTGCCTTTTACTGCTTGTTCTTTCAGCTGTACGGATTTGCTGAAGTGCTGCATTGGTATGTGTGCCAAGCTTCTGCCTCCTTCTCCTCCTTGTCCAGAAATCTCCCTTGCTCTCTTGCTCTCTCTCTCTCAATCTGCTCATGAAAGAATGAATGATCTTTTCCTCCTTTTCCTTCCTTAATCCAACCCTAAGTGACTTTTGGGTGATCCCTAAATCCAATGGCTGAAATCTATGGCTGAGATTAAATGCTCATTTAAATCTCACTTTCTATTTTTTAATTCACCCCACTTTAATAAATACCCACTTAGTCATTTATTTCCAAAGTCACTTTTCCTTTCTAATTTTTCATTGACTTTATAAAAGTCATTTTAAAATTAGACTTAGTAACTTTATCACTTAAAGTCACTTTTAAATTAGATTTAACTTTATAAAAATTATAAAGTCACTTTAGCAGAAAAATTAAATTCTTTTGGACACTTTTCCCTAGGCCAAAGATCAAAGCCTTAGGGAACCACCTGTCCTCTGGTACCAAATTTCAACAATTCACTCATAAATAACTCATGCATGTCAGTTATGAGAAAGACCCAGTTGAGATTGGAGTTCAAGGGCAGTGTACTATTAGTTGTATAATCATCCAAATTGTACAGGTGGTGCATGCAGTCAGAGGAAGGCCTTAGATGAATTGTGTATTTGTGGTTTGGAATTTCCCTAATTAACAGGGCCTAATTACATAAGGAAACAATGCAAGGAAATAGGGATCCTCACAAGTAGAAAATTGGTTAAGTGGTGGCCTAGGCTTGTCTAGGAAGTAGTGAGACAGATAGAGATAGTGCAGAGATTTCTCAGGCTTGAGAAAAACATTGTGATCTTCTCATATTTTCTGATTAATGCAATATACAGATAGCGGGGTTTTTAGCTATGGATTTCCCCAGGAAATCACTGTATAATGTGTGATTGAAATTATTTCTCTTGTATGCCTTGTGATTTCACGATAATTATTGGTTTCCACAATTGGTAGAGTAGATTCAAGTCTATTCTTTTAGCATATTACAATTAAAAGTTTGAATCTATGTGGATTTTCTACACTACATGTGAGATATATGGTCTAATACAAACCATCACATACATCATACTTCCTACGGTATTAGCATATGGTAAATGAGATATATAATCATTTTTTTCTTAATTATTAGGACAAAATAATTGTAAAATATTAACATGGCCACACACTTTAATAATAAGAGAAAATAATTCATAAAGCAAATGCATAAATTTCATAGCAAACGGGACCAAAGGTCTTGGGGTTCGGAGTATTTGGTGCATTCTTTTAGTTTGGGGGCCCGAATGTAAGCCCAGGTCTAGACTAGTCTGGGGGTGTGGTATATTTTATGTGCGAAGTTAGTTCGGGGGCCTCGATGTTGGCCTAGGCCTGGGTTAAATTGGATTTTTGGGGGATCGGGGAGATCATAGTGCATAGATTTAGTTCGGAGTAGGATGTGGGCCTAGGTCTAGATTAGTTTGGCATTCCAGGGGATCTAGCAAGTATTGCAAGCAGTTTTGTTCAGAGAGCCCAAACACTAAAATTTTCATTATAACGTGATTTGTTACAAAACGAGTTCAAACCGGTGGGGATTGTTGAAGATGTGACATGCTAGGTGTCGTGTGGGCACAACAAGGACATGTTGGCATAGTAAGGTGACATAGACCACCCTGGTGGGGTGGGGTTGCCACATGGGGACAACATGGGTGCCACATGGCAATACCTTGTTGACATTGCAAGAGTTTGTGGGCCAAAATTTTAATGGCCTTAACTTTCAATTCGAGTGTCAAATTTTTATAAAATTTATATCGTCGGAAAGCTTTCGACAAGTTGAACACAATGGTGTAATTTTTCTAGCTTCAGAGAGGGATAAATTTTATAACCCATTTCCATAGCGGCACCTTAGAAGCTGGGTTAGAGAAAAGCACTTTTCATCCAGCCTAGGTTATCTAAGGGGGTGGGAGGCAATGTTGCGAGGTGGTATCAAGGTAGAGGGTTCATTGTTGGACCTTTGGAGGTAAAGTTGGGACTCTGAGGTAGTATCATAATATGTTAAAAGTTTGTTGCAATTTAATGATAAAGCATTTAGGTTCAACGCTTGGAATAGATGGGTTCAATGCAAATGAATGAAAAAGTAAAGGTTTTGTGTTAGACATTTGAGGTAATGAAAATTGTGTGACTCTGTTATAGAGTGTTGTGTTCTTGGTGATTGCTTGTTCTGTGCAAGTAGGAGTTGGTTATAACATTATGATTGATGACTATGTGTTAGTTAAAAACTGTGTTGTATATGTACTCATTATGATATTATAATTGTGAAATTATAGAGATAATAAATGTTGATGTAACACACCCCCTTATCTCACCGGAGGTGGTTAATATGTTACCTGACTTAGATTGTATAGTTATTTGATTGGGGTAAAAGATTTGTGTTTTTTTTTTCCTTCGTCTTTCAGAAGTGTCCCTAAGCCAAAATAATTGCAATTTAAGGTGCACTATGCTTCCACTCACTTGGGACTGGTTTCATCTTTGCTTTGGGAAAGAGAGGCACTTGGGGGTATTGTAGTGCAACTAAGAAAATCATGGCCTTTTCATGACATATTTTGTTCACTTGTCCTTTTCTTTGATTGATAAATGACCCCTTATTCACAAGTAACCTACTTTTGGCTTAGGTGTCACAACAGATGGGTATTTGTTATGACAAGTTCACCTAGGAATTCCAACTAGTCACCGAGGTAGTAATTAGCTATGCTAGCAACACAAAAATGGCAACATGTATACCCCCACAAACTAAGCACTGAAGGTGCTTGACTTGAACACTGCACACTTGATGATTATTTGTTTTTTTTTTATTAGGGTGTAAAAGGAAGTGTATGGCTAAGCTCTATTCAAGAAAGTGATGCTATGATCAATTGGATTTCCCTGCAATGAATGCCTCTTCTGAAGATAACGTGCACGTGGGTGTCTAGAAAGCAACTATATTTGAATGCCAGATAGATAAAGTGTAGATACCTATCAACTATCCATTGTTAAAATATTATAACATAACTTACTCTATCCATAAGGGGTGGATTCTTTTCATGGAAAAATATGCCATACCAATCAAACAGATGGTAGTTTCCAAAGGCGTCTCAGAATTGTCATATTCACATTTGAGTTGGAATTTGGATGCTTAACTGTGCCTTTTTTCCAATAGTTGGTAATGCCAAAATGATTTGTCTTTCTATCCTGCTACCCATTCCAAAATTACTATCAATGACAACTCATGCAACCATTTTCTTAAACCCATAAGTCCATTGGCTTCTAGCAAAATATATGCAGGGGTTTTGTTGTAGCTAGGGTAGATAAATGACAATAATACGTGAATGATATAAAATTTGGAAATACACTACCAAATATGTATCTATTATGGTCAAAACTAAGCAACATTGACCAAACTACAAGCAAACCATGTCTAACTTCACATTAAACATGGAAAATACCTGAGATGAATATAAAAATTCTTAACACCCCTTCGCCCACCCTGACAACATACTACATAATATGCAATACCAGTGCAATCTGTTTTCTACCATTAACCCTTAAGTACCATAATTATATGTTTTCGTAACTTATGAAAGGAGAATTATAAACATATATACTGTAAGTAATCAATATATTAAATGACATGAACTCAACTTCCATAAAAAAAACAATGTTGATGAAGATACAATCATCATGCTAGGTATCACTCCCATGAACTTTTCTTGTTCATGCAATAAGCACCATGATACTATTCGAAGTAATAAAACCAGGCAAGTGTTATGCATGAGGTTCATTGATATGTCAATCTATTATCTTGATAACGGGTGGCCGAGACTAAAGAAACCATGAGACCTTCATAGCACTTGTATCATGTCAATGTCAATGAAGTTTATATATTGCTTGATTGAGGCTTGTGTAACCATCCATTTCAATAGTGCCTAACTTCTCATATTTGAGTTGACAAGACATTGCAGATCGTCATCCACTAGTCCACTTCTTTAATTAACAACAATGCCAAAACACACAGTATTGCAAGCTTGTACCCTTCACATAGCTAGGTACACCATAATCAATAAATGCTCAACAATTAATGCCTAAATGCATAGCATTGCAATTTTGGTACCCTTTCTCACACAGGTACATCATAATCACTAAAACACTCAACAATGTGTGACTTAGAATGGGCATTAGAATCAGACTCATAATTCTCCTCCCAACCATAGACACACTGCTATTACAATTGTCATCCCTAATCTTAAGAAGATTGTCCCAATGGCCAAATCTCTCGAGACTCCATAGACATAATCTGATCTCAACCCTTCTAACATATCAGTGCACACCTATAGAGAATCTAGATATCTAATCTGACCTCCACCCTTATAGCGTAACAATGTATAGGTACAGGGAATCCAGAGATGTAACCCGATCTCCACCCTTCTAGCAGCACAATGTATAGATACAGGGAGTCTAGAGATCTAATCCAATCTCCACCCTTCTGGCATAACATTGTATAACAACAGGGAGTCTAGAGATGTAATCTAATCTCCACCCTTCTGGCAGCACATTGTACAGATACAAGGAGTCCAGAGATCTAACCCGATATCCACCCTTCTAGCATAATAGTGTATATCTATAGGGAGTCTAGAGATCTAATCCGACCTCCACCCTCTTAGCAAGTGGGTAAACTCTCGACTAGTTAAAAAAAGGGTCTAAATGCCACAATAAATAGTGAGTTTAATGGTGTATTTCTCAGTGAGGTATTTTTCTCACACAGTTCAGTGGCTTACTATTGCAGGTACATTTTTCACGATTTTAATCCACATAACACACAACGGTTTTTATCCAAAAAGAAAGTCATTTCTAACCACCGAGACTAATTTATATTAATCCCAAAAATATCTATACACACAGTGGCTTGTATCAACAAGTAAATTGATTTCATCCACTAAGATTGAGTTATATTAATCCCAAAAATATCTACACACATAATGGTTTCCATCAACAAGAAAATTGCTTCCAGCCACTAAGACCACTTTATATTAATCCCAAAAACTACTCAAGACTAATACAAATCTAAATGACGATGAGAATGAGTAGGAGAAACATTAATATTAGTTTAACATATCAGGAAGTGATATCTGGAGATGGGCAGTTCATGAGTTTATTTGTAGTTATGTCGATAGAGGGGATAGAGCGATAGTACATGGTTATGACATCACAAAATGCCTCTGCAAAGATGCCCACCCTCTGTACCACGTTGCAGGGAGGAGCCACTAAAGCTATCATGTAGTTCCATGGCTATAGGTTGTGTAATTATTATGAAGTGACTACATGCAGACCTAAGAAGCCATGTTCAACCAATACTAGCTAGTTCCCCCCCCAGCTATTAGTTATTTCCCTCAAAATAAGCCACGATGCCCTTGAATGAATGGAGGGCTCCCTTCTCCCCTTCTCTTCTATTGTTCGAATCCTTCTCCTAGTTAATTAGGCTTTGTTATGCAACCAACTCACAAAATAGAAGAAAATATAGATCAACGACTTAAAAATTATCCTCTTTGAGGGGTAAACGTCCTTTACAATACATAAATGAACAATTATTGGTTGATACAAATGATAAGACCTCCTTGGTATATATAGGTGTCTAAGGGGTCATAATATAATCAAATCTTACATATCAATAATAATGTAAGGGCACAACAATAACAATAGTGGGCTTCTATGGGGCACAATAATAACAACATGGGGGATACATGGGCACAACAATAACAATAGGGGCTACACTAACAATAATAATAATGGGAATATACTAGTATTATAGGGACCTAACATGCCCCTCTCCTTCAAAAAAGTGTTGTACTCAATGCTTGAGTAGTTCTAGATGCTTTTGTATAAAATTATCATCCTCCCATGTGGAATCTTCAGCGGGTAAGTTCTTCCACTTAATGAGATACTATGAAGTTAATCGATTTCATAACTGTCAGGTTCTTGTTTCTGTGACTGTTTCAAGATCAAATATGTTTTTTCTTTCTTCATCAAGTTATGACAAAATTGTTTGAACTGAGAGCTTGTCACCGATAAGCTTCTTTAAGCATGAAACATGGAAAACTTGGTGTAATTGGGAAGATGCAGACGACACCAATTTGTATGCCATAGTACCAATCTTTTGCAACACCTTGTAAGGACCATAGTACTTGGGTGGTAGTTTATTATCCCTCTTAGCTTGCTTGGGGGACATTTGTTTGTATGGTTGTAGCTGTAAAAATATCTAGTCACCTACATCAAAACTTCTTTCACTGTGATGTTGATATGCCTGTTATTTCACTCTATTTTTCACCAGAGTGAGGTTATCCTTTAAGCGTTGTAGAACTTGTTGTTGATGCTTGATGTGATCTTCCACTGCTTGAACCTTAGAATTTTCTCTTAAAGATGATGCGATGAACGGTGGATGATATTGTTATAGACATTTTTGGGCACTGCAACCCCAATCATATATGTCCATAAACCAAGGGCTCCTAAGTCCCTAAAAGTGTTGTTTCATCCCCTAAAAGAACAAGGTCAGCTGATTACCTCATCTTCCAGAAGTTCTCCATGAAAAACTACTCAAAACTGGTCAAAACTGGACCATCTCACCTGCTCCATGGTCAAAGTGCGATGCATCCCACATAAATGCATATGGGAGGTGCGATGCATACTGAAAAGCCCTTCTATGAGGTGCGATGGGCGAGAGTGGACAAATGGCAAAGGTAGTATGCGAGGTGGAAGATCATGAAATCTTCCAGAAACTTCTCCCGTGACACTTGCCTCTCTGAATTCACCCAGGGATGAGTAAGAGATCATCATTCTCCAAGTGGAATAAAGAACTATCAGAGAGAGGACACTAATCAAATCCCAGAAGCTGACTCACCCCCCTTGCAAACATCTATATATGGATCCCTCATCCCAGAAATCCGGAGGCTGGAATTTTGTATCTTGTAAGGAAGTGTTGTTGGTTTCTTGCTGTAACATCATAGTGTTGGGTGATCTAAGCTTTTCATGAGGTGAAGAAGGGCTTCTTGCTAAGAGGATGATGCTGGGTCAGAACAATTGGTTGTAATCCTCTTTGCTCTTTCTTGATACTAATAAAGCTATTCAAGTTTTCCTCCACATTCTTGTATGTTTGACGATATATGCTTGTGTGGTCAATATACATCTGGTCCTATATTGTTTATGATTGAAGATCTCTATTCTTGGATAGTGTTATGTTGCTTTTATTCCATAGGTGCTCTTTGAAGTCGGGTAGACGAGGAAGTGAGTGGCAAAGATCTATCAGAAGGGAGAGGAATCAAATGAGGAACCAAGTGCAAGATTGAGGTTGGTGTCCTTTGTTCCCCTCTTATTTACTTATCATAAAGGAAAACAAAAGTAGTTTTAGTTTGTTTGTTTCTAAGATAGCTACTAGTCGTAGTGGGACTAGCAGCTCTGCATAGACACTATATTTTCCGATAACAAAATGGCAACTCCGCTAGGGAGTGAATAGTTTGTTTACTTCTCTATATTTGTTAGTTTTATAAACTTACAGACGGAGCCTAAAGTCAAGCCAGCTAGCCTTCGAACTGCATTTGCTATGCAAGTGCAAAGTAGATCAATGCTACTTCAGTCTATCTCCGGGTTTTGTTTATAAACTGAACAACTGATTTATAAACATTCTAATTGCCCTTGTGGTGGCTCTAGTGACCTCCTTAGATCTACCCCTGTGATTTGTTTACTGGTTATCACTTGCTCGGCCTAAATCCCTGAACTGTGCTGCAAACTGTGATCAAGAACTGGTTTAAAAGTCTCGCACTGTACCATCGCACCCTCTCTTCAAGGATCTCAGTATGCATTGCACTTCCCGTGTGCTGTAGGTGGGATGCATACTGGAATCCCTGTGTAACAGGTGCGTTGATCAGAAAAGGCTAATTTTGTCTCCAGACTTTGGTTTTTCTTCACTCTTTTCAGCTCTATTCAGGAGTTTTGCTGTCTGTAGTCAGTATACCTCTGTTGGAAATCCCCTTCCTTGCCATTATTCTACCTCTGTTGTGCAAAGAACTGTAGATGTTTTTATGTATTGTGAGCCATTTTCAGTTCTCTTTTACAAAGAAGTAGCATAATTGAACTGTCGTTTCTTGATTTGGAAGTGTCGCAAGTGTCGTTTTCAGTCATATAAGAGAATCCGATTGTTCTGGATAGTCGATTACACTGTTACTCTTGTATTTGATTTGAATTAATAGTTTTTCAAGTGTCGAAAGCAAGTTTTCAATTCTAAATCACAAAGTGTCGTCATTGTCTTCATTTTGTCTTGAAAAGAAGCTTGTTAGTAATGTCGCTTTGAAAAGTAATTCAGATTTGCACTTAGCTTTGTTTTTATCATTCACACATTAAGAAGGCTGAAAACAAATACATGCATGTGCATTTGCATTAAGACTGCTTGTTGGTTTGATTTAGGACAGTGCATATAGTGTGTGCTCTCTGCTCTATGTTGAAATAAAATCATCCCTCTTTCTTTAGTAGCTAGGATTTTCATTGCAAAAAGAAGATTAAACAATTGTTTATCATCTTAGATTGCATTTTAGGAATTATACATCTACATCACGCAGTGAACCTGAAAGGAAAATTTCTTAAGCAAGATCAACTGTAAAATAAATTTAATGAATATAAAAACGCTTTGGAACCTAACGCACAACATTTAGAAGTCTAGGCTAGAAATGTGTTCCGACGTCGTAAAACCTGGTAACTGTTGTTTTCATTGTTGGTTGGGTGATTCGTCCACTTTGAGACGACAAGTGCCAATAAGGACTTGTGCTCCCACGTACCGTCGAGTATATATTGGGAGACCACAATAGGCTATATCCTTTATCCATAGGAAGTCGTGTCTGCCGCCCTATCGATCACAATGCACTAAACACAACATTCGGGAAGATTGACTGCCGTACCGTAAAACGTATTCTGCAATTTTGCAATTGGTTTGGTAATCCTTCTGTCTAGATTTCCAGAGTAGTCTCTTTCGTTCCTTTTCAGACTCCTTAAAGGAAAAGGTCCATCTGAGCACTTGTCACTTCAGGCTCATTAAAAATTGAAGGCGACTAGAGTCATCTTTTGTTTTTTCTCGACTCTTAAAAATTGAAAAAACAATTTGTGTCAAAGAATCTAAAATTCATTTAATTCGGAAATGTATTTCCCCTTTGATTTTTAGTTGATCGAGTAATTTGCAATTGTGGAAGAAAGTCAATTGAAACCCCGTCGTTCACGGAGGCTTATGAGTCAACCATCTTTGTCTCCAGAATAAAAAAATTTACGGACAAAGCGAACTCGTTTAACCGGTTCAAAATCCTCTGGTAAAGTTGGAACAAATGTTCCGACACCACCGGAGACTCCAGTTACTCCAAACATTTCTGGTATCCCTGCCTTTACAGAAGAAGTTCCACAACCACCAAAGGACAGTAGAGCTGATCCTAGTGTGAAGGTAACCAGTTGTATTACTGAGCTAACTCCATCTATAGCTGATTTGGAAGGTGTTATTCCCCAAACATCTGTCGCTGCAGAATCTATACCTTCTTTGGCACCAGAAATATTTTACGGACCTGATGGTCTACCTCCTCCACCTGGTCTTATTGCTATAAAAGAGATTGTGGAGGATCCTCCATCTAGTACTCCATCGCAATTTGGAGTCGTGATCACCCTATATCCTTCTTCATCAGAAATTAGTCTATCGTTATCGGAAGCTCCTGTAGAATCGCTAAGAAATCTTTTGGATAGACTAGAAATGTCTAAACAACCATCGACATATAGGACTGTGTCATTTGACACAGCGACGGCAGAACTTCCTGCTGTCACTCCAACAATGTTCACCGGCATACCAACTGTCCTGACTAGCTCTCAATCGCTAGATGGGGCCCACTCAGGGGTTATTTCAACAGTGTGGTCCGTTCCCGTTTGTTCATCCGGAATAATACTTGGGAGCTCTTGTGTTGAGTCTCAGCAAATTGATCCTTCATGATGTCAATTTGGGCAATCCGGTCCACAAAGGAAAATCATCCCTTTGAGTACCGGGTTACCGCCGTATGGGGGGCAATATACCCTTTCATTGTCTCCTTCGGGAGAACAACCATACAAGAGTTCACAACAAAATCCAGGTTATGCTGGAATTACATCTAGCAGTTGGGTGCCGATACCACCTCAAAAGCCAAGAGTTGTATACTCGATGCAAAAATGTTTACCTATGTCAAATATACCGATTACGCTGGCTATTGTGACAGTGTCGCAAGTACAAGCATTGCCTGTTGCATGCCAACCTCAAGTTTCTCAGGTTGTAATGCAACAACCTATTATTCCTGCGACTCAACCACAATCGCCCACTAATGGAATGACATAGGCCCAAACGGGTACAATTACCCCTCATCTTGGTCAAATAGCCAGTATTGGACAACAACACATGGCTTCACAACCATGGCTGGTGCAATATCAACAACCGCAATTCCAACAAGCTTACCAAGGATCTGAGCAACAAATATTTGCAAATAATGGGCAGCTGTATATTCAAAACAGTCAATATCAACCATTCCATAATGGTTATACCCATCAACCTTACCAAATTTACCAGCACCAAATGCATTATGATGGTATGAAAAGACTAACTACTCAGGCAATTCCATCTTATCCTGGGTATGCTTCACCAAACCTGAATCAACAGCTACCCTTCGTGGCAACTTTAGAGTTACCAGATCTAAATCGGCTAACGAATGATCCAATTGCTTACGCCCCTTGGTGGCCAGCGATTCCGCATAAACTTCCATAAGATATTCCTAAATTTAATGGAAATCCGGGTGAAGACCCGTCGAATCATGTGATGACATTTCATCTGTGGTGTTCATCAAACACCCTAAATGATGATTCGATTAGGCTTCGCCTTTTTCAGAGAACGTTAACTGGTCTGGCAGCAAAATGGTATATCGAATTACCTAGAGCTTCGTTTGATAACTTCAGTACCCTAGCCACAACCTTTTTAACCCATTTTCAGTTACCTATAAGGTATGAAACGGGAACAGAACTTCTTACCAATTTCAAGCAAACGATAGCCACTCACATATCCGATCATATTCATGAGTGGGGACGTCGTCGTAGAATGGTAAAAACGTACGTTCCTGATCAACTTTTAGCTGAATGGTTTATTAAGTCATTGTTACCTTCCATTACAGAAGATGTGGCAAAGGGAGGAGTCGTCATTGAAGAGCAAGTTATTGCTCGTGTGCAATATTTAGACTTGATTTATACTCAGTCTGGCACGCTCTACAATAAAAGCACTGATGCTCCCAGACCGGAATTTTTCATCCCTCCTCCTCGTAAATCGAACAATGACTCTCATGTTGACGATGGCGTGATAGGCACGACAAGCACGAAATCAACAAAGGCTACATCTAAAAATGCCCATAAGATTTCTAGTCAAAATGCAAATGAGGAACTTCTCACCTCGGAAGTAAATGCTATCTCAACTGACAAAGGCAAAGAAACCAAGCAACCAGGAGGCAAGAAGAAAAATAAAGGGAAGAAGAAGAAACAGGATGAATCATCACCTGAAAAATCTTCTGCAAACCCTTTCGGGGATAAGAAACCAATTCGTCCATGTCTTATATGCGACGAGGATCATTGGGTAAAAGATTGCCCATATAAAGCGGAGATTAAAAAATTCTTCAAGAATTCAAAAACCTCGGCAGTATTAACTGATCCGTTTCTGAACCCAGGAACAAATCTGGTTGGCAGTGATAATGCTTCCTCGTCCCAAGTGCTAATGTTGTCATTTTTGAAGCAGCAAAATGATGCTTTGATAACGACAAGGAATAAAGATTACAGGAATCCACAGATATAGAACAACAAGGATAACGATCAACCTAGTAGTTCGACAACAACTTCGACAGAAGTTTTGCCACCCATCATTCCAGAGCTAACAATAAAACCGCCAAAGGGAGTACTACACAAGTCAACATTTAATCCTCATGCCAGAGTAGCACAACATTATAATATAGTGGAAGATTTAGCCCAATCGCCATCTGCTATGTCGACACTTGAGGTACTGCAAAATTGCCCCTCCCAAAAGGAGGCTTTATTATCAGCAATAGGTGGGATTGACCCAAAGGATTCTAATCTTGTGTCCTTTAATCACAAAGGATATGATCCTCAGTTACCAGCCCAACTCGCTTTCCTCATTCAAGTGAAAGCCCTCAACAAAACTGTTCATCGAACAATTATTGATGAGGGGGCATCTATATGTATTATGTCGATGAGTTGCTGGAAAACTTTGGGATCTCCAACCTTGTCGCGGTCCTCGACGACATTAAAAGCATTTGATGGATGAACATATACCCCATATGGGATTTTATGTAACTTGCAAGTTGAACTAGGGGGGAAAACAGTAGAAATGGATGTTGAAGTAATCGATGGAAACCTCGACTACAAGATTCTATTGGGAAGACCATGGATATATGCTATGGTTGCAGTTGTGTTGACCTACTTCAGGAAGATTGCATTTCCCTTTCAAGGGGGAATTACGATCGTTGACCAACAAACATTTCTCTCCAATAGTTCCCAGCTTACGAGAAGCATTCCGATGATCCATGGAAGCCCCCATTCGCTTCAAAAATATCGGAGTAGGCCTACTAAAAGACCCTGTATTAATAGGGACTTTTGCCCTAACACCTCCAATCAATCTGGCAGAAGTGGAGATGGTAGGAACCTGCAATATGGTATCTTCTACTCAAAAGAAATCAGAAAATGATATTAGCATGGATCATCTGCAGGTATTGCCTCCAAGGGCAATAGAAATATTGTAGCAATCAATGTTTTTGGCATGGGAGGAAAACCCAAATCAACGCTCATCAAGCGTTTGGATAGATAGGTCTAAGGAATATGGCACCCCTTCAGATCCTTGGTCGCAAGTATATTACACAGATGAAGGAATTGTTCAGTCAATGATAATTGACGGGGCGCCATGGAAAGATCACCACCATCGTTCCAATCTTCCAGATTGTCAAGAAGATACTCCTGATGACCTTCATCATCCTTCAATTTTTGATTTCCTATCAAATACTGTAAACACGGTGGATTTCGAGCGAAACTTGTCCAATATTGAAGAGACTATAGCCATAAATATCTTAACCAAAACAGATGTTTTAGAGAATATTTATGTTGGCAAATGTTGTTCTCCTTTAGAACTGGAAATACGAAGCTCTTTTTTGCGAATTCAGAGATGTCTTTGCTTGGTCATATGATGAAATGCCAGGGATCGACTCGAGTATAGTTGAACACGAAATCAAGATGTATCCAGATGTCAAACCAGTACGACAATGACTACGACAGGTGCACCCCAAGAACGCCGTTGCCATCAAGGAAAAAGTTGAAAAACTTCTCCATGTTGGTTTTATTTACCCGGTTCCTCTAACTGATTGGGTATCGAATATTATTCCTGTAATGAAGAAACAAGGAACGATTAGAGTGTGCGTCGATTATAGGGATGTAAATCAAGCTTGTCCAAAAGACAACTACCCTACACCCTTTATTGACCAGATAATTGATGAATGCACCGGATGTGAAATCTTTTCATTTATGGATGGATTCTCTGGGTACAATCAAATAAATATCCGCCCATAGGACCAGTCGAAGACTGCATTTATTTGTCCGTGGGGCACATTTGCGTATCACAAGATACCCTTTGGCTTAAAGAACGCAGGGGATACATTTCAGAGGGCAATGAATTGTGCCTTCCATGACATCAAAAACATCGTTCAACCATATTTGGATGATCTTCCAGCTCATTCGCGAAGACGGACTGATCATCCACAACATTTAAGAGCGATATTTCTACGTTGCCGACACTACAAGATACGACTCAATCCACACAAATGTGTGTTCTGTGTCAGTTCTGGTCATTTGCTTGGCTTTGTAGTCTCAAAGGACGGGATTCGTCTCGACCCATGTAAGGTTCAGGCAGTCGTAAATTTGCCTCCACCTGCAAATTTGCTTCAGATTCAGAAACTCCAAGGGAAAGCAAACTTTCTGAGGAGGTTCATTCCAATTACGCCGAACTTGCTAAAGGTTATACACGTCTATTGAAAAAGAAGTACCCTTCGTTTGGGATTAGGTCGCGCAAGCTTCCTTTGATGCTTTAAAGGAATCCCTAATAAAAGCATCATTAATGTACGCTCCTAATTATCAAAAAGACTTTAACCTGTATCTAGCTGCAACAGATACAACCATCACAATGGTTTTAGTTCAAGAAGACGACGGAATTGAACATCCTATATATTATTTGAGTAGAAACTTAAATGAAACAGAAAGTAAGTATTCCTACGTTGAAAAGCTAGCTCTCGCAGCTATTCAAGCGATACAGATATTTCAACACTATAACCTCTTTCGAAAAACTACCATTTTGTCATATTGCAACCCCATGACTTATATCTCGTCGCGACAGTTGCTAGGGGGAAAATATTCAAAATGGATAGCGGTTCTTCAAGAGTTTGATCTGGAATTTGTAAAATCCAAATCGAAGAAATCCCTGGTTTTTGCGGAATTAATATGCGATCTCCCATCGTCATCCAACGATGAAACATCCAAAGAAACCATCATGGATGAAGCTTTGTTTCTGATATCTTCAAGCAATCCATGGTACGAAGATATAATCATCTATCTCCAAACCCAAAAATATAGGTCTAACACGTCTCGATCGAAATAAAGACATATTCGATACCAATCAAAAGACTACATGATCATCGGTGATACACTTTACCATCGTGGTATCGATACAGTTCTAAGGAGGTGCCTCACCCATGAGGAGGCTGAAAAGTCCTGAATAATTATCATTCAAGCACGTGTGGGGGGCATCAATCTGGTTACACTACGGTGCAAAATTTTTTACGAGCAGGATACTTCTGGCCAACAATGTTCAAAGATTGCATAACCGCAGTCAGAAGTTGCCATGCGTGTCAAATTTTCGATAGCAAAACTAGAATACCACCTGCACCCATGCAGCCAGTAGTTGTTGTTGGGCCATTCACCAAATGGGGCATAGATTTCATGAAATGTAACCCCACCTCGACCGGGGGGAATGGGTATATCATAGTCACGGTTGACTATTTTACCAAATGGGTCGAGGTGATGCCTACATTAGACAACACCGACGAAACGGCTGCCCTTTTCTTTTTCAATCATCTAGTCGCCAGATTCGACGTTCCACAGGCCATAGTCAAAGATCATGGATCGTATTTTCGCAATCACATGATGGTTGAATTGGCTACCAAATTGGGGTTGTCCCACGACAGCTCTACTCCATATTACCCACAGGCCAACGGACAGGTTGAGGCAATCAACAAGGTCCTAAAGCGGATGCTACAAAGGATGATTGGAGTCCACAAAAGGAGTTGGCACCTGATCCTGTACTTAGCCTTGTGGGCATACCGAACATCGGTAAGGAATGCAACCAGGTTTACACCTTTTCAACTGGTGTATGGCCTAGAAGCAATCTTACCACTTCAGTGTGAAATCTCATCCCTCAAACTCGCAGTCGACCTTCTCCCTGGAACTTCAGAAGAGGAGGCTCATTTCTTGGAATTAATCCAGTTGGATGAAACCTGTCGTGACGCTGCTTTGGCTAACGAAGCCCATAAGAGACGAGTCAAGGCGCAGTTTGATAAGAATGTCAAATCCCGTGTCTTCTCAAAAGGTGACTTGTTCTTACTTTACGACCAGGAATCCGATAAATTGGGAGCAGGAAAATTCAAGTCTTTGTGGATGGGCCCCTATATTGTTAAGCGTGTATTAGCAAAAGGGGCCTACGAGTTAGTGGATTATGATGGGATTTCGCTAGCGCAACCCCATAATGGGTTGTACCTTAAGCGTTACTACGCATGATTCAGTGTAGTAACCCTTATGCTTTTGTTACATTTTTGTTTTCGCTAAGGGTAATTGTTTTGGTCAGGTAATCCACTTTTTACATGTGTTGTAGATGTTGAACCTATGGGAATCATTTGTTGGATATGCCGACGGAGCGAGTCGTAGTTCGCAGAACCTATTTTCTGCAGCCTGGGCCATTTTTTGATACAAGCGGCGAGTTAGTAAGTTTCAGAGGGGTATGTATTGGTCGATCAACAAATAACATTGCTGAATATAGCGCGTTGATAGAACTCCTCTCCGATGCCATCACACATGGCATATGCCGACTTGTTGTCAGGCTAGACTCACAACTCGTCATCCTACAACTCACTGGTATCTACTCTGTCTGAAATCCAGCTATCTATCGCATGTTCCTAAGGGTCAAGATTTTGGAAAGGCAGTTTGATTCTATTCAATACCAGCATATTTCTAGAAATTTAAACACATTAACAAACTCATTGGCAAATTATGTGTTAGATAGAAATTTGCAACATTTATAGAAAGAAGCATTTCATCAATATTTGCATCAGGATCATGTAACTTAACCAAAATAAAGCTCCGAAAATAAAATATATATATATATATATATATATATATATATATATATATATATATATATATATATATATATATATATATATATATGTTTATGATTTATACATAATGTTTTGTAACCAAGACAAAATTAGTCAGATGACCCGAAACTCAAAATGCTAGGGGGCACCCTAGTCTAATGATGCTGGTGATAACAAGTCACCGCCTGTGCAATCATGCGTAAAAGCCTAGTCCATCGACTTGGCACACCGGTAGTATGTCGCTGCAACCTCAGAGGCAGCTCGTCAATCCTCACGTTTGGGATACCAAGAGTGAGGCCCTCAACCTGATCCTGCAATGCTGAAAGAGTCTCGGCCGCATCAAGGTCGCGAAGGATAGCCCTTCCCACAGCCTCTCCTACTGGAGCAACAGCTGACACTCTCAGGCGTACTACTGGCCGAACTGGTCCAACATCTGCATGAGCACATGAGTTTTGATTAGTCTTGATAGAAGAAATCACAAGAACATTATAAAAAGAAACGATAAATAGAGATATGGTCAGAAAATTTACCGATAGCACCCCACTGCTCGCTAGTCGGCAGCACCAAATCCGGGTCACCCCAGAAATCCATACCAACATATGGATACTCGGAAAAAACCATCTCCTGACAGTTGAACCACTTGAAGAAGGTATCAGAAAAGGAAACCTGGGACTGACCAGCATGTCGGGCCATAAGGTCGACCCATATCTGCATCTGTGGCTCAGTCAGTGGAGGTAAACCAAGTGAAACGTACTGCGGTTGCATCAGTGGGATCTTTTCCAAGGCAAAGGCGGTCAAAATAGAACCATAACCAAAGTTCTTCAATCTTCCATTCTTTACCTTGGTCAGTGGTTCTTTCATCACAGAGATTACTACATCACACTAGTTGAACACCTTTGGTTCAAGGCATTCCAAGGCGTACTGCATATAAGACTTGTTGGCCAGTGATTCTAGCAAAAGTGAACAGAATGGTCCTCAAGGACCTGTCAGTGAGATCTCAGATATTGATCTTGCCATCCTTACTCGGCTGAGATCCCTCTCTGTAGTACCAGCGAATATAATCTCTCACGGATTCACCCCCACGGGCGGAACCTGATAATGAGATAGGGGCACCACGCCTCGATAAGCCAGTCAAAAAATAGATGTCCACGATAGTCAAGGGGATGGATTTGCCCCTAATCTGGAACACTTGGTTGGTAGGATCCCATGCATCGAGAAAATACTGCAACAAGTTGATTTGTTGCCTCATGCTAGAGATGCGAAAAAACTTGAACAGGGCACAGTTCCGTAGTGCATTTACCGTAATCGGATCATGTAAAGCAAGCATGTCCTCTTCTTCATGCTCACGTTCTCACCATGTAACAGGAATTTTTCTCCGATGAATCTCTGAAAACAAACAAGAGAAGAGTCAGGACCCTGATTTGGTGAAAAACAAGCAAAATTTCCATAAAAAAACTGTGCACAAGTTTCCCTCCTTGCGCCCATCGCACCCCCAGTAGTGTACTGGGTGGGATGCATCCCTATTGGCCAATGGCCAAGCTGGAATGCATCGCACCTTTCGATCTAGAAAGGGTGCGATGGAGCCAGGGTGAATTTTTCAAACCCCAGAGGCTCAGAAAAACCAGGAAACATGCTCAGAATTGAAAAAGGAAAGGATGAAACTGAAGAGCTTAGGTTTAGCTCCTACCTGATCCAGACGGTGCCAAGAATCGTCCACAGAATCTCCTAGAATCAACTGGTGAAAATCAAGGGGGAAAAGCACCTCCAGAGCTCCAACAAACCAATGTTCAAATGAAAGGGTAAAATGAGAGGTAAAAACCACTTTTTAAGTTACTTTTCACATTATTCAAGTAACGATTAGTGTTTTATTTCATTTTTGAAACATATATTGTTCATTTCTAATTGGTTTGATGAAGCAATTGATAGAAAGTACAACCTCTGAAGGAACAAAGCGATTAACGATGAAATTAAATCAATGACCATTATCATCGAGCAATTTTTTTTGTGGAGTTCAAGCTCGTTAAAATTAAACATAAGCAGTGAGCAAATGTTTCCCCCAGAGTTCAAGCTCATTTGTTCAAAAATGAACCAATTTCCGGTAAATAACCATTGTGAATATATTATCATTAGCATTCGAGCCATGGTCGTGTTCTCATCATCACCTCCACTCTGTTTTAGCCGATCATTCACCTCCATTTGATTGTTTACCCCTTTTTGAGGAACAGCTGCGAAGAGTGATCCTGTTAGCCATCCTTGTGACATTGCCGTGATTGGAAAATTCCAAAACTTACCTGGAACTAGCTGCTACCTGAATTTATCACTCGTTCCTCGAAAAATGAGTCTCCTTTAAGCTCTTTTCATCTGAATCATAAAATATGAAAAGATTGCCGAGCAATTGGCCTCTCCAGCTCGTTAAAGTGACTGGAAGTGCTATCCCTTCTCTAGATTTTAATCTTTTTTGACCTAAGGGATTATTACACAAAAAGATCGAGCGCTTGTCTTGTTCGGCTCGTTAAAATTACCAAAAATTCATCTCTTTCGTATTATTTTATACCTTTTTGGACCTAAGGGATTATATGATGAAAAAGAATTATTGGAGTTTCCTTTACGTCCCTTTCAGACTCTCTAAAATTGAAAAGGACTGAGTTATCTTTGTTGTTAAACTCGTTAAAACCTAATAGTGACAAACTCATCCATACAGACAAGAACGAGTTTCACTATCGCTAGGCTCGTTAAAACATAGCGATGGGTTTGCCCAAAGGGCGAATTATAGAACAAGCATATGTTATCCTCCTCAAGCTTGACAAAAATAAAGAGGTACTGGTCAGCAATGACTAGGGAAAAATTGGGAAGAAAACTTGAAGAAACTTTATTGGTAGCAAGTCGCTCTTGAACATGACACTTCCACTCTGCATCGGAGTCGGGTTGGGTTGTTCCGTTCACTGGTCATATCACCATTGGTCCATCACACCATCCACATTTGGGGTTAACGCTACCAATCCATCATGTTAGTGTCACCAGTGTGTTCAAGAGAAGTCGCTCAGATAATTCACCTATGTCTCATCCGCTGCAATACATTTAAGCTCCATCCTTTCATGACCGCCACCCTGAACCTTATATCATCATATCGTTTTCACCTCCATTAAAATCATTTGCTCTGTTCCGTGTCGTAGATGTGGGATTCATTAAGACCCTCCTACGATGGATTGCTTCTTGTCGACATCAGCTCATTATCTAGGAAGTTGATTTAGGAACAACTCTTTCAGTACTTTGAAGCTTACATGCCTCAATGGCAAGTTTCTCACTTCCGGCGACAAGTTTACATCATTGGCCTTCGACCAAAAGATTTTGCATGGTGTTCGACACCAAGTCACTTTTTCACACCATGCAAATTGTACTACAGTACCTTGAGGGTCATCATCATTATCGGTGATTCCTCTCATGCTTGTTAACAACTTACATCATTGGCTGGTAATCAGGCAATGTCTTTCCATGTTCAACTCCAGAACATCTTTCACATGGATCGAATTGTACTATGAGTGAAGATCGAACGAGATTGAAGACCCCGTATCTAGTTTCATCCATCCGGGCTATGATATGTATTCAATAAAATAAAAACATAAAATTTACATCATTACTGCACAGATAATCATCCAAGCTAAGGGATGATGGCTCTACCAGAATCATCAGTCTGTACTTAGACGGTTGTCTGTCCTATGTACATGAAAATGAATTTATAAAGCTGAGCATGGGAATGCCCGACTCAGCCAGGCCATGAAAATATTATGAAGATAATGTATTATATTGTATCTTATTACAGGTCGCCTTCCAGCTCGAAAAACTTCGGATCCTCATGATAAAGCATTTCACCCGACATCAAAAGATTAATGACCTCATGCTTTAGAGGGCAACTGTTATAGACATTTTTGGGCACTGCAACCCCAATCATATATGTCCATAAACCAAGGGCCCCTAAGTCCATAAAAGTGTTGTTTCATCCCCTAAAAGAACAAGGTCAGCTGATTACATCATCTCCCAAAGGTTCTCCATGAAAAACTACTCAAAACTGGTCAAAACTGGACCATCTCACCTGCTCCATGGTCAAAGTGCGATGCATCCCACCTAAATTCACACAAGAGGTGCGATGCATACTGAAAATCCCTTCTATGGGGTGTGATGGGCGAGAGTGGACAAATGGCAGAGGCAGTATGCGAGGTGGAAGATCATGGAATCTTCCAGAAACTTCTCCTGTGACACTTGCCTCTCTGAATTCGCCCAGGGATGAGTAAGAGATCATCATTCTCCAAGTGGAATCAAGAACTATCAGAGAGAGGACACTAATAAAATCCCAGAAGTTGACTCACCCCCCTTGCAAACATCTATATATGGATCCCTCATCCCAGAGATCCAGAGGCTGGAATTTTGTATCTTGTAAGGAAGTGCTGTTGGTTTCTTGCTATAACATCATAGTGTTGGGTGATCTAAGCTTTTAATGATGTGAAGAAGGGCTTCTTGCTGAGAGGATGATGCTGGGTTAGAACAATTGGTTGTAATCCTCTTTGCTCTTTCTTGATATTAATAAAGTTATTCAAGTTTTCCTCCACATTCTTGTATGTTTGATGATATATGCTTTTGTGTGGTCAATATACATCTGGTCCTATATTGTTTATGATTGTAGATCTCTGTTCTTGGATAGTGTTATGCTGCTTTGATTCCACAGGTGCTCTTTGAAGCTGGGTAGACGAGGAAGCGAGTGGCAAAGATCTATTAGAAGGGAGAGGAATCAAACGAGGAACCAAGCGCAAGATTGAGGTTGGTGTCCTTTGTTCCCCTCTTATTTACTTATCATAAAGGAAAACGAAAGTAGTTTTAGTTTGTTTGTTTCTAAGATAGCTACCAGTCTTAGTGGGACTAGCAGCTCTGCATAGACACTAGATTTCATGATAACAGATATCCATAAAGTGCATCAAATGGGGTCATTTTTGTTGTAGTATGGAAGGAAGTGTTATACCACCATTCAGCTAGAGGTAACCACTTGACCCATTGTGTTTGTTTATGAAATACAAAGAAATGAAGATATCCTTCCAAAAATTTGTTCACTATCTTAGTTTTGCCGTCAGATTGAGGATGATGAAATGAACTATGAGCTAATTGGGTACCAAGGCAAGAAAATAATTCCATCCAAAAATTTCAAGTGAAAATAGGATCTCTGTCACTTACAATAATCTTTGGATTTCCATAAATGCAACAACAACTGTACTAGCCTTAAAAGGATGAGATAATGCACAAAAGTGTGCATACTTGGTAAGTCTATCAACTAACACCATGATAACACTCTTTCCTCCTGATTTGGGTAAACCTGTGATAAAATCTATTGATGCCTCCTCCTAACACTGACTTGGACTAGCTAAAGGTTGTAATAGACCTAGGTTCTTAATTGTCTCAACTTTATTTTGTTGGCAAACCAAATATTATTCCACAAACTTCTCAATATTGGATTTAAGGCTATCCCAAAAAAATCCTTCTTGACCCTATGGTAAGTTTTTAAAAATCCTAAGTCCCCTCCTAAGGGGGAGGTGTGCAATTCCAAAAGAATATTTTTCTTGAGTTGGGAATTCTTACAAATATATAAGCGATCTTTGTACCATAATGAATTATTTTTCCAGCTAAATGTATCAGATATACTGTGATCTTGCTGCAACTTTTGAATGAGTTTCCACACCTATTCGTCATTATTCCATTCATCCCTTGCTTCAATTATCCAATCACGTTAAATAATAGAAATGGCACAAAGCAATGCTTCCATATCCCCATCCTTTCTTGAGAGTGCATCTGCAACAACATTTTGCTTCCCTTTTTTGTAGATGATTTCAAAGTCATAACCCAACATCTTTGTGACCCATTTTTGCTGCTCTTTAGAAGATTTTTTTTTTCCAAAAAGTATTTAAGACTATCATGATCTGTTTTTACCTTGAAGTGTCTTCCCATTAGGTAATGTCTTCATTACTTTAGTGCATGCAGCATTGCCAACATTCCCTTCTCATAAATAGGTTTGTGATAATACTTTCCTTTGATTGGACGACTTTCAAAAGCAATGGATCTCCCTTCTTGCATTAAAACAACACCAATTCCATTTCCTGAGGTACCAAATTCCACAATAAAGATTTTTGTGAAGTCTGGCGTAGCTAAGACCAATTCTTGGCACATTGCTTCTTTAAGATGTTCAAAGGCCTTATTTTCTTCTGGAGTCCAAGAAAATGCATCTTTTTTTTAATAATGTTGTTATAGGTGTTGCTATTCTCCCATACTCTTAACAAACTTGCGATAATATTCTGTCAACCCGAGAAATCCTTGAAGATGCCTTATGGTTGTGGTGATTTTCCATTCCTTAATGGCTTTAATTTTGTTAGGGTCTACCTTAACACCCTGATCGGATACAATATGACCCAAATATTTCACCTTCTATACTCCAAAGAAACATTTGGAGGTTTTTGCATATAATTTTTTTCATCCAATAGTTTGAGCACCCTATCAACATGTTGAACATGATCTTTCCAAGACTTTCTATAGATTAGTATATCATAAAAAAATACTAACACAATTTTTCTAAGGGTTTGAAAGTCGAATTCATCAAACCTTGAAATGTGGAAGGTGCATTAGTAAGGCCAAAAAGCAAGACCACAAATTCATAATGACCCTCATGAGTTCTAAATGTTGTTTTCAGAATGGCTTTAGTCTTTATTCTAATTTGATGATATCTTGAACGAAGATCCAACTTGGTGAAGTGAATTGCTCCATGCAATTCATCCAACAATTCATCAAATGACAGAAATGAAAAAAATTCTCTTTAATAGTGATCTTGTTGAGGTCCCTATAATCCAGAAACATATGCCATGATCCATCCTTCTTGTGCACCACTACTATTGGAGTGGAGAAAGAACTTTGACTAGGTTGAATTATACCAGCCTCTAGCATTTCTGCAACCATACAATCAATTTCACTCTATTGGGGATATGGGTATCTGTAAGGTCTAATGTTTGGAGGAGAACTTCCTGGAATCAAATGAATAGATTGATTGATTAGGCTCATCAATAGGTATATCACAAGGGTCATAATGGCATCCTCCAACTTTAGAATTATTTTTTTCTCACATTTATTTACAATTTTTGTTATATTATGCTTAGTGAGGAGGATACATGATGCGTTGCTATGCCATGTTGCCTAACATGCTTTAAATGCAGGAATTGGGACAATTTTGAGATAATTTCAATGCAGGAGCTCAGAGTAAACAACAAGGAGGGATTCTAGGAGGTTGTCTACCTCCTTAACTCCTTCAATCATCCAAGATCACCACTTTGTCTCTCATCAACTCGGATTCATTGGTAGCCAAGCCAGTGTAGTTCAAGGAAGATCTAGATCTACCTTTCTCAAGTTTTGGGAGACAAACATCTCTATTTTCTATGGAGTTGTTGGTAGCTACCCTTTTGTATAAATAAACATGCCAAGGAACTCTTTAGGATTTAAATTTTGGTTGCAACTAAGAAGTTATTGAGCTCAACTCTTGTGACTGCTATTTTTTTACTTATTATGTATTTGACATTTTTGCAATGATAATGAGTAGTTTCTGATTGATATATCACTAAGTTAGTTCATAGGGTTTATGCTCTTCGGTTTGGACGCAACCCCAGTAGCTTAGGTCCCTCTTGTGTATTGATATTATTCTTTAGCTTATAATTTTTATTAATTATTTCATTTTAGTAGAATATAATTCCTCAAAAAGCTTGTGACTGTGCCTCTATCTCATCTCTCTCATGGGAGCATGACTAAAGGAATCCACAATCACAGTCCAAAAACATTATGTGATTATTTCTTACGTATGATTTCTTGGAAAAATATCTACATTAGCTATCTTGTTTCCATATTATTGATGTAGCTTACAAATTAATTCATTGCATAGATCAGGGTTTTTAGCATCAATTAGATCATTTCTAAATTCAACTCATATTTTCCACCATTGGTTATGATATTTTTCAAATGAAAAGAATAACATGTGCATGCGATGTTAGAAGACTGTTGGACTTGTAGGAAAGGGATTTTTTCACCATCTCCATATAGAACTTCTCCACTCTCTTTCGATGAATCCCAACCATTGTCTTGATCTCTATTTGTTTGGTCACCGTGAGCAGCCCTCTTAGTCCAAAGGTGGCCTTCCTGAAGTGTTGAGCTTAGATAGGGGTGTTGGTCACCTTCCATCCATCCTCCATAACATTAATCCATATTTCCATCATCCTTACCCTCCAAACCCTCTTGGCAAACTTCATATAGCATTTCAGAACTTCCTATAGCAATACAAGAACCCTGTAGTAGCCTGCTTTTCCCTTGTTTTGACCTGTACTGCCAATGTATCTTAGTTTAGGAGTAGGTTGACCCCCTAGCTTGGAATCCATGATCAGAGGTACCACCTAGGCCATTCCATCCATTGTTTGTCCTTCACTGCAAGAGAAAATAGCATTAGTTTCTTCATCACAAATTTGGAAAATAGAACATTACTTAATATGCAAGTGTGAATTAGATAAATGATGCATGAGATATTGAGTTGTGAGTTGGTAGAATAATATTATGTTTTCAAGTGAATTTGCAAGTGGATAGCTTTTACAAGTTGGATTTGAGAAGCATTTTGTTTTTCTACACTAGGGCTATCTTTTGAATTCCACTTTCAGTAGTTAATTCCCCCTAATTCAGTAGAAGAATGGTCTTGGAACCCTAATGATGAAATGACCTAGTTGAGGGTGGCATGAGTAAAATTTCATCTACTATGTATACAACAATGCCACCTCAAAGTTTGTACAAACCCCAGGTTGATAAAGAGAGTTGAGGAGCCTCTGGGAGTTGCATCATTCCTAGTGAAATACAAAGTCTCACCAATGATCATGATCACGAATAGGTGGGAGGCCTTTGGGAGTCTCAAATACCTTGGAATAAGTGTCCAATTTTTTTGGAGATCTGGAGAAATAGATGATTTCATTGTTTGATCCTCTAGTGAGCATAATTGTGTAATGAAGCCTCATTGTTATTTCTTCAAAAGACTTTTCATGCCATTAGAGCTAATTATATTTCCTAGTTTCCCTGTGATACCCCTTAATTTGACTTCCTTTCCTTCCCAAAAAAAATTCAAGAAAATTTCTTGAAAATTAAAAGTTGTTATCCCTAAAGATTGTAACCATTAGACTCCTAGTACAACATCAACACCACCCATTAGAATGGAAAGAATTGGACTATTCAATACATATATTCCCATGGTAATCTTGATATTATGGCACTTTCGAGAGAAATTTATAGTTCATCAGTTTGCAACCATCACTTGACACTCTGGTGCTAGATATAGGAAGCAATTCAATTCCTTGGCTATATTACAATGAATAAAATTGTGGGTACTTCCCGAATCAATTAGAAATATTACCTTTTTATTCTTGATATATACTTCTATCTTGAGAGTTTGAGGAGTGGTAATTCCTGCCAATGCATTACAAGATATGGCCGGATTCATTTCTTCTTTCTCTGGGGTTGGTTCCTGGTGTAAATCTTCATTTTTTGACATTTCTTGTTCCTTTTCTTCCTCCTCTTCACAATCTATGTATAATAATTTATTCTCATCATACTTATGGCCATTAGTGTATTTTCTATCACAACTATAACAAAGCCCTTTTGCTCTTTTTCCTCCAATTTTTGTGGTGTCAACCTTGTAGGTTGTGGAAGACTTGGAGCAACAACACTTCCAGCTTTATAATTGTGAGTGGTAGACTTCCTTATTGTCATAATTTTGCTTTCAACTTTTCTTACCACCCTGAATGCCTTCTCCAATGAATTAGGTTCCCAAAGATGAACCTCATGTTGGATGTTATCTTTTAAAGTCCCTATGGAGACATCAATCCTATGATCCTCTGGAATATCAGTTACCCTAATATTCAATTTTTGGAAGTCTTTAATGTGCTCCGTCATTGAACCCTTTTGTTTGAGATTTATCGATTGGCTAAAGAAGATGTTGTCCTTTATATCTTCATAATGTGTTATCATTTCCTCCATAAAAATTGACTAGGTGACAAGTGGTTTATGAGGACAAATCCATCTATACAATACAAACTCAATGGGTTCTAATATAAAGATGCAATACGTACCTTTTGTAAGCATTGCACATCTTGTAGATCAAAATATTTCTCCATCTGTAGTATCCATGTTGTCGAATTCTTTCCATCAAACTTACTCATATCTATATTTGGAATGTGGTGGTTCTTAAACCCCACATTGGAGTCTCTAAAATCATAATTCATATATCTTTTTTCCTCATCATGATTTTCATGGATTACCTTGTCATCACCGGGAAGCCTTTCTTGCAACAACTTTTTCAACCCTTCCAACTTGACATTCATCGCATCCATGTCTATTTTAAAAACCTCCATGTTGCCTTGTATACCATCCATGTCCCCTTTTAATCCATCCATGTCATCTTTGGTTTCTATTTGTGAGAGTGAAATTTGTTGCACTTGGTCCTGTAACTTTGATATATCATGTTGCAATCCTTCCTCTTCATGCATCATAGTAGAGATTTTTGAGGGCTTAATGGGCGTAGAATTCTTTTATTTTACAGGAATTTTAAAACCAAATGATGATATCTATGCTTCAATATGCCCCTTGAATAACTTTAAACTGATTTTTCAAACAAAACTTATGCAAAATTAAAAAATACACACATTTTTCTTGCTTTTTAGGAGATTGATATTGAAACTATTGTATATATGTGATTTTTGATCTCCAAGATCTAAAATTATGTCCTATTGTAGCCCTATGATTCTTCTTTGCAATTCCATAAGTCAGACCAAATTTGGATTCTTCAAGGTAAAGTTATTCCCAATCTCCCACGATGACCTAATTATGGATTGGTTCAGTAGAGTGAAATTGTACGGAGTGCCATTTGTCACTGTTTTGACTTCGACACTTAAAACAATACACAAGATACTAAAGTTCATGTAATTTCCTCCACTTTTTACGAAATTCAAAAATGATGCCTGTAGAGAAAGTTATGACGATTTTCCCAAGGTCACCTATTTGAGACGAAATTCTAAAACATGCAAACACCCTAAATTCGTCGAACCATATCTCTGAAAATAAAGCGAACAAAGATCTGAAATTTTTAGTTATAGGATGTTCAACAGGAATTCGACTCCTTGTGGTAAAAACTTCAACTTCTGAACCTTTGTAGAAAAAAAGTTATAGTGAAAATTTCAAGATGAACTATTTGCAGTAACAAAACCCTAGAATCCAAAGCTCTGATACCAAACTTTATGAAACCAACTCACAAAATAGAAGAATATATAGATCAACAATTTAAAAAGTATCCTCTTATAGGGGAAACCTCCTTTACATTACATAAATTAACAATTCTTAGATGACACAAATGATAAGACCTCTTTGGTATATATAGGGGTCTTAGGGGTCACAATATAATCAAAGCCTACATATCAATAATAATGCAAGGGCATGCAAAAGGTCCCACCCTAAGAAGGGAGTTACAAGTACTTTTCCAACAAATCCATGGTATGATGAAGAATGCAAGGCAGCTAGGAGATCTCTAAACGAGAGAAAATGGAGCAAAGAAAACAAGAAAAAATATGAAAAATTAGTACAATAAAAAAAAAGAAGAATATGTAAATGGAAGAAGAAATGAGTTAATCTCTCTTGGAAAGCACAACCCCAAGGGATTTTGGAAAGAGCATATTGAAAAAAATATTACAGGTGGCCAATGGCTAGAGTATGCAAGGCTCCTCTATGAGTGGGTGCACGAGAAAGATAAGCCCCCCCACAATGAACAATTCAGTGGAACTATTCAGAGAGGATGATATCAAGCAGGGAATAAATAATTTAGCAAGCAGTAAAGTAGAGGACATAGACATGCTTAAAGTTGAGCTCCTTGCTCCTCACTTAAAAGGAATTTTCAATGGGATCATCCATGACGACTTTCCGGGAGAGTGGAATACTAGTGTGGTCATTCCTCTCTTTAAGAGTGGAGATATCAATAACCATTTTAACTACCGCACCATTATGGTCAATCCCCTCATGGGAAATATTTGTGGGAGCATGATAGAGTGAAGAATCAATAGTTGGGAAAAAAGTGAGGGAAAAAAGAAAAGCAGGCTTTAGACCTAGACACTATACCATTGACCATTGTGTCACACTTAGACATTTGATAGATAAATTTTGGGACAAGCAAGGTGAAAAAACCTAATTTTGTTTTGTGGACTTCAAGAATGTTGGCATTATGATGTAAGTGTTGTACTTGATGGAAACCCACTTGTAGCAAAACAACTCACTTGTATATGGTAACTAGATGAATCTACAGAAGAGATATCAGATGTGACAGAATGCATGACAGTAGTGTTTACAGATGTGATGAGATGCAGGGTAGCTTCAAGGAATCAGTTCAGAAGGCAACTCACTCAGATGAAAGATCACAGTATCGCAGGTAAACAACAAAGAATTACAGATCAGTCTTCACAGGATGGAGAAAGAGAGGTATATGTAGTTTCACCATTGACCAAGCTGCGTATATACGCAGGTTCACTATATACAAGTCACATATATGTACACATGCACTTTCACAGAAGGAAAAACGCGTATACCTTGGAAAACTAAATTTTTGGTCCGAAGTATTTGGTCCATGGTATTTTGATCCATGGTATTGGTCCAAGGTATCTAGTCCAAGGTATCTAGTCCAAGGTATTTACCCTAGGTATTTGGTCTAAGGTATTGGTCCTAAGTAGTTTTGGTCCATGGTATTGAGAAAGGCTTAAAACTATAAAAGGAGGAGAAGATCATTAGGCCAAGGTGTGCAAGTATCGAATATCTGATGAAGTGTGAGATCTAGTATGCAGGTTATTGGGTTATCGTGCATTGTTGGATCTAAGCCAAGGATGAACCTTAGTTGATGATGAGAGATCAGATCTAATGATTGATCGAGAACTTAAGGCGTAAAATGGACTATCATTATGTGTTTTTTCTCATGTATATTCTAGATCTGAATACTGACACATATATTATTCTATAAATGATATGATCTGGGTATAACTGAAGTCTAGAATAGTTGCAGAACTCTGAATTTGTATTTGCATATGTATACGCTGGTTGGCTTTGAGCAAAGCGCGTGTACACGCAGGTTCGACACATGGAAATAACGTATACCTTATAAAACATATTTCAATTGTTTCTTTTTACTGTTGCAGAGTTTTGGGTTCTGGCTTGGGTTTTGGTTACTGTATTCTAGTGAGAACATTCCAAATGATCAGATTGATGGGTTGTCAAAGTGATTGATTGATTCGGTTGTGGTTGGTGCAAAAGGAGATTGGTTGATGAAAATATATTTGATGATTGAATGATGTTGTTGATGGATCCAGTCTGAAAATTTATGAAACGTGGTCCCTGGTAGAAAGAGAAGGTTGTAGCCTTCTGTAGGTCGGCACCTACATACTAGTAAACATATCAGCTAGTACAAGAGCTAGGGGGTTGTAGCTCCCTTCCAGTAGAAGCTGGAGAATGAGAGAAGTTTGTAGCCTTCTGCAGGTAGAAGCCTTCGTACTGGTATAAGACTGCACCAGTATAAAAATTGTAAACATAATGTTCTTATTATTAAAAGAAGACAGAGATGACAGCAGTAGTTGGTTTTTACCCACATTGGGTTTCCACCTTATATCTTGGTGTTCTTGTGTGTTGCTTATGTGTGATGATTTATTCTACTTTTACTGCACTGTCTAATGAATTCTTGATATACTGATTAAAGCTCAATACATGATAATTTGGGTAAATCTAAAGATCTCTGCATATACGCTGGTTGCATTAAGTACAGTGGCGTATACACACTAGTTCACTGAGCTGAAGTAGCGTGTACAAATCAGTTTTGAAAATTAAATTATTTCCAACAATTGGTATCAGAGCAGGTCCTTCAGAAGAAGCTTGATCGCTTGAAGGAAGATCCATCATCATGAGTAATCAAGAAAGCGGGGAATCCATCAGACCGCCAATCTTTGATGGGAGCAACTTTGTTTATTGGAAGGTAATAACCACATCCTATCTTCAATCACTTGCAACAGATGTCTGGGAAATCGTGGAAGGAGGATATACATTTCCATCAGCAATTCCTACATATACGATAGGTAAAAAGAAATATGAAATCAATGCCAAGGATGTCAATACATTATTTGGAAGTCTGTCACAATCAGAGTTTGTCAAAGTTATGTAGCTCAAATCAGCCAAAGAAATATGGGACAAAATCGTTCTAAGCTACGAAGGAGACTCTCAGGGAAAACGTGCTAAACTGCAAACTCTCAGAATTCAATATGAAACTCTCAAGATGCACAATGATGAAAGTATAACTAGTTACTTCTTACGTATAGATGAGGTTTTTAATTGCATGAAGAATCTGGGTGAAGAGATAAAGTAATTTACCTTAGTTGAAAAAGTTTTAAGATCCTTATCTGCTAAATTTGAATCAAAAGTAACTACCATAGAAGAAAAGCAAGATCTTCAGACTATTACTATGACACAGCTTCATGGAATCTTAACTGCCTTTGAGATGAGAAAAGGAGGACCATCAAATATAAGAGAAGTCGCATTTAAAGCTTCAACAAAAGGAAAAGAAGAACTCAATGAATCAGGACATATTTCAGAAGAAGAAGAGGAAGTAAACTTTGTCAAGAAGCTTCAACGAGGTTCCGGAAGATTCAGAGGTAAACTACCTTTCAAATGTTTTGCCTGTGGTAGAGTCGGTCATTATGCTGCCAAATGTCCTCATAAAGATAAATATGATAAAGGGAAGGAATCTGCAAAATGGAATAGAAAACAAAGTATAAGTAAAAAGAGCTACTATACTCATGAAGATAGCAATGGTTTATCATATTGTGATGAAGATGAAAATAGTAATGACTATAGACTTCTGATGGCCTATGAAGATGATGATTTTTTGGATGCTTTAGATGAAGATGACCTTTATGAATAAATCACTAAACTCAAACTCTGTTTAGAAGAAAAGAATATGATTATAGATACCTTGACATACCAACTTGCTAAAAGAGAAAAACACAATGAAAAACTAGAATGTGAAATTGTGGGTCTAAGAAAGGATCTTGAGAAAAAAAAAGCTCTTAATCTTAGATTTGTTGAAGGATCAGAAACCTTAAATGAAATTATCAAAGTGCAACATTCTCCTCTAATAAAGACAGGTCTTGTATATACTGAAGAAGCATCTCAATCACAGAAGCGTCAACCTCCACTAAAAGCTATCTTGATGCAGCAAAGAGCAATGAATAGTTTGACAATCATCAGCAAAGGCATAAAGCAAATCACCAGGTAAATTAGGCTCAATTTACTTCAAGGATGAGTAGAAGCCACAATCAACCTCAGGTAAATCATACTCAATTTGCTTCAAAGATAAATATCAATAGAAACTACAATCACCAAGTTAGTAGATTTGATAATCGTAGGAACTTCTTTAATGGTCAATGTTTCTCATGTCATAATTTTGGATACAAAGCTGCTCAATGTGTTTCTTACAAAACCATCATGACTAGAGAAGAACGAAATCAAGGGGATGTGACAGGGATCAAGAAAAGTTCCTATAATAATTTTTCTCTTCTTGAAAATGAAATAGAATGCTCAATCTGTAACAACTTTGGCCATGAAGAATCTGAATGTAGGAGTAAATTTAAAAAAATATCTCAAAAGAAGAAAATTCCATTAAATCCCAAAATATGGAGAAAGAAAGAACCGCAAACAAAAATATGTGGTATAGCCTTGTATGCAAGTGGCATATCGATAGTGGATGCTCAAAACACATGACAGGTGACAAAGAAAAACTACACTCATATAATGCCTTAGAAAAGGAAAAGAGTGTCTCATTTGGAAACGACACTCCTACTATCATAAAAGGTAAAGTCTCTATTTTCTTGAAAGAAAAGTTTAAAGCTGGGAATGTTATGTATGTTGATGGCTTAAAGCATAACTTGTTGAGTGTGAGTCAAATGTGTGATCAAGGAAATGAAGTAGTGTTTCGATCAAATGGATGTGTTGTTCGTGAGCTTGATACAGGAGAAACCATGATCAAAGGTACAAGAACTCCAAACAACCTATACATACTCAAGGGAGGACAACAACAGTGCTATCTAAGAAAAAATGATGAAAACTGGCTATGGCACAGAAGATTGGGACATCTAAGCTTTTCTCAAATAAGAAAAGCATGCATATTCCAGGTTGTTCGTGATCTTCCAGATATCAACATTCCTGAAAATACTATATGCAAATCATGTCAATTCGGTAAGCAAACTAGATCTCACTTCATCGAAAAGGAAGGGTCAGCTAGTAAGCCTCTTGAACTTGTTCATACTGATTTATGTGGACCATCAAGGAAAAAGTCACCTCGTGGAGAAGAATACTTTATATTGTTCATTGATGATTTTTCCAGAATGTGTTGGATAGGTCTTCTAAAGCATAGAGATGAATGTTGGGTCAAGGCCATGAATGAAGAACTTGAGCAAATTGAAAAGAATAATACTTGGGAATTAGTTCCTAGACCTCGTGATAAGAATATCATAGGAACCAAATGGATATTCAAAAACAAGCTAAACGAAAGTGGAGAAGTTATTAGAAACAAGGCCAGACTCATCTGCAAAGTATATGCTCATCAAGAAGGTATAGATTTTGAAGAAACTTTTGCACTTGTTTCTAGACTTGAAGGCATAAGAATGTTTCTTGCTCTTTCTAGTTTTCAGAAATTCAAAGTATACCAAATGGATGTAAAATCTGCCTTTTTTAATGGAGACTTAGAAGAAGAAGTCTATATTGAACAACCAGAAGGATTCATTCTTGGAAATGACGCAAAACTTGTATGCAAACTCATAAAGGCTCTCTATGGTCTAAAACAGGCTCCAAGGGTCTAGTATTACCGTCTTGACAAATATCTCCACCAAAAGGGTTTTTCAAAGGGGTCAGCAAATAGCAATCTATATACAAAGATGGACACTGATAAATTGCTAATAATTGTTGTGTATGTTGATGATATCATTTTTGGTAGCAATGGAAAATCCATAAGTTAGAATTTTGCTTCAGTAATGCAGCAAGAATTTGAAATGTCCTTGCTTGGTGAGCTTACCTATTTTCTTGGTCTACAAGTTCAACAAAATAAAGATGGTAATTTTCTCTCACAAACCAAATATCTCAAATAGATCCTGAAAAAGTACGGCATGGAAGATTCTAAACCAGTATATACCCCAATAGTGACAGGATGCAGTCTTAGCTCAAATGATGAATCAGCAACAGTACATCAACCAACTTACAGATCCATGATTTGAAGTCTTCTTTATCTAACAGGTATCCGACCGGACATCATGCATGCAGTGGTAATAGTTGGAAGATTCCAAAAAAATCCAAAGGAATCACACCTTTAGCTAGTCAAAAGGATTTTCAAATATCTTCAAGGAACACAAAAATTTGGTTTATGGTATCCTAGAGATACAGATCTTACACTTCATGCATATACAGATGCAAATTGGGCAGGAAGTGTTGATGACAGAAAAAGCACTAGTGGTGGTGAATTCTATATGGGTTCTAGGTTAGTGTCTTGCTTCAACAAGAAACAAAGTTCAATTGCATTATCTACAGTTGAAGCAGAATACGTGGTTGATGCATCTTGCTACACACAACTACTTTAGATGATGCAAACCTTGCAAGACATTCAGATCACATTTACTCCACCCATCTCCATTCTATGTGATAATATAAATACCATCAGTATTTCAAAGAATCCAGTCATGCACTCCAAGACTAAGCACATACCCATCAAATATCATTTTCTACGTGAACAAGTGCTTTAACAAAAGGTCAAATTGGAGTATGTTCCATCCAAAGAACAGGTTGTTGATATATTCACTAAACCACTGCCTAGAGAGACATTTGGATAGCTTAGGAAAAAGCTGGGAGTAGTTGCTGCATCATCCTGTTGTTAAAACCTATTTTCTTCAGAGAAAGGTGGTTATACGCGAGTTTCATACAGCGCAGTCATGTACATACGCGGGTTTTTGTGGGCACAGTCACGTATATGTTGGTTTAAAGAAAAGCAATGGGCTAGACTCAGGAAAAAGGGGTCTAATATGGTTCTGTCAATTATTTGCTTTGTTTGATGATGGTTTCAATCTGCTGATAACATGTGGAAATATATTGGTCCTCATAAAGTTGTTGATAACTTGATGTATATCTGATTGATGATGATGCTTTGATATCTCTTACTAACATATGCAATGATCAGATCTGACAGCGAACAGGTTGAACAGTTTTAGGGGGAGAACATGGTTGATGATATTTCGGGAACTAATGATGGACATATACAGGTTTCCGATCTGGATGCTATTAACAAATGCTGCTAATGGTGCAGATCATATGATAGTTGTTGATGACTATCATGGTCTTGTTTAAGATATTTGGTCTCTGTTATATATGTCATGTATATATTTTAATGTAACGATCATGAAAAGACCTAATTTGTAACCCCACTATGCATGGGATGGATGATGTAATGTTTCTTGTTTTTGACATGTATAAACAATTGATATATCCCCACTTGGTTGGGTGGATGAGTCAAATTTGGTATATCCCCACTTGGTTGGGAGATGGATGTATGTATGAGTCATTGGTGATAGGAAGGTCATTTGTGATGTATGTATAGAGTCATGTTCTTCTTTTAGAACATCTTTTTGCAGAATTTGCTTATGCTCAGGGGGAGCATGGACTCGATCATGGGAGCTCAATCAGCACACTTCAGCATATCAAAGAATTCAGCATGCACTCAGGGGGAGCATGACCCTTTGCCCTTGATGTCAAAGGGGGAGAGTGACTTGGTGTGGTTGTTGCCATCAAGTCCAAAGGGGGAGATTGTTGGCATTATGATGTATGTGTTGTACTTGATGGCAACCCACTTGTAGCAGAAAAAACTTACTTTTATATGGTAACTAGACGAATCTATGGAAGAGATATCAGATGTGACAGAATGCATGACAGTAGTGTTTACAGATGTGATGAAATGCAGGGCAGCTTCAAGGAATTAGTTCAGAAGGCAACTCACTCAGATGAAAGATCACAGTATAGTAGGTAAACAACAAAGAATTACAGATCAGTCTTCACATAATGAAGAAAGAGAGGTATACACAGGTTCACCATTGACCAAGCTACGTATACACGCAGGTTCACTGTATACAAGTCGCGTATACGTACACACACACTTTCACAGAAGGAAAAGCGTGTATACCTTGGAAAACCAAATTTTTGGTCCTAAGTATTTAGTCCATAGTATTTTGATCCATGGTATTGGTCCAAGGTATCTGGTTTGAGGTATTGACCTTAGGTATTTGGTCCAAGGTATTGGTCCGAAGTGGTTTTGGTCCATGGTATTGAGAAAGGCCTAAAACTATAAAAGGAGGAGAAGATCATTAGGCCAAGGTGTGTAAGTATTGAATATATGATGAAGTGTGAGATCTAGTATGCAGGCTATTGGGTTATGGTGCATTGCTAGATCTAAACCAAGGATGAACCTTAGCTAATGATGAGAGATCAGATCTAATGATGGATCGAGAACTTAAGGCGTAAAATGAACTATCATTATGTGTTTTTTCTCATGTATATTCTAGATTTGAATATTGACGCATATATTATTCTATAAATGATATGGTTTGGGTATAACTAAAGTCTGGAATAGCTGCAGAACTCTGAATTTATATTTGCAGATGTATACGCTGGTTGGCTTTGAGAAAAGCGCGTGTACATGCAGGTTCAACACATGGAAATAGTGTATACCTTATAAAACATATTTAAGTTGTTTCTCTTTACTGTTGCAGAGTTTTGGGTTCTGGCTTGGGTTTTAGTTGTTTTATTCTGGTGACAGCGTTTTGAATGATTAGATTGATGGGCTGTCAAAGTGATTGATTGATTCCGTTGTGGTTGGTTCAAAAGGAGATTGGTTGATGCAAATATATTTGATGATTGAATGATGTTGTTGATGGATCTAGTCTAAAAATTTATGAAACGTGGTCCCTGGTAGAAAAGAGAAGGTTCTAGCCTTTTGTAGGCCGACACCTACGTACTAGTAAACATATCAGCTAGTACAAGAGCTAGGGGGTTGTAGCTCCCTTCCAGTAGAAGCTAGATAACGAGAGAAGGTTGTAGCCTGCGTACTGGTATAAGACTGCACCAATACAAAAATTGTAAACATAATTTTATTATTATTAAAAGAGGACAAAGACGACAACAATAGGTGGTTTTTACCCACATTGGGTTTCCACCTTATATCTTGGTGTTCTTGTGTGTTGCTTATGTGTGATGTTTTATTATGATTTTACTGCACTGTCTAATGAATTCCTGATATACTTCTTAAAGTTAAATACATGATAATTTGGGTAAATCTAAAGATCTCTGCATATATGTTGGTTGCATTAAGTACAGTTGCGTATACATTCTAGTTCACTGAGTTGAAGTAGTGTATACAAATCAGTGTTGAAAATTAAATTATTGATATGATAATACTGATTCAACCCCCCCCCCCCCCCCCCCCCCCCCCCCAGTATTATTTCCAACAAAGAAAGCCTTCGAAACAATGCCTAGAGACAAACTATGGAACAAAATGGAAGAGTTGGGTATCCCAGATGAGTATAGGGCAACAGTTCATAAGACTATATGAGAAGGTTAGAGCTAAAATTAGAACAATTCAAGGAATGTATGAATGTTTTGGTAGCGATATTGGTGTTAAATAGGGATGTCCTCTATCCCCCACCTTATTCAGTTTATATATTGATAAGATGGAAGCTTGGTTAAGCAAAGCAGATGGAGAAGGGGTTCATCTAGCAAGCTATGTGGTAAAGTTGCTTCTATACACAGATGATCTTATTCTAATATAAAAAATAATGCATGGATCAAGAGAACACTTAAAGGCCTTAGAACATTTGTCAGGAGGTGGGAATGCAAGTGAACATTAACAAGATCAAAATCATGATTTTCTCTTTAAGTATAAAAGACAAACCAAGCACTTTTCTTTTTGAAGGTAGTCCTTTCGAGACAGTGAAGGAATACAAATATCTTCAGATTGGCTTCCACCATAAGCTCAGTTGGGAGACTTGTAGGGTGAAAAGAATTCAGGGAGGATGGAGAGCCTCATACTTACTCCAAAATAGGTGCAGAAAAGTTGAACTTTGGGATTGGAAAACCAAGAAAACCGTTTTTGGTTTGTTGGTTACGTCGGTTGTTCTCTATGGTTGTGAGGTATGGGGAAGTAGCATGTCAACTTGTAGCTGAAGATAGTTAGAAATAATACAGAAACAACTAATTACTAGCAATATCAAAGTTAAAGCCACAGTCCCGTATGAAATCCTTTTGGCTGAAGCAGGTAATTTCCCATTGGAGGCAACAACCATAACTAGGTTAATAAGCTATATAAAGAAGGCTAAAAGCATGGATAACCAAGATTGGCCCAAGATATCTATGGAAGAGGAATTAGATCATAGGAAGAAAACTTGGATGAAGAAAAACAAAAAGTGGTTGAGTAAGTGGGATATCAAGCTACATGAATGTCCTAGCACCAACGAAGAAAAAAAAAAAAAAAAAAATTGTGATGGAAAAATTTAGGACTACCATGTGGACTAACCAAAATGGATATAAAAAAACTTACTACATCAAATATTTCAATCCAACTTATGACCATGGGGAGATAATATATTTAGGGGCAACTATTAAATGAAAAAAAGGGTGCTAGTGGCATAGTTGAGGACAAGGTCACATCACCTTAGATGTGAGACTACTAGGTGGAAGATTCTGAAGGAGGTATGGGAAGAGAGAACTTGCATTTTCTGCGATAAGGTTGTGGTGGAGACATAATGAATGTTTTTCATGGAGTGTGTAGCCTATGAAGATGTCTGCAGTCAATATGAAAACAATATAAAATTTGACAACATGCACCATTTATTTGACGAAGATAAGATCAATCAAATTGTTAGCATTCTAGTAAAGACTCATAGCAGAAAATCCGACATCAAAAAGAATATAAAGATGAGTTAAGGTTATTATTATCTTGATATTTTAGACTCTTCAAATCTGTGTGTGTCATTAAAATCATTCACTTGTGGACGAGAGGAAAAATCTTCATGGTCAAGCGTGCAAGGAGAATTTGCTTTATGACCATCAACACACTCTCTTTTTGTAATTGTCCTCTTTCACAAGAAAAACATGAACTGCCAACTGTAAATGTCCCTTCTTAAATTAAAAAATAAAACATGAACTGAAATATGTGATTTCATCTACTTTTTTGGCTTTTTATCCACAATTTTTCGTCGGTTGCCTTGTGGATCCGATGAATTTGGATTATAATATACAAAATTATGTAAAAGTAAATCAACAAAATTTTGTCTATGGGAAAATACTTTTAAAATGAATTAAAAAATACTTGAAAATTTAATTTGCAAAAATAAACAGTTTAAATGCAATGCCTCAATGTCCAATTGGGCATTATGATTGATAAGCTTATTCACTATGTCCAATTGGGCTGTATGCTAACCAATGGTAGTAATAATAGCTTACTCTAACCTTGAAACAAAATCAAACCCTATCGATCTCACCCAACCATTGCCATCATACATCTACTTATATCCATTACCACACCATGTAAGAACATCCTCATTCTCACCCCCACTACACCCTCTTCCTCATGTTCCCTTATCCATTCTTTCATCTCTACCTCAACCGTCTATATTGAGATGGATTCCTAGTTTTTCTTGAACATGGAGGACCGCGACATCCTATAATTTGTGAGGTAGAATAAGGCACTATTGAAACCTCCTCTGTTGAGATCGACATTTTTCTTCCATGAATAATGTGGATTCAAATTGGTGGTTGAATTATCATCTCCACCTCTCAAGCCTTATGATCCTTGTTAGACAGACAGACAAAAATGGAGTAAAAAATGGAGTCCATGCTCAAGCCCTTCCCATTCATGAATGGATATCAACAAGAATCGCTCGTTGACAGACCAATATTTTCAATCTCAGCTATTCTGTGAGTGATAACCCGAGTTATTGATCAATCGACGGGTCGGTGGAGGGAAACTTACTTTGAACTTACGTTGCTGGGCAGAATTCATGTTTAACTCGTGGATTAAGTGTTGAAGCCGAAGTTCCTACAAATATTTCGAGATTGAAGGGTCTCCAAACCTTGACACACTTGTTTGTAGAAGATTGGAACAGACAAGAAAGTCATGAATTAAAGTGGGTATAGTGGGAACTTGGTTGGAGATGAGACCCTTACGGTTGTGATACATGAAAGAGTTACACGATTTGATAGAGGATTTTCTTCAAGACATGAAGAAGCTACAAAATTTCAAGATTGGAATAGGCAGGAATGTCAAAAATTAAATTAGGCATAATTGAATGGTTTGGAGATGAGGCCCTCAATTACGCGATTCTGGACATGAAGAAACGACAAAGTTTCATGATGGCTCATAGCTGTAAGTCTACACAAGTTTTAAATTTCAACATCTTCAAATGGTAAAATTACATCTAACTGCGAGAAACCTTGGAATTCCGCAAGGATTCCAAATGGAAAAACTTCTATTATATGTTGAAGAGTCAAAGGAAAATGGGATTGTTGTGATTCTTCTAGACTTGATAAAAATTTGTGAAGTGATTTTGCAATTTACCTTAGCTTGATATTCTTATTATTATTAGTGTGTGTGTTTGCTTCATCAAACTGCTACAAAAAAAAGAGACAAGAACACAAGATGTTTGGCATTCTGCCGGGGCCAAAACCTCTCCCTCTTGGAGAGGAAAACCCGTATGAAATTATTCTTATGGAGATTCAATTGATGAACACCAAGACCATGATACTTGAACCTCTCTACCATGCCAAGACCAAGACACCATTCTTCTTCCTTGTCACCGCTAGCATCATCATTATTGTTGCATTATTGAGATCTTTATTGATGCAACTTCATTGATATACTCTCATCAAGGTCTTCACCATACCACTAAGATCTCCATGAGGTCTACTCTTGGATTCACTGAGATCATGACTTGTCTTATCATAGCTCTTCCTTCAACGAAATCATGGTTGCACTCTTACATAACATGTCTTCACTAATGCACCGAATTCTGTGTCTTATCTTCACTAGGATTATAACTGAGAACTTCATCTACATAAGGATCATGATTGATGTCATGATAATAGTGATGATTGTGTCTATACTTCACCAAGATCCTTATGAAGGCCAAAACCATTACTGTAACCATGTGACTAAGCTCAAATAACAAAGAGATATGTGAGGGCTTCATTGTAGTTATCATCAAGACTGGACCTTGCCATCCTACACCTGACATGTTGTCCTATACCATCTGAGATTCTTTTTTGTACCATCCAAGATTCTGCCTGCACATATATGAGAATTTCAAAGCCTTCACTGAGATGTCTTCTTGTCTTTTGTGGATACCCCAACTGGCTATAGATAGTGGTTGTGTCTCTAGTTTGATCTGACTTGTTCAGGTGAACCGACATGTCATTCTTTAGTCATTAATATATATATTTTTTCAGGCCAGCATGATGTCTTTTCATTTCTTTGTTTCCAGGATTCTTGTCTAAATAATGGTGCTTGTCTTGGATGGATACTTGACACTAGGTCGACTCGTGTTTATTACGTAGATGCTCAAGAAGAACTCTTCAATATAATTTTGACTCTTTGACTTTCCTAGACCTATAGAATGAGCAAGAAACTCATTCATATAATTTATAAAAATAATAATTCTTTTTCTTGACAAGTACAAAGATCAAAATTATATTGACAAATACAAAACCTAGTTACCCTTTTCTTTAACACTCCTTCTTAACTAGGGAGGTATTTACAATGGTACTTGGTTATTCTTAATCTGAATAATTTCTCATAAGAATAACCGGATTGGTAATCCCACCTCTTAGCATCATATCAATCAGAATTGTCATAGCGCAAGGCCTTGATTAACATCTCCATCTCCCCATGAGACCATGAGCTACAATGCTGGCGAGACCAATGATTTATAGACACCTTTATCATTGTCTCTAAAGATAGATACCCACCCGGGTGTTCACTAAGTATGACCTTCTAGGATTATTCTTATCTTGGGTTCCCAACACTCAAAGAATATCGCTCCTCTTTCCTACTCTTGTATTGGATTCCACACACATCCTCAAATAGTATCAAATGCCAGATGATTACCCAATCCTACCATTCTTTCTTCCCAAGTGAAGACAAGAATTTTGTGTCTACCATGTGTCTTCATTTCCATTTGTGGCCTTCATCTAGACTTACGGTTGTAGGGAAAATTTTAAGAACCCCCCCTAAATTTATATGTATAATAAATGGGCGAATCTCCATGGTATATAGGAAAAATGGAAGGCGATTTTATCAATAATGTAATATGTATATATAATTTTTTGGCGAATCTCTCGCCAGGCATGGCGAATATTTTACTCAATTATAAAATATTGTAAGATCTTGGCGAGTCTTTCACTAAATAATAAAACCTTGTAAGGTCCTAGTGAATCTTAGCATTGTGAACTCTTAGAGAATTTTTTGAAAAAGTATAAAACCATATATGACAAGAGCCACATGGTGGCAATATCACTGTTTTTTTTTCACATTTCCATGACATGGAACTTGTTTATAAAATTATAAAAAAACCAACCAAGTCCCTTATAATATGCAGGTAAGCTTATAACAGAGTCTGATACATCTACTATGCTTGTCTTCATTCAAGTGTCATAGCTGCTATACTTAACACTATGAATCAAAACTCTCTCAGAACTCAACTCTATAATGTAATTAAAACCTTTGGAAATTGAATCTGAAAATTCTATAAAAAGGATTAGTGAAATAGAAGCTTTTGTGAATGAGCCCACTAATTATTACTGCTAAACAATCAATCTAGACTATGAAGTCTTCCATCTTGATCACAATCGTGCTCACGATCAAGGGAGTGCGACCACCTGGCCTGACATAATGGCCATCATAGCTTCCAATAATAAACAACCACCTTGCAAGGACATCCTAGCTCATGTCTCATGAATTTTATTCATCAATCTTGACTAATATAAATCTTATAAAGATAATATTATAATCCTCTCCAGATTCACTGTTAATACAAGGGTAAAGGAAATTTTCTAGCTCAAGGCACTAGCCAATACCAAATTTGGTATTTGTGACCCCTTTGTGGTGATGCACCTACCCTGCCCTGTTGGGTTTCTGCAATGTAACATAGTTCAAGGATCACAAGACTTTCCAATCTTCCTACTCCATTAGACACACTTTATATGCTATACATAGTGAATGGAAAAGGAGCATTATAGAACACACAATTTCACAGAAGGAAGAAAAATATTAGCCAGTTCAATATCAAAATCTTAACCACTGATTAATAAAGAAAAACAAGTAGTGTAATGAATTGTTCCGAGTTGTTTATTTACAAGCTATAAAGAATGTAGTGGAATGGAAAATATTACTTAGGCAACCCTTCAATATTTTCAACTAATATGTCTGTGCATGTACATATGAAATTAAGAGCATTGTTGAATACAAATTTTCCTTTTCTCTTGCCTCCATTTTGACAAATCAGTGTCACTTTGAATCTCCTTTCCTATGTGGATGTTTTGACAAATCAATGTGAAATAAAAGTCACTTTGAATTTCCTTTCCTGCGAGGGATCACATACACAGTTGATTAGTAAAATATAATCTACTATATATTATGTTCAAGAAATTGACTGCAATCTACAGTGGAAACGAGACCTTAATTCTTATTCTGATTTGAATATCTCAGGACAACATAAGAGATAAAAATGCATATGGCCTTAGTAGCTAGAAAACAATCACTCCATCATTACAAGACCACCTAGATTTCGGCACTTAATCTAAATAATGGCACTAGTTGTAGTGCTTATTTGCATTAACACTATGGAAAAGCAAGAACAATGTTTCAAAGCACACTTACTGGAAAAGTTGTAACGTTCCGAGAATATTTAATGATAGCATCTAAACCTCGTAGCTATGGTGGGGAAACTAGGGAACCCAAATATTGGAAGATATCTCATACCAAATCTGAGAAAAAAATAAAAAGGGAAAAAATCAAAATCTATAAATCAAGCAATGAATTGTTTACAAACTTAATACAATTTCTTTAACTAACAGTTAAATTGTGGTGATATATTTAAATATTTAGTAAGAGGGTAACTTCAAACCATGTAATATTACCTTTGTCATTACTGTCATCCATCAGTGACTGAGATTACAAATCAATACTTATGGAAAGATTGTAGGAAATTCTTTGAAATAGTAAAGCGTAACCTCTATTTTCAAGCAACAAAATCAAGACATTGTTACATCAAGAGCCATAATTAATACATAATCAATGAATCAAGTCCTTGCATGGCACAAGCTTGTTTCACAACCTCTATTTTCTCAATAAAAAAATCAAGACATTGTATGTGGTTATTGCCAAAAGGAAACTGCGTTCTAATTTGGAAGAGGATCTTATCAAAAGACATGGATTTATTCAAAGCTACAAAGCCTAATGGGTTACTGAAAAATAAGTCGGAATATGGGATCATGACACTTAAATTGAAAAAATATGCTTTCCTTTTAAAAAAATTACAGTTATACAATGTTTTTTGAAAGCATTAGAATTTGAAATTGGGCCTTTCTATAAAGACAAATTTTCATTAACAGAATGTACTTTCCTACTTGAAATGTTGTAGACATCCAAGAAAAACTTGAAAAGCATAAGATAAGTTAGCATAATGTACTTTCTTTCCTTCCTTAACATTCCTAAAGAGTTGAGGTTCCCCGAGTCGTCAGGAAACTTTCGAAGGAAATGACAGTTAGTAATAGTCCAATTCACAACTGAAGATGTGTCACAAATACGAGGGGGCATCTTCTCCAAATCACAAAAGTGCTCCAGCTTAAAATCTAGCATTATTGGAAGCTTAATGCTCGACTGGGTGTTATCAAACCCAAACACTTTTCCAATCTTCACTAAAAGCTTAAAGATAGCTTCTCTAAGTTCTACATGACTTTACTATGCTCTTGAAGTGGGGGCACATGCAGCCTCTCCAAGTGAATAGTCTTAAACTAAGTGAAGATAAGGCCGATAGATCATTCAGTGTGGATCTCTTTAACCCATAATTGAATACTATGTCTCTTTTGAACCCATAATTGAATACTATTAGGACTTTCAAATTTTTCATGGAACTCAAAAATGTTGGAAGAAAGTATTTGCTTCCCAAAAAGAGTAAAACTAAAGCCTCTGCTTGAGGACAATTGATGTCACACCACTAATACTTCTCCATGGAATCTGTATAGGTAAACCACAAATGCAGAATTCCATTAGAATATTGTGTTTATTGAATACACAAATGAAATCATTGCATTTCTTTAAAATATCTTTTGAAATCAAAGTTACCGAAATTACATATCGATAACCTAGTGGGTGTAGGATAAAATTCACCCGTGTCATTCACAGAAAGCATGAGAAAAAACCTAATGCTATATATAAAACCAAGAAAAATTCAAGTTCATCACTTCTAGGGACCTCGTAACCACCCTGCCAATACACAAGTATGTTCCTGTTTGCAGTTAGAAAAATTACCCAAATTACAATTTGTTTACTCCAGCATATGTTGGAAAGTTATAGAAGGATGACTAGTGCAATCAATCCATTCCTTTTAGCCCTAGATTTGTTTCAGTTTAAAACAGAAGTATACAAATATACTTGTCCAATGTCTATGCTTTAACCATTCACCTTAAGATGTTTTTACAATATAATTTCCCAAGTCTATTTAATATCTTCATTATCATAAAAACCAACCTATATCCATTTTAACTCCACATCTACCACTCTTAGGGGGATGAAATCTATTTATCCCTCTGAGCACTTGGTAGACCCATAATTAAGATGGATCTAAGATGATAGAATTTCCCCTTTAAATAGTCTATGATCACATGAATACCATGGTATTACCATGGGTCAATACCATGGGTTATCATAAACCTGGAGCTTAAAAATTACTGTTAGTAATTTATAAAAATTAATAAAATTAATAGTTGATTTTTATTTTATTTTTTATTGTAACCAAGCTAAAATGTTTAACATACATTAAATTACAACATCCATTTTTACTCTTGATCCACCAAGCCCCAAGAGGGATCAAATATTTTTTCACTCTATGCTAGTTTGCATATCACGGAATTAAACCAGCATAGATCCATCTTTACTCTGGATCTAATAACCCCCGAGAGGGATCAAATATTTTTTCACTCTATGCTAGTTTGCATATCACGATATTTGATACCTCTCGGGGGTTAGTAGATCCAGAGTAAAGATGGATCTATGCTGGTTTAATTCCCCTATTTAAATAGGCTATATTCTAGGTGAATACCATGGGTCAATACCATGTGCCATTTTGGTGAATACCATGGGTCAATACCATGTGCCATTTTTATTTTTATTAATACTAATATTAGGGTTAATAATGTTTTTTTGCATGGTATTAATAACAATCTAGTCCATGGTATTTGTCCCATAGTATTTTTCCCATAGGTTTCACCTAAATATAAAGCATTTTTTGAGTGTTCGTAAATATAAGGTGACTTATGGAGTAAATATAAAAAAATGTTTTATTTGTTTACCATACCTTTCATTTATTTATATTTTTAGTAATTTACCATACCTCTTTTACAAATATATATTTGGCCCATAGGATTCACTTAAATAAAACCTCTTTCTTGAGCCTTCATAAATAGAACGAGGGTTATGCACTAAATATAAAAAGAGGTTTTATTTATTTACCATACGTCTAGTTTATTTATATTTTTATTTATTTACCGTACCTTTTGAGTAAGTATAAAAAGACGTTTTATTTATTTACCATACCTCCACTTTACTTATATTTTTATTTGTTTACACCCTTGCATGTATATAAGGTGACTTATGGAGTAAATATAAAAAATGTTTTATTTATTTACCATACCTCTCATTTATTTATATTTTTATTAATTTACCATACCTCTTTTATAAATATGGTATTTGGCCCATAGGATTCACTTAAATAAAACCTATTCTTGAAAATGGGCAAATGGAAGGTTGTAACTCCTAATTTCAAGGGCTAAATTGACCTTTTTTACCCTCTCCTTTAAAATAAGGTGGGCTATTTGAGGTGATTTGTAAAAATGTACTATTATACAAAATATTCGCCCACTAAAAATTTAAAACCCCTTAATTTGCGCCAAAGGGTGAACATTCGCCCCTAAAATTTTCCATGTACGGTTGTTAGTCATGTTCTAGTGCATGAGACATGACATGGAAAAACATAATTTTCACTCCTTTGTAATCAGGGGTGATCTTAATTCAAACTCCCTCTTGATCAAGGACTTTTCAGAGCTCCCTCTTACCAAAGGATTCTATTTTTCATCAACAACTTCTTCTTCATGGGTCCTTCAGCTGCTTGATCAACTTCTTTGCTTGATGTCATAAAATTCAGTTGAGCTTCTTTCTTGTAGGGCATAGGCCATCCATCGCTTTCCTTCTTGGTTTGTCATGTCATTCCTTTCTTCATGGAAAGTGGCCTTCTTGATACATATCTAGAACCTTCATCATATGGCTACTTCTTGATCATTGTTTCTTTCAAGGATTTTTATCCACCACATGAATGCTAGTTGTACTTGTACTTACAACTTTTGTGTTAGTAGCCCTGCATGAATACATCCAAATATTATTCAAGAAATCAAAACATTAAATCAAATTGTACCTTTCGAGATGGCTCTTCATCATGACGTCTTCCTGTAGGTATCAATATCCTGCATACATGTTGACACATATCCCAAAGATATCTATTCTCAAGGGTCTTCATCTTTTTCATATTTTCATCAAAGTCTACATATCTTTCCACAAGATTTCCGAGTCAAATCTTCTTGGTCTTTTGGATGTTTATTGCCTTCATTATGGTTGCATATCTCACAATCTCTTCCTTCCTCACACATTTCATTTCCAGGAGATTTCAATCAGAGTTTCTTAGTCAACTACCTCATAACTCATATGAGGACATATTATGTTGATTTCATCTAGTACGACTTATGCCTTTTTGCATCTTTTCAAAGGAGGAGATAATTTTATCTTGATCATTCTTCTTAATATAAAAGTGGTGATATATATTACTTGCAACCATATGACATGACATTATAAAATTAAATACACGCGTACATACCCTAGTTTATCTTTAGATCATCTCGACTTCTTCCAGCAGCGTCCTTGATTGAAGATATCTTCAATCTCTTGATCTACTTCATGTCATCACACTATTATATTATGGATTCCATAAGTTGGAGATCTTGTTGAAACACTTGCTTCCTCTCTAGATTAGTGAACCCAATGATTAGGATTCTATCAGAGAATTTTCGAGGATCTTGTATATCCCCAGATGGTAGATGTTTCCTTCTTTACTTGATGTATGATGAGCCTTAGATGAATTATTTATTTTCTTCAGTGTCCACTGAGGTTCCCAAGAGCTTTATATCCTACATGTCTGTTTTCCATGGATTTTGTCCTTCATGACTCCCATGGTGACGCACGATCTCTTGTTTCTAATGCTTCCATGACCCCATGATGCATCTTATTATCATTGTCATATCTTATATTACAAGATTTAGGAGCTGAAGATAGAACCCTTTTGTGAGGGATACTATCTTATTCATAAGAGAGATTTGATTGATACTCCCTCTTTCCTTGGCCCTTTTTTTAGCTTCCTCCATTTTTCAGTGATATGAGCTTTCAAAATCTTTCTATAGCATTGAGTTTTTACTATACTTATTTTTGCCTTTGCTTGAGGACCAACCTTGCTTTTCCTTTCTGCACATGGTTGAATTCTTTTATCCTTTAATACTTTTGTGTGCGACTTGTCTTTCTCTATCTAGCATAGAGACCAAAAATTGTCAGATGAGGTAACCTTCTTGTTCACCACCATTAGTTACCTTTCTTATCAATGATGAATGCCTTCTTATCATCTTTCCTAGATCTCTCAATTGAGATCTCATGAAGATATTCCTTAATTCTTAGATACCTTCAATTAGGTCTAAGTGATATGATCTTCTTTACTTCATTTCAGAGAGTATATCTTCTAGTATTTCACATATCTCTTTTATGTCTCCTTTCTTACTGCATAGGGATGAGAGAACCTTAAGAGTTCCCTCCCATGAATTCAAAGGAGGCCTTGATATGTTCAATGACTTCTCTTAACTGTGAGGATAATTACAATCCTCCTTTTTCCATGCAAGGACCTTTAAGTGATTTCATATGAATCCTATGAGTCTTCTTGATGCATTCAAACAATGCTTCTCCTTCATAGACCTTTTGCATAGACATCAATGATTTCTCTTTTCTATGAGGATTATGACAATCCTCCTTATTCTATGCAAGGAATTTTGATTATCTAACCGATTTATAAATCCCCTCGCAATCATGAAATCATTTAACCAAATCTAATTATAAAATTGAAATATACTTACTTGGTGTGTGAAGAGGAGATATTCACCTTGATGCTTCTTTTTCTTGAGCTACCCATCATTAGTATTATTTCAGCACTAATTTCTTGGAGGCCGTTGTTATAGACATTTTTGGGCCCTACAACCCCAAGCATGAAATGTCCATAAACCAAGGGCTCCTAAGTCCCTAAAAGTGTTGTTCTAACCCCTAAAGGAACAAGGTCAACAGATTACAACTTCTTCCAGAAGTTCTCCATGAAAAAATGCTCAGAATTGGTCAAAACATGATCTTTTCAGCTGCTCCACTAGCTAAGTGCATTGCATCTCACCTAAATACACTGTGAGGGTGTGTTGCATTTCAAAAGTCCCTTCTATGGGGTGTGATGGGCGAGAAATGACAAATGGAAGTGTCATTCCGCGAGGTGGAGAGGAAATGGAAGCTTCCAGAATCTTCTCCTATGACACTTGCCTCACTGAATTCGACCAAGGATGAGTAAGAGGCCCTCAGTCTCCAAGTGGAAGCAAGAACTATCAGAGAGAAGACACTAATCAAATCACAAGCTGACTCATCCTCCTTACAGATATCTATATATCGATCCCTCATCCCAGAGATCCAAGGGCTAGAATTTTGCATATTGTAAGGAATTGATGTTGGTTTCTAGAGACAAACATCAGATTGTTGGGTGATCTAAGCTTTGTTTGAGGTGAAGAGGGGCTTCTTTGCTGGGAGGTTGATGCTGGGTTGGAACAACTGGTTGTAACTCCTCCTGGCTCTTTTCTTGTTTATCAATAAAAGCTATTTGAGTTTTCCTCCATTCTTTTGTATCATTGATGCTTGTTACATTTGTATGGTCAATTTACATCTGATCCTAGATTGTTTATGATTATAGATCCATGTCTTTGTATAGTGCTATGCTTATGTGATCTTACAGGTACTTTGTGAAGCTGGGCGTGCAAGGGAGCAGGTAGCTGAGGACTATCAAAGAAGAGAGGGATCGAATCAAGGGATTAGCGCAAGACAGAGGTTGGTTTTTCTGTTCCTCTCTATCTATAATTCATAAAGGAAAAACATAAGTAGCTTTTCTCTATTTGTTTCTAAGGCAGCTGTCACACCTTAGTGGGATAGAGCAGTTCTATATAGACACTTTTCCCTGTAACAAAATGGCGACTCCGCTGGGGAGATAATTAGTTTGTTTGTTTATCATTATTTGTTGTCTATTTCATAAACTTACAGACGGAGCCTGAAGTCGTGCCAGGTAGCTTTCGAACTGCATTTGCTATGCAAATGCAAAGTAGATAAATGCCGCTTCAGTCAATCTCCGGGATCTGTTTATGATTTAAACAACTGATTCACAAACTCTCTGATTGCCCTTGTGATAGCTCTTAGATCCTCCTTAGATCTACCCCTGATTGTTGCATTACTGATTGCTTTTTACTCAGCCAAAAACCAAGAACTGAACTGCAAACTGTGACCCGGAACCCGAACAGAGTCTCGTTTCTGGCCCAGCGCAGGTACTATTCAGAGATTCTGAATTTCAGCGCACTTCCCGAGTGGACAACCTGCACTGCATTTCAGATTCTCTGTGTTGCAGGTGCGCTAATCAGACTAGCTCTGTGAAGTTTTGGATTCTGTGATTCATTCTTTCCAGTTCTATTCCTGAATTTTGCTGCCTGTGATCAGTATATGTCTGTTTGAAACCTCTTTTCCTTGTTGTTATTCCACCTCCTTTGTACAAAAGAACTGTAGATGTTTTTGTGTGTTAGTTGAGTCATTTTCAGTTCTCCTTTGCAAAAGTAGCATAATCGTACTGTCGTCCTTTGATTTGAAACTGTCGCAAGTGTCGATTTCGATCATAGGAAAGAGTTTGATTGCTGTTAATGGTCGATTATCCTGTTACTATTGCTTTTGGTCTGAATTTGTAATTTTCTTGTGTCGAGAACAAGTATTCATTTCAAAATCGTAAGGTGTTGTGATCGTCTCCATTTTTGATTTCGAAAGGAAACTTTTTGATATTTGTCACTTGAAAAGAAATTCAGATTTGTGCATCAACTTTCTTTTTAGCATCCATATACTAAGAAAGTCAAAAACAAATACATGCATGTGCATTTTGCATCTAGACAGTCTGATTGGCTTGATTTAGGAAAAGTGCATTTAAAGTGTGCTCTTTGCTCTTTGTGAAAATATTGTGCCTTTCTTTTCCCTAGTAGCTAGGATTTTCATTAAACAAAGAAGATAAAAAGTTTGTTTATCATCTTAGATTACATTTTAGGAATTACATCTACATCTCGTGGTGAACCCGAAAGACAAACTTCATAAACAAGATCAACTTAAAATAAATTCAATGAATCTAACAACACTTTGGAACTTAACGCACAACATTTAAAAGTCTAGGCTAGAGACGTATTCCGGCATCGTAAAGCCTGGTAACTGTTGTTCTCACTGATGGTTGGGTGATTCCTCCACTTTGAGACGATAAGTGCCAGTACGGACTTGTGCTCCCATGTACCGTCGAGTATATTTTGGGAGACCCTAATAGGCTTAATCCTTTATCCATAGGAAGCCGTGTCTGCCGCCCTATCGATCGCAATGCACTGAACACGGCATTTGGGAAGATTGACTGCCGTACTGTAAAAAGTATTCTGCAGTTTTGCGATTGGTTTGGTACTCCCTCTACCTAGATTTCCAGAGCAGTCCCTTTCATTCCTTTTCAGACTCTTTAACAGAAAAGGTCCATCTGAAAACTTGTCACTTCAGGCTCATTAAAAATCGAAGGAGACTAGAGTCATCTTTTGTTTTTTCTCGACTCTTTAAAATTGAAAAAACAAGTTGTGTCAAAACGTCTAAAATTTATTTTAAACGGAATATTCATTACCCTTTCCTACATTGATCTTGGGTTGAGAAAATGGAATCCACCAACCAAGGAGTTCCCATTGGAGGAAATCCTAGTCCCTTCTCCTCTTGGGGAGATGTTGGTGCACCCCATATGGCCACATTGTCGCTTCCAGGACTGACAATTGGTTTTCCTGTATGGCTCTTCTCAACCTCTGTCGTTAAGAACACCACAATTCCTGAACAATCAAATCAGCAATTAGACGAATCCAGAGTTACCCACCAACCTTCTACTTCCTCTAATTCTTCCTCTCCTCCTTCCTCTTCGTTTGATGGGGCTAGTAAAGCCAAAAGTCAAGTACCTAAGGAGAAGAAGGAAAAGAAGAAGAAAGAGAAGAAGAAGAAGGAGCCAAAAGCGAATGGGAGCAAATGAGTTTCGTCTAGCGAAAATCCACACACTGCACCGACCAGGCCTAAATCGCCATGTGTCATTTGCAAAGGAGACCATTATCACAGAGATTGTCCTTGCATCCCTTGGATCTTAAGGGACTGGTCTCCTCGTATGCACAACCCGGTGTCGTCAACCTCTGGTGATCATGTTGAAAACACACCGTCGACTAGTGAAAGTGAAGCCCCAGGACAAAAAGGAAGATATAGATTTCCTTGTAAGCTGTGCGAAGGTGATCATGCCATCCACCGTTGTCCCTTCTTAAACGAAGCTAAAAGAGTTTTGGATGATCGTCCAGTTTCACCGTTACGACTTCCTCCTGGATATAAAAAACTCTTGCCGAGTCCGTCACTAGTTGAAAACCCGGCTGGCCCGCTCAGGTGGTCGGCCGAAGCATCTATCTTTGAAGATAAACCATCTGAATCCATACCAGACGAAAGTCAAAAGGTCGAGACGGCAGTTGACCCGGTCTTGCCTTCAGAGGTTCTGTCTTCAGATGATACAGTCACTGAAGAGAACAAGGATGACACCGTCCAAATTCTTTTCATAAGCACAGACTCCAACGAACATGGGGGAAATTTAACCATTCCTTTACTGCAGGAAGGAAGTTCGTCAGAGTCGTACCCGGCCGTCTATTCGGTCCCACCTCCAAGCAACCTAGTTGTCTCCTTCGACTAGAATCAACTAGGCAGACCCCGTTTACCAGCTAGTATACCATTCTGGATTATTGTTCAAATATATAGAATGGTTATGGCTAGTACCATCATAGATGAAGGGGCTTCTGTGAGTATCCTTTCCTCGACTACTTGGAAAGCGCTTGGTTCGCCATCGCTTTTGCCTGAGATGAGAAATCTAACAGGCTTTGATAAAGGAACCAGTCGACCGTTAGGGATCCTTCCCAATGTACCCATAACATTGAGAGGGAAAACCGTTCACATGAATGTAATGGTAGTCCAAGGACCCCTGGATTATAATCTACTCCTTGGACGAGACTATATATATTGCATGGGAGCGATTGTCTCCTCGCTCTTTAGAATAATGTGTTTTCCGCATGAAGGAAGAGTGATCAAGCTCGTAGACCAGCTTTCATTCCCCGGTTCACGCATAGCAAATAGTCATATACCATCCCTGAATGGTCTTTTCACGCAAGAAATGTCTCCATCCCCAGTCCATCCACCTGATGAGCGCGAGTGATTCAGGGGACATGACTGAAACCCAAGGGGCATGTACCCTGGTCTGCTTCGGCAGGAAAACTTCGGGTATAGGGTAGGTTTCCGCGAAGGATATATGACTAGTCTGACACACCCGTCCGTTTTGGAAAATGGGATTAGACTGTAAGATTCGCTCGTCAAAGTTATGTGAGTGGAGGCGTCTGCGCCACTCGCCTTTGTCTATTTAGGTAGACATCGCCGAAGAAGTGTTTTTTTTACGTCGTGAATAGAACAATCTTTGGTAACCTGTAAGAGGTAGGCCTTTCCCGATAAAACAAATGTTTTATCTGCAAATTGAGGGGTAACCTTGAAACTCTGTTTTATACCTGGGGGCATGCAAACCTTTTGGCATGCAAGCGAAGAGCGACTATTTATATTTTTAAATTTTTAGGACCTCTAACCCTCTAAACTCGTAGGATGGGTCGTTTCCTAACTTGCATAAAGAAAGGATGTGGGGCAAAAATCTAAAAGTTTTCATTTTTATATGAGACATTCTTATCATATGACTGGATTAATCGAGCATTTTTAACGCGGACTTCATGCTCGTTAAAAAATAAACATAAGCAATGAGCACATGTTCCTCCAGAGTTTAAGCTCATTAAAAAATGAACCAATTTCCGGTAAATAACCATCGTGAATGTAGTACTTCAGCCATTAAAGCCTTGGTCGTGTTTGCACCGCCACCTCCACTTTTGCATTGGCCGATCATTCACCTCCATTTGATTGTTTACCCATTTTGAGGAACAGCTACGAAGAGTGATCATACTAGCCATCCTTGTAACACTACGGTGATTGGAAAATTCCAAACCTTACCTGGAATCAGTTGCTATCCATTTTATCACTCGTTCCTCAAAAGACGAGTCTCCTTTAAGCTCTTTTCAACTGACTCGTAAAATATGAAAAGATTACCGAGCCATTGGCCTCTCCAGCTCGTTAAAGGGACAGGAAGTGCTATCCCTCCTCTAGATTTTAATCTTTTTGGACCTGAGGGATTATTACACAAAAATATCGAGCGCTTGTTTTGTTCGGCTCGTTAAAAGTATCGAAAATCCATCCCTTCTGTATTGTTTTATACTTTTTCGAACTTAAGGGATTAGATGACGAAAAAGGAATTTTGGAGTTACCTTTACGTTCCTTTTCAGACTCTCTAAAATTGAAAAGGACCGAGTTATCTTTGGTGTTAAACTCGTTAAAAATATTAATAGCGACAAACTTGTCTATAGACGAGAACGAGTTTCACTATCGCTAGGCTCGTTAAAACATAGCGATGGGTTTGCCCGAAGGGCAAATTATAGAACAAGCATATGTTATCCTCCTCAAGCTTGACAAAAATAAAGAGGTACTGGTCAGCAATGACTAGGGAAAAATTGGGAAGAAAACTCAAAGAAACTTTATTGGTAGCAAGTCTCTCTTGAACATGACACTTCCGCTCCGTGTCCGAGTCAGATTGGGTTGTTTCATTCACCGGTCACATCACCATGGTCACGCCATACCATCCACATTTGGGGTTAATGCTACCAATCCATCACATCGGTGTCGCTGATATGTTCAAGAGAAGTCATTCAGAGAATTCACCTGTGTCTCACCCACTACCATACATTATTCTCCATTCTTTCATGACCGCCACCCTGAACCTTATATCACCAGATCGTTTTCACCTCCATTAAAATCATTTGCTCCATTCCATGTCATTGATGTGGGATTCATTAAGGCCCTCCCATGACGGATCACTTCTTGTCGACATCAGCTCATTATCCAAGAAGTTGGTCTAGGAACACCCCATTCAGTGCTTTGAAGCTTGCATGCCTCAATGGGCAAGTTTCTCACTTCCGGCGACAGGTTTACATCAATGGCCTTCGACCGAAATATTTTGCGTGGTGTTCGACGCCAAGTCCTTTATTCACACCACGTGAATTGTACTGCAGTACCTTGAGGGTCATTATCATTATCGGTGATTCCTCTCGCGCTTGTTAACAGTTTATATCATTGACTGGTAATCAAGCGATGTCTTTTCATGTTCGACTTCAAAACATTTCTCACATGGATCGACTTGTACTTCGAGTGAATATCAGACGAGATTGAAGACCCTGGATCTAGTTTCATCCATCCAGGCTACGATATATATTCAGGGAAATAAAGACATTAAATGTACATCATTGCTGCACAGATAATCATCCACTCAAAAGGATGATGGCTCTATCAGAATCATCAGTCTACACTCAGACGATTGTTTGTCCTATGTACATGAAAATGAATTTATAAAGCTAAGCATGGGAATGCCCGCCTCAGCTAGATCATGAAAATATTATGAAGATAATGTATTTTATTGTATCTTATTACAGGTCTCCTCCCAGCATTTAAAGAACTTCAGATCCTCATAATAAATCGTTTCACCTGACACCAAAAGGTTAATGGCCTCATACTTTAGGAGGCAACTGTTATAGACATTTTTGGGCCCTACAACCCCAAGCATGAAATGTCCATAAACCAAGGGCTCCTAATTCCCTAAAAGTGTTTTTCTAACCCCTAAAGGAACAAGGTCAACAGATTACAACTTCTCCCATAAGTTCTCCATGAAAAATTGCTCAGAATTGGTAAAAACAGGATCATTTCAGCTGCTCCACTGGCTAAGTGCGTTGCATCTCACCTAAATACACTGTGAGGGTGCGTTGCATTTCAAAAGTCCCTTCTATGGGGTGCAATGGGCGAGAAATGACAAATGGCAGTGTCATTCCGCGAGGTGGAGAGGCAATGGAAGCTTCCAGAATCTTCTCCTATGACACTTGCCTCACTGAATTCGACCAAGGATGAGTAAGAGGCCCTCAGTCTCCAAGTGGAAGAAAGAACTATCAGAGAGAAGACACTAATCAAGTCACAAGCTGACTCATCCTCCTTACAGATATCTATATATGGATCCCTCATCCCAGAGATCCAGGGGCTGGAATTTTGCATATTGTAAGGAATTGTTGTTGGTTTCTAGAGACAAACATCAGATTGTTGGGTGATCTAAGCTTTGTTTGAGGTGAAGAGGGGCTTCTTTGCTGGGAGGTTGATGCTAGGTTAGAACAACTGGTTGTAACTCCTCTTGGCTCTTTTCTTGTTTATCAATAAAAGCTATTTGAGTTTTCCTCCATTCTTTTGTATCATTGATGCTTGTTACATTTGTATGGTCAATTTACATCTGATCCTAGATTGTTTATGATTATAGATCCATGTCTTTGTATAGTGCTATGCTTCTGTGATCTTACAGGTACTTTGTGAAGCTGGGCGTGCAAGGGAACAGGTAGCTGAGGAATATCAAAGAAGAGAGGGATCGAATCGAGGGATTAGCGCAAGACAGAGGTTGGTTTTTCTGTTCCTCTCTATCTATAATTCATAAAGGAAAAACATAAGTAGCTTTTCTCTATTTGTTTCTAAGGTAGCTGTCACACCTTGGTGGGATAGAGCAGTTTATATAGACACTTTTCCCTGTAACAGCCGTCTAGTATCATGACATCAATGGTCTTGACATGACCGAGACTGCTTCACGACCTTCCCAATTCATTTTGAGGTATTTTTGACTTCAACATATTGTTGTTATGTTGGAGATACTATGTTTTTCCCTAAGCACTATGCTATTGAGATCATAATCATAGACAGAATTTGAAATTGTGATAAGTGTATTGGTATGGCACTGCATTGTGATGTCTATGTGCATTATGTAGAGAGGCAACGTACTAAGAGCCCAAACTTGTCAGTGAATAACATAACTGAAATGTGGGTGGCACTATATAGATATATAGTCTCATCACTGAAAGTGCCTTGATGTGATAACTATACTGAGATAGTGAAGTAATCATGGATTGTAAGAGGTACTCCTTGGATTACTTCTGCAATATATATATACCTGAGACTATCTTTTATGGCATGGACAAAGTTCAGTGATCAAGAAGTGAGGCTCACTGACATACTTCATCAAACTGAGAAAGTGCATGACTGTAATTATGACTATTGTTGACCTGCTTGTTGTATACTTTCTCTTCTAATTCTTTCAACCTGCTTTGATATCCTTGAAGACATATCCTTGTATGTCTCTTTCGTTGCCCTTCATTTGAATTTAGCAACTTAGCTCTGATACCATGTTGAAGAATCTAGCGAAAATGGGATTGATGTGATTCTTCTAGACTTGATAACAATTTGTGAAGTGCTTTTGAAAATTATCTTAGTTCTATCTTCTTATTATTATTAGTGTGTGTGTTTGCTTCATCAAAATTCTACCAAAACAAAGAGACAATAACACAAGATATTTGGCATTCTTCCAGGGCCAAAACCTCTCCCTCTTGGAGAGGAAAACCCACATGAAATTTTTCTTATGGAGATTCAATTGACGAACACCAAGACCATGACAATTGACCCTCTCTGCCACTCTAAAACCAAGACACCATTCTTCTTCCTTAATGTTGGAATCATCATTATTATTGCATTAATGAGATGTTTATTGATGCAACTTCATTGATGTACTCTCAAAAAGGTCTTCACCATACCATTGAGATCTCGATTAGGTCTGCTCCTGGATTCATTGTGATCATGACTTGTCTTATCATTGCTCTAACTTAAACGAAATCATGGTTGCACTCTTACATAGCATGTCTTCACTAATGCACCGAATTATGTGTCTTTTCTTCACTAGGATTATAAAAGAGAACTTCATATGCATAAGGATCATGATTTATGTCATGATAATAATGATGACTGTTTCAATACTTCAATGATATCCTTATGAAGGCCGAAACCATTACTGTAACCCTATGACTAGGCTGAGATAGTAGAGAGATATATGAGGGCTTCATTATAGTTATCAACGAGAGTGCACCTCACCATCCTTCACCTATCTGAGATGATGTCATGTACCATCTGAGATTCAGTTATGTACCATCCAAGATTCTACCTACACCTATCCGAGAATTTCAAAGCCTTCGCTAAGATGTCTTCTTGTCTTTGGTGGATACCCCAACTCGATATATATAGTGGTTGTGTCTCTAGTTTTATCCTACTTGTTCAGGTGAATCGACATGTCATTCTTTAGTCATTAACATATATATTTTTGCTAGTCGACATGATGTCTTTTCATTTCTTTGTTTCCATGCTTCTTCTTTAAAGGATGGTGCTTGTCTTGGAGGGTTGCTTAACACTAGGTTCAATCACGTTTATTACATAGATGCTTAAGAAGATCCCTTCAATATAATTTTAACTCTTTGAATTTCCTATAATTTATAAAAATAATAATTATTTTTCTTGACAAGTACAAAGATCAAAATTTTATTGACAAATACTGAACCTAGTTACCCTTTTCTTCAACGCTCCCTCTTAACTAGGGAGGTATTTACAATGGCATTTGGTTATTCTCAATATGAATAATTTCTCATAAGAAGAATAGGATTGGAAATCCCATCTATATAGCATCATATCAATCAACATTTTCATAGTGCAAGGCCTTGACTAACAAGTCCATCTCTCCATGAGACCATGAGCTACAATGTTGGTGAGACCAATTATTTATAGACATCTTTATCATTGTCTCTCAAGGTACATACCCACCTGAGTGTTCACTAAGTATGACCTTCTAGGACTATTCTTATCTTGGGTTCCCAACCCTCAAAGAATATTGGTCCTCTTTGTTACTCTTGTCTTGGATGCCCTACACATCCTCAAAGAGTATTAGATGCTAGATGATTACCCAATCCTCCCATTCTTTCTTCCCAAGTGAAGAAAAGAATGTTGTGTCTACCATGTGTCTTCATTTCCATTCATGGCCTTCATCTAGACATATGGTTAGTAGTCCTAATCTAATTCATGACACTGACATGGAAAAACACAATTGTCACTCCTTTGTAATCAGGGGTGATCTTAATTCAAACTCCCTCTTGATCAAGGATTTGTCAGAGCCCCCTCTTACCAAGGGATTCTACTTTTTCATCAGAAACTTATTCTTCGTGGGCTCTTCAGCTACTTGATCAACTTATTTCCTTGATGTCATAAAATTTAGTTGAGCTTCTTTCTTGTAAGGCATAGACCATCCATCACTTTCCTTCATGGTTTGTCATGTCATTCCTTTATTCATGGAAAGTGGCCTTCTTGATACATATCTGGAACCTTCTTCATCTGGCTACTTCTTCATCATTGTTTATTTCAAGAATTTCTATCCAGCACATGAATGCTAGTTGTACTTGTACTTACAACTTTTGTGTCAGTAGCCCTGCATGATATCATCCAGATATTATTCAAGATATCAAAACATTAAATAAAATTGTACCTTTCGAGATGGATCTTCATCATGACATCTTCATGTAGGTATCAACATCATACATACATGTTGACACATCTCCCAAAGATATATGTTGTCAAGGATCTTCATCTTTCTCATATTTTCATCAAAGTCTACATATCTTTCCAGGAGATTTCTTAGTCAAATCTTCTTGGTCTTTTGGATGTTGATTGCCTTCATTATGGTTTCATATCTCACGATCTCTTCCTTCCTCGCACATTTCATTTACAGGAGCTTTCAATCAGAGTTTCTTAGTCAACTACCTCACACCTCATATGAGGACATATTATGTTGATTTCATCTAGTGTGACTTATGCCTTTCTGCATCTTTTCAGAGGAGGATATCATTTTCTCTTGATCATGCTTCTTAAGATAGAAGTGATGATATATATTTCTTGCAACCATACGACGTGACATTATAAAATTAAATACACGCATACATACCTCATTTTATCTTTAGGTCATCTCGGCTTCTTCCAACAACATCCTTGAATGAAGAGATCTTCAATCTCTTGATATGCTTCATGTCATCATACTATTATCTTGTGGATTCCATAAGTTTGAGTTCTTGTTGAAACACTTACTTCCTCTCTAGATTTGTCAACCTTGCGATGAGGATTCTATCCGAGAATTTTTTAGGATCTTGTATATCCCCAACTGGCAAATGTTTCCTTCTTGACTTGATGTATGATCAGCCTTAGATGACTTCTTTATTTTCTTCAGTGTCCACTTAGTTTCCCAAGAGCTTTATATCCTACATGTTTGTTTGCCATGGATTTTGTCCTTCATGACTCCCATGGTGATGTCACAATCTCTTGTTTCTAATGCTTCCATGATGCCATGATGCATCTTATTATCATTGTCATATCTTATAATACAAGATTTAGGAGCTGATGATAGGACTATTTTGTGAGGGATACTATCTTATTCATAAGAGAGATTTGATTGATACTCCCTCTTTCCTTGGCCCTTTTTTTAGCTTCCTCCATCTTTTAGTGATATGAGCTTTCAAAATCTTTCTATAGCATTGAGTTTTTACTATACTTATTTTTTCCTTTGCTTGAGGATTAACCTTGCTTTTCCTTTCTACACATGATTGAATTCTTTTATCCTTTAATACTTTTTTCTGTGACTTGTCTTTATCTATCTAGCATAGAAACCAAAAATTGCCAAATGAGGTAACCTTCTTTGTTCACTGACATTAGTTACCTTGCTTATCAATTAGGAATACCTTCTTATCATCTTTCCTGGATCTCTCAGTTGAGATCTCGTGAATATATTCCTTCATTCTTTGATACCTTCAATTAGGTCTAAGTGATATGATCTTCTTTACTTCATTTCAGAGATTATATCTTAGAGTATTTCACATATCTTTTTTATGTCTCCTTTCTTGTTGCATAGGGATGAGAGAACCTTAAGAGTTTCCTCCCATGAATTCAGAGAAGACCTTGATATGTTCACTGACTTCTCTTAACTATGAGGATAATTACAATCCTCATTTTTCCATGCAAGGACCTTTAAGTGATTTCATATGACTCCTATGAGTCTTTGTGATGCATTCAAACAATGCTTCTCCTTCATAGACCTCTTGCATAGATATCAATGATTTCTCTTTTCTATGAGGATTATGACAATCCTCCTTATTCTATGCAAGGAATTTTGATTATCTAACCGATTTATAAATCCCCTTGCAATAATGAAATCATTTAACCAAATCATATTATAAAATTGAAATATACTTACTTGGTGTGTGAAGGGGAGATCTTCACCTTGATGCTTCTTTTGCTTGAGCTTCCCATCATTAGTATCGTTTCAGCACTATTTCTTGGAGGCCTTCTAGTATCATGACACCAGTGGTCTTGACATCACAGAGACTACTTCATGACATTCCCAATTAATTTTGAGGTATTTTTGACTTCAACATATTGTTGATATGTTAGTGATACTATGTTCTGACCCGAGCACCATGCTATTGAGATCATAATCATAGAGAGAATTTGAGACTATGATAATTATATTGGTATGACACTGCATTGTGATGGATATGTGCATTGTGTAGAGAGGAAATGTACTAAGAGCCCAAACTTGTCAATGAATAACATAATTGATCTGTGGGTGGCACTGTATAGATATATTGTCTCATCACTGAAACTGCCTTGATGTGATAACTATACTGAGACAATGAAGTAATCATGGATTGTAAGATGTACTCCTTGGATTACTTATGCAATATATATATATATATATATATACCTGAGACTATATTTTATGGCATGGAAAAAGTTCAGTGATCAAGAAGTGAGGCTCACTGACATACTTCATCAAACTGAGAAAGTGCATGACTATAATTATGATTGTTGTTGACCTGCTTGTTGTATACTTGCTCCTTTAATTCTTTCAACCTGCTTTGATATCCTTGAAGACAGATCCTTGTATGTCTCTTTTGTTGCCCTTCATTTGACTTTAGCACCTTAGCTCTGATACCATGTTGAAGAATCTAGGGCAAATGGGATTAATGTGATTCTTCTAGACTTGATAACAATTTGTGAAGTGCTTTTGCAATTTATCTTAGCTTGATATTCTTCTTATTATTAGTGTGTGTGTTTGCTTCATCAAACTACTACCAAAACAAAGAGACAAGAACACAAGATGTTTGGCATTCTTCCAAGGCCAAAACCTCTCCCTCTTGGAGAGGAAAACCCGCATGAAATTCTTCTTATGGAGATTCAATTGACAAACACCAAGACCATGACACTTGACCCTCTCAGCCACTCCAAGATCAAGACACCATTCTTCTTCCTTGTCACTGTTGACATCATCATTATTGCTGCATTATTGAGATCTTTATTGTTGCAACTTCATTGATGTAATCTCACCGAGGTCTTCACCATGCCACTGAGATCTCCATGAGGTCTACTCCTAGATTCACTAAGATCATGAATTTTCTTATCATAGCTCTGCCTTCAACGAAATCATGGCTGCACTCTTACATAACATGTCTTCACTAATGCACCGAATTATGTGTCTTATCTTCACTAGGATTATAACTGAGAACTTCATCTGCATAAGGATCATGATTGATGTCATGATAATAGTGATGACTGTGTCTATACTTCACTGATATCCTTATGAAGGTCGAAACCATTACTGTAACCCTGTGACTAGGCTGAGATAGCAGAGAGATATGCGATAACTTCATTGTAGTTATCACCGAGACTGCACCTCATCATCTTGCACCTATTCGAGATGATTTCTTGTACCATCCGAGTTTCATTTCTGTACCATCTGAGATTCTACCTGCACCTATCCGAGAATTTCAGAGCCTCCGCCAAGATGTCTTATATCTTTTGCAATACCCCAACTGGGTATATATAGTGGTTGTGTCTCTATTTTGAGCTGACTTGTTCAGGTGAACCGACATGTCATTATTTAGTCATTAATATATATATTTTTGCAGGATGACATGATGTCTTTTCATTTCTTTGTTTCCATTCTTCTTCTTTAAGGGATGGTGCTTGCCATGGAGGATTTCTTGACACTAGTTTGACTTGTGCTTATTACCTAGATGCTCAAGAAGAGCTCCTCAATATAATTTTGACTCTTTGACTTTCCTAGACCTATAGACTGAGAAAGAAACTAATTCATATAATTTATAAAAATAATAATTATTTTTATTGACAAGTACAAAGATCAAAATTACATTGACAAATACTGAACCTACTTAGCCTTTTATTCAACACTCCCTCTTAATTAGGGAGGTATTTACAATGGTACATGGTTATTCTCAATATGAAGAATTTCTCATAAGAAGAATCGGATTGGTAATCCCATTTGCATAGCATCTAATGAATCAACATTGTCATAGTGCAAGGCCTTGACTAACAACTCCATCTCTCCACGAGACCATGAGCTATAATGCTGGCGAGACCAATGATTTATAGACACCTTTATCATTGTCTCTCAAGGTACATACCCACCTGGGTGTTCACTGAGTATGAACTTCTAGGACTATTGTTATCTTAGGTTCCCATCCCTCAAATAATATCAATCCTCTTTCCTACTCTTGTATTGGATGCCCTACACATCCTCAAAGAGTATCAGATGCCATATGATTATCCAATACTCCCATTATTTCTTCCCAAGTGAATACCAGAATGTTGTGTCTACCATGTGTCTTCATTTCCATTCATGGCCTTCATCTAGACTTATGGTTGTTAGTCCTTGTCTAGTGCATGACACATGACATGGAAAAACACAATTGTCACTCAATTGTAATTAGGGGTGATCTTAATTCAAACTCCCTCTTGATCAAGGACTTGTCAGAGATCCCTCTTACCAAGGGATTCTCCTTTTTCATCAGCAACTTCTTCTTTATGGGTCATTCAGCTGCTTGATCAACTTCTTTCCTTGATGTCATAAAATTTAGTTGAGCTTCTTTCTTGTAGTGTATAGGCCATCCATCGCTTTCATTCTTGGTTTGTCATGTCATTCCTTTATTCATGGAAATTGGCCTTCTTGATACATATCTGGAACCTTCGTCATATGGCTACTTCTTGATCATTGTTTCTTTCAAGGATTTCTATCCAACACATGAATGCTATTTGTACTTGTACTTAGAATTTTTGTTTCAGTAGCCTTACATGAATTCATCCAAATATTATTCAAGAAATCAAAACATTAAATCAAATTGTACCTTTCGAGATGGATCTTCATCATGAAATCTTCCTGTAGGTATCAACATCTTGCATATATGTTGATGCAGGAGCATTCAACCCAAGGAAAATCATTGTATTTTAGTAGACATAGGGGGGTCATGTGTTTTAGGGAAATTGGTTTCCTAAGTGTTAAGTCAATGTAATGTTTAGGATTTTAAGTGAGTAGGATAGGAATTGATTAGATGTGTGAGGATGTTTGTAAATGCTCTCGAATAAAGGAGAACATGAGTGGTTAATAATGACAAAAGAGTTAGAACTCAATTATAACTCTTAATGGTAGTTTCATGATTCGAGGGACTAGAGAGAGTTCTTAGAGATTAAATGAAGTTAGAAGTGGACATAGAGGACATTTAGGAGTTAATTCAGTAGATCTAGGATTTGAACTAGAATTAGTTCAACAGAACCTTTTTGGTATAAATGTAAGCCTATGGGCAGAGTGAAGAAGGGGAGAGGCCACTGATACTGAAGATTAGGCCTGTGAGAGATAGAGAGTCTCGGATATGTAATTAATTTTTCATATTTATATATACAAAGGTTTATTCCATAACTATGTAAGTGTGTGGAACTTATATCGAATGATTGAATTACATGTAATTTATGAATTCATAGGTTCTGTGACAGAGGTTGTAGGTAGACTTCTATAGAACGCAGAGAGAGGAAGAATGATTCAGAGGAATCATAACGGATTATCGAATCGAGTTCAAGGATCAGAGTGAAGCTCTGGAGAGAAGTAGTGAAGTAAGGATTCAAAAAGGTTAAGCTCAGAGAAAAGGTTGAGCAGCGGAAAAGCGGAATTCAAAACCCTGAAGAAAACCCCAAAACCACAAAGAAAACACTAAAAACAGTGTAAATTCTAAGTAAAAGGGAAGAGCGAAGAAGTGAAGTATCAGCATACAGGAACCGTTGGATCTCGGAGATCAACGGACAAGGTTGTCAGATGAATAGCGGCTAAGATTAAATCACGAGCATTAAGATCAAGGAATGAATGGTGGATGTTAACCAAGAAGAAAGGCAGTTATAAGTGGAAGTGGTATTTCGAGCGAGGTCAAACCCACAAGTGGTATTGAAGGGTGAGCACCCAATTCCACTCACCATTCGACACGTAGCACAAAGTTGGTGAAGGGAAACCGCTTTATCAGGTGGTTAATCCACGTGCTCATTGTCTATCTGAAAATAACATCAACCGTTAGATATGAAGAAGGAAGATTGACAACGGAGGGTCATCATTATGTTCTGTTGATCTGGTGAAATTCCTACTGTCGAATCGAGTCTAGATCGACGGTCATAATTTGATCGTCAATCGGAGGTTGAATGGAGAGCGCAATGGAAAGGCGATGGATGAGTGCAGACCCAACGATAATTATAGTCGCGAGTGTATGATATTTGAAGTTTGGTCTTAAGCGTTCGGGTCGATTTTCCGTGTTTTCCTTTGTATTGCATTAAAGTTCGAAGGAGCGATAAGAAGTGGAACTGAGACGGTTTATAAGTGCAACTGTATAGTATTTGAAATCCGATAGTGTAATCAGATAAAGGATGCGGAGGAGGTGTGTTAATATCACCACGAAGAGCCCCGATTGCAATCAACGATAAAAGGGGAAACCTTGGAAATTGTACAAGGCTTTAAAAAAGGCGAAAAGGTAAGTTATGCATGTTTATGTTTATTTCTTTTTATAATGGAAAAAAAAGCGCCGATAGAGGGTTTTTATGGGTTAAGTCTGCATTAACCAAAGTTTAAAGAGAAAAGGTTATATATATGTGGTTAAAGGGTTAGTGAAAGCTTAAACTAAGGTTTGTCCCGATAGAAGGGTTTAATGAAAGGCTTTAATAAAGTCATAAATGAAGGCTTGAGGGTTGATTAAAATCCCGATAAGTGGATATTGCCTATGGGTTAGGCTATGTTGGGTTAAATAAACTATTCTATAGAGATTAAGAAAGGGGGGCCTTAACCATATTCTAATTGAAGATTTGACTCCTTTGAGAGTTAAATTCCTAGGAAAAATGTGCATATGCATTTTACATGCATACTGTGGGTGTAAGCGGGGGTAGCCCTGCATCATTTGGTATCAGAGCCGAATTGTAATTGAAATAATTGGTGTTAAAACAGAACAAAGAAATTCTATGTGAAATAATTGAGAACAAAGTTATGTGTCAAAGATGTTTATGTAGGCAAGGAAGGATCAGATTCTAATCTGACAGAAAGTAGGCACACAGAGGTGATGTGTAGCAGAACTTGCAGATGCAAGAAATAGAGGACAATCCATTCAAGGTACAGGTGGAATGGTGAAACAAGATCATGCTGAGATCTTGAAGGTGAGGTGATATGTTCTATTTTGATTTGCGAATGTATGTTTATACATTGATATGCAGGTGACAGCATAAGAAGGTGAGAAGGTTGCAACAATCTAGAGTAAGGAGTGCTCAATTGGTTCCAAAGGAAAGAACTAGAGAGATGCTAAACGACTAAGCTCAAAGGAGAGAAGCTTAGTGAGGCATATGTAGCAAGAAGGAGACTTGTTACTGCAGAGGTATTTTTGCAGCTAACAAAGGTAATTCACAATGGATGTGGGTAGAATTACCAAGGTAATAAAGCTAGCTGGTAAGACTTTCTAAGTGGAAGACGAGGTGGTCAGAACCAAGTATTTCATTATAATTGAAATACAAGAGGATAGTTGTGTTCTTGAGAAGTGCAGATGAGTTGAAGCCTAGAAGGAGCAGAGAGAAGTGCTCAAAGGAGGTTCCAGAGATAGAGAACCAAGGGCTTTCCAAAAGACCAAGTACAGAGGAAATCTTGGTGAGGTAAGTTGCAACAAGGAGGACTTGTTGTTGCAGAAGCTTTAATGAAGCTCATAGTGAGTGAGTGAGGAGCTCATGAAGATAGAGAAGAAGAATATGGCTATTGATAATCATAGTAGAGGTTCTAAGGAACACCACAACAGAAGAAAGATGAAGAAAGAGGATGCCAAGGCAAATGGCAAGAGGATGAGTCAAGAGGAAATTGACAAGGAGATTTCAGAGTTAAAAGAACAAATCGATGCATTAAGGAGAATACTTGAGGAAAGCCAGAGACTAGGATGGGTCTCGAGGAAGAAGCTGGTGAAGTCACATAAGTTGCAAAGAAGGCTACAGCAAAGGCAAGTAAGATGGCTGATGGAAAAACTCAAAGCAGCTGAGTTGGAAATGAAATGGAAGTGTCCATTTGTGAAGCAGAACAGGGTGAAGTTCTGAGTGAAGATGAAGACTTGAAGACTGAAACTTCAAGTGAGGCCAAAGGTCACATGGTTTTAAATATGAAAATTTGTGTATGTTTGCAGGTGAAACATGTAAAGAAGGACAATTTGCTGATATTGTCATAAAGGAGGAAGAAGACAAGCAGAATCTAAATTTTGTTCTGGAAGAAGATGAGATAGATAGTCTCATATACAGTTGGGGATAGATATCAAGCAACCAAGTGAGGGGCTTGAAGAGATTGAAGAGGAGACCATCGAAGAATTTCTGAGTCATAAAGAGAACTTGGAACAACAAGGAGATATGATCGCTGAAGCATCAAGTGAGACCACAAGGTCTTATGTTTTCAAGATTAATAGTTTGTGTATGATGGCAGGTATTGCAGGAGAAAAGCAACCTTTTGAAGATATCTTCAGAGCAGATGAAGATCTAGAAATAAAATGTGACAAAGAAAACTTCTCAGAAGAAGAATAATTTGACTACATACAGAAGGAAAAGTCTATGGATGAGTCTAGAGAAGTTGTCATAGAGATGAGGAATCAGGGTCTTATTCTGATGAAGAATGAAGGAATATTGTCTCAGAAAGGTAATCAAATTAGTTTGATTAATGATTTTGATGAAGAACAAATGCAGGAGAATATTAATGTAGATGGTGAGACAAGGGTAGCTCTTGGAGAAGGTAAACAACAAGAGATTAAAGGAAAACTTGAAGAAGAGACTATGTTAGTTGAAAACATAGTAAAGGATCATCAGTTCACTATGATGATAGGCATAGTGGAAATAGCCATGGAAGTTGTTGAGACAGTCAGAAAAAGATAAGGACATCTACTGAAAGATGTTAAGAAGGAAGAAACCTATGCAAAGGATTTAACCTTGGGAAAAAGGACATCTGATGATTTATCAATAACAAAGGAAGGTATGGGAAATTGTGTGAAATTTCAAAATTCTACTCCAATTGAAATGATTGAGTTATATAGAAAACTAGACTTTCAAAGAAGGGAGTTGGAAAAACAGAGGATATATAACCAAGATAGATTGCTAAAAAAGGAAGACAAAAAAATTGTCATGAATGACAATCATAAGAAAAAGGAGATGGTAATGAAAGTTCAGCAAATTGACACTGCAAAACAAGAAGTTCACTACAGCGAACAAGGACCAAAAAGACATCATTAGATCAGATGGTGTGGAAGGGAGACTAGTTGACAGCCTCATGAATTATTTTGAGAATTCAAAACAACATACTAATGTGCTGACAGAGGAGAAAGAAACAGAGAAGCAAACTGAATTGTTGCCAAAGGAAGATAAGGCACAAAAGCCTTATGTTTTTTATTTTAACAAGTGTTTTGTGAGTGCAGGATTAGTTGCAGATGCTGGAGGAAATTTGGCATAGATGAGAAACCAAATAAAGATGAAAGAAGAATATTTTGTGGAAGAATTCAATCCAAATTCAATCCATGGAACAAAGATGCTCAATTGCTGGAGAGAATGCTGGAAAGTCATGACTCAATACTGTTATAGAAATTTTTGGGCACTGCAACCCCAATCATATATGTCCATAAACCAAGGGCTTTTGAGTCCCTAAAAGTGTTGTTTCATGCCCTAAAGAAACAAGGTCAGCTAATTACATCATCTCCCAGAAGTTCTCCACAGGAATCTGCTCAGAACTGGCCAAAACTGGACCATACAGGTTGCTTGGTGCTAAGGGTGCAATGCATCTCACCTGCCCAGTGCAAAAAGTACAATGCATACTGGAAATCCCTTCTGTAGGGTGCGATGGGCGAGAATGGACAAATGGTAGAGACAATTTGCAAGGTGGATGATCATGGAATCTTCCAGACACTTCTCCTGTGACACTTGCCTCTCTGAATTCGCCTAGGGATGAGTAAGAGATCATCAATCTCCAATTGGAATCAAGCACTATCAGAGAGAAGACACTAATCAAAATCCCAGAAGCTGACTCACCTCCCTGCAATCATCTATATATGGATCCCTAATCCCAGAGTTCCAGAGGCTGGAATTTTGTATCTTGTAAGGAAGTGTTGTTGGTTTCTTGGTGGAATATCATAGTGTTGGGTGATATAAGCTTTTCATGAGGTGAAGAAGGGCTTTCATGCTGGGAGGATGACACTGGGTCAGATCAATGGGTTGTAATCCTCTCTTCTAATCTTTATATCAATAAAGTTATTCAAGTTTTGCTCCACATTCTTGTATGTCTGATAGTATGTGCATTTGTGTGGTCAATATATATCTGGTCCTATATTGTTTATGATTGTAGATCTCTGCACTTTGAAGGTATTATGCTGCTTTGACTTTACAGGTACTCTTTGAAGCAGAGTGGTCAAGGGAGAAGCGACAAAGACCTATCGGTGAGGAGAAGGAACAAGCAAAGAACCGAGCAAAGGATTGAGGTTGGTATTCTTTGATCTTCTCCTATCTACTTCTCATAAAGGAAAGCAAAAGTAAATTTAACCTGTTTGTTTCTAAGATAGCTACCCATCTTAGTGGGACTAGCAGCTCTGCATAGACACTAGATTTCCCGATAACAAAATGGTGACTCCACTAGGGAGAGAATAGATTGTTTTCTTGTCTGTATTTGTTTTTTTTATAAACTTATGAATGGAGCCTGAAGTTAAGCCAGCTAGCCTTCGAACTGCATTTGCTATGCAAGTGCAAAGTAGATCAATGCTACTTCAATCTATCTCCAGGTTTTGTTTATAAACTGAAAAGTCGATTTGCAAACATCCTAGTTTCCCTAGTGGTGGCTCTAGTAACCTCATTAGATCAGCCCCTGTGATTTCTATTTACTGACTATCATTAGCTCGGCCTAAATCCCTGAACTAAGCTACAAATTGCGACCAAGAACCAAGTTGAAGTCTCATCCCTGGACCATCGCACTTTCTCCTCTTGGGAATCTGGATGCATCGCACCTCCCGTGTGTAGTAGGTGTGTTGCATCGCACTTTCCCTATTTTGCAGGTGCACTGATCAGATAAGACCTCTTCTACTCTCAGATTTTGGTTTCTGTGTTCACTCTCTTTAGCTTTATTCAGGAGTTTTTTTGTCTGTGATCAGTATACCACTGTGGAAACTGCCTTCCTTTGCATGATTCCGCCTCCATAGTACAAAGAATTATAAATGTTTTTATGTATTGTGCGCCATTTACAGTTCTCTTTTACAAAAAGTAACGTAATCAAACCGTCGTCTTTTGATTTGGAAGTGTCGCAAGTGTCGTTTTCAGTCAAAGAAAAGAATTCTATTATTCTTGATGGTCGATTATACAGTTACTCTTGTATTTGATTTGAATTAGTAGTTTTTCAAGTATCGAAAGCACTTTTCAATTCAAAATCGCAAAGTGTCGTCATTATCCTCCTTTCGTTTTTGAACAGAAATTTGTTAGTACTGTCACTTTGAAAAGATAATTCAGATTTGTACTTAGCATTCTTCTTGTCATTCACACATTAAGAAGGCCGAAAACAAATACATGCATGTGCATTTTCATTTAGACTTCTTGTTGGTTTGATTTAGGACAGTGCATCTAGTGTGTGCTCTCTGCTCTATGTTGAAAGAATAATCTCTCTTTCTTTAGTAGCTAGGATTTTCATTGCAAAAAGAAGATTAAACGATTGTTTATCATCTCAGATTGCATATTAGGAATTGTATATCTACATCACGCGGTGAACCTGAAAGGAAAATTTCTTAAGAAAGATCAATTGTAAATTAAATTCAATGAACATAAAAACGCTTTGGAACCTAACGCACAACATTTAGAAGTCTAGGCTAGAGACGTATTCCAGCGTCGTAAAGCCTAGTAACTATCGCTTTCATTGTTGGTTGGGTGATTCCTCCTCTTTGAGACGACAAGTGCCAGTACGGACTTGTGCTCCCACGTACTGTTGAGTATATATCAGGAGACCACAATAGGCTATATCCTTTATCCATAGGAAGCCATGTCTGCCGCCCTATCGATCACAATGCACTAAACACAACGTTCAGGAAGATTGACCGTCGTACCGTAAAAATTATTCTACAGCTTTGCGATTGGTTTGGTAACCCCTCTGTCTAGATTTCCAGAGTAGTCTCTTTCATTCCTTTTCAGACTCTTTAAAGGAAAAATTCCATCTGAGCACTTGTCACTTCAGGCTCATTAAAAATCGAAGGCGACTAGAGTCATCTTTTGTTTTTTCTCGACTCTTAAAAATTGAAAAAACAAGTTGTGTCAAAGCGTCTAAAATTCATTTAATTTAGAATCATTTTCCCCTTTATTTTTAGTTGATCGAGTAATCCGCAATCGTGGAGGAAATTCAATTGAAACCCCATTGTTCGCAGAGGCTTACGAGTCAACCGTCTTTGTCTCCGGAAACAAAACTATTTCGGACAAGGCGAACTCATTTAATCGGATCAAAGGCCCCTGGTTTGGTTGGAACAAGTGTTTTGACACCTTCAGAGACTCTAGTTACTCCAAACATTTCTGGTATCCCTGCCTCTATAGAAGAAGTTCCACAGCCACTAGAGGACAGTAGAATTGATCCTAGTGTGAAGGTAAACACTTCTATTCCTGAACCGGCTCCATCTACAGCTGATTCGGAAGGTGTTATTCCCCAAACATCTATCGCTACAGAATCTACACCTTCTTCGGCACCGGAAATATTTTACGGACCTGACGGTCTACCTCTTCCACCTAGATTGATTGCTATAGAAGAGATTGTGGAGGATCCCCCATCTAGTACTCCATCGCATTTTGGAGTTGGGATCACCCTATATCCTTCTTCGTCAGAAATTAGTATACCGTCATCAAAAGTTCCTGTAGAATCGCTAGGAAATATTTTGGATAGACTAGATATGTCTGAACAACCGTCGACATATAGGACTATGTCATCTGACACAGCAGCGGCAAAACTTCCTACTGTCACTCCAACAATGTTCGCCAACATACTGTCTGTCCCAACTAGCTCTCAATCACTGGGTGGAATCCATCTAGGGGCTGTTTCGACTATATGGTCTGTTCCCGTTTGTTCGTCTGGAATAATATCTGGAATCTCTTATGTTGAGTCTCAGCAAATTGATCCTTCGCAGTGTCAATTTGGGCAGTCTGGTCCTTAAAGGCAAATCATTCCTTTGAGTACCAGATTACTGCCGTATTGGGGGCAATATACCCTTTCATTGTCTCCTCTGGGAGAACAAACATACGAGAGTTCACAACAGAATTCAGGTTATGCTGGAATTACATCTAGCAGTTGGGTGTCGATACTGCCTCAACAACCAACAGTTGTATACTCAGTGCAACAAAGTCTGTCTATGTCAAATATCCCCACTACACCGACTATTGTGACGGTGTCACAAGTACAAGCGTTTCCTATTGTATGCCAACCTCAAGTCTCTCAGGTCGCAATTCAACAGCCTCTTGTCTCTACGACGCCACCACAATCATAGATTAGTGGCTCCTTAACTAGAGTGACCCAGGCTCAAACGAGTACCATTACCCCTCATCTTGGTCAAACAACCAGTATTAGACAACAACAAATGGCTTCACAACCATGGCTGGTGCAATATCAACAACCGTAATTCCAACAAGTTTACCAAGGATCTAAGCACCAAATATTTGCAAGTAATGGGCAGTCGTATATTCAAAACGGTCAACATCAACCATTTCATAATGGTTATGCCCATCAACCTTACCAAAGTTATTAGCATCAAATGCACTATGCTGGTATGCAAAGACCCACTACTCAGGAAATCCCATCTTAACCTAGGTATGTTTCACCGAACCTGAATAAATAGTTGCCCTTCGTGGCAACTTTAGAGTTACCAGATCTAAATCGGCTGACAAACGATCCAATTGCTTACGCCCCTTGGTGGCCAGCGATTCCTCATAAACTTCCGTCAGATATTCCTAAATTTAATGGAAATCTGGGTGAAGACCCATCGAATCATGTAATGACCTTTCATCTGTGGTGTTCATCTAACACTCTAAATGATGATTAGATTAGGCTTCACCTTTTTCAGAGAACGTTAACTGGTCCAGCAGCAAAATGGTATATCGAATTGCCTAGAGCTTCATTCGATAACTTCAGCACCCTAGCCACAACCTTTTTAACCCATTTCAGTTACCCATAAGGTACGAAACAGGAACAGAGCTTCTTACCAATTTAAAACAGACAACGACCACTCACATATATGATCATATTCATGAGTGGCGACATCATCATAAAATGGTGAAAACATATGTTCCTGGTTACCTGCTAGCTGAATGGTTTATTAAGTCATTATTACCTTCTATTACGGAATATGTGGCAAAGGGAGGAGTCGCCACTGAAGAGCAAGTAATTTCTCATGCACAATATCTAGACTTGATATATACTCAGTCTGGCACGCTCTACGATAAAATCCCTGATGCTCCTAGACCATAATTCTTTGTTCCTCCTAAATCAAGCAAAGACTCTCATGCAAGTGATGGCGTGATAGGTGAAATTAGCACAAAAATCGTAAAATCTACACCAAAGAAGGCTCGTACGGTTCCAAGTCAAAATGAAAATGAGGAACTTCTCACCTCAGAGGTAAACGCCATGTCGACTGACAAAGGCAAAAAACCAAAACAACCAAGGGGAAAGAAGAAAAAGAAAGGGAAGAAGAAAAAACAGGAGGAGTCGTCTCCTGAAAAATCTTCTGCAAACCCTTCTGGAGATAAGAAACCAAGTCATCCATGCTTCATATGTGATGAGGATCATTGGATGAAAGATTGTCCACATAAAGGCAAGCATAGAAAATTCTTTAAGAATTCAAAAACCTCGGCGGTATTGACTGATCCGTTTCCAAATCCAGGAACAAATCTGGTTGCTAGTGACAATGCTTCCCATCCCAAGTGCCAATGTTTTCAGTTTCAAAGCAGCAAAATGATGCTTTGATATCGACAAGGATTAAAGATTACGGGAATCCATATTTGTTGAACAACAAGGCTAATGATCAACCTAGTAGTTCGACAACAACTTCGACCGAAGTTGTGCCACCCATCATTCCTGAACTAACGATAAAGCCGCCAAAGGGAGTAGTACACAAATCAACATTTAATCCTCATGCCATAGTAGCACAACATTATAATATAGTGGAGGATCTAGCCCAATCGTCATCTGCTATGTCGACACTTGAGGTACTGCAAAATTGACCCTCCCAAAAACAAGCTTTATTATCAGCGATAGGTGGGATTGACCCAACGGATTCTAATCTTGTGTCCTTTAATCACAAAGGATATGACACTCAGTTACCAGCTCAACTAGCTTTCCTTATTCAAGTGAAAGCCCTCAACAAAACGGTTCATCGAACAATTATTGATGAGGGGGCATATACATGTATTATGTCGATGAGTTGCTGGAAAACTTTAGGATCTCCACCCTTGTCGCGATCTTCAATGACATTAAAAGAATTTGATGGATGAACATACACCCCATATGGGATTTTAAGTAACTTGCAAGTCAAACTAGGGGGGAAAACAGTGGAAATTGATGTTGAAGTGATCGACGGAAACCTCGATTAAAACATCCTACTGGGAAGGCCCTAGATATATGCTATGGCTGTCGTTGTGTCGACCTAATTTAGGAAGATTTCATTTCCCTTCCAAGGAAGTATTACAATCATCGACCAACAAACATTTCTCCCCAACAGTTCACAAGTTACGAGAAGCATTCTGATGATCCATAGAAGCCCTCATTTGCTTCAAAATATCAGAGTAGGCCTACTAAAAGACCCTATATTAATGGGAACTTTTGCCCTTCTACCTCCAATCAATCTGGTGGAAGTGGCAACGGTGGGAACCTACAATATGATATCTTCTATTCAAAATATGTCCGAAAATGATATTAACATGATCATCTGCAGGTATTGCCTCCAAGCCCAATAGAAATATTGTAGAAATCAATGTTTTCGGCATGGGAGGCAAACCCAAATCAATGCTCATCAAGCATTTGGATAGATAGATCTAAGGAATATGGCACCCCTTCATATCCTTGGTCACAAGTACATTCTACAGATGAAGGAATTGTTCAGTCAATGATGATTGACGGGGCACCATGGGAAGATTACCACCATCGTTCCCATCTTCCAGGTTACAAGGAAGATACTCCTAGTGACTTTCGCCATCCCTCAGTTTTTGATTTTCTACCAAATACTGTAAACACGGTGGATTTCAAATGAAACTTGTCCAATATTGAAGAGACTATCACCATAAATATCTCGACCAAAACAAATGTTGTAGAGAATATTCATGTCGGCAAATTTTGTTCTTCTTCAGAACTGGAAATATATTACGCTCTTTTTCGTGAGTTCAGAGATGTCTTTACTTGGTCGTATGATGAAATGCTAGGCATTGACTCGAGTATAGTTGAACACGAAATTAAGATGTATTTAGATGTCAAACCAGTACAACAACGGCTACAGTAGGTGCACCCCAAGAAAGCTGCTGCCATCAAGGCAGAAGTTGAAAAACTTCTCCATGCTGGTTTTATTTACCTAGTTCCTCTAACTGATTGGGTATCGAATATTGTTCTTGTAATGAAAAAACAAGGAACGATTAGAGTGTGCGCCGATTATATGGATGTAAATCAAGCTTGTCTGAAAGACAACTACCCTACACCCTTCATTGACCAGATAATTGATGAATGTGTCGGATGTGAAATCTTTTCATTTATGGATGGATTTTCTGGGTATAATCAAATTAACATCTGCCCACAGGACTAGTCAAAGACTTCATTTATTTGTCCGTGGGGCACATTTGCATATCGCAAGCTACCCTTTGGTTTAAAGAACGCAGGGGAAAAATTTCAAAGGGCAATGAATTATGCCTTCCTTGACATAAAGAACATCGTTCAACCATATTTCGACGACCTTCCAGCTCATTCGCGAAAGCAGACCGATCATCTGCAGCATTTGAGAGCGATATTTCTACGTTACCAACACTACAAGATACGACTCAATCCACACAAATGTGTGTTCTGTGTAAATTCTGGTCGTTTACTTGGCTTTGTGGTCTCAAAGGATAGGATTCGTCTCGACCCATGTAAGGTTCAGGCAATCATTAATTTTCCTCCACCTTCAAATTTTCTTCAGATTCAGAAACTCCAAGGGAAAGCAAACTTTCTGAGGAGGTTCATTCCAAATTATGCTGAACTTGCTAAAGGTTATACTCATCTATTGAAAAAAGAAGTACCCTTCATCTGGGATCAGGTTGCACAAGCTTCCTTTGATGCTTTAAAGGAATCCCTAATAAAAGCATCATTAATGTATGCTCCTGATTATCAAAAAGACTTTAACCTGTATCTGGCTGCAACGAATACGACCATCGCAATGGTTTTAGTTCAAGAAGACAATGGAATTGAACATCCTATATATTATTTAAGTAGAAACTTAAATGATATGGAAAACAAGTACTCCTACGCTATTCAAGCAATACAAAGATTTCGACACTATGTCCTCTTTCGAAAAACTACCATTTTGTCATATTGCAACCCCATGACTTATATATTGTCGCGACAATTAATGGGGGGGAAATATTCAAAATGGATATCAATTCTACAAGAGTTTGATCTGGACTTTATAAAATCCAAATCAAATAAAGCCTTGGTTTTTGCGGAGTTACTATGCGATCTCCCATCGTCGTCCAATGATGCAACCTCAAAAGAAGCGATCGTGGACGAATCTTTGTTTCTGATGTCTTCAAGCAATCCGTGGTATGGAGACATAATAATCTATCTCCAAACCCAAACATATAGGTCTAATACATCTCACTCGGAACAACGACGCATTGAATACCAAGCAAAAGACTACATGATCGTCGGTGATACGCTTTACCGTCATGGTGTCGATACAGTTCTGCGGAGGTGCCTCACCCACGAGGAGGCCAAAAAAGTCCTGAATGATTTCCATTCAGGCGCGTGTGGGGGGCATCAATCTGGTTACGCTACAGCACAAAAGATTTTACGAGAAGGATACATCTGGCTAACAATGTTCAAAGATTTCATAACTACAGTCAGAAGTTGCCATGCCTGTCAAATCTTCGATCGCAAAACTAGAATACCACCTGCACCTTTGCAACCAGTAGTTGCTAGTGGGCCATTCGCCAAATGGGGCATAGATTTCATGACATGTAACCCCACCTCGGCTGGGGGGCATGGGTATATCATAGTCGTAGTAGACTATTTTACCAAATGGGCTGAGGCGATGCCTACATTAAACAACGTCGGCAAAACAGCTGCCCTCTTCTTTTTCAATCATGTAGTCTCCAGATTCTGCATTCCACAGGCCATAGTCACAAATCATGGATCGCATTTTTGCAATCATGTGATGGTTGAGTTGGCTGCCAAATTAGGGCTGTCCCATGACAGCTCTACTCCGTATTATCCGCAGGCTTACAGACAAGTTGAGGCAATCAACAAGGTCCTGAAGCAAATGCTGCAAAGGATGATTGGAGTCCATAAAAGGAGTTGGCACCTGATCCTATACTCGGCCTTGTGGGCATATAGGACATCGGTAAGGAATTCGACCGGGTTTACACCCTTTCAATTGGTGTATGGCCTGGAAGCAATCCTACGGGTTCAGTGTGAAATCTCGTCCCTCAAACTCGCGGTCGACCTTCTCCCTAGAACTTCAAAAGAGGAGGCTCGTTTCTTGGAACTAATCCAATTGGATGAAACCCGTCATGATGCCTCTTTAGCTAACGAAGCCCACAAGAAGCGAGTCAAGGCGCAGTTCGACAAGAATGTCAAACCCCGTGTCTTCTCAGAAGGTGACCTGGTCTTACTTTACGACCAGGAGTCCAATAAATTGGGAGCAGGTAAGTTCAAGTCTTTATGGATGGGCCCTTATATTGTTAAGTGTGTATTAGAAAAAGGATCCTACGAGTTAGTGGATTATGATGGGATTCCATTGGTGCAACCCTGCAACGGGTTGTACCTTAAGCATCACTATGCTTGACTAAAGATAGTAACCCATATGCTTTTGTTACATTTTTGTTTTCGCTAAGGGTAATTGTTTTGGTTAAGTGATCTACTTTTACATTTGTTGCAGATGTCGAACCTATTGGAATCATTTGTTGGATATGCCGACGGAGCGAGTCGTAGTTCGCGGAACCTATCTTCTGCGGCCTGGGCCATCTTCGATCCAAGCGGTGAGTTAGTGAGTTTCAGAGGGGTATGTATTGGTCGGTCAACGAACAATATTGCTGAATACAGCGCGTTGATAGAACTCCTCTCTGATGCCATCACACGTGGCATACACCGACTCGTCGTCAGGCTAGACTCACAACTCGTCATCCTACAGCTCACTAGTATCTACTCCATATAGAATCCAGCTATCTATCGCATGTTCCTAAGGGTCAAGATTTTGGAAAGGCAGTTTGATTCTATTCAATATTAGCATATTTCCATAAACTTAAACACATTAACGGACTCATTGGCAAATTATGTGTTAGATAGACATTTGCAACATTTATAAAAGAAGCATTTCATCAATATTTGCATCAAGATCATGTAACTTAACCAAAATAAAGCTCCAAAAATCAAAAATATATATATAACTGTTTATGGTTTATACATAATTTTCTGTAACCGAGACAAAATCGGTCAAATGACCCAAAACTCAAAATTCTAGGGGGCACCATAGTCTAATGATGCTGGTGATAACAAGTCACTGCTTGTGCAATCATGCGTAAAAGCCTAGTCCATTGACTCGGCACGCCAGTAGTATTTCGCTGCAACCTCAGAGGCAGCTCGTTAGTCCTCACGTCCAGAATACCAAGAGTGAGACCCTTGACCTGATCCTGCAATGCTGAAAGAGTCTCGGCCACATCAAGGTCGCAAAGGATAGCCCTCCCCATAGCCTCTCCTGCTGGAATGACAGCTAGTGCTCTCAGACGTCTTGCTGGCCGAACTGGTCCAATATCTGCATGGGCACATCATTTTTTATTAGTCTTGATAGAAGAAAGCACGAGAAAATTATAAAAAATGATAAACGGAGATATGGCCAGAGAATTTACCGATAGCACCCCACTTCTCACCAGCCGGCAGCACCAAATCCGGGTCACCCTGGAAATCCATACCAACATATGGACACTCGGCAAAAACCATCTCCTGATGGTTGAACCACTCGAAGAAAGTATCAAAGAAGGAAACTTGGGACTGACTAGCATGTCGAGCCATGAGGTTGACCCATCTCTGCATCCATGGCTCAGTCGGTGGAGGTAAACTAAGTGAAATGTATTGCGGCTGCATCAGTGGGATCTTTTCCAAGGTGAAAGCGGTCAAAATAGAACCATAGTGAAATTATTGGATTTTCCGCTTTTTACCTTGGTCAGTTGTTCTTTCATCATAGGGAGTAATGCATCACACCAGTTGAACACCTTTGGTTCAAGGCATTCCAAGGCGTACTGCATATAGGACCTGTTAGCCACGTGAAGAGTCGCACCACTAGCCAGTCTAGCAAAAGTAAACAGAATGGTCCTCAAGGACCAGTCAATGACATCTTGCATGTTGATATTGCCATCCCTACTCGGCTAATATCCCTCTCTGCAATACCGGTGAATATAATCTCTCACAGATTCGCCCCCACGGGCGAAACCTGATAATGAGAGAGGGGCACCACGCCTCGATAAACCGGTCAAAAAATAGATGTCCATGACAGTCAAGGGGATGGATTTGCCTCTGATCTGAAACACCTGGTTGGTAGGATCCCATGCATCTAGAAAATATTGCAACAAGTTGATTTGTTGCCTCATGCTAGAGCAGGCCACAGTTCTGCAGTGCAGTTACCATACCTAGATCATGTAAAGCAACCATGTCCTCTTCTTCATGTTCACGTTCTTGCCATGTAACAACCATTTTTCTCCGATGAATCTCTACAAAACAAGCAAGAGAAGAATCAAGGTCCTGATTTGGCAAAAAACAGGCAAAAATTCCATGAGAAAACAGTGCAAAAGTTTCCCTTCTCGCGCCCATCACACCCCAGCAGTGTACTGGGTGAGATGCATACTGACTGGCCAATGGCCAAGCCAGTATGCATTGCACCTTTCAATATAGGAAGGGTGCGATGGAGCCAGGGCGAATTTTTCAAACCCCAGGGGCTCAAAAAAATAGGGAAACATGCTCAGAATTCAAAAAGGAAGGAATGCAACTGAAGAGCTCAAGTTTAGCTCTTACCTGGTCCAGACGGTGCCAAGAATCATCCATAGAATCTCCCAGAATCAGCTAGTGAAAATCAAGGGGGGGAGGCACCTCTAGAGCTCCAACAAATCAAAGTTCAAATGAAATGGTAAAATGAGGGGTAAAAACCACTTTTAAATTACTTTTCACGTAATTCGAGTAAGGTATTAGTGCTTTAACTCATTTTTTAAGCATGTATTGTTCATTTCTAATTGGTTTGATGAAGCAATTGAACAAGCAGTACGACCATCAAAAGAATAAAGTGTTAGTGGTGAAATCTAATAATAAATGACCATTATCACGAGCAGTTTTTATGTGAAGTTCAAGCTCATTAAAAATTAAACCTAAGCAATGAGCAAATGTTTCTCCCAGAGTTTAAGCTCATTAAAAAATGAACCAATTTCTGGTAAATAACCATTGTGAATGCATTATCATTAGCTTTTGAGCCTTGGTCGTGTTCTCATCATCACCTCCACTCTGTTTTAGCCGATCATTCACCTCCATTTGATTGTTTACCCCTTTTGAGGAACAGCTACGAAGAGTGATTCTGTTAGCCATCCTTGTGACACTGCCATGATTGGAAATTCCAAACCTTGCTTGGAATCAATTGCTACCCGAAATTATCACTCATTCCTCAAAAAATGAGTCTCCTTTAAGCTCTTTTTGTCTGACTCGTAAAATATGAAAAGATTGCCAAGCAGTTGGCCTCTCCAACTCATTAAAGCTACCAGGAGTGCTATCCCTCCTCTAGATTTTAATCTTTTTGGACCTGAGGGATTATTACACAAAAAGATCGAGCGCTTGTTTTGTTCGGCTCGTTAAAATTATCAAAAATTCATCCCTTTCGTATTATTTTATACTTTTTCGGACTTAAGGGATTATATGACGAAAAAGGATTATTGGAGTTTCCTTTACGTCCCTTTCAGACTCTCTAAAATTGAAAAGGACCGAGTTATCTTTGTCGTTAAACTCGTTAAAACCAATAGCGACAAACTTGTCCATATAGACAAGAACGAGTTTCACTGTCGCTAGGCTCGTTAAAACATAGCGACGGGTTTGCCCGAAGGGAAAATTATAGAACAAGCATATGTTATCCTCCTCAAGCTTGATAAAAATAAAGAGGTATTGGTCAGAAATGACTGGGGAAAATTGGGAAGAAAACTTGAAGAAACTTTATCGGTAGCAAAGTCGCTCTTGAACATGACACTTTCACTCCATGTCTGAGTCGGGTTGGGTTATTCCGTTCACCGATCATATTACCATTGGTCCATCGTACCATCCATCTTTGGGGTTAACGCTACCAATCCATTTCAAGTGTCACTGATATGTTCAAGAGAAGTCGATCAGAGAATTTACCAACACATCTTGTGTCTCATCCACTGCAATACCTTTAGGCTTCATTCTTTCATGGCCACCACCCTAAACCCTATATCATCAGATCGTTTTCACCTCCAAAAGTCACTTGCTCCATTCCGTGTCATAGATGTAGGATTCATTAAGGCCCTCCTATGACAGGTCACTTCTTGTCGACATCAGCTCATTATCCAAGAAGTCGACCTAGGAACAACCCTTTCAGTACTTTGAAGCTTGCATGCCTCAATGGCAAGTTTCTCACTTTCGGCGACAGGTTTACATCAATGGCCTTCGACCGAGAGATTTTGCGTGGTGTTCGACACCAAGTCCCATTTTCACACCACGTGAATTGTACTGCCGTACCTTGAGGGTCATCATCATTATCGGTGATTCCTCTCACACTTGTTAACAGCTTACATCATTGGCTGGTAATTAGGTGATGTCTTTCCATGTTCGACTCCAAAACATTTTTTACATGGATCGACTTGTACTTTGGGAAAATATTGGACAAGTTTGAAGACCCCGAATCTAGTTTCATCCATCCGGGTTGCGATATATTCAGGAAAATAAAGACATCAAATGTACATCATTGCTGCACAGATGATCATCTGAATCAAAGGATGATGGCTCTATCAGAATCATCAGTCTGCCACACAGACGGTTGTCTGTCCTATGTACATGAAAATGAATTTATAAAGCTGAGCATGGGAATGCCTGCCTCAGCTAGATCATGAAAATATTATGAAGATAATGTATTGTATTGTATCTTATTATAGGTCGCCTTCCAGTTCGAAAAACCTCGGATCCTCATGATAAAGCATTTCACCCGACATCAAAAGATTAACGACCTCATGCTTTAGGGGGCAACTGTTATAGACATTTTTGGGCACTGCAACCCCAATCATATATGTCCATAAAACAAGGGCTTCTGAGTCCCTAAAAGTGTTGTTTCATGCCCTAAAGAAACAAGGTCAGCTGATTACATCATCTCCCAGAAGTTCTCCACAGGAAACTGCTCAGAACTGGTCAAAACTAGACCATACAGGTTGCTCAGTGCTAAGGGTGCGATGCATCTCACCTGCCCAGTGCAAAAAGTGCAATGCATACTGGAAAGCCCTTCTATAGGGTGCGATGGGCGAGAATGGACAAATGGCAGAGACAATTTGCAAGGTGGATGATCATGGAATCTTCCAGAAACTTCTCCTGTGACACTTGCCTCTCTGAATTCGCCCAGGGATGAGTAAGAGATCATCAATCTCCAAGTGGAATCAAGAACTATCAGAGAGAAGACACTAATCAAAATCCCAGAAGATGACTCACCTCCCTGTAATCATCTATATATGGATCCCTCATCCCAGAGATCTAGAGGCTGGAATTTTGTATCTTGTAAGGAAGTGATGTTGGTTTCTTGGTGGAATATCATAGTGTTGGGTGATCTAAGCTTTTCATGAGGTGAAGAAGGGCTTTCATGCTGGGAGGATGACGCTGGGTCAAATCAATATTGTAATCCTCTCTTCTAATCTTTATATCAATAAAGCTATTCAAGTTTTCCTCCACATTCTTGTATGTTTGAAAGTATATGCATTTGTGTGGTCAATATATATCTGGTCCTATATTGTTTGTGATTGTAGATCTCTGCACTTTGAAGGTATTATGCTGCTTTGACTTTACAGGTACTCTTTGAAGCGGAGTGGTCAAGGGAGAAGTGGCAAAAACCTGTCGGTGAGGAGAAGGAACAAGCAAAGAACCAAGTGAAGGATTGAGGTTGGTATTCTTTGATCTTCTCCTATCTACTTCTCATAAAGGAATGTGAAAGTAACTTTAATCTGTTTGTTTCTAAGATAGCTACCCATCTTAGTGGAACTAGCAGCTCTGCATAGACACTAGATTTCCTGATAACAAATACAGACAAAAATAATCATGAAAGAGGGTAAGGATGAAAGGGAGGTAGTAAGCATAGGAGACAAAGAAAAAGTTGGAACAAGAGAAAAAGTAGAAGAAAAAGTAAATCGACAACTACAAAGTAAAAGTAACCAACAACAGTTTGAAGAGTTAGTGGACAACAACAACAGCCTAAAACAAAGAGAAAGAGGCAGAAGTAAGAGGCACAGTATGGACTGGTCCAAAGATGTGCTGGAAAAAGAAATTGAAGAATTGTGGCAGCTGATGATGAAACAGGCCATAGAGAGAAAGTTGATGACAACAGGAAGGATGATCAATCAAAACTTGAACCTGATTGACAAGGAGAAGAAGATGGAGCAGAAGACAGTAGAAGTACAGCAGCAGCAAAAGAACAAAGCATTTGGGTAGCTACAAACTAAAGTTTGGGACCCTAGAGGTTTTTTCAATCAACTTATGAAGACACATGATCAGGAGATCATGAATATTTTCTACTTTGGGAGTCTAATGCAGGAGCATTCAACCCAAGGAAAATCATTGTATTTTAGTAGACATAGGGGGGTCATGTGTTTTGGGGAAATTGGTTTCCTAAGTGTTAAGTTAATGTAATATTTAGGCTTTTAAGTGAGTAGGATAGGAATTAATTAGATGTGTGAGGATGTTTGTAAATGCTCTTGAATAAAGGAGAACATGAGTGGTTAATAATGACAAAAGAGTAAGAAGTCAATTATAACTCTTAAAGGTAGTTTCATTATTCGAGGGACTAGAGAGAGTTCTTAGGGATTAAATGAAGTTAGAAGTGGACATAGAGTTCGTTTAGGAGTCAGTTCAGTAGATCTAGGATTTGAACTAGAATTAGTTCAACAGAACCTTTCTGGTATAAATGTAAGCCTACGGGCAGAGTGAAGAAGGGGAGAGGCCACTGATACTAAAGATTAGGTCTGTGAGAGATAGAGAGTCTTGGATATGTAATCAATTGTTCATCTATATATATATATATATATATATATATACAAAGGTTTATTCCATAGCTGTGTAAGTGTGTGGAACTTATATCGAATGATTGAATTACATGAAAGTTATGAATTCATAGGTTCTGTGACAGAGGTTGCAGGAAAAGTTCTATAGAACGCGCAGAGAGGAAGAATGATTCAGAGGAATCATAACAGATTATTTAATCCAGTTCAAGGATCAAAGTGAAGCTCTGGAGAGAAGTAGCGAAGTGAGGATTCACAAAGGTTAAGCTCAGAGAAAAGGTTGAGAAACGGAAAAGCGGAAGTCAAAACCCTGAAGAAAACCCCAAAACCACAGAGAAAACACTGAAAATAACGTAAATTCTAAGTAAAAGGGAAGAGTGGAGAAGTGAAGTATCGGCATAGAGGAACCGTTGGATCTCGAAGATCAATAGACGAGGTTGTCAGATGAATAATGACTAAGATTAAATCGCAAGGATTAAGATCAAGGAATGAATGGTGGACGTTAACCAAGAAGAAAGGCAGCTATAAGCGGAAGTTGTATTTCGAGTGAGGTCAAACCCACAAGTGGTATGGAAGGGTGAGCGCCTGATTCCACTCACCATTCGGCACGTAGTACAAAGGTGGTGAAGGGAAACCGCTTTATCGAGTGGTTAATCCCCATGCTTGTTGTTTATCCAAAACTAACATCAACCATCATATATGAAGAAGGAAGATTGACGGCGAAGGGTCGTCATTCTGTTCTGTTGATCGTGTGAAAGTCCTACTGTCAAATCGAGTCTAGATCGACGGTCATAATTTGATCACTGATCGGAGGTTGAATAGAGAGCACAATGGAAAGGTGATGGATGAGTGTGGACCCGACGATAATTATAGTTGCGAGTGTATGATATTTGAAGTCTGGTCTTAAGCATTCGGGTCAGTTTTTCCATGTTTTCCTTTGTATTGCATTAAAGTGTGAAGGAGCGATAAGAACCAGACCTGAGAAGGTTTATAAGCACAATTGTATAGTATTCGAAATCCGACAATGTAATCGCATATCGGATGCGGAGGAGGTGTGTTAATGTGACCACAGAGAGCCCCGATTGTGATCAACGATAAAAGGGGAAACCTTGGAAACTATGCAAGGCTTTAAAAAAGGTGAAAAGGTAAGTTATGCATGTTTATGTGTATTTCTATTTATAATATAAATAAAGCGCCAATAGAGAGTTTTTATGGGTTAAGTCCACATTAACCAAAGTTTAAAGGGAGAAGGTTATATATATGTGGTTAAAGGGTTAGCAAAAGCTTAAACTAAGGTTTATGGGAGTGAATGAGTCCCGATAGAAGGGTTTAATGAAAGGCTTTAATAAAGTCATAAATGAAGGCTTGAGGGTTGATTAAAATCCTGATAAGTGGATATTGCCTAAGGGTTAGGCTATGTTGGGTTAAATAAATTATTCCGCAGAGATTAAGAAAAGGGGGCGTTAACCATATTCTAATTGAAGATTTGACTCCTTTGAGAGTTAAATTCCTGGGACAAAGGTGCTTATGCATTTTACATGCATAATGTGTGTGTAAGCAGGGGTAACCTTGCATCACATGTTGACACATATCTAAAAGATATCTATCTTCAAGGCTCTTCATCTTTTTCAGATTGTCATTAGAGTCTACATATCTTTCCAGGAGATTTCCTAGTCAGATCTTCTTGGTCTTTTGGATGTTGATTTCCTTCATTATGGTTGCATATCTCACGATCTCTTCCTTCCTCCGACATTACATTTATAGGATCTTGCAATCAAAGTTTCTTAGTCAACTACCTCATACCTCATAGGAGGACATATTATGTTGATTTCATCTAGTGTGACTTATGCCTTTCTGCATCTTTTCAGAGGAGGAGATCCTTTTCTCTTGATCATTCTTGTTAAGATAGAAGTGATGATATATATTACCTGCAACCATACGACGTGACATTATAAAATTAAATACATGCATAAATACCTCATTTTATCTTTAGGTCATCTCGGCTTCGCCCAAAAACTTCCTTGATTGAAGAGGTCTTCAATCTCTTGATCTGATTCATGTCACCACACTATTATCTTATGGATTCCATAAGTTGGAGTTCTTGTTGAGACACTTGCTTCCTCTCTAGATTAGTGAGCCCTGCAATGAGGATTCTAGCAGAGAATTTTTAAGGATCTTGTATATCCCCAACTGGCAGATGTTTCCTTCTTGACTTGATGACATATGATGACCCTTAGATGACTTCTTTCTTTTATTCAATGTCCACTGAGGTTCCCAAGAGCTTTATATCCTACATGTCTGTTTTCCATGGATTTTGTCCTTTATGACTTCCATGGTGATGTCACAATCTCTTGTTTCTAATGATTCGATGATGCCATGATGCATCTTATTATCATTCTCATATCTTATATTACAATATTTAGGAGTTGATTATAGGACCCTTTTGTGAGGGATACTATCTTTTTCATAGGAGAGATTTGATTGATACTCCCTCTTTCCTTGGCCCCTTCTTTTTTAGCTTCCTCCATCTTTCATCGATATGAGCCTTCAAAATATTTCTAATGCATTGAGTTTTTACTATATTTATTTTTGCCTTTGCTTGAGGACCAACCTTGCTTTTCCTTTCTACACATGATTGAATTCTTTTATACTTTCATACTTTTGTCTGCGACTCGTCTTTCTCTATCTAGCATAGATACCACAAATTTTCAGATGAGATAACCTTCTTGTTCACTAACATTAGTTACCTTGCTTATCAATGATGACTACCTTCTTATCATCTTTCCTTATTCTATGCAAGTACTTTTGATTATCTAACCGATTTATACGTCCCCTTGCAATCATGAAATCATTTAACCAAATCTGATTATAAAATTAAAAGATACTTACTTGGTGTGTGAAGAGGAGATCTTCACCTTGATGATTCTTTTGCTTGAGCTGCCCACCATTAGTATCCTTTCAGCACTAGTTTCTGGGAGGCCTTCTAGTATCATGACATCATTGGGACTGCTTCATGACCTTCCCAATTCATTTTGATGTATTTTTGACTTCAACATATTGTTGATATGTTAGTGATACTATGTTCTGACCCGAGCACCATGCTATTGAGATCATAATCATAAACATAATTCGAGACTGTGATAAGCATATTGGTATGACACTGCATAGTGACGTTTATGTGCATTGTGTAGAGGGGCAATGTACTGAGAGCCCAAATTTGAAAATGAATAACATAACTGATTTGTGGGTGGCACTGTATAGATATACTATCTCGCCACTGGAACTGCCTTTTGTGACAACTATACTGAGTTAGTGAAGTAATCATGGATTGTAAGAGGTACTCCTTGGATTACTTCTACAATATATATATACCTGAGACTATCTTTTATGGCATGGACAAAGTTCAATGATCAAGAAGTGAGGCTCCCTGACATACTTCATCAAACTGAGAAAATGCATGACTGTAATTATGATTATTGTTGACCTGCTTGTTGTATACTTGCTCCTCTAATTATTTCAACCTTCTTTGATATCCTTGAAGACAGATCCTTGTATATCTATTTTGCTGCCCTTCATTTTTGTTAGGCCCCTATACTACTAGTGTAACCCCTTATTGTTATTAGTACAACCCACTTATTATATTGATGTACCCATGTAGTGCCCATATTGTTACTATTGTGCCCCATAGAAGCCCACTATTGTTATTATTGTGCCCTTACATTATTATTGTTATGTCAGCTCTGATTATGTTATGACCCCTTGGACTCCTATATATAGAAAGGAGGTCTTTTCATTTGTATCATCCAAGAATTGTTCATTTATGTAATCTAAAGGAGGTTTCCCCCTTGAAGAGGCTGAATTCTAAGGCGTTGGTCTATCTTTTCTATCTTTTCTTGAGCTAGTTTCATAACATTTGGTATCAGAGCTTTGGATTCAAGGGTTTCGCTGCCCCAAATAGGTCTTCGTGGAATTTTCACTATAACTTTTTTTCTGCGACGTTTCAGAAGTTTCAAAAAAACCCATTTGAGAAGAAATTGCGCTGAACCCCGGGTCCGAATTTCAGAGCTTTTCGCACTATATTTGCGGAGATATGATCTGAGGAAGTTGGTCTTTTTGTAGACTCCTGAATTACATTCCAAACAGGTGACCTGGGGAAATCGTCATAACTTTCTCTCTGGGGATCGGATTGAAATTTCATAAGAAGGTACAGAAAGAGGACGAACTGTAGTTTCTTGTATGCATTTTTCAGATCCAAAGGTCAAAACAGGGACACGTGGTACGTCGTACAAGTTCGCTCTACTAAATTTGTCTATAATCAGGTCATTGTGGGAGATTTAACATAACTCTTCATTGGAAAATCCAATTGGGATCAAACTGGTGGCATTGGAAAGAGGACACAGAGGGCTAGCATAGGTAGCAATTTCAGAACTTAAAGATCTGAAAGTACAGAGTTACAGTCGTTTCAAGATCGAGCTCCTAAAATCAAGAAAAAGCAAGATGAGGAAGTTTGATGGCAAGGATCCGGTAAATTGGATACTTCAGATGGAGCAATATTTTGATCTACATGGTGTACAACTGTTACAAAAGGTATGTATTGCATCTTCATATTTAGAACCAGATCAATTTTTATGGTACGAAGGGCTTTTTTCTCGTAAACAACTTGTTACGTGGTCAATTTTCACGGAGGAAATGATAGCACATTATGAGGATACAAAGAGCAACACCTTCTTTAGAGCAACACCACAACAATTGGAAAGAGTAAAAGGGCTTTGTGACATAGTGGAAAGAAAAATTATGGAAACCAGGAAGTGTACCCCTCACAACTATAAAGATGGAATTGTTGTTTCTCCTAGCCTTCCACAACCTACAAGGGTTACACCACAACAATTGGAAGAAAAAAGAGAAAAAGGGCTTTGTTACAATTGTGATAGCAAATGCACTAAAGGTCATAAGTGTGCTAAGAAGAAATTATTTTGCATAGAATATGAAGAGGAGGAAGAAAAGGATCAAGAAACATCAAAAGAAGAAGATATACGCCAGGACCCCACCCCAGAGAAAGAAGAAATGAATCAGACCATATCTTGTAAAGCATTGGCAAGAATTACCACTCCTCAAACTCTCAAGATAGAAGGACATATCAAGAAGAAAAAGGTGCAAGAAGTGAAAGATCACATCGAGAAAGAAGAAATGAATCCAACCATATCTTGTAATTCATTGTTCGAAATTACCACCCCTCAAACTATCAAGATAGAAGGACATATCAAGAAGAAAAATGTTCAAGAAGTGAATGATCACATCGAGCATCAACAACAAGTTCTCCAACTTTTAAAGGATAAGGCCACTTCGGTGCAAAATCAAATGAAACAACAGGTAGATCAACATCGTAGTGAAAAATGTTTTGATGTAAGTGATTGGGTATTTTTACAGCTACATCTCAAGCAAGCTATTTATGAGAAGGAAATGTTGGCAATACTACATGCACTTAAAAAATGGTGACCTTACCGAATGGGAAGACTCTTCAAGGAAGAGGATGTGGAAGCATTGTTTTGTGCTATTTATATTATCCAACCAGATTGGGTAAATGAAGCAAGGGATGAATGGAAGAAGGACGAAGAAGTATGGCCAATTATTCAAAAGTTGCAAAAGATCCCAATTCAAACAATATTTCCAGAAATTGAAGAGGAAGGAAAAATCATATTGGAACCTGGAGCAGTCAAAGAAACAAGAACCCGACAGCTACGAAATCGATCAATTTCAGAGTATCTCATCAAGTGGAAGAACTTACCCGCTGAAGATTCCACATGGGAGGACAAGAATTTTATACAGAAGCATCAAGAACTACTCAAGCGTTGAGGACAACGCTTTTTGAAGGAGAGGGGCATGTTAGGCCCCTATATTACTAGTGTAACCCCTTGTTGTTATTAGTACAACCCACTTATTATATTGATGTACCCATGTAGTGCCCATATTTTTACTATTGTGCCCCATTGAAGCCCACTATTGTTATTATTGTGCCCTTACGTTATTATTGTTATGTCGGCTCTGATTATGTTATGACCCCTTGGACTCCTATATATAGAAAGGAGGTCTTTTCATTTGTATCATCCAAGAATTGTTCATTTATGTAATGTAAAGGAGGTTGCCCCCTTGAAGAGGCTAAATTCTAAAGCATTGGTCTATCTTTTCTATCTTTTCTTGAGCTGGTTTCATAACAATTTCACTTTAGCACCTTAGCTCTGATACCATGTTGAAGAATCTAGGGCAAATGGGATTGATGTGATTCTTGTAGAATTGATAACAATTTGTGAAGTGCTTTTGCAATTTACCTTAGTTTGATCTTTTTCTTATTATTAGTGTGTGTGTTTGCTTCATCAAACTACTACCAAAACAAAGAAACAAGAACACAATATGTTTGGCATTCTGCCAGGGCTAAAACCTCTCCCTCTTAGAGAGGAAAACTCGCACTAAATTCTTCTTATGGAGATTCAATTGATGAACACCAAGACCATGACACTTGACCCTCTCTGCCACTCCAAGACCAAGACACCATTCTTCTTCCTTGTCACTACTGACATCATCATTATTGTTGCAGCTTCATTGATGTACCCTCACCAAGATCTTCACCATATCACTAAGATCTCCATGAGGTCTGCTCCTAGATTCACTGAGATCATGACTTGTCTTATCATAGCTCTGCCTTTAACGAAATCATGGTTGCACTCTTACATAACATGTCTTCACTAATGCACCAAATTTCGTGTCTTATCTTCACTAGGATTATAACTGAAAACTTTATCTGCATAAGGATCATGATTGATGTTATGATAATAGTGATGATTGTGTCTATACTTCATTGAAATTCTTATGAAGGTCAAAACCATTACTGTAACCCTGTGACTAGGTTGAGATAGAAGAGAGATATGCGATGGCTTCATTGTAGTTATCACCGAGACTGCACTTCGCCATCCCGCACCTATCTGAGATGATGTCCTGTACCATTCGAGATTCAGTTATGTGCCATCCGAGATTTTGTTATGTACCATCTAAGATTCTACCTGCACCTATCTGAGAATTTCAGAGCCTTTGCTGAGATGTCTTCTTGTCTTTTGTGGATACCCCAACTCGGTATATATAGTGGTTGTGTCTCTAGTTTGAGCCGACTTGTTCAGGTGAATGACATGTCATTCTTTAGTCATTAATATATATATTTTTGCTGGCCGACATGATGTCTTTTCATTTCTTTGTTTCCAGGCTTCTTCTTTATAGGATGATGCTTGTCTTGGAGGGTTGCTTGACACTAGGTTGACTCTTGTTTATTACATAGATGCTCAAGAAGAGCTCTTCAATAAAATTTAATCTTTGACTTTCCTAGACCTATAGAATGAGCAAGAAACTCATTCATATAATTTATAAAAATAATAATTCTTTTTCTTGACAAGTACAAAGATCAAAATTACATTAACGAATACCGATCCTAGTTACCCTTTTCTTCAAAATTATAGTCCTTGGGAAATCCATAGTTTGGTTGAGTTGTTTAATTTGATGGACTTGAATACAAAGAGTTCTAGCAGGTAAGTGGATTGCATTAAGCTGGTTTTGCAAAACCTATACATGTTACAGAGTATACATGTTAATATAGTTGACATCAATGCCAACACAATTTTTTCCACTAGCTCAACATCTACTGCCACCAACTAGAATGCTAATTTGGTTGAAATCAATGCCAACACGCTTGCTACCAGTAGCAATCGAGACACTACCAACTATCCAACAACTATTCAACACATGATAATGGCTCGAAATCAACTTGAAGTCTTCTGATTGATGGACTTGAATACAAAGAGTTCTAGCAGGTAAGTGGATTGCATTAAGTTGGTTTTGCAAAACCTATACATGTTACAGAGTATACATGCTAATCTAGTTGACAGCAATGCCAACACAGTTGTTTCCACTAGCTCAACATCTACTGCCACCAACTAGAATGCTAATTTGGTTGAAATCAATGCCAACACGCTTGCTACCAGTAGCCATCGAGACATTGCCAACTATCCAACAACTGTTCAACACAGGATAATAGCTTGAAATCAACTTGAAGTCTTCTGATTGGATTTTTATTTTTAAATTATAACTATTTTACTATTTTATGCATAGCTTGTTTTAAGTTCAGTTGAAAGAATATTAGAGGCCCGGTTTCTCCATTTTGGTTGTAAAAATATTATAAATAGAGCCCTTGAACTCATGCAAAGAGTTCTAAATTTTTGCAAAAGAGCTTCAGTTGCACTATTGTACTCAAGTCCTTTTTATTAATAAATCTAAACCACTTTGATTCCAGTGTGCAAAGACAAATAGTAAAATTGGTACTTTTACCTTCTGTGTTTTATGTTTATCTTTAAAAGTATCAATATACATATATTTAAACTGTGGCATTGTTCCTTGCACTTTGATTTTCATTGATTCAAGCATAATCACTATTGGCAAATCTTTGAATGACCATATATTTTGATAAATGAGTAGGATCGACATAAAGTTTATATCGTCGGAAGGTCTCGATGAGAAGAACACAATAGTGAGGTCTATTTCATTTTAAAGGGTTCAAAAAATGTCAAAAAAAAAGACACCATTTCCATAAGTAAACCTTGTACGTCGAGTCATCATGGTCCTTTCATCTTTAATGTGGCCTATATGGGGTAAGGGAGAGTGTTACAGTTGATATTATGCGGCAACGTAATATATATTAACATTCAACTTCTAATCCCAAAATTTAGGACAAAATTTGTCAGACATTTTCTAAAAATTTTTTATGGTTATTAATATTTTTCTTAGATTTAAATGAAAAATATAAGTGTGTTAATGTAATACAATGTAAAAACTGCAGAGTTAAAAAAGTTGTAAGTAGAAAAAAAAAAAGGAAAATAATACATGATCTGATAAGTAAAAAAATTGATAATGTTATATAGAATTTTATTAAAGAAATTCTTCCATGGTTAAAGAAAAATGTTTTCAAAACAAAGTAAATGGGTATATAGGAAAACATAATTTAAAAGACAAACAATTTAAAGGAATGATATAATATGGAATTATATCAAAGAAATTCTTTGACCATTAAAGTGAATAAGATGCGTTAGAGGAAAATTGGGTTGTCAAGCACAATCTTTTCCCAAGAAAATAAATCTCTTTTCTTTGTTATGTTAACTGGCCAAGAGGTGCTCTACAACCCAATTTAGGGTGGATGGGTGAGCATTAGATGTAAAATATTTTTTAAATTCAATTCTCTTCTTTTCTTTTTGTAAATTTTTTAGTTAATAAAATTACAAACAATTTTTTAGATAAAAGAAAGTATAATATACATATCACATTAAAATATATAACATGTAAATAGTACTTATAGATTAACACCCATTTCATCATATAAATTAAAATAATGATTGCATAACCATCTTTAAATTTAATTAATAAGTTTATAAAAATTTAGTATGTACAATATAACAAGATTTTTAATCATGAATATTTACCATGGATATTATTAACTTTTAAATTTTTTTTTTTACAATACCATGGGCCAATACCGAGAAGAGAAAGATAGAGAGAGGGAGGGAGAGAGGGAGAGGAGGGAAGAAAATCATAATACCCTGGGATAATACCATGGTTTATCAATACCATGGGCCATCTATGTTTTTTATTATTATGTTATGGATCTAGGCTTTTAATTATTCTGTTACAATACCATGGGCCAATACCATGGTTTATCAATACCACATGCCCAAAAACCATAACTTAATTCAAAATCAAAATATTTTACAAATACTTTATTTTAATTTAATTTTATAACATTTTTGAATTAAATCTAAAAGAAAAAAGGTTATAATTACTTTTGAGGTATATCTAAACCCTTCATCATTAGGGGAATTTTGAGATCTAAAATGGGTCTCCTAAGGAAATTATAAAATAATAGTGGAAATAATAAAATAATATTAGATTACGTCGTCAAATTTTAGAGGGAAAAGAGAAAAACTATTTTGTCAATTGGTATTTTCAACTCATCTTCCTATGGGTTTACTCAAATTTCTAGCAGAAACACTCGTTGGATGCAAAATTTGATTCTTCATCCAATGAGTACCCTTACACGAAAAATGAGAAATACATGAAAAGGGTGATTGCAATCACGTTTTTTCATGTATTTCTCATTTTTCATGTACCAAATTCCATCGAAAGTATGCAACATGGGTACTCCTTGGATGAGGAATTAAATTTTGCATCCAATGAGTACTCCGGCACAAAATTTGAGTAAAACCTTAGGGAGATAAGTTGAAAATACGAGTTGAAAAAGTAGTTTTATTATTTTATTATTTTTTAATCCTTTTATTTTTTTATTCAAAAAATGGTGAATCGTTCCCATGGTTCACATTATCATCTTGAATCCTATTGGTTCTTATAAAGTTTATTTTGGTTGTACAGTTTTTTAGGAGGCTCATTTTAGACCTCAAAATTCCCCTAATGTCTCGCGAGTATTAAACATATTCCCATAGAGATTAAATCGAGGATTGATGCATTTTAACCAAGGATCTAAGCAAAGAGAGAAAACAAAGTGACTAACAATGATAGAGGAAAGACAGTGCATACTTCTTTTAAGTTTTTTATTATTGTATTTTCTTTGACATGATTGATCCAAAATATAGGTTTAATATTTTACAACTAATTATATATTTTTTAATTTAGATACTTTCTTAAATACAATACAATGAGATCATATTTAAGAGAGAGAGTGTGAGATGGAGGGGGAATAGAGTGGGGGAGAGAGACATAGAGGTGGGAGAGATAAAGAGAAAGAAGAAGGAAGAGAGAGAGGAGGGGGAGAGAGGAGGAGAGAGGGATGGATTTGGAGGGGAAAATAGAGGGAGGGAAGAACAAAGACATTGAGAGATAGAGGTGGAGAGAGAGAGAGGGAGTGATAAGGGAGAGATGAAGATGGAATGAGGAAGAGAGGAGACAAGGGAAGGGAGAGAAAAGGAGAGGATAAAGATAAGGAAAGAAGGGGAAGAGAGAGATAGGGAAACACAAATATGAAGGCAGGGGAGCGAAAGGGGAGAGAGAGGGAGATAGTGATAGAGTTGGAGGGTGGAGAGAGAGAGTATGTGTGATGGGGGGGAGAGACAGAGGGAGGTGGGAGAGAAAGGGAGAGAGAGGAAGGAAGAGAGAGGGGACTTGAGAGAGAGGAGAGAGGGGGGAGAGAGAGATGGAGTTGGAAGGGGGAAAGAGAGGGAGGGAAGAATAAAGAAATTGAGAGATAGAGGTGGAGAGAGAGAGGGAGTGATAAGGGAGAGATGAAGATGGAATGAGGAAGAGAGGAGACGAGGGAAGGGAGAGAAAAGGAGAGGATTGATCAGGTACTCAGTGTTTATCTCAAAAATCAAAGTTCTCAGAATGGATTGAAACCTGAACGACTGCGTATACCTCAGAAAAATGATTCTAATGCAACTAGTTTCATTGAAAACTGAGTTTGTATGAGTAAGTTATTGAGTTATGTTCGCTTTGCTAAATAAGCAAAATTTTGCAAAAAAAAATCCTAGTCACTACACAGTCAGCAGTCCGTACTGCTGATGTGGCAAGTGACTAGGAAGGGTCAACTTGGTCAACATTCAATCATGTCTCGACAAGTGTCACAGTGTGATTGGTTGCAGTTGGTGATGTGGCAGGTGTGTTGGCGCATTTATATTGGTTAGTTTTGGACCAATGAGAGAATTCCACTTGGAAAGCTCAGAGGCCACCACATGGCACCTCACAACGGCCTAGCGCTTGGAGCAGTTCAAAAAAAATATTATGGAGGCACCAGGGTTCAATGCCATGACCTGCCCCCCGCATACCAAGCTCTCTACCACCTCCACTACCGCATGTTCCTTACCACCATAGTTCTTCATATATATTTGAAGTGTAATTTTTATGGAATGGGCGGTTAGGAGGGCCATCCCTCCACATGTGAACAGGGTACAGTTACCGAAAACAGTTAGGTAGGTGGCTTTATAAACCGTCACCCCAACAGTTACTGCAAAACATGTGGACACCCCAATGGTTACCACAAAGGGTTTATGCAACGACTCCACAAACCATTACCCTGACTATTACCGAAACACATGTGAACAAGTCATGGTTACGTTGGAGGTTAGTTAATGTGACAACTAGCTCTACGAAACCCTGCTACTAACCACAGCATGTGAACCCTCCACAAAGACTGCCAATGGTTTCGGGAAGAAGTTAACCTAATCCACGCAATTAGCGCTAATCTTCCAGCTAATCACGGTTAGAATTTAATTAATCTGGAGTTAAACTGACGGTGTTTTAGTGAACTCCATAATTTTTGGTGCCAAACCCAAATTTAGCGACCCTAACTGGACTTATTCCAGTTTTAGAGGAGCTTTTCCAGGGAAAAACTGTCAGAGGCATAACTGGAGAAATTTTCAACTAAATTGAGCTCAGGAAAAGGTATTCCTAGCTAATTTCGACATTATGAACACATTGGTGTAGGTATCAGGAGAAACAAAGCTTTGTAATCAACATTTTTTTCCATATTAAGCTAATATAGAGGCCCAAGCCATGGAAGATGGACCAAGGAGATGTAGTCAAGGAGGGGTGAACTCCTTCATCAAAACACTGTATTAAAGAGTCTCTTTGATGGCTTGCTGTACTTTTTATTGTTTTTGTTAAAAATTGTTCTTTTAAGCTATTTTGGTTATGAATGTCACGTTAAACTTGATGAAATTTACTTGTTTCAATCACCAAACAACCTAAGGAAACTTATGCACATGAAGCAATGAACAAGAACATGTTTATAAATTTGTAATTGAAATTAGCATAGAAAAACTAACATTGAATAACAAATCAAGTTGGTATCAGAGCAAAGGTTTATTTGCTTGATTGCTTGAGTTGTGTGCAATTAGGGTTTTAATGGTTGCAAAATTGTGATGCTTACAAGGTTAAGGTTGCAGAGAGGAGAAGGGAAATTGTTGGTTGCAACTCCTGAGGTAATTCCCAAAAGAAGGAGAGCCACAAGGCCAAAATCTCCACCACCCAAGTTCTGATTCCAACTGCACTTGAAACTCCCCAAATTTTTCCTTCAATTGAGATTGAAGAGGTACAAGCAGTACCAATTTATGAGCCTGAATACAAATCCATTATGTCTGGAGAAAGAGAGCATGAAGGTCCTTCTTTAGAAGAGGAAGAATTCAAGAAAGCTTTCTTCACTTTAACTGAGATGGTTAAAGTCTTCTATGAAGAGAGGAACACTAGAATGGTTGGAGAAAGTTCTAAACCTCCACATGGAGAAGGAAGCTCAGGAAACAAAAAAGATGATAAGAAGGATTCCAAGGGTAATGGAGGGAAGCCACCTCCATCTCCACCATCTTCATCATCTTCCTCATAATCTTCGTCATCCTCAACATCTCAAACATCTTTCACTTCCACCACCAAAACTATCCATACTCGTTCCCAAACCCCAAAAGGAAAAACTCTCTTACTCAAATTGGACATTAAGTTTGAACGTCCCATGTACAATGGAGAGGTGAATGCGGCAAAGTTAGACATTTGGATTCAACAATTGGAGGTAGACTATAGAATTCAGAACCTTCAAGAAGATGACATAAAGATCCAGTTGGCTTCATTGAGGCTAGAAGGAGCAGCATTAGTCTGGTGGGAAGCAAAGACTCAAAAGGAAATGCAAATTCATGGTAAGATATCCATTTCTTGGGTTGAATTTGTTTCTGCAATTAAAATACAATTTTATCCTTTATCCTATATGCAAAAAGCCATTATGAGTTGGCAGAATTTTAGGCAGCTCAAAGGCCAAATAGTCCAAGACTATACACAGGAGTTTAGAAAGAGGGCTTTGTTGTTAGGAGTAAATTTGAATTCCCAAGATTCACTATTGAAATATATTGGGGGTTTACGTTCCTATTTGAAACATACTATCCTTATGTTCAAACCAAGCAATTTGCATGAGGTTTGTGTGCACACCACACACCTTGAAGCAAAGGGAAAGAACATTTAGGAAGAGGGTAGTAAGAAGAAGCCTTTCAAGGGTGAGGAGAAAGAGAAGGGGGGAAATGGAAGGGAAAGAAGAATGAAAGTGTGAAGAAAGAATGGAAAAAAACCATATGCCAAAATAGTTCCAAAGCTGGGCATGATGAAGCCCATTGTTGGAAATTACATCCCGAACTAAGGCCCAAGAAACAAAACAATAAGGGAAAACAAAAGACGACCGCTACCACACAACATGACCTTGGTTCAGATTTTGGTGATGAGACCAAGATTTCAGCCATGGTCACAAAAGGGAAAGAAGTTGTTGCAAGCACTAGTTCCTAAAACAGTTTAAAAAACACGAATCAAGAATATAGTTGTTTCATGTAAGGCTAATTTCAAATCATACAAAGATTGATGCATTATTTGATAGTGGTTCACAATCAAACTTAATCTCAAAAGACTTGGTTAAAAAGCTCAAACTTGAAATTGTACCTCATCATAAGCCATATCCATTGGGTTGGATAGTTAACAATGCAAACTTACAGGTTACAAGGAAGTGTTTGTTCAAGTTCGCGATTACTGAAAAGTTCATTGACGAAGTTGAGTTAGATGTAGTTCCACTTGACATCTCAGGAATCATTTTGGGTAGTCCTTATTATTATGATATGATAGTAGTGTTTTATCGCCATGAAAACAAATACTTATTGCTCAAGAATGGGGTGGAGTACATTGTGAGAGCCCATCGCAAAAAGCTAAAAATTTCTTTGGTTAATCCAGGGCAGATGAAGAGACTAGTAAATGCAAGTAAAACTTTTGTGCTTCTCATGATCAAGAAAAATAATGATATTGATTATGAATCTTTTGAAGGTTGTGATGACAAATAGAAATCTGATTTGTTTGATGTGGTAAGAAAGCATGGCGAGATGTTTCAGGAACCAAAGGCGTTACCTCCCAAGAGGGAAATTCAGCCTGAGATAAAGCTGCAACAGGATGTTCCACTTCCAAACATTGGCATGTATCGCATGTCAATTATGGAGAGCATGGAAATCAAGAAGCAAATTCAAGAATTGTTGAACAAAGGTATCATACAACCATCTACTTTTCCATGTGGTTCGCCCATTGTTTTGGTGCCAAAGAAGGATGGAACTTGGTGCATGTGTGTGGATTTCCGTGCACTGAATAAAATCATGGTAAAGAATCGATATCCACTCCCAAGAATTGATAATTTTCTTGATCAATTGAGGTATGAAAAGTATTTCACTAAGTTATATTTAAGAAGTTGTTATCATCAAGTTAGAATAACTGAAGAGAACATTTGGAAAACTGCATTTAAAATTAAACAAGGATTATTTGAGTGGCTTGTTATGCCTTTCAGTCTTACAAATGCTCCAGCTACTTTCATGAGAGTAATGAATGATGTATTGAGACCATTTCTAGATGACTTTTTCATTGTGTACTTAGATGATATACTCATATTCAGAAAATCCAGAGATGAACATGTCATGCATGTAAACAAAGTACTTGATGTCTTAGAAAAAGAACAGTTGTTTTTAAAGATGTCAAAGTGTGAAATTGGGAAGACTACTTTAGTGTATTTGGGGCACATTGTTGGAGGAGGTGAGTTGAATATATACCCCTCTAAGGTTGAGGTCATTTTGAATTGGCCTAAGCCCAATACATTTATAGAGGTAAGAAGCTTTTTAGGGGCACCACAATATTGGAGATAGTTTATTGCTAATTTTACTTCCATTGCACCTCCATTACATGCATTAACAAGTGTTAAGAAAGTCTTCCATCGAGGAGATGTACAACAGAAAGAATTTGATGCTTTGAAACAAAATATCAGTTCAGCACTGGTATTAGCTCTTTCAAATCTTAGACAACCATTTGAGATTCAAACGGATGCTAGCGATTATGCCTTGGGAGCAGTTCTTATGCAGCATGGTAAGCCCATTTCATTTCATTCTGAAAATTTTAATGGAGCTGTAACTAACTATCCCACTTATGACAAATAAATTTAAACATTGGTACAAAGTGTTAAGAAATGGAAACATTACTTGATGGGAAAAGAGACCATTATCCATATCGACCATAAACCATTGCAGTACTTATAGTCACAGTCAAAGTTGCAACAGTCATGACATTTTAGATGGATGGGTTTTCTACAACAATTTCATTTGGTTATCAAGTACAAAAAGGGAATCTACAATAAGGTAGCTGATATGCTTTCAAGGCCTATTGTAAATTCATCTGTTATACTCAAGCATAATTCTGTTTTGCATGAAAGTTACATTGAACAATATGCAAATGATAGTGACTTTCAAGATGTGTATGCAAGCTTGAGTCAAGGAAACCAAATTGAAGAGTTGGATTATCATGTACATAACAATTTGTTGTATCATTTGGGAAAGTTGTGTATTCCACAGGGAGAAAGAAACAATATCATAAGGGAGGTGCACACTTCATTGATTGCTGGACACTTTGGTGTAGGCAAGACAATAGTGAATCTCCAAAGGTATTGTTATTGGCCACGCATGTTTGATAATGTTTCTCGTTTTATAAGAGGATGTTCTTTGTGTGCAAAAAGTAATCCTAGTAATAGGAAACTTGGATTGTACATTCCACTTTTGTTACCTTCACGTCCATGGGAGATTATCTCAATGGATTTTGTAGGAGGTCTTCCATTGTCAAGGAAATGTCATGATTACTTGTATGTAGTTGTAGACAGGTTCAGCAACATGTGTATACTAACACCATGTAAAAAGAAAATTACAGTTGAATAAACAACTCATCTTTTCTTCCAAAACATTTGGGTTCATTTTGGTCAAATTTGTGGGACATGATGGACACAAAGTTGAAGAATATTACAAACTTTCATCCGAAAACAGATGGACAAACCAAGGTGGTCAACAAAAAAATTATTCATCTTCTTAGAGGATATTGCAACAAACATCCCAAGTTGTGGGATGAACAGTTGCATTACATACAACATGCATACAACAGGGAAAAGCATTCTTCCACAAACACATCACCATTTGAGGCATGTTATGGGTACTTGCCAAGATCGCCATTGGACTTCATCTTTGAGAAAGATGTCACCATCGATGGTCACATTGACATCAATAATGCAAGGAAATTCATAGAGAAAATTTAGTTGATACATCATACAGTGCAGGAACATCTTGAGAAAATTCAAAGCAGCTACAAGACAAGGCATGACAAACATAGGGTTGATCACAAATTTCAAGTTGGCGATGAATTTTGGTTATATATTAGAAAAGAGAGACTTCAATGGGAAGGTAAAAAGCTTAAGACAATCCATTATGGTCCTTTTAAAATTCTGGAAAATATTGGTAACAATGCATTTAAGCTTAATGATCTACGTCTGGGTGTGACGAAGGACCCTTCCAAGACCTTTTACTTTTGTGATGTGTTAGGTTGCATTTTTAAAAGAACATAAATGAATACATCTCCATGCTATAAAGAATAGGAACATGGCAATCATCAGCACATGAAAACATAAGACATTGATAATGGAGTTCGTCCAGGAGGGACTATGTCTTCGGGCCCTAGTGTCAAGATGGTGTAGGTTGCTACATTAAGTGTTGTCAATAGTGATGTCGTACATAAGAGGTGATGTCGTTATCATACTAGGAAAATGCCCTCATGCAGGAGTGGCACCACGAGATGTTCCACTACAGGAACTCTCAGTCAAAAGACTCCTATCAGTATGACACAAAAACTCATGCATGATGAGCATCCTGCTAACATGGCACAAAAGGGACCTCAAAACAAACATGCATGACGACACATGAGTATCCTGTCAACATACAACAAAGGGATCTCAAAACATAACCTAACGAATCATGACGACAAGTACATCACATAGATGATTTCGCGTCACATCAGGCAGGAATCATAAAAACAAGTAATAAACAAGATCCCACATCAAACATCAAACAGGGATTTGTGCAGCACAATACAGAACAAAAGAAGTACATGAACACATTGCATATACCTCAAAACCAAGGGCCATCTGAAGAAGCAGATTTCAAACTATTGAAGTTGTTCGGGCCATCAATCTCACGACATCAATCACATGGCAATGGCTGCTCGCACATGAATGATGACACCTGCATCCCACTTAGAAAAGTGGTTGAAGAAAATAATGAGAAAATGAAACATCCAAACACACCATTAGATTTGTGATGTCGAATAGTGCAAAATTGACTGTCCAATTTTTGAATTTTGAGAAGTTTAGAATCTAGGGCTCAAGGAATATTTTAGATTTCCCTTAGATTCCTCAAAGATTTTGCTCCATGGGTGGACTGGAAATCTGCAACTCTAAAGGCGAATCTGGCCTTGGCATTGCGATCCTTGTGGAAAACCATGAAAATTGACTATAAACTTGACTATATTCTAACATGGAGAAAAATTACCTCCTCAGGAAAATTTCATGGATCATGGTTCCACTCCCTGTTTCTGCAGCAGTCATGGTTCCACCCTCATACTGAAAATGGCCGAAAAATGCAGAACTTTGATGGAGACATGGATAGCGCCATTACATTCGTGGCGTCGAGAAGTGCTGAAACCATATAAAATTTGTCAAAATCTGACAAAGTGGAATTTCACCCCTCCTGCAAAATGTTGCCTCGAACTAACTGCATACCAAGATTCTGCCTCCTCTGTCTTGAAATCTGTGCCCACTCTTGGTTCCTCCTGAAAAAATTAATTAAAAATTATGTCTCGGTCCACGTGCACACTCCTCCGCTCTTCCATGCCTCAGACGTACTATGAGAAAATTTTATATAAACAAGTGTTGGAGAATAAACCAAGGAATTTCATTGGCACATTGGTTAAACTTAGCAATGGAGGTCATGGGGTCTGGGGTTCAAATCCCCACCCCTTCCAAACATGGTGCGTAATAATTTTACGGTTTCGGCACATTGTGTTAAGTTACAACCGAGCACACACTTTTATGGTTGTATTATGGTGTGTGGTTAATATTTGTTTGGTTGTATTATGGGGCCGCCCAGTGGGGGCCGGCCCATGTGGGCCGGGCGGGTTCAATCCCCGTCAGCTCCACCTTAATTACGGAATAATAAATGGTCGTTGGTTGGGGTGTGGGCCGGGTCCACCGGAGGTGGCCCGCCCACCCCTTTGTAATATTGTTTAATATGGTATGCGGGTTGGAGGTTGGAGGGCTCGGCGGGGTGATGGCCGTCGAGCCACATTTGATTTTTAATGTGGTTTTTGTGGTTGCGGGAGGGCCGGTGGGGGTGATGGCCCATCGACCCAAAAATTTTGATTTTTGTTATGTGGGGATTTTTGGGGTGGCAGGGGTGGTGGCCCGCCACCATAATATTTTTTTATTAATTTTTATTTAAAAATAAGGTTTTTTTTTTTAATTCTTTAGCACATAAGGGATATTGGGCAAATTAACAAGGCCACAATTTTGACTGATTTTGGGAGCTAGGTTTCATGCCTCGGGGTCAGTCAAATTGTAGGACACTTAAACCTGGCCCACAACCCAACTTTGACCAAAACTTTGACTAGCTCGTTCTCCCTCATATGAGCTCAGATTGACGAATTGTTCACACCTCCACAATTAGGACAACGAGATCTACGCTCTAGTCCTGGGTCGACATCATTCTAAGCACTTTTATTTTTGAGTGTTCATAAGCCCTGTGTATCTCTGGAGCCACCTGGATCAATCCTCCCCACTAAGGAGATTTTGGTCCTCCAAAAGCATGAAAAATAATCTGCAACTTTTATGTACCTTTTCTGCATCAAAAGCGTCCTTAAAAGGTATCGCTTCCATCTTCTTCACCTTTGTTCTTCGGAGCCTTAAGTGACGAGCCAACACCTGCTACCACTGCAACCTGTAGTACATTGTTTGCAAATTACATGCTTTACTTTCAAGACCAACTAATGACCCAAACGTCCCACACTTGCCACAAGTTTATAACACATACTCGGTGGTCAAGTTTACATCAAGATGGACACAAGACCCCAGTTGCGACAACAAGGCCAACATATCACTGTTGCTTCAGCAAGTGATGGAAAACACATCATCACTGCAACACATGATTTACAAACATAAGGCCAAACACTATTGTTTTGACAAGTGATGGAGTCACGACATCACTTTCACAGTTTATCATGCAACTCAAAATAATACCAGACATCATTGTTGCTTAACAAGTGACGGAAAACACATCATCACTTTTACATTTTCAAATGCAAAAAATGATTTACAAAAGAACGACCATGAAACAATAACATATCTAGAAACAATTTTCACTTATCAATGTGAACGAGTCACCCCCTTGCGGCGCATTCGCTTGTCGAATAAATATTTCATCTGGTTCATGCACCGACACTTTGCCTTTAAGGTGCTGCTCTGGATGGAGCCTCCAACAAGTGGCTCTTTGATGGCCACTTCTATCGCAATGACTGCAGTAGGTTTTCTTCCTCCAGATCCGTTTAACATGTTTCTTTTCCTGCTATTGAGAGGGTCTTTCACGTCTCATCCTTTTGTGTGCTACCATTCTTTTCCAACACTTAGAAAATGTATGATTATGTAATCCACAAAAGGTACATGTTTTTTGATGCCATGTTTTATTCTCATCATTAAAAACATGATTATAATCGAAATGAACATTTGAAGATCGAAAGTGGTTATACCTTCCCTTGCTGTCTGTGATATCATTATGGCGATGAGAGCTTGCCTCAGCTCTTTCCTTGCCATGGAAACTTCCATGGCATGATGGGGATGTGTTCCCATCATTCTCTTTCCTCGATGATTTCAACGATGTCTCAGAAACACATGACACCTTCGAGAATTCTCCTTTGGTGTATCTCAAGCCTAAAAATTGAGGTCTATGCACAACCTCCAATGGTTGAGTTACGCCTTGGTTATTAACACCAAGTTTTCCTTCCTCCTCATGCCTTGTCCTTATAAGGAGCCTCATGTTTGTCCCTGTAATCGAGATCTCCAAATCTCCAACAGAAATCATACTATGTGAAGGCGAAACCGAAATGAAATCAACATCTCTTACCTCCTCTATCGATTTGTAAAGAACTGATGAGATCTTCTCATCATTTGTTGTTGGTGGTTCGCTAGCTATCTCAGTGCATTCCCCAACTTCCTTTCTGACATATCCAAGTCCTATTCGACAGAGTAATTCTTCTACTTTGATGGGGTTGACAATGCCTTGGCCATTAACGCCCAAGACTTTCCCTTCATACCCCATTTTCTTCAACAATTTGGAGCCAATTCCTGTGGTATGATTTTTAAAAATAGCGAAATCATCATTAGGAAACATACATGAAGATGGAGAACTACTTTTTACTTCACATGAGTCATGCTGCAACTATTCCAAGACCTCATCCTTTGCTTGCAGCTGTCGTAGTAGACTACGTTTCTCCTCTTTCTCTTCATGTAGACGCATCTTCAATTCAACGTTCTCTATTTGAAGATTATGTTTGTTTTTCTTCAGTTCTTCCATGGCCTCTTCTTTGGCTTGCCACTGAAGCTGCAATCGCTCCTTTTCCTCTGTCTCTTTTTGTAGAGTTTCATACATTATTCCACTCTTTTGGAAATGTTGAGCATGGTATTGTACATTTCTTTTTCATCCTTTGTCGCTGCATGTTCCATTGTTCACGCTGCAATTCACATCAACGCAAAGACCACTCTGATACCACTTGATCCCGGTCCTGGTGTGACGAAGGACCCTTCCAAGATCTTTTAATTTAGTGATGTGTTAAATTGCATTTTTAAAAGAACATAAATGAATACATTTGCATGATGTAAAGAATAGGAACATGGCAATCATCAGCACATGAAAACATAAGACATTGATAGTGGAGTTTGTCCAGGAGGGACTACGTCTCCGGGTCCCGGTGTCAAGATGGTGTAGGTCGCTGCATTAAGTGCTGTTAATAGTGATGATGTACATAAGAGGTGATGTCGTTATCATACTAGGAAAATGCCTTCATGCAGGAGTGGCGCCACGAGATGTTCCACTACAGGAACTCTCAGTCAAAAGGCTCCTATCAGTATGACACAAAAACTCATGCATGATGAGCATCCTGTCAACATGGCATAAAAGGGATCTCAAAACAAACATACATGGCGACACATGAGTATCCCATCAACATACAACAAAGGGATCTCAAAACATAACCTACCAAATCATGAAGACAAGTACATCACATAGACGATTCTGTGTCACATCAAGCAGGAATCATGAAAACAAGTAATAAACAAGATCCCACATCAAACATCAAACAAGTATCTGTGCAACACAATACAGAACAAAAGAAGTTCAAGAACACAATGCATATACCTCACAACCAAGGGCCATCTGAAGAAGTGGATGTCAAATTGTTGAAGCTGTTCGGGCCATTGATCTCACGGCATCAATCGTATGGAAATCATTGCTCGCACATGAATGCTGACACCTGCATCCCACTTAGAAAAGTGGCTTAATAATAGAATGGGAAAATGAAAAATATGAATGCACCATCAGATTTGTGACGTCGAATAGTGCAAAATCGACTGTCCAATTTCTGAATTCTGAGAAGTTGAGAATCTGGGGCTCAAGGAATCTTTTAGATCCCCCTAGATTCCTCAAAGATTCTGTTCCATGGGTGGACTAGAAATATACAACTCCAAAGGCGAATCTGACCTCACCATTGCGATCCCTGTGGAAAACCATGAAAAATGATTGTAAACTTGACTATATTCCGACATGGAGAAAAATTACCTTGTCCGGAAAATTTCATGGATCATGGTTCCATTCCTTGTTTCTACAGCGGTCATGGTTCCACCCTCACACTGAAAATGGTCGAAAAATTTAGAACTCTGATGGAGACACGGACAATGCCATTGCGTTCGTGGCATCGAGAAGTGCTGAAACCATATAAAATTTGTCAAAACCTGACAAAGTGAAATTTCACCCCTCCTGCGAAATGTTGCCTCGAACTGTGTGCCAAGAGTCTGCCTCCTCTATCTTGAAATATGTGCCCACTCTTGGTTCCTCCTGCAAAAATTAATTAAAAATTATGTCTTGGTCTGCGTGCACACTCCTCCGCTCTTCCATGCCCCGAACGTACTGTGAGAAAAGTTTATATAAACAAGTGTCGACGTATAAACCAAGGAGTGTCGTTGGCATATTGGTTAAACTTAGCAATGGGGTTCACGGGGTCCGCGGTTCAAATCCCCACCCCTTCCAAACATGGTGCATAATAATTTTACGGTTTTGACACATTGTGCTAAGTTACAACCAAGCGCACACTTTTATGGTTGTATTATGGTGTGCGATTAATATTTGTCTGGTTGTATTATGGGGCAGCCCGGTGGGGGCCGGCCCACATGGGCCGAGTGGGTTCAATCCCCGTTGGCTCCACCTTAATTATGGAATAATAAATGGTGGTTGGTTGGGGTGTGGGCCGGGTCCACCGGAGGTGGCCCGTCCACCCCTTTGTAATATTGTTTAATATGGTATGCAGGTTGGAGGTTGGAGGGCTTGGTGGGGTGATGGCCGCCGAGCCACATTTGAACTTTAATGTGGTTTTTGTGGTTGCGGGAGGGGCCGGCCGGCGGGGGTGATGGCCCGTCGGCCCAAAAATTTTGATTTTTGTTATGTGGGGATTTTGGGGGTGGTGGCCTGCCACCATAATATTTTTTTTATTAATCTTTATTTAAAAATAAGGTTTTTTTTTTTTTTTTTTTTTTTAGCACACAAGGGATATTGGGAAAATTAACAAGGCTGCAATTTCGACCGATTTCGGGAGTTAGGTTTCATGCCTAAGGTTCGGTAAAATTGTAGGACACTTAAACCTCACCCACAACCCAACTTTGACCAAAACTTTGACTGGCTCATTCTCCCTCATACGAGCTCGGATTGACGAACCGTTTGCACATCCGTGATTAGGACAATGAGATCTACGCTCTGGTCCCAGTTTGACATTATTATGAACAATTTTTATTTTCGAGCATTCATAAGCTCTGTGTGTCTCTGGAGCCACTTAGATCACTTGATTTTCCTCCTTATATGAAAATATACTCTATTGCTGATGTTGAGAATTTGAGATTGTTTGAGCCTCCTTTGATTGATGATCAAGGAGAGCATGTTCAATTGCCATCAATAGATGATTTCTCGCCAGAATATCTTGATGAACTTTAGCAGGATCTCATACTTGACAAAAGAACCAGGACTTCGAAAAGAGGGGATGTCGAATACCTTAGAGTGGGACTCAAGGGACAAAATCCTTCTAAAGCCAAATGGTTGCAAATTGAGAAGGTGAGGGAGTTGTACCCTCACCTGCTGAACAATTGATAATATATTTTGGGGTCCAAAAGGCTTCTAGTGGGGAGGAATGATCAAGTGCTCAATATTTAGCTCAAAAATAAAAGTTCTCAGAATGGCTTGAAACCTGAACGACCACATCCATATCGGAAAAATGATCCTAACGCAACTCATTTCATTGAAAATAGAGTTTGTATGAGGAAGTTATTAAGTTTTGTTCGCTTTGCTAAACAGGGGAAATTTTGCAAGAAAAATGCTCAGTCATTGCACAATCAGCAGTCCATATTGATGATGTGGAAAGTGACTAGGTAGGGTCAGCTTGGTCAACATTCAATCATATCTCAACAAGTGTCACATTGTGATTGGTTGCAGTTGGTGATGTGGAAAGTGCGTTGGCGCATTTATATTAGTTAGTTTTGGACCAGTGAGAGAAAGCCATGTGGCACCTCCCAACGGCCTAGGGCTCGGAGTAGTTCAACAAAAATATTATGGCTGCGTCAGGGTTTGACCCTGCAACCTCCCCTCTACAAACCAAGCTCTCTACCACCTCCGCTACCGCATGTTCCTTACCACCATAGTTATTCATATATATTTGAAGTATAACATTTATGGAATGGGCGGTTAGGAGGGCTAGCCATCCACATGTGAACATGCCATAGTTACCGCAAACGGTTAGGCATGCAGCTCCATAAACGTCACCCCAATGGTTACCATAAAGGGTTTATGTAATGACTCCACAAACCATTACCCTGATTGTTACCATAACACATGTGAACAGGTCACGGTTATGGTGGAGGTTAGTTAACACGGTGGCCAGTGCTACAAAACCATGCCACTAGCCACAACATGTGAACCCTCCGTCGAGACTTCCAACGGTTTCCCGAAGCAATTAGCCTGCATGATTATCACTAATCTTCCATCGAATCACGCTTAGAATTTAATTAATTTGGAGTTAAACTGACGATGTTTTAGAGGACTATGTCATTTTTGGCACCAACCCCAAATTTAGCGGCCCTAACTGGAGTTATTCTAGTTTTAGAGGAGGTTTTCTAGGGAAAAACCATTAGAGGCATAAATGGATCAATGTTTTGACCAAATTGAGCTTCAAAAACGTGTTCCTAGTTAATTTCAACATTCTAAACACATTGGTGCAGGTATTAGGAGCAATAGATCTTTGTAAACATCAATTTTTCCATATTGAGCTAATACAGAGGCCCAAGCCATGGAATTTGGACCAAGGAGAAGTATCCTAGGAGGGGTGAACTCCATCAAAACATTGTGTTAAGTGTCCCTTTGATGGTTTTTTGTACTTTTTATTGCTACTATTCAGCATTGTTCTTTTACGCTATTTTGCTTATGAATGCTACATTAAACTTAATGAAATTTACCTGTTTCAATCACCAAAAAACCTAAGGAAACTTATGCATAGGAAGCAATGAACAAGCACATGTTTATAAATCTGTAATTGAAATTAGCACAGAAAAACTAACATTCAATAACAGATCAAGGATAGAGATAGGGAAAGAAGGGGAAGAGAGAGACATAGATACGGAAGGAGGATAGAGGGGGAGAGCTAGAAGGAGAGAGAGAGGGAGATAGTGACAGAGTTGGAGGGTGGAGAGAGAGTGTGTGTGATGGGGGGAGAGACAGAGGGAGGTGGGAGAGAAAGGGAGAGAGAGGAAGGAAGAGAGAGATGACTTAAGAGAGAGGAGAGAGAGGGGGGAGAGAGAGATGAAGTTGGAAGGGGAAGAAAGACATAGAGAGAGAAAGGTGGAGAGGGAGTGACAAGGGAGACATCGCGAGAGAGAGAGAGAGAGAGAGAGAGAGAGAAGATGAAGAGAGAGAGAGAGAAGAGGGGAAGAGAGAGAGGGAGAGGAAGAGGGAGGGAGAGAGTGAGCGATACATATGGAGAGAGAGTGTATGTTTTGGGGGTGAGAAGGAGAGACAAAGGGAGATAGAGATATATATGGAGGGGGTAGAGAGGGCAGAAGAGAGAGGCAAAGAGGGGGAGGGAGAGAGAGAGAGATTGATCTCAAGTTTTGCACTCAAAAAAGAGGTCTGCACCTCGAGAGATTTGATCCATCTTGACGCTTGATAGATCCAGGGTTAAGATGGATCTAGGTTGGTTTATATTAAATTATTTTTTATTAAAAGAAGTAAGGATAAAGACATATTATTAGTAGAGTCTAAGTTGAGAATGATGTAAATTTATATATTATTGATTTATTAATAGTTACTAGTCACAAAAATTTATGTAAGTTCCTACGTCTCAACAAGTAATTAATCTATCTACTTTACATCTCTATTTATTAGTTTCTCCCAAAATAAAACTAGGATATTTCATTTACCTCTTAACCACTACACCTAACACAAATTTCAAGCAACAAAAAATTTTAAGCAAATATCTCCTCCTATAAATAATGTTGCATGTTTTCCCTGTTATCTCAAATACTGTTTCATCTCTCCAAATTTGGGAGATCACTTTGTTTTGCAAGCAAGAAAGATATTAATTACCTCCTACTATCAATAATGTTGCATGTTTTTCATGTTATCTCAAATATCGTTTCATCTCTCCAAATTTGGGAGATCACTTGGTTCTGCAAGCAACAAAGATATTATCCAACGAAATAAATATTGGTTTTATATCCATTCCTAAATCAAATTAAGAAAGTGTATGACCTATGACTTGGGTCTGGTAGCATGACATAAATAAATATCATTTGTAGATCCTTCCAAAACCCACCATTATCTCACCAACCTGCTATAATATATATAAACTAACTGTAGGTTCTGGGATTCGAGTCCACATCCCCAAGGCCACAACATCAATTTCTCACCAGTTGACTGATCTAGGTGGATGTTGGTGGCCACCCACCTATCCCGTTTGGACCCCCACGACTGTCTTTTTCAGTTTCCGTAATTGTAGCACAATTTACTATTTTTAGCAGTTTTTCGGGTCTTGAACTTCTGAAGCCGTTTTGAGGCCCTAAACGATGTTTTTTGGGAAATTTGGGAGCAACATGGGTCCATGGATTGACCCATGTTGCTCTTCCCAAATTTATAGTTCTTGGATAAAGCTTTCTAACGAGCTATTGTATGCGTCAAATGGAGATCGGGTGCCAAAGTTACGACCCCAGGAAATTGATGTACCATTTTACCCAAACGGAGCCCACAATTTGGCATTTCATCTTCTAGGTTTAGGTTTTGGGATGTTAATGGATTTCCATTGTTTCTCAATAATAAATAGGCCTTCGAACCTCATTGTAACACAGTTTAGAGGCATGTAGCCGCCACATCTCTTCTGAGAGATAGGCTACCATCGCCCTAGCTAGTTTATTTCCATTTATGTTTGTAAGCATATTTTAGTGTTTTATATTAATGAAATGAAGTATTATTTCCGCTGCATCTTTGTGTATATGGTTATCTCTGTATTTTGTTGCGTTCCTGTTTAAATCCGGAGCATTGACCACAACCCCTTTTAATTTTTTTTAATGCACGACTTTAAAATCAAGTATTTCAGTACAACTCTTTTTCTTTTTCATTTGCCTCTCATGTCCAAGTTTAAACATTATGGTTTTCTCTTGCTTAAATCATTACACAACTGTTGGAAGGTTTGCTAGAGAAAAAAAATCACCACCATAAATACTAGAAAATCTTCGATTTGTGCTCTTAACAATCAATTCTTAAACACTAGACTTGCTTGCTTTAAATGGGAACAAAGAAGAAGAAAACAGTCCCAAAAAACAAAAAACAAATAAGAGCAACAAAAATAAAGAAGAGTCAACCATCTACAACCCCACATCTACACCTCTTACTTGGTCGTTAGATCTCTATGTCCAGGAACTAATGAAGGCCAGGAAAAGGCTGGAAATTTCAGAAGCCAGAGATTAGGAAAGGGACCACAAAATATCAAAGATTACACTTGCAAATCAATCTTGAATGGAGGGTAATAAGATCCTAAAATAGTATCTAACAATGTTACAAGAGGCTTTAGAGATGGGAAAACAAGAAGACAACATGGCAAACCATGAAAGAATCAATGGCAACAAACAAGGAAGTGATAATTTCTAAAGAAACTCAGGTGGATACACAAATATCTCAGCAGGTAGTCATTTATGGAAAAAAGACAAAAGAGATCAAGAGGACAAACATTCCAAAAGAAATAAAAAATAGAGCTGAGGACACTAATGGTTACATAAGGATGGAGGAAATAGATGTAAGTGCTTGTAGAGCACAGGAAAGAGAACACAAAGACATAAAAGATAGGGAAAAAAAACTTTATTATAAGAGGAATAAGTGACTATGGAAATAATGAAAGCACTCTCAATTTGAAAAGAGACTTTTTGAAAGAGAAATTACATTGCAGAGGGCAAATTTATCAAGCAAGAAGGGTGGGAAAAATATGTGAAGAGAGGCCTCGACCCATAAAATTCATCATGGCAAGTGTGCAAGACAAACACTATCTCTTAAGCAAAAAGAAACTCTTGAAAGCCTCACACTTATTCTTAGAGGAAGATCTAACTAGCAAACAACAAGAGGAGAGAAGAGAAGAAGTGGAGAAAATTAGAGTAGCAAGAAACAAAGGGAAAAGAGCATGGTTGTACAATGGTAAAATGATTATTGCAATGTTTGGGTCTCATGACAAAGAAGGGCCACAATTTGGCAGTATATAAAAAATAGTTAATTCTATAATAGGGAGGAAAACAACGGGATCAACATGGATGAAAGGGGTGGAGACTCAAATTTGAGTCTGGTGTGCCACGCCGCGTAGCAATCAAATCCTACCCAGGTCTACCTATGTCTAGTTTGCTGGAACTATAGAGGTTACCCTTGGAGGAGGGGACCTGGGATAGGGCCTATTGAAAAAGGTAGGGACATAATTTGTCTCACAGCAACTCATGAACATGATTGTTGTGAAACTCTTATGTTTGATGGTTATTTGAAATTAGCAGTTTGGAACGAGGCAACAGAAAATGGCAAAGGGTATGGAGGAAAATTGGTTTTAGTGGAAGTAAAAGAAGGTTGTCACATACAATTTGTGAAAGAAGATACAAATAAAAAATATTTATGGTTCAAAATAACAGAGAATGAGAACCACATAAGAATTGCAACATGCTATTTTGCACCTCAATTCTCAAAAACTTACAAAAATAAGGGGCTAGATAGCAAAGACCCATATGCATCTTTAAGGCAATATATTGATGTATATTCTCAGTAGGGATAAGTTATTTTAGTGGGAGATTTCAATGCTAGAACAACAAATCAACAAGCTAGTATTTTTTGTTGCAAAGAGGATCACAATCCTATTTGGCTCATTGAAGAGGAGAATCCCCAATGGTTGAGATGTTCAAAAGATGCAAAGGTTAGTAATCATTTTGGAGAGGAGTAGCTTGCATTGTGTGGTGGTTTCAACTTAATTATCTGCAATGGTCTAGATAAATGGAAAAGATATGAGAAGTTCACTTGCAACACATACAATGGGGCAAGTGTTGTTGACTACGCTATTTGTTCACAAAGCTTGATAGAAAGGATAGATGAAGTTAATATTGGATAGCATATGTGAGACTTAAAATCAGAAGATGTATATAAAGTTATCTTGGTTAGAAGAAAGACAACATAGGAGGAAAATCTAATGTTCTCGACAATCGATATCAAGGGAAAAAAATCTTCTCACACAAGAAAATTGTACTATCTTCAAAACAATGTTGGAAAGATCAATTGATAAGGGGAAGAGTGGTTCCCAAAGCCTCAATAGTCATGAGTTGACAAATATAATTCAGAGTTCACTTGAGAAGCGCAAAAAATAGGAAATTTGAATCAAATTGTTTTTTTGTAAATGTTTGGTTTGATGATGAATGCAAAATGGCAAGGAAAACCCTGAAAAAGGCAGGCGAGGAGAAGATGAATGTAAAGTTATATAAGCAAATTTTAAAAAAGAAAAAAGATGAGTTCATGCAAACAAGGCGAGAAGAGTTAATATATCTAGGCAAGAATCACCCAAAGCGTTTTTGGCAGAAACTTCAACCAAGGAAGAAGCAAATTGAAAATAATATTACAACCAATCAATGTTTTGACTATGCAAGGCAACTCTATGAGAAAGAATCAAAAGAGGAGCCTCCTCCTAGGATCAACACAACTACAAAGCTTTTCACATTATAGGAAGTAGAGAAATGAATTAAGAAGTTGAAAATAGGAAAGGCAAAGGACTTGGTGGAGCTTCAAACAAAATATCTAAAGTGGGGAATGAGCATTCTTGCACCACACATCATGGAAATATTCAACAACGTCATTCAAAAAGGATTCCCAAGAGATTGGACAACTAGTCTAGCAATACCCCTTTTTAAAAGTGGAGACATTAATAATCCTTCCAACTATAGAACCATTATGATCAATCCTTTCTTTGCAAAAACTCTTTAGCAGCATGGTGGAAAATAGAATCAGTAAGTGGGCGAAAGTCAAAGAAAAGATGACAAAAGGGAAAGCAGGTTTTAGGCCGAAACATGTTACAGTAGATCATGGTATCATGTTGAGACACATTATTGAAAAGGTTTGGGAGGACAAAGAAGAAGTATTTTGCTGCTTTGTTGACTTCAAAAAGGAATTTGACATGGTCCCTAGAGATAAGTTGTGGAGTAGAATGGAAGAACTTGAAATTCCTTTTCATTATAGAGTTGTTGTCCATAGACTTTATGAAGAGGTGAAAGTCAAAATTAGAAATTCAACAAGCATTTCAGAAAGCTTTAGAAGTGACATCGAAGTCAAGCAATGCTGCTCTTTATCCCCTACTCTTTTGGGTTTATATATAGATAAATTGGAAGAGTGGCTAAATTTGCAAGGTGGGGATGGCGTTCGGTTGGGGGAGTTTGTGATAAATCTTCTTTTATATGTTGATGACCTTGTATTGATTGCTAAATCGGTCCAGGGATTGCAAATGCACCTATATGCCCTTGAGAAATTTGTAAAGCGGTGAGGATGCAAGTCAATACCAACAAGACCAAAATAATGATTTTCTCAAATTAAAAGAAGTAGAGCCAACATATGTTCTTATTTAAAGGCAACATTCTCGAAGAAGTAAATGAATACAAGTACCCCACGATTGATTTCAACAAGAAGCTTAATTGGGAGCACTGCAGAAAGAAGAGAATTTTAGGAGGGTGGAAAGCATTATATGCTCTTCAAAACAGATGTAGAGAGGCAGAGTTATAGGACCGGAAAACAATTAAAGTGCTTTTTGGGCTCCTAGTTTGTCTAGTGATATTAAATGGGTGTGAATTACAGGCTAGCAACATCCCTATCTCAAAATGGAAGCAAATTGAAAAAATCCAAAAATGCTTGATCATGAGCAAGTTTAAAATAAAAAGTTCAATTTCTTATTAGATAATGTTGACTGAAACAGGGGCAACTTCCATCGAAACAATTGCTATGGTGTGTCTCATAAGGTATCTTCAAAGAATTGAGCAAATGGGAGAAGGTAGATGGCCTAAAGTTATCTTCAATGAAAGAATGAGTGAAAGAAAGAAATCATGGATGAGACAAAACAACAAATGGATGCAAAAATGGAATATTTATCTCAATGCATGTCCTACAAATAGCAAAGATTTAAAGAGTTATGTTATGGAAAAGTTTCGTAAGCATATATGGGGAAAAGAGTTGGGTAGAAAGAAGTACTATGTTCAAGAATTCAACCCCACATGTGATCTCCAACAAAAAGAGTACATTGGAGCTAGAATTTCATGGAGAGCAAAGATTCTTATTGCTCGATTAAGAACTGACTCACATCAACTACGGTGTGAAACGGATTGGTGGAAAATACCTAAAGAAGCTTGAGAAGAGTGGGTGTGTACTTTTTGCATCTCTGGGGCAGTGGAATCGGAAAAACATTTCATTTTGGAATGCGATGCTTTCAGAAACATCAGGGACATAGTTACATCAATATATTAACATCGATTCCTTGACAATGTATTTTTAGTGAGGAAAGTCCTAAAAAATTAGGCCAGCTCATCATTAATTTAAATAATAAAAAAATTAAATTACAAAAAACAAAAAACAAAAAAATAATAATCTCATAGCTTATATCTAGTCAATGAACATTAAAATTTCATATTTCATAGACATTAAAATTTCATATTTCATCTATTTATTTATTTTTATTTTTACGCCGTAAGGCGTTTCCCTCTGAGATCCATCCCCCATTTTGCCTACGTGTCCTCCTCTGATGCCGTACGATGAGATGTTAGACGATTAAAAACACCAGAACCGTCGATCAAAAATGTCACTGAGGCGGTCCGGGTAATGAAGAGCTCGGAGTGCCAATCGCCATTCCAGAGGTAGGGTTTCTCCAATGGTGTTCTCCAAGCGGGCGTTAGGACTTGCCTCCCCTAGATCCCTCAGGACTTGCCTCCCCTGCATCCCTCCACACCGCTTTGGATCCCTCTGAATCATCCATGCAATATCCCTCTCAATCATCCATGCGTTGTATTGCAGAGGTTGGCAACAAACCCTTGCGTAGTGCCTTTGTTTGGAAAACCAGTAGGTCTAGATGCAGTCGCTGAACATACGACAATTGAATTAACACAGAGAAGCTAAAACGGTGGTGTCAATGGGATTCACTCACATAGAAAGGCGGCTTTATCAATTGATGTTTGCTGACCGTGACTATGATAAACTCGATGGAACTGGAGACATGGCATCTCTTTCTCTCAAGGACAACGACAACGCCAAGCCTCTTGTGACTGTTGACAACTGTTTGGAGAGGGGGTATTCTGTGGTGACTGTTCAGTGTAAAGACAGACCTAAGCTTCTCTTTGATATTGTTTGCAGCTTGACAGATATGGAGTATGTTAAACCTGGTCTAAAGCAGATGCTTTCAAATAGAATTTGATAATAAACAACCGGCTCCTATTATCTTATGGTTTTCACATGCCGACCTGCAGCCTGATTTACATGGTTAATATGCCCGTGTGCGCGGTGGATTTGTGGCATATTCATACGAACAACTTTTTGGATGTTTTGATATTAGCAAAATCAGGTAATAAACTTCCGTTACAGGTTTCCTCTACTCAATGTTTTTTTTCAGATCGAATGTGAGGTCACCTAACTAAGTGCAGGAAAATCCACTGTAGGTAGTATTTCTTGTTGCGTTTAAATACATTTTGGGAAAAATCAACATGTACTGCTGCTTTCACCAACCATTTTCTGTTCTTTGAAACACTCAACAATACGTTGAAGACACGAATTTGTCCGCCAGTTTTTGTTTAGATTGCAATGACTTGTTTATTTAAAAGAAGTACAGCAATGTTTGCTGCCAACATACTTCAAAATGAAGCTTTAAACCAGACCAGGATACATATAAATTTTGTGCTAATTCTGGTAATGTTTTGTTTGTTCTTAGATGTTCAGCTAGCATATTCTAGCCTGTGTCGACATACATCTGTATATTTAGACCATCAAGTAAAGCAAGAAGAAAAGTAGAATATTCAAACCGCTATCAAAAAAGAGTATGTCCTGTTGAAGTTACACCGTGCAGGGTAGAGAACTTCTGTAGGTTCATTTTGTGGTTTTCAATGTCTGAGCTAAATAATAATTCTTTTCAGTACTGCTTGTTTTTAAACTGGTTTAAGGATAACCCTGTTCTATGACGCCATACACCTTTTTTTTTTCAGATGAAAAAAGCGATATATTTATCAGTATAGAATTTACATATGATGCAAAATCTGCAGCACAAAGGTGCATATCAGAGTTTTAAATCCGAACAATTCAGCCAACATACTTCAAAATGAAGCTTTAAACCAGACCAGGATACATATAAATTTTGTGCTAATTCTGGTAATGTTTTGTTTGTTCTTAGATGTTCAGCCAGCATATTCTAGCCTGTGTCGACATACATCTGTATATTTAGACCATCGAGTAAAGCAAGAAGAAAAGTGGAATATTCAAACCGCTATCAAAAAAGAGTATGTCCTGTTGAAGTTACACCGTGTAGGGTAGAGAACTTCTGTAGGTTCATTTTGTGGTTTTCAATGTCTGAGCTAAAAGCATACTCTGAGGCATGTGAACTGATGGATTTGGTGGAGGACTCAGATCCTGCAACCGATAGCTTGCTGAGTAAAGCGGCAGATAGTGTATTCAAAACATTACAGGACATTTGGTCATTCTATTATTGAATTTCTGCTATCAGGGAAACTTCAATGAGGTTCTGATATATATTTTCAATGGATATAGGTTTCAGTCCCTTTAGGCACTCAAACAGAAGCAAAGTCCTTGATGGGTAAAGGTCAAAGCTCAATAAAGAAGGTAAAAGGAAATTTAGAAAAACTTCAGATACTTAGTACAAAAGGAGGAAATGGGAAAGCATTGTCCAGTTCTACAAATGGTGCACTCCCACAGAGGTAGGTATTTGAAGCTGTTTTTTTCAGTTAATTCTGACAGTATAACAATTCCATTTGGAATCCCTGGAATGAATCTTAGCTTAACTTATATTAAAGTGGAAATGGATTCTGGACTTTGAGTTGGAGTCCTATTAATATCCTCTATTATGGTTGCCTGTTATTTATCCAAGTAATTGCTGGTTGCAGTGGAGGCAGCGGTAGTGAAGGTTCAAGTGAAGGTAGCGAGGGAGTCAATTCACAAAATGTAAGTTCCTTCCATTTTATTTAGGTTCAAATTTTTGAAAATTAATTTTATTTGCTGTCTGGGTACTCTACCAAATATGTCTTTGCTGTTTTATATTAATTATCACTGCATTCTACTCTGTATACTTTTCAGGGATGCGAAACAGGTAGGGCAAGAAGCTTGGAACCACTAACCATTAATGGTATGTTTTAACTATCATGTATTACGGAATGCATTTAAAATTTCTTATGGCTATTCATGAATCCTGTTATCAGGGGATCTCCTGATTTCCAGACTAATTTAGTAATACTTTTTATTTTCCATTACAGTTAGATCACTAATAACTTCTAGAATATTTCATCTTGAAGGGATGTGTGCTACTGCTTCCTTTTAGAAAGGTTGCGTTGTTCATGTTTGATATCTAGTCCTGAATCCTAATATTATCAATCTAGCTAATGGAGTAATTTAGTAACATTTGTTGATTTTCACGACAATGACAGGAACAAGTGCTACTGATGCCAATACTCTAGCATATAATGCCCAGGCTGGAGAAGCTAATACAACTGTAAACAGAAGCACAATGGCTTTGGTTCCACCAGCACCTGTTCCAGGAATGTCAACAGTTAGTCTACCTACTACAAATCTAAATATTGGAATGGGCATCTATAATGTGCCTGCCTAAGGATCTGTAACTCCTGTAAAAGGAAGACGGGGAACAACTAATAGTGTAACAACAATTGTTCCTGCAGCATCTCAACTCATTCCAGGTCATGATGGAGTGCCTTCTGAATTATGGGTCCAGGTATGCATACCAAGCTTTACCTTCTATGTATCATTCTATCTTGTATTGCATCAGGTTAATGGTGCTGTTGGCCATTCTGAGGTTGGCTGGTTAGTGAATATAAGCTGGATTTACTTGCGTCATCTTCCTATAGACTTGCTCAGACTTTTGGTGCTTGCTTTGTTTTCTTTATCAACTGTTTTGTGGGATGACAACCCTTCTTTCATCTTTTCTGGTTATGCACAATCCATGAAATATGATTTGATCACACTATCATTATATTCTCATATCCATCTTGTTCTTACAAGTCCTTTGAACATAAGTGCATTTCTTAAGAATATTTAGATAGAAGTGGTCCACAGTCAATTATAACTTGAATAAGCTAAATCTCATTTGTAGGGCTCTTTAAGTAATAGATGGTTTAATGCATAATAACAGTTTTATCTGATATGAGGGCAGCATAGTTTGATGATATAGACCAGAAGAGATTCAGAAGCAGGGAATATTTCCTGGCTGTATCTATGTAATAAGTGGGCACTCTGGTGTTTACCCCAACACATCAATTTGTCATTTCCTATTTCTTGGGAAAGTTTTCCTTTCATATTTCTGAAACTTCCATGTGTATCCCCATTACATACAACTTAGGGTTTTGTATTTTTTTTTTTGCATTCACCTACAGTGTGACCTTTTTATTGTGAATTATTTCCAATATATTGATGAGCTTTAAATATGTTGAACTAAATAAGCTTGTACATGTCCTAAACGAGCCTGTGAAACAGGATGAACGGGAATTAAAACGACAGAAGCGTAAACAATCTAATCGGGAGTCAGCTAAACGCTCTCGAATGAAGAAACAGGTATAGACTTGTTCTTAGTATTTTTATCAGAGGCTTGCAGAGATAGAGAGGTAAAATCGTGAGACATGAACAGACAAAGTCTGTTGTCATTGTTTTATGAAAGCAGTAAATATTGTTCAATTGATACCCTGTCTGTTGTGTTGTGCTGTGTGATGAGCCCCAATTTTGGTACAATTTGGGCTCATTTTGGCCTATTCTACTTGCTCAAACCATTCATTTTTATTGCTTATGTATGCATTTCTTAGTTTGTTCGTGTTGTTTGTAGGAAGAAGGGTAGACATATTATCTACGTGACTAATGCATGATGCTTTTAGGATTTTTGCATTTAAAGGGAGAAAAAGACATGAAAAAGGAGACAAGGAGACAATGAGGTGGCACTGCTGGTTTTTAGGAGAGAATGTCCACAGTCTTGGGGACCTTCCTCGTGATTCCCACCGTAGCTCCGAGCTCAAATCCATCTCCCCACCGAGCATAGAACACCGAGCATAGAGCACCGAGCATAAAGGCAGCCAACTGTTCTACAGGAACAGCAGGCATGACTGCCCTACAGGATCACCAGTTAAACTTCAGTTCGACAGCCGAGTGCCTAAAATCAAGGAAACTTGTTGGATGATGGTTTTGCATAAATACTAAGGCCATAGCCTTGATTAGAAGCTTTTTGACTTTTGGTATTACGCTTGTAATTTGGTGTACGAGCTACAGCTCGGTGTTAGTTCTGATTGTAAGCCAGTTTTGGCATAACATGAGATTATGAATAAAGAAGACAGATTTTGATTCAGTTCTGAGTTTTCTTAAGGAGACTATAGCTCTCAGGTTAGGGCCCAACCTGAGAGCCATAGATCCCCTCTGCTGTAGTGTTGTTTGCATTTCATTCCAGCACTCTGAGTTTTCATTTCCACATGCAATTCGAATTACAGGTTGTTAATTTAGTTGTTCTTCATGAATTTAGATAGGATTTGCTTATGGTGAATTTGCTTACAGTTGTTTAGGTTATCAGAGAATAGATATAATCCATTGGAGCTCCAGCAAAAAGGGTTGTTAAGGCTCACTGCCATCTCATTTGGGATTGGGGTGCAGACCATGACTAACCACCAAAAATACGCATTTCTTTATTTCATGATTGCTGCAACCACAGTCACGTTATGTTAGATGCTTCCACATGATTCACACCTGCACCACATTCCTTTACCACAGCTTCATGCACTTTCTCCTTCGCGTTTTGGATTGCTGTTCATTGAATTTACAAGCATAGGTAGTTTAGGTTAATGCATTTTCGGTTTGGTAACAGTCACAAGCATTTGTTTCATCTACACTGCTTTCTCTCGTTCCATCACTTCGTCCTCCACCTTGATCACACCTGCAAACACGTCTTTGACCTCTGCTCCACTCTGATATCTCCCAAAGTCTTTCATTCCTCACGTAATTCCATCCTCTAGCCCTTTAGTGACCTAGCCCTCTATCTTCCAACCTACTCCCTACACTCACTCCCTATCCCATTCCTCCACTTCTACAGCCATCACCAGCCTCATTCCTACCTTACACATCTCCCCCTACCATTCCATTACTCCTCCATCACGCCAAACACTCACGGTAGGTCATCCTGTAGCCGTTTGTAGACATCCTGTAGAAACCAGAGTATCCTGTAGGATCCCCTGCAGACTTCCTGTAGGAGGCCACTCACTCGGTTGCCGAGCTTATGAATGTGAGAGACCTTTGTGGATGGATGCTAAGGATCCCTAGGGACCTCTCCTAGCCTCCCCAACCTGTCCCACACTTTCCTTCCTTCTCCATCCCATCTGCACCACCAAACCCTAGTTAGCACAAAATCACAATCATTCCACACACTTAAAGGAAAAATACAAAAACATGTCTTTCATGATGCAAGTAGTTTAGATCCATGCATTTGCACTTATTAGAGGTAACAGCAGCCTTGGTTGAAGTTTCATTCACACTCTTTGCATTGTAGAGGTTAGACTAGTTAAATTAGGGTTTCCTAGGTTTACATGCTTTGATTTGCTTTCAGTTCAGTTTGTCAAGTAGAGTAGCTTTCCTTTGAGCATAGCTTTCGTCCATCAGTTAGCAAGCTTCTTCTGAGAGCCTATAGAAGTTGGCTTGAGCCCTAGCGGACTTGTGCCAGCTGACCAAGTGACAGCTACGACAAGAGCTAGTTCTTGTGCATATAGCACCGTCGCTTCCAAGTTTATACGAACTACCGGGTTGATAAAATTAAGAGACAGGAAGCCCCAGGAGTTGTAGCATTATTGCTACAATACTGGAGCTCACCATCTTTTTGGCGTTGTTGCCGGGGAAGCGTCAGAGTATTAGTAATTGTTGCTTTTCTTCTACTTTCGTACTCTTACTTCTGCTCAGTAGTTTATTTCATTTCCATTCTGCAAAAGTAGCTTAGCATTTCCTGCTTTCATAGATTAGCATTTCCTGTTTTCATAGATTAGCATTTCCTGCTTTCATAGATTAGCATTTCCTGCTTTCATAGATTAATATTTCTTGCTTTCCTAGATTAACTTTCCAATTCCGCAATTTCATTTGTGTGATATAGTTAGTTGTAGATCACTTTGTTCCAGTTTTGCAGGTACCAAAGAAAAAAAGCAAAAGCACTCAAAAAAGAAAAGTCCTTTCCATTTCATGCCTCGTAGGAACCGAGATAAATCAGGCAAATTCCTACCCAACACCCCCACCACATCACTAAGTCACCCTTCTCTCTTCTTTGGTGACAGTGACCCAGAGGAACCTATAGGTGAACATCCTAAGATATACCAAGACCCTATAGAAGAAGAAGAGTTAGAAACCACTCCATCTGAAGCCATGGCTGATAATAGGAGAGAAGATGAGAGAATAGAAGGAGCTTTCCCCATCCGAGAGACCAATGGAGATATGAAAATGAAAAACATTAGCCCCTCCGCCTTGCCTCACTTCCATGGACTGACCACTGAGGATCCTGATACCTTCTTGTTTGAGTTTGTTGTCCTTTGTAGAACCTATGACTATACTGAAGATGAGCAAAAGCTGAAGCTTTTCCCCTCCACTCTTAAGGATGCAGCACTACGCTGGTTCATGGGATTACCTGGGAATAGCATCGCTACCTGGGCTCAGATGCAGCAAGCCTTCAATACCAAGTATAGGGATTACTGTAGGTCCAAGGAAACCAAAGGAGAGATCTTTCGGATGACCATGGGGAATGATGAGTCTTTAGAGGATTATGAGGAGAGGTTCCAACTTAGCTATAAACGGGCCAGGTGCACACTTGACCCTGAATCCCTCAAGTTGGTTCTACTCCGAGGAGTCCCTGAAGATCTCTTAGACACCCTTCACATGTTAGCTGGGGGGGAAATTTACCAACTGCCTTATGAGGACATCAAGACTGTGTTTAGAAATCATTCCAGGGCAGCTAGAAAACGAGGTAGAGGAAATCTCCTCTCCACTGGTGTCCCTTTCTCCAAACATGAGTTTACAAACCAATTAGAAGATCTTAAGAGTGAGTTGAGACAGACCATTGCCATGCAGCTGGACACATTCAGGATCCAGCAGAAGAAAGAAGAAGCTGAGAGTGCCTTGGCTGTCTTCTGTCCTAGGTGCACCAGAAGACACCCTAAGAACGAATGTCCATTGCATTCGGTTGAAGTGTGTTTCATTTGTGAGGAGGACCACCCAACAAATCAGTGTCCAACCTTACCTGGGTTTAAAGCCATGTACCAAGGAACCGAAGCCCCCACTGAACCTCTCTACTTTATCAACCAAAGGAGGCCTCAAGGATCTAGACCTTATCAGCAGGGAATGCACGGGGCACCACAAGCTTATTATAACCCCAACCAATCGACTCCCATGCCTTCTTGGGGTCCCCCTGCTCATCCTTCTTGGTCCATGCCTCCTCCATGGTCTTATCCACCTCAGTACCCTACTCAACCTACTTCTCATTCATATCACTCACATGCCCAGTCACAGCCTCAATGGAGTGCTCCTCAGTCGGGGTGGAGGCCCCATTACAACACTCCTCCTGCCATTTTGCCTCCACCACCAGTTCAACCTCAACCTTTACCTCCTGCTCCTCCAAGGCAACCTCAAATGCCTGCTCAACCGAACCCGAACCCCAACAATAGACAGGCTCAGCAGGTATACACTGGGGAAACATCATGTCCTACCTATGCTATGGAGATCCAGGAGATCAACCTTCGATCTGGAAAGATCCTTCCAGATCGCCAACCTCCTCCCCTAGAGGATGAGGAAGATCTACAGGAAAGTGAACCAAAAGCCATTCCACCCTTTCCTGAGAGACTAACTGCCACCACACAACCCAACCCTGAGGAAGATGAGCTTCTAGGTGAGCTCAAGCAGTTGTGTGTAAAAATACCACTTCTCCAAGCCATCAAGGATGTGCCCATATACAACAAACTGGTTAAGGAAAAGTGCTTTAAACATCGAGGCAGGAGAAAGAAAGATGCATCAACTATCAATGTCATAGGACAACTGTCTGATCTTATGTTAGGACAAGTCATCTGCCCCAAGTATCTAGATCTTGGAAGTCCTGTAGTAGATGTTCACATCAATGGCACCATCATACCTCACACCTTGATCGATCTGGGGGCTGCCATTAATGTGATGACCAGGGATACCATGCTCAAACTCAATCTTCAGGATTCCTTGAGGAAGACCTCGACAGTACTGCAACTAGCAGATCGCTCCACTATGACTCCCGAAGGGATTGTGGAGGATGTCTTGGTCTCTATTGACTCTTGGGAATACCCTGCAGACTTCCTGGTTCTGCAACCAAAGGCAAAGCTTACTGGATACCCTCTCATTTTGGGAAGGCCTTGGTTAGCTACTGCAGATGCTTACATAAGTTGTCGTGCAGGAAATATGACCATCAAAAATGGTCCCATGTCCAAGCAGCTAGTCCTATACCCTCCTGCCCAACCCTCCTTAGAGCATGACTTACCACTTTGGCTAGAAGAAGGAGAGGAAGACGAGGTGTACTCAGCACCTCTGTGCACCCTAGATACCACTAGAAGAGACCCTCCTACCGAGGATGATTTGATTGAGACTCTGATCCAGAATCCACCTTCCAGTGCACTATCCTTAGAGAAGTTGGTGGAGGATGCCCAAGCTAGCACCTTAGTGGACCTTTGTACAACCAGCCCTGTCACTCCCAGAGTCAAAAGTGTGGAGTTCGGCCCTGAGAGAGCATTAAAGATCAGCTCCTCCCTATCTCCTTCCCAGGAGAAGGAGTTGTGTAGCCTATTGGCCAGCCACTTAGATGCTTTTGCTTGGAGCTATAAGGAGATGAAAGGAGTCCATCCCTCGGTCTGTACCCATCATATATACATCAAAGAGGATTGTAAACCAGTTAGGCAACCCCAGAGGAGAATGACTCCAACCCTTAAGGACATTGTCAAGGAAGAATTGCAGAAACTGTTGGATGCTGGATTCATCTACCCCATCTCAGATAGTGAATGGGTGTCCCCTCTGGTTTTGGTTCCCAAGAAAAATGGGAAATGGAGAATCTGTGTGGACTACCGAGAGCTGAACAAAGCTACCAAGAAAGACCATTTCCCTCTACCTTTCATAGATCAAGTGTTGGATGGACTGGCAGGAAAGAAGTTCTTCTCTTTCCTGGTGTTGGGTGTGGAGCCTGATTATCTTTTATAGTACCGGCATTTTGGACCCCAGTGATCGCTGCCGTGGGGGGTCCAGGGGGGGGGCGGCAGCAACTTTATGGAGCCCCCCCCTGGCGGGGGGTTTCGGGGGCAGCGCCCCCGAAGCTAAAAACAGCTGTAAAATTTCCTTGTAAAAGTATAGTAATTTCTAGTCAATCTGGGCCGTTCATTAGGCGGATGATCTGACGGTAGAACTTATGTTTAGTTTAGGGTTTTTTTGCCCTAGAAGGCAACCCCTCTCTTTATATGAGGGTATTGTATTTGAGGCTGTGATATAGATGTGTATTCGGTGAGCGAGAAACATAGAGGTGAGACTGTGAGAGAAAACAGAGGATATTACAGCGGTTTTGCTGTAGGTTGTATCTCTTCATTTTGCTGGATAATAGAAAGGAAGGACTGGCTGTTCGGGGTGGACGTAGCCCAAACTGGGTGAACCACGTATATCTGTGTCTCTCTTGTTTTGTGTGTTTTCTGTGTTTATATTTCTGCAATATTTTATGTGTTCCATTGCTCCGTAATATATAATTTTCTAACACCTGGATGGGTTTAGCGGGTACAACCAGATTCAAATCAGCCCGGGAGACCAAGATAAGACCACCTTCACTTGTCCTTGGGGTACCTTTGCCTACCATGTCCTTCCCTTTGGGCTATGCAATGCTCCTGCTACCTTCCAGAGAGCTGTCTTGAGCATCTTCTCGGAGTTGGTCCATGATGCAGTAGAAATCTATATGGATGACTTTACTCCTTACGGGGCTAACTTCCAGGAAGCATTGTCCAACTTGGGAAAGGTCCTAACCAAGTGCACCGAGATGAACTTGTCCCTTAGCCTTGAAAAATGTGAATTCCTAATGACTGAAGGGACTGTGCTAGGCCATACCATCTCTCGCCAAGGGTTACAGGTGGATCCTAACAAAATCGCTCTAATCAAAAAGGTTCCACCTCCACAAAAGGTAAGGGATGTTAGGAGTTTCTTGGGATTAGCGGGATATTACCGAAGATTCATTAAAGATTTCAGCAAGCTAGCCTCGCCATTGTTTGGTCTGTTGGCAAAAGATGTGGAGTTTAATTGGACTGACGATTGTCAGAAGAGTTTGAATGAATTAAAAGACAAGTTAGTGTCAGCTCCAATCCTGAGAGGTCCAAACTGGGCCCTACCTTTCCACATCCACACTGATGCCTCGAACAAAGCCATAGGTGCAGCCTTAGGACGAGTTGAGCAAAAACTTCCATATGCCATTTACTTCGTTAGCAAAAACTTGTCCAAAGCAGAGCTGAATTACACTGTAACTGAGAAAGAATTCTTAGCTGTAGTCCATGCACTGAACAAGTTCCGACATTACATCACTGGCTATCAAACATTTGTACATACTGACCATGCTGCAATCCGATATTTGATGAATAAACCAGATGTGAATGTTCGTATTATTAGATGGTTACTTTTATTGCAGCAGTTTGATCTAACCATTGTTGACAAACCAGGTAGAGAAAATGTTGTTGCTGACTTTTTATCTAGATTGGATTTGTCTGCAGGTGAGGATGGAACAGTGGATGACCAGATGCCTCATGAACATCTATTTGCTATCTCAGTACTCTCTCCATGGTTTGCTGATATAGCAAACTACCTTGTTTCAGCACAGTTCCCTCCGCATCTCTCTTCGAGAGAAAAGAGAAAAATCATCAGAAAGAGTGCCTCATTTACATGGATCGGGGGCAATATGTTCAAGCTTGGCCCCGATCAGATCTTAAGGCATTGTGTAAGGGAAGAGGAAGTCTTTGACATCCTCCTCACCTGTCATGATGGGCCTTGTGGAGGACATTTTGCAGCAAAGAGAACTGCCTTCAAAATCCTGCAGGCAGGCCACTATTGGCCCACACTTCATCAAGATGTCAGAAGATATGTCAGCCAGTGTGACCAATGCCAAAGAATGGGGAAACCGACCCAAAGGGATGAGATGCCTCTCCAACCTCAAATGACTCTCGAGCCATTTGAGAAGTGGGGTATGGACTTTGTGGGCCCAATCAACCCTCCTTCAAGGCAAAGGTCTTACATCATTGTGTGCACTGACTACCTGACGAAGTGGGCAGAGACCAAAGCCATCAAAGCAGCAACAGAAGAAAAAGTGGCCAAGTTCCTAAGAGAAAACATCTTCTATAAGTTTGGTTATCCAAGAGAGTTGGTCATCGATCAAGGGAGCCAGTTCACCTCCAACATGGTCGAAGATCTACTAGCTCATCACAAGATCAAGCATAGGACTTCCACCCCTTATCACCCTCAAGCAAATGGGCAGGTGGAAGTCACCAATAGAGCATTAGAAGGGATCCTGACCAAGGTGGTGAGCAGTAGCAGAAAGGACTGGGCAGATCGCCTGGTTGAAGCCACATGGGCTTACAACACCACTTGGAAGACCACCACCGGTTTCACACCTTATGAGCTGGTCTATGGGAAGAAGGCTTTGCTGTCCATTGAGTTCGAATACAATACCTTGAGGATGGCAGCTCAGCTGGATCTAGATCTCAGCCATGCACAACAAGAAAGGCTATTGCAGCTGAATGCACTGGATGAGCACCGCATGCAGGCCCTCCTTCACTCAGAAGTGGTCCAACTTCAGAGAAAGGTGTGGCATGACCAACATCTCCATGATAAGCAATTTCAGCCGGGAGATTGGGCTTTGTTGTATGATTCCAGATATAAAGACTTCAAGGGGAAGCTGAGAACCAGATGGCTAGGGCCATATTCAGTGGAAAAATGTCATGACAACGGATCTGTTCTTATTCGGACCATTGATGAGGAAGCCATCCCCATGCTTGTCAACGGGCATCGATTGAAGATCTACAGGAAGCCTCCCTCTAGACAAGAGTTCATCAAAACTATGGAGAAGGCAGTATTGGTCATAGAGAAGGGTCCTGCCCCTACTTTGGGCACACCCTGAAGAATCTAAAAAAAAAAAGGAAAAAATAATAAAGATCCTTGGGTGAAAACCTTTCAGAGGCGCCCAAGGCAGGTGGTAGGGGTGAAAACCTCATTTGAGGCGCCCCTGCTATCTTCCAAAAAAAAAAGAGAGAAAAAGAAATAAAGATCCTTGAGTGAAAACCTCTCTGAGGCGCTTAAGGCAGGTGGTAAGGGTGAAAACCTCATTGAGGCGCCCCTGCTATCTTTTAAAAAGAAAAAAAACAAAAAGAAAAAAACAAGATCAATAAGCTATTATGTGAAATTTGCATGCAGATTGCAGGTGTTCTATGGAGGAGAGGAAGCCTCTCAAGTCAAGGTCAAAGGTCCTTCTCATGCAGCCAGGACACCTCACAAGCTCCTCCTCCAAGAATGCTTATGTTCTTCAAGGTACGTGCACTTTCATTATAGATCGAATTTTCTACGGGAAGGTGCCAGTTTTCTACAGGAAGGTGCCAGTTTCTACAGGAAGAGCTGCCTGTCTACAGGAAGCTCTGTATTTCTACAGGAAACTTCCTGTCGAAGCTCAGAACGGCCCAGAATGCATTTCATGAGCAGATCTGATGACTATGGGTTGGTGTGGATGCATGCGAGCCTCTTTTGGGCCCATGCACAACGCTGTTAACTTGCTCCACCACCCTCGTCACCATGCATCCAAGTCCCCTGCACCAACAAAACAGAGCAATAAGTTCTCACGGGAAAAGGCAGTTTCAAAGACAAACAAGTGCGGAGATCTTATACCTCAGGCATCAGCAGCTCCGGAACCGTGATTGGACGACCAGATCTTCCGTCGTGCAGCATGCACCCAAGGAGAAAGGATTGTTACGAGACACTTGCGGGCATCCTGTAACAGTTCAACCTGCTGGAGTGGATACCGTCCACAACACTGCCATCTCCAAGGTAATGCGCGCGCATGCAACTACAACATCCCCTCCATCTTCAGCAACCTGTAACCATGAGCTTCCGAGTCTGCGTAAGTGCGCATGCAGCAGGTAGATCCGCTCACCATCATCGAAAAACTGAGAAAATCGTGTGCAGCCACTCAGGTAAGCGTCTAACCCCTTCCTTCCATCAAATCGCATGAATATTACTTTGATTTGTTTGCATGGCGTAAAGGTGAATGGTTGAGCAGCCGTATGGCCAAGTAGACTGGCCACGTCGGCTAGTTATGGTTCAGTTGAATGTTCGGGTGGCGGCCACAAAAAAATCAGCAGCACGCACGTGAGAATCTATGGGAACGAGTTCAGCAGAAAAAGGCGGCGGTAGATCTGTGGGAATGAATGCGGAAACAAGTGAATATGCCGGTGAGTGGTGGATGACGTCGGCCAACGGTCCGGCAGGGGGACATCTCATCCCCTGCGCCACGGATTGCGCCGGTTCAAAATCTAATCGGCTAGATTTTGACATGCATTCAATCAAACTACCACTTCGAACTCGAGTGGCTATTCCGATCATCTCTGCACGTTGATACGCTGAGCTGTTGGCTACCAGAGCACTGGTGAAGCGCACTTCAACCGCGGTCCAATTGCAGTCCTCCCGGAAATTTGCGCACTGCTTCTACAGGAACGTAGTCTACATGAGCGAAATTCTACAGGAACACAGTCTACAGGAACGCAGTCTTCTACAGGGACGCGGGTGCTCACGAAAAAAGGTGGCCGAATGACGAGGTAACCCTGGACTTCTCATGCAAAATGGTCATTTAAGGTGGTAGAATTGTCAGTCGCTGTCTGGGTAAATGAGAAAGTAGACAAATTGCTGTCTGTGTGTCTATACTGCAAATTCTACAGGATTATTGAGTAGTGGACTGTATTGTAAAATTTCTGTGGATTATACGCATTGTTCTGAACTCTGTCACCGCAACCAAACTCTCTTCCACCATCACCACCTCCGGTAAAAAAATTTGTGCCATCATGCCGGGAGGATTTATCAGGCGAGAACCCACAGATTCAGAGAAACTGAGGAGAAATCAGGCAGTGGTAGAGCTTTTTACACGAGCACAGTGGATGTCTTTTTGTGATAAGCTGCAAGGGTACGATGAGGAAGTGGCCGAGGAATTCTTGCAGGCCCTGAGGCCAAAATCCAAGGTGCTGGCCACAGTCAAATTCAGAGGCTTAAGCCTCACGATCACCCCGGAGTCTATCAGCAGAATCACTGAGCTTCCTATGGGTATCCCGTGGGATAAAGAAGAACGCAAGCTAAGCCAGCAAGCCAAGAAGGACTTCTTCCCACCTGAAGAAGAATTCACAGAGGATAAAAATGGGGTGAGAAGGCTGAGCCTGTCGCCACCATGGAATGAAGTCAGTTTGCAAATAATGAAATATATCACCTGTGAGGGTCGTCACAGCATCATGTATGCATATCACTTCAGGCTACTCACCGAATTAAGACACCGAATCAATCTTCCTGTAGAACAGAAATTAAGCATTCCTTATTTCCTGTTACAATCCTTGATTGAGTGTGCTGTTGGGTTGTGTTATATTCTTTCCACAACTAACCTACGTAGTTTAATGGGGCGTTAGAGGGGGGCGGATAGTCCCCCTCTACGGGGTCCGGGGCAGCGCCCCGGGAAAAATTTTTTTGGACCCTATATTAGGTTGGGCGAACCTACCTATGGTTTTGTGCATGATTTTCACACATGGTATTGAACACGATGGTTTTTCGGTCCATGGTATTGGATGCTTCGGCATGTATAAATATGTATTGTAACATTGAAAGGAATATAATGAAAAATCAAGCTGGTAGTCCCGGTTTTGGGATCCAGGGAAAAATATCTGTGCATATGTGTTTTATGGGTTATGTTCTCGCATTGTTTATTTTCTTTGTTTAAGAATTCGTATGCAGGTAATTTATGTACAGGGTTAAAACCCACATTTGGTATCAGAGCTGTTTTGGCTTCAAGGGGACGCCTTTGTTGCTGAGGGGTTTCGCTCGGGCCTGTGGTAGACCCTGTTCAGTGGGAGATCTGCGAGATCGATTCTGGTGGTGAAAGAAGATGGCGAGCAGTGGAAAGATTGAGATTGAGAAGTTCAATGGTCAGAGTTTTGAGTTGTGGAAACTCAAGATGGAGGATCTGTTGGTCTATAAAGATCAGTGGATCGCGGTAGATCCGGGTACTAAACCATCGGGAGTGACCGATGAAGAATGGAAGAAATTGGATCGGAAGGCAAAGAGCACAATACGGTTGTGTGTCTCAGATTCAGTATTGCTGAATGTATCAGGGGAAGCTACGGCAAAGGCTTTGTGGGTCAAGTTAGGGACTTTGTACCAATCTAAGTCTCTGGTGAATAAACTATTCCTGCGAAAAAAGCTGTATAACCTGAGGATGAAAGATGGAGACTCGGTGACAGAGCATCTGAATGCGTTTAATACTGTGGTAAGTCAATTATTATCTGTTGATATTAAAATTTCAGATGAAGATAAGTGCATCAGTCTATTGTGTTCTCTACCAGATTCGTGGGATAGTCTGGTTATTGCAATAGGTAGCAATGCAACTGCTTTGCAGTTTGATGAAATAGTCTCAGCCTTGCTGACGGAGGAGATGAGACGGAAGAATATGGACAACCAAAATGGTGATGCCTTGTCTGTACGAGGACAGTCCCAGAACAGAAACAAAAATAAGTCATCGAGTGGGAGATCTAAATCTAGAGGGAGATCTAAATCTCCAGGAAAACCTACAAAGGTGGTGTGCTGGAAATGCGGAAAGGAAGGGCACTTCAGAAGGGATTGTAAATCTAAAGCTCTTGATAAAGGAAAGGGATCTGATGATGCTCCTTCTGCAGAGGCGAAAACCACCTCAGATGAAGGTGGGGATGTGTACTTGGCTTCTTCAAGTACACATGTAGATCATGAGGCATGGTTGATTGACTCAGGTGCATCCTTTCACTTCACTCCCCATAGAGAGTGGTTCTGCGAGTATGAGAAATACGATGGTGGTGATGTCTTCTTAGGAGATGATAGGAAGGCTAGAATCATTGGTCGGGGAAAAGTAAAGTTGAAGTTGCAAGGTGGAAGGGTTAGAACACTTCCAGGTGTTCTACATATTCCTGCATTGGCTAGAAATCTGATTTTTGTAAGCAAGTTGGATGATGCAGGTGTAAAGATGGTGTTCGAGAAAGATACCTGCAAGATGGTTCGAGGAGCACTGATATTAATGCGGGGAGTTCGGATTGGAACTCTGTACAAGCTGCAAGGTAGCACTGTTGTTGATGGGTGCAATAGTTCTATGGTTCCTGAAAATGGAGTAGAAAATCTAGTGGTCTCTGGAGAGAAGACCATGTTGTGGCATCAAAGGCTTGGACATATTGGAGAGAAGGGCCTTCGAATACCTCATGGTAAAGGTATGGTAGAAGGTATGAATGATAGCTCTCTGGATTTTGATTTCTGTGAAAATTGTGTGTATGGGAAGCAGAATCGAGTGAGTTTCCCCTCTGGTGGTAAGAGGACGAAACAGATATTAGAGCTTGTGCACAGTGATGTGTTTGGACCGGTGAAGGTTCCATCACTGGGTAAGTCTGTGTACTATGTATCATTCATAGATGACTTCTCAAGGAATACATGGATATATTTCCTTAAGAAGAAATCTGAAGTCTTTGACAGGTTTAAAGAATTTAAGGCTCTGGTGGAAAATCAGACAGAGAAGAAGATAAAGGTGCTAAGGACAGATAATGGTGGAGAATTTTGCAGCAAGGAATTTGAAGAATTTTGTAAGAAGTGTGGTATAGCACGGCAGAAGACTACTCCATATACACCTCAGCAAAATGGAGTCGCAGAAAGAATGAACAAGACGTTGATGGAAAGGGCAAGAAGCATGCTCAGTGGTGCCGGGTTAGGACAGGAATTCTGGGCAGAGGCGGTGGATACTGCACGTTACCTGATCAACAGATCACCCTCATCAGCGTTGGAGGATAAGACTCCACAAGAAGTATGGACTGGTAAGAAACCCTCTCTTTCACATCTGAGGGTATTTAAATGTGATGCATATGTACATGTTCCAAAGGAGAAACGAACCAAGTTGGATAGTAAATCTGAAAAGTGCATCTTTATTGGGTATAAGGATGGTTTAAAGGGTTATAAGCTTTGGAACCCAGTCACACGGAAGGTTGTGTACAGCCGAGATGTGGTGTTCAGAGAGGTAAAAGATGTTATTCAACATGAATTCCAACCAAAGGAACCTGAGAAGATAGAGTTTAAGCCAAAGGAGGAAGAATCAGACTCTGCAGCAGAGGAGGAATCAAAAGATGAAGAGCCACAAACTCTGGCTGTGAGAAGGTCAGGTCGAGAAAGAAGGCAGCCAGAAAGGTATAATCCATCTGCTTTTAGTTCAAATTTTGCTTTGTCTGTTACTGATGATGATCCCAGAACTGTGAAGGAAGCAGTGGATTCAGAGGATGGAAAACTCTGGAAAGAGGCCATGGTTGATGAAATGGCATCTTTGCACAAAAATGAGGCTTGGGATCTGGTAGAGTTACCGGCTGGAAGGAAACCCATTGGCAGCAAATGGGTGTTCAAGAAGAAGACTAATGCAGAAGGAAAGGTGGAGAAATACAAAGCTCGGTTGGTAGCAAAAGGTTATTCCCAGGTGCCGGGAATTGATTTTGGTGATATTTTTTCTCCTGTTGCCAAGGTAGCTTCTATTAGATTACTTTTATCTGTTGCTGCTGCTTTTGATTTTGAGGTAGAACAGATGGATGTGAAGATAGCATTTCTTCACGGGGATTTGGAAGAGGAAATCTACATGAGGCAACCTGAAGGCTTTGCGGTGAAGGGTAAGAAAGAACTGGTATGCAAGTTAAAGAAGTCTCTGTATGGGTTAAAACAGTCACCAAGGATGTGGTATCAGAAATTTGATACATTTATATGGGGACTTGGCTTCACCAGAAGCAAAGCAGATCATTGTGTGTATTTCAAATTAATTGGTGACTGTGTTATTTATCTGGTCTTGTATGTGGATGATATGTTGCTGGTTGGAAATGACAAAGAAATTATCCAGGATTTGAAGACCCAATTGTCCTCCAAATTTGACATGAAAGATCTTGGTGCTGCAAACTATATTTTGGGCATGGAAATTAAAAGAGATCGGGCAAAGAGGAAGCTCTGGTTAAACCAGAGGAAGTATGTCGAGACAATACTGCAGAGGTTTAATATGCAGGATAGTAAACCGGTGAAGGTTCCTATTCCTGTAGGTGTGAGGTTATCTGCTGAACAGTGTCCCAAGACACAAGAAGAGGAAGAGGACATGTCCCGTGTTCCATATGCAAGTGCAGTCGGTAGCCTGATGTATGCAATGGTCTGTACTAGACCAAACATTGCACATGCAGTGGGAGTATTGAGCAGGTTTATGTCAAAACCTGGGAAGGAGCACTGGACAGCAGTGAAGCGGGTTTTCAGGTATTTGCGTGGCACTAGTGATTATGATTTGTGCTACCAAGGAAGACCAGGATTGGAAAGAGTGTTGGATATTCATGGTTTTGTTGATGCAGACTGGGCTGGAGATCTGGATCAGAGAAGATCTACAAGTGGGTATGTGTTTAACCTATTTGGAGGTGCAGTCAGTTGGATGAGTAAGAAACAATCTGTAGTGGCACTATCAACTACAGAGGCAGAATACATGGCAGCCACTCATGCAAGCAAGGAAGCAGTTTGGTTGCAGAGGTTGTGTTCAAGTATGGGGTTAGTACAGGGAGCTATAAGAATAGACTGTGACAGCCAAAGTGCAATTTTCTTGGCAAAGAACCCTGCTTATCATTCAAAGACAAAGCACATTGATGTTCAGTATCACTTTGTGAGGGATATGATAGAAGAAAAAAAGGTGTTGCTGGTAAAGGTGGACACTTTGAAGAATACTGCAGATGCATTAACAAAATCTGTGAGCTCTGAGAAGTTCTCTTGGTGTAGAGAAACAATGGGTGTTTCAGGGCTGAAAAAATGACTAAGCTCTCCTGTGGCCCCCTGTGGAAAGAAAACAACAAGTGGGAGATTGTTGGGTTGTGTTATATTCTTTCCGCGACTAACCTACGTAGTCTAACGGGGGGTTAGAGGGGGGCGGTAGCCCCCCTTCATTGCGCCGATTGCGCAGCGGGGGGGTCACAGGGGGGACGGCAGCCCCCCCTGTCCGGGGGGTTTGAGGGGGGCGGGTAGCCCCCCTCTACGGGGTCCGGGGCAGCGCCCCAGGAAAAATTTTTTTGGACCCTATATTAGGTTGGGCGAACCTACCTATGGTTTTGTGCATGATTTTCGCACATGGTATTGGACGCGATGGTTTTTCGGTCCATGGTATTGGATGCTTCGGCATGTATAAATATGTATTGTAACATTGAAAGGAATATAATGAAAAATCAAGCTGGTAGTCCCGGTTTTGGGATCCAGGGAAAAATATCTGTGCATATTTGTTTTATGGGTTATGCTCTCGCATTGTTTATTTTCTTTGTTTAAGAATTCGTATGCAGGTAATTTATGTACAGGGTTAAAACCCACATGTGCTACAAAGCTCAAAGAGGGCATCCCAGATTCAGTTGTGCACCATGGGCTGATCAAGCTTCTTGTAGAAGACGCGCTCCACTCACAAACGGTTCCCCTCTCATGGGAATCCTTTAGGAATTTAACAAGAGACGGGGACATAAAAATGCTGCTTGAAGAAACGGGGTCCTCCAGCGGTGAGGAAGAAGAGCCAGTAGCCAAGAGTAAGAAGGGGAAAAGCCAAAAGATCCCGACTCCAAAACAGAAGAAAGAACGAAAGGAGAAGGAGGAGGGAAAGGATGACACAACAAAAGAGGACACCCCCATCCTTTCGGCAAGAGAAAAGAGGTTGAAAAGTAGGACGGTCCAAACTGAGGCGGCCCCTGTCAGCCCGAGCACCTCGTCAGCTCCTGCAGTCAAAGCCAAAAGCAAAGTCCATGTAGCTAAGCGAGAAAAGGTGGTGACAGTTGCCTCTACAGGAAAACGACCGCAGGCTTCTACAGGAAACCCGGAAGCAGCCTCTATAGGAAGACAACAACAGGCTTCTACAGGACGCTCGGAAGCAGCACCCACAGGAAAAAAAACGCAGGCTTCTACAGGAAGCCCCAGAACAACGCCTACAGGAAAACAGACAAAGGCTTCTGCAGGAAGCCCAAAAACAGAGAAAGGGCCTTCTACAGGAAGCCCGGCAGTGGTCAAAACCGGGTCTTCTACAGGAAGCCCACAGCTCGAAAAGAAAGGGCCTTCTACAGGAGGACCGAAAGCGGATAAAGTAGGGTCTTCTACAGGAAGCCCACAGAGCGTAAAGAAAGAGTCTTCTACAGGATGGCCGAAAGTGGGCAAAGCAAGGTCTTCTACAGGAAGCCCGAAAATAGAAAGGGAAGGGCCTTCCACAAGAAGCACCAGGAAAGCAAAAAGCAAGAAAGAAAAGGTTGATGTTCTCGAGAAGGAGGCGGCAGCTGCGCTTGCCGCCCTCAGCACTCCTGCAAAGCCAAAAGACAAGAGAGAGAGGGAGATCCCTCTACCTTCCGAAACCAGGAGAAGTCAGAGGATGAAAACAGATAAGTCGCAGCCTCCTTCCAGCAGCCAAACCACTCTAGGGAGTGTTCCTACCTCACCCAGTGGGAAAACTCCCTCTAAGACACCGGCCACCCCCGAGAAAGGAAGCCCGAAGGTAACCTCCTGGACCCGAAAGATAGGCCAATCGCCTTCTGAAGCCCAACTCAAAGAATCAGGGAAGAGGGAAGAAGTTCAACCCTCATCACCACCAGGGGCAGAGAAGGAAGGGCCATTAAAAGCAGAAAAGAAAGAGCCTGTCCCGGTCCCGAGTCCTCGGCCAAGGACAAGAAGCAGGAGCAAAGTTGCTCAAGGATGAGCAAATGGTTCAGCTGGGGGGTGATGATGAGCCCCAATTTTGGTACAATTTGGGCTCATTTTGGCCTATTCTACTTGCTCAAACCATTCATTTTTATTGCTTATGTATGCATTTCTTAGTTTGTTCGTGTTGTTTGTAGGAAGAAGGGTAGACATATTATCTACGTCACTAATGAATGATGCTTTTAGGATTTTTGCATTTAAAGGGAGAAAAAGACATGAAAAAGGAGACAAGGAGACAATGAGGTGGCGCTGCTGCTTTTTAGGATAGAATGTCCATAGTCTTGGGGACCTTCCTCGTGATTCCCACCGTAGCTCCGAGCTCAAATCCATCTCCCCACCGAGCATAGAACACCGAGCATAGAGTATCGAGCATAAAGGCAGCCAACTGTTCTACAGGAACAACAGTCATATTTGCCCTACAGGATCACCAGTTAAACTTCAGTTGGACAGCCGAGTGCCTAAAATCAAGGAAACTTGTTGGATGATGGTTTTGCATAAATACTAAGGCCATAGCCTTGATTAGAAGCTTTTTGAATTTTGGTATTACGCTTGTAATTTGGTGTACGAGCTACAACTCGGTGTTAGTTCTGATTGTAAGCCAGTTTTGGCATAACATGAGATTATGAATAAAGAAGACAGATTTTGATTCAGTTCTGAGTTTTCTTAACGAGACTATAGCTCTCAGGTTAGGGCCCAACCTGAGAGCCATAGATCCCCTCTGCTGTAGTGTTGTTTGCATTTCATTCCAGCACTCTGAGTTTTCCATTTCCACATGCAATTCGAATTACAGGTTGTTAATTTAGTTGTTCTTCATGAATTTAGATAGGATTTGCTTATGGTGAATTTTCTTACAGTTGTTTAGGTTAGCAGAGAATAGATATAATCCATTGGAGCTCCAGCAAAAAGGGTTGTTAAGGCTCACTGCCATCTCATTTGGGATTGGGGTGCAGACCATGACTAACCACCAAAAATACGCATTTCTTTATTTCATGATTGCTGCAACCATAGTCACGTTATGTTAGATGCTTCCACATGATTCACACCTGCACCACATTCCTTTACCACAGCTTCATGCACTTTCTCCTTCGCGTTTTGGATTGCTGTTCATTGAATTTACAAGCATAGGTAGTTTAGGTTAATGCATTTTCGGTTTGGTAACAGTCACAAGCATTTGTTTCATCTACACTGCTTTCTCTCGTTCCATCACTTCGTCCTCCACCTTGATCACACCTGCAAACACGTCTTTGACCCTTGCTCCGCTCTGATATCTCCCAAAGTCTTTCATTCCTCACGTAATTCCATCCTCTAGCCCTTTAGTGACCTAGCACTATATCTTCCAACCTACTCCCTATCCCATTCCTCCACTTCTACAGCCATCACCAGCCTCATTCCTACCTTACACATCTCCCCCTACCATTCCATTACTCCTCCATCACGCCAAACACTCACGGTAGGTCATCCTGTAGCCGTTTGTAGACATCCTGTAGAAACCAGAGTATCCTGTAGGATCCCCTGCAGACTTCCTGTAGGAGGCCACTCACTCGGTTGCCGAGCTTCTGAATGTGAGGGACCTCTGTGGATGGATGCTAAGGATCCCTAGGGACCTCTCCTAGCCTCCCCAACCTGTCCCACGCTTTCCTTCATTCTCCATCCCATCTGCACCACCAAACCCTAGTTAGCACAAAATCACAATCATTCCACACACTTAAAGGAAAAATACAAAAACATGTCTTTCATGATGCAAGTAGTTTAGATCCATGCATTTGCACTTATTAGAGGTAACAACAGCCTTGGTTGAAGTTTCATTCACACTCTTTGCATTGTAGAGGTTAGACTAGTTAAATTAGGGTTTCCTAGGTTTACATGCTTTGATTTGCTTTCAGTTCAGTTTGTCAAGTAGAGTAGCTTTCCTTTGAGCATAGCTTTCGTCCATCAGTTAGCAAGCTTCTTCTGAGAGCCTATAGAAGTTGGCTTGAGCCCTAGCGGACTTGTGCCAGCTGACCAAGTGACAGCTGCGACAAGAGCTAGTACTTGTGCATATAGCACCGTCGCTTCCAAGTTTGTACGAACTACCGGGTTGATAAAATTAAGAGACAGGAAGCCCCAGGAGTTGTAGCATTATTGCTACAATACTGGAGCTCACCATTGTGCTAACACCAACTTCCATGAAACAGATGGAATGCGAAGAGTTGTCTGCAAAAGGTGACAATTTGGGGAAATTTCTGGTATTTTTTGCTTTCCTTCATCGAATAGGAACTGCACCCCACCTTTCTGTTTAGAGATTCCTGGTCAGTGGTATGTTTTCGTTGGATCAGCTAATACAGTGCTTCCCCCTTCTTTCTTAAATCATTTGAATCCACTGGCACTTCTGATCACTTGCACTTCTTATACCGTTGTATTGATGATGTAAAATATGTAAATAATTGTACAACAAATTCAATGGAGTTGGCCTCTGGATGATCATAGTTCATTGTTTGTGATCGACTTGACTGGGGGTTGGCCTCTGTATAGCTCTGTATCCTCTGTTTCTTTATCAGCCCATAATAATAAAAGTTTATTACAAATGTGTGTGGTGCTTGTTTGTGCTATTGTTCTTTGTATTATGTTTGGCACTTTTTATGAAGTAACCGCGATGATGATACTTAAGGTATTTTGTGGCAATGTTGATTTGCTCTGTCTGATTTATAAGATTTCTGTTGTTATTTCATGGGAGGTTGCTATGCGCTGTATCATATCCAAGTGCAGCCGAGGATAGTTAACAATAAATTGTGAACTCCTATGGTAAATGAGCTTTCAAAGGATCTAAAGAAAGTGAATTCTCAAGGAATTTATGTCTTATTAGAAAGTGAATTCTCAAGGAATTTATGTCTTATTTTTAAAACTAGGGTTTCAAGTGTATCACAATGTTCTTTAAATGTACTCAAGTCAATGGTAATGGTTGTTAGAGAGCCGTGGACTTACAGGAACGAAGAATAATGAATTTCAAGAAAATGTTGTGTTCAAAGATATCTTTACAGTGTTGAAGTACAAGTAAGCATTGCCTGACATAAAATGGATAACTAAATAATTTTAATGATAAGACAATCGGTATGATTTATATATGGCTTAAAATTAAAAGTAACTCATCTAAAATAGGAAAAACAATCAACGTTAATCATCTTAAATGCATTTGGATCTTCATCTCAGATACTTTGATTTGCAAAGCTTGGGGACCTATCTTAGATACTTCGACTTGCATAACTTGGGGACCTTGGACGAATCTAACCAATTAGTAATTTGACCTTCCATTGTGAATCAACAATATCCATAAAAGGTCAAATTGTATGATGAAATTGATGTTTCAAAGCTCATTTGTCAACACAACTATCTGAAACTTTTTAGAGGTGAAATTGTCTTATGTACACTCTACCATGATTGCAATTTTTTAAATCCAAAACATAGTTCAAAGTTTCGTAAACTTGTCTTTTGTTAATGACTCTACAAAAATATTAATGATGTGATCACTTATCTTGCAGTAAATAAGATTCAAAATATCTTTATTTTGTCAAATAATGGGCATGAAGCCTCCACATACACTATTTTACTATGAACAAGAAGATTCACAATATCTTTATTTTGTCAAATAATGGGCATGAAGACTCCACATACACTATTTTACTATGAACAAGAAGATTTTGTATTGCATAATACATTGGAATCTATTGCTCAAATGAGAAGCTAACCTCATCCATTATGTGTATTCACATTGATTTTGTCAACATTAAATGCACCCTTATATTCAATTTTAGTGGTCAATAGTTCTGCCTGCTTCTTACAAGACCAAAGTAACTGACTAGTTTCATATTCTCAATGCAGTACTTCATACTGTGCTAATATGTATCTTTCATAAACAATCCTTTTTGTGGCCTCTAGGCAGCTCTCTTTCATATCCTACATGGATTTGTAGACCACACTAACATCAAATAATATATCAAATCTGCTATGAATCAAGTAAATGAGGCTCCAGTAGTCTTCTTGTAGAGAGTACCATTAATTTTCAAAGGCACACTCAGTCAATTTTCAAAGGCACACTCAGTCAATGTCTCTCTTGATTGATATGGTGCCAAAAATGGTTTATATTATTCCATCCTAAACATGTTTAATGAATGGCGATTTATATTTAGGTAAATAAATATATTGTTATCCATTTGCAAAACTTGGCTTCCATAAGGAAAAATACAACACACTCAGGTTTGTAATTCTAAATATCTCTATTTATTGTTTTTTCAAACCCAAAATTAGGTTGACACTACTTCAATTTATGATTAAGTCACCAACATGTAAGTATTATCGCTTGCACATTTATGATTAAGTCACCAACATGTAAGTATCATCATTTGCAAAATATAAACACTACAATCAAATTCATGATGCTTGAAACCAAAACTAATAATCAATCAATCTTCTTATACCACACTATGGAGGCTTGCTTCAAAGTGTAAAAGGATTTCTTTAGTAGGATGTATGTTATAACTCTTATACAGAATGAATAATGTGTGAAAGAATAAGTAGATAAGAGTTCATATTTGCAATAGGTGCAAAGATTCAATGTAGTCAATATGAATATGATCTTGTTGAGAGAAGATTTTTGTCACAAGTAAATTTATGTTTCTCAATAACATTTGTAGATGGTAAATTTAGTCTTGTAGACCATTAGACATTTCATCACATTCTTTCTTTATGCCTGGGGAACTAAGTCAACTTTTATTTTTCATCAAAGGAATTGCACTCTTTAGTCATATCATTCTCCCATTTAGATTAAACTTGTGCATATGAATGTCTATTGAGATCAATTCCTTTAGGATACATGCCATGAAAGCAACACTAACACACTATTTCTATCAAGTCTTTCTTGAGTCATTTATCGCACCTACATTAACATCGACAACTTCAATTGTCTTAGTCAACCATTGGAGAAGACAAAAGTCCCTTATAGATGGAATTTTTGTATTAGATTCACCATGAGAATTCATAGTCAAATGATTAGATAAGCCATTGCTTGTAGTCAATTATATTGGAAAAGATCCACTCGAAGTGAAATCCGTTACACTAGTTGATTGCCTAGTGGAAAAGCTAGTCAATGCATTAGTTAAGGTTGTATAATAATATGATGATATAGAATTTGTCCTAATCTCAAATGCATCATTGCTTAATAATCCATATGGGGACTTTAGTTTGGCAATCCTTGGAAGTCTACTTGTTAAAAGACAACATCCCACCTGCAAATAACTTTTCATTTTATTTGAATGAACAATTTGTAGGCATTTGCCAATTTGTAGCAATTTGTAACCTTCATGGCCAACCTTCAAGCAACAAAATTTGTTACAATTAGATGAATTATCAAATAAAGAACAGATCTTCATACATGTATGATTTTTCTTTTTGCAATCATGACTCCCATCATGACCTGCCAAGTTTCGGCATTCCTCCAATTCATTTCCTTGGTGTGATTCAAGAGAGCAATATGTGCACTTTTCATCGCAACAATGGTTACCCATACAAGAGTGATCAGAGGAATGGCCCTTCTCTAGAACACACCGCCAAAAACATACAGAACATTTACAAACACATACAGAGAGTCCCTGTTTCAGTTCTGCAAGTGATAAAATTGCCTCCAGTTGCAACTTTTGTACATCAGCATTCCCAGAAAATTCTGCAGTGTTGCAGTGAAGCCACTTTTCAACACGAACGCGTCGTCTATCAGACAATGCCACTAAGAAATCGAGAAATTTAGAGTGCCAAAAATCACCATTTTTGCCTCTCCTTTCCAAGACACATTCTAGTTTCGGTCTGAGACGATACAAAATTTTTCCATTTGACATAGATTCATCCAGAGCTGCAAGCTCCAAGCCAGTGTCATGCAAATCTAGAAGGAGATCCCCAATTACCATTGGAGCGTCACTTACCTCTTCCTCTGAGTCAAATTGGCAGCCTTCGAACACTCAATCATGATTAGATAAGCCATTGCTTGTAGTCAATCATGCATGGATTCATTTGACTATGAATTGGCTCTGGATAATACAAATGTATTGCCTGCATTCCAAATTGTGGTCAAGGAGATTTACACTAATGTGAGCAAGAAAATGCTGAATTCAGATTCCTATAAGTCTCAATTGTCTCTCAACGGAGTTAATATTATGGATGTATATGGAGATGGGGATGGAGTGGAACCACCCAAGACAAAGAATTCTTGCTGCTGAGGATTCAGAGAAAAAGCTCCTTTGTTTCTGGGCCTTCTTCAAACAATTGTCTGTGTCCTTAATTGGAAGAACAAATATGCAACATAAGCTATCAACATGATGATGCTGCTGACTCTAGACAGTTGTAATGTTGATACATCTGCTTCACTATATGCCATAGATTTTTGAAGGGCCAAGGGTGCATGAGACACAGTGAAGCCATCATGAGAAGACTGGAGTCGATTCCAGAAATAACCTATGTCATATAGCAATACAACACCCATGGTTAGGCCCTAATGAATGAAGCAATCTTTAAGGTATCTAAACAAGTTCAATGGATATTTATGACTACTTTTATTCTATTTCATAGCCACTTTAACCCCCGAATAGGGTTTTCGGCATGGCTTCCTCAATTCAAACTCATTATCATCGACCCTTGCTTTCAAAAAAGCCCATTCACATTTCAATATTCTTCCACACACTATGCCTTACGGCGTTTCCTTTGCAACATTAGGTGCAAATGCTAGTATGTACTCGTTTTCACAATTATTACGCCGTAAGGCGTTCCCTCTGAGATGAAATTTGCTGTGGTCTTTGCTGTCATCGTTATCCTCCGTCTGATTTGATGTTAGACAATTCGAATAATTGCTACTGTTGGATCAAATATCCGGTTGAGGTGAAGGTGGAGCGTTATGGGTTGAGGTGAACGTGGAGCATTATGAGTTGTGAAATTGATCTAAGGGCGGATTGACACTCGCCTCGTTGATACCACCTCGTCTCGTTGATACAAATTCATCATTCTGTTTTTGATTTGGTAAACTGCTCTCCCTATAGATGTCTGTTCAGAAAAAAATCGTTAAAATATGGCGATGACCCTGGAAGAAGTTAATGCTTATTATTTCTTATTTCGATTTCAGACTGAACCTGTCACAAATTAAAAGGGTTTACTATTGTGCGGAAGGGTTTTACCATTTTTTCGATTTCAACGAATTTCAATACACAGGTATGTGTTTTAATTTTAATTTTTCTCTATTTTCCTTTGGCAATTATTGGTGATTAATTTGGTCTAGCGAATGATTTGAAATAAGCTCCGATTTGCAGTAGGTTAAACAAGAGGATTTACTATTGAGAAAGTAGATGATACGAGGGATGCTTTTGTTTCAATTTAAAGGGCTGACATTTTCTTGCATACGTTTTGTTCGTTTGGGCTGTTTATCTCATTTATATATAATCAATATGGTGGCAGATTCTGATTGTTTTCTAATTTTTGTGCGTAGCCATTGAGGAGATGAGATGATGTTCGAGTGAAGGAGAAACAACGAATTTGTATGTAGCCATTGAGGAGATGAGATGATATGCTAGTGAAGGAGAAACGTCGAAGAATATGGTTAGTTACTTTTCTTGGATGAACTTCCTTTGATTCAGCTGCTAGACAAAACTAGGATCACAAGGAGGGTTGCCACTAAACCTTCTCGACAAAATCACATCAACTGCTAGATAATGACATTATGGAGGGCTTTTACTATTCTTCAAATATCATTTTCAGATTGATGTCTAAAGGGACCATCCCTTCTCATAACTGCATCCTCTATTTTTATTGGCTTCAGGGCACCTCTTATGAAGGTTTCAAAGAAATGAATATATATTCCTTATTGATTTGCAAGTTGGCTCGTCAAGGCTATGTTGATTGCATGACGAGACTACGTTTTCAACGCCCATGACGATCAGAAAATCTTCATATGCATTAATCTCGAAAATTATACAGGTAGACTCAAAATCGTGACATTCTGGTGTATTGCCCACAATGCGGTCGATGCTTTTTAAGTGGTTTTTCAGTCGCCCTAAGGTTTCAAATTTTCATTATTTGTCTTAAAGTGACTTGTGGGTTTTTATGGATTTCTTTACAGTTGGATTGTTTTTTATATTTGTAGAACTTGAGATCAAATCATAAGAAGAAAACATATAATGTTTGACTGTGTTTTAAGAAATTCTACATTATACTTGTTTAGAGGTTTATTTAATTTTGTTATGAGTTGAGTTTCCATGAAGTGATTATTTTTAAAATTAAAAATATTTTGTTCTTGTGATAAAAACATAATAAAGTTATTTAAATTTCTCTTCGATTGACAAATAAATGATTTGCGCAACGATTTAGGTGCTATGATTAAGAAACACATTTAATAAAGCATTAGAAATTGTGAAAATGGTAAATCCAGCAAAACATTCAACCACTGGATGTGCTGAGTGAAATTTGTGCAACGATTTAGGTGCTATGGTTAAGAAACACATTTAATAAAGCATTAGAAATTGTGAAAATGGTAAATCCAGCAAAACATTCAACCACTGGATGTGCTGAGTGAAATTTCATAATTGGTGCTGATAGAAGGAAACTACAACATCAAAGAAAAGTACTTTCGTAATTGGTGCTGATAGAAGGAAAGTGAAACATCAAAGAAAACTACTTGTCCGAAACTCCACTGCCAAGTAACGAAAAGCACGATCATAGAGAACACACATGGAGATTGGTTTCACAATCTGAGCTTCATCACCGGATGAGTTGCATGATGCCATTAATGAATTCTGAATATTTAATACAAACCCAATAAACCATGGTGTCCAAAAGTCGAATTGTTCTTCTAATGCAGTGTTGATTTTAATTCAGAACCACCCAGAAAAAGACGATGAGAATGAAATGGATCGTGATTAATGGAATATTTTTCACTCTAATCATGTCTTATTTATTAATACTAAATTTGAATGAATGTTATTTTTAGAAAATAAAAATTAATCTTGTCTTACATATTCATACTAAATTTGAATGTATGTTATTTTCAGAAAATAGAAATTAATCGTATCTTATTTATTCATACTAAATTTGAATGAATGTTATTTTCAAACAATAAAAATGAACAATGGCATCATATGAAAGGTCAATTACTCTGTCCACTATTTAATTTCCAGCTATTATGTGATTGATGATATGGCCTGAAATTTAATTTCTGGTTAATTAAATTCAGCAAGTTATTTGTTTAATTAAGATCATAAGGGCATTAGTCATCTGGCCATTCTTACTGTAGTGTGCCCTACCCTAATGGCAGTAACCCTCAAAGGGATGAGGCCAGCGATCATGCATGTTGGATTTTGAGAAGTGCAAGTGTGTCCGCTTTCTAATATTAAGCAGTCCACCAGGATTTCATTTTTCACTGTTGTGTCCATTATGACCTACCCAAATGGCAGGAGTCTCAAAGGGCAAAGGATGTGTGATGGTGCATATTAGATACTAGGCAGTCCTCTTGAATTCCTTTCTTGTTGTAGTCTGCCCTAAACTAATGGTAGGAGTTTCAAAGGGATGAGACTGTGCGATGGTGCATGTCAGACACTAAGCATTCCATCAGTATTCAGTTCATAATGTAGTGTGCCCTGTCCTGATCCCTAACGGCAGGAAGTCTCAAAGGAATGAGGATGGGAAATGGTGCATATTCATTTTGAGTAGTGGGTGTGTCTACTTTTTAAAAATAAACTGTCCACGAGGATTCCATTCTTACTGCATTATGCCCTATCCTCATGGCAGGAATCTCAAAGGGGATGAGATTGGGGTAACGACGCATATTGGATACTATGCAGTCCACCCATATTACATTCTTACTGTAATGGACCCTACCCAAATGGCACGAAATATCAAAGGCACGAGGCTGGGAGACGGGGTATAATGTATTTTGAGAAGTTCAGGCGTGTCTACTAAATCTCGAAGGTAAGAGGTTGGGTGATGGTGGATACGGAATCCTAGGCAGTCCCCCACGGTTACATTCTTGCTGTAGTGTGTTCTATCTGAAGGTAAGAGTCTCAAAGGGGTGAGGCTAGGTGATGATGCGTATTGGATATTAAGCAGTCCACCAGAATTGCGTTCTTCCTGTAGTCTGTCCCACCCTAATGGCGGTGGCTTCATGGATTACTCTGTCGACGAGGTCTTGAATCTGAAGAAGAAGACAATTCGAATTGGGTTGGACATCGGAGGAGGAACAGGAACTTTCGCCATGAGAATGAGGGAGCAGAATGTAACAATTATTACGACTTCCATGAACTTGAACAGGCCCTTCAACAGTTTCATTGCCTCCATAGGGGTTATTCCCATGTATATCACTATAACACACAGGCTGCCATTCTTTGAAAATACTTTGGACATTGTTCATTCTATGCATGTTTTGAGCAATTGGATTCCCACACAGCTGCTCGAATTTGTACTCTATGATATCTACAGGATTCTGAGATCTGGAGGCCTGTTCTGGCTAGATCATTTTTTCTGCACAAAGGATCAACTGAAGATCTATGTGTCCATGATTGAGCAGCTAGGGTATAAGAAGCTAAAATGGTCTGTTGCCCCTAAGTTGGATAGAGGGCCCGAGCTCAAAGAAATGTATATATCTGCTCTTTTGGAGAAGCCACTTAAGAGGCAGTGAGCAGGCTACTTGTAGATGCAGTTTTAAGTTTCATGGGCTTAAGGTCCCTTAACTTAAAACAAATAAACATTTCTCTCCGTAATGTATTTTAATTTTCAATTATGGGAATATATATGATGCCCTTGCCTGTCTTTAAGATATTTGACACTTTCAGTGTATGGTTCATGTATCTGGGTTTGATTTAGGGCTCCAAGATTTTCATATTCATATTAATATATAAAACAGATCTGCAATTTGAATTTATGGATTTTCTACCATGCCGTGGTTTTCATTAATTTTTGAAACAATGTGGATGGTTCGTCTGTAATGGTCAAGGGCTGAAATTCAATGGCCATGTTTAGTAGGTTTTGACTGCAATGGTGAAACTGCAAATTAACTGGAATTCATCGAGATTGAATTACGAATGGAATAACAAGCAGATACGGTATATAGTAAAATCATGTTATTTTTATCGCTGTGAAATGTAGAATTTTTGTACTGTGTCCAAACTCTTTATATCAGTGATAAGGACTTGGCCTCTTCTTCAATACACAAAATAGGGTTCCTTGATTTTACTAATATAGATGGCATAGGATGCCCACTGATTGTCTTTTCAAGGCTTGGAAATATATGCATACAAAATCTCGACTTCCTTAAATTATGAAGGGCCTCAGAACTGTACTTTAAAAGATTCTCCGCTTCCTTACAAATATGTGGAATGACAAGTCCACCACCTTTCTTCTTTTATAGCCCGGAGATCAAGAAATCACAACTCCAATGACCTATACTGGTCGGCCAAATTCACAGAGCATGATAGTATATAGCAGTGCTTTATGTGACATAGGCTTCTTGGCCTTATTACAAGCACAAGGAATAAGTAGGCATCTTCTTAGATAAAACAATTGACATTAACAAAACTTTTTCTCTTCAATACCTTAGAGAATAAAGAGGCATGAATAGATCGGATTCACTGTCTGAATTGAAGAGCGAGAGAGAATATACGACAGCAGGGAGAGACCATGCAGAGCAGATATGTACATTCATACGGATCTAGGCAGTTCCATGTAGTTTACAAAATAGTTCCATATGTTCATGCAGATAGGGCCGTGCAATCCATAAAGCAACACAGTCCAGACATACAGTATGCCGTATCTCTCGGGCCAACTGTACTGCTCAGTTTAGGGTGATTTGTTGACCATAGAGCTGCTGGATTTTAGCACACTATGAAGGTTTCTTCGTAAGTGTTTTTGAAAGAATGAAAATCTGATTTTGAAGGAGAAATTACCTCTGTATGTGTGAAACTGTTTTATGCTTCCACTATTTAATTTCCAGCTATTATGTGATTGATGATATGGCCTGAAATTTAATTTCTGGTTAATTAAATTTAGCCAGTTATTTGTTTAATTACTATCATAATGGCATTAGTCATCCGGCCATTCTTACTGTAGTGTGCCCTACCCTAATGGCAGTAACCCTCAAAGGGCTGAGGCCAGCGATCATGCATGTTGGATTTTGAGAAGTGCAAGTGTGTCCGCTTTCTAACATTAAGCAGTCCACCAGGATTTCATTTTTCACTGTTGTGTCCATTGTGACCTACCCAAATGGCAGGAGTCTCAAAGGGCAAAGGATGTGTGATGGTGCATATTAGATACTAGGCAGTCCTCTTGAATTCCTTTCTTGTTGTAGTCTGCCCTAAACTAATGGTAGGAGTTTCAAAGGGATGAGACTGTGTGATGGTGCATGTCAGACACTAAGCATTCCATCAGTATTCAGTTCATAATGTAGTATGCCCTGTCCTGATCCCTAAAGGCAGGAAGTCTCAAAGGAATGAGGATGGGAAATGGTGCGTATTCATTTTGAATAGTGGGTGTGTCTACTTTCTAAACTAAATTGTCCACGAGGATTCCATTCTTACTGCAGTATGCCCTATCCTCATGGCAGGAATCTCAAAGGGGATGAGATTGGGGTAACGATGCATATTGGATACTATGCAGTCCACCCATATTACATTCTTACTGTAATGGACCCTACCCAAATGGTAGGAAATCTCAAAGGCACGAGGCTAGGAGACGGGGTATAATGTATTTTGAGAAGTCCAAGCGTGTCTACTAAATCTCGAAGGTATGAGGCTGGGTGATGGTGGATACTGAATCCTAGGCAGTCCCCCAGGGTTACATTCTTGCTGTAGTGTGTTCTATCTGAAGGCAAGAGTCTCAAAGGGGCGAGGCTAGGTGATGATGCGTATTGGATATTAAGCAGTCCACCAGAATTGCGTTCTTCTTGTAGTTTGTCGCACCCTAATGGCGGTGGCTCCATGGATTACTCTATCGACAAGGTCTTGAATCTGAAGAAGAAGACAATTCAAATTGGGTTGGACATCGGAGGAGGAATAGGAACTTTCGCCGTGAGAATGAGGGAGTGGAATGTAACAATTATTACGACTTCCATGAACTTGAATGGGCCCTTCAACAGTTTCATCGCCTCCAGAGGGGTTATTCCCATGTATATCACTATAACACAGAGGATGCCATTCTTTGCAAATACTTTGGACATTGTTCATTCTTTGCATGTCTTGAGCAATTGGATTCCCACACAGCTGCTCGAATTTGTACTCTATGATATCTATAGGATTCTGAGGCCTGGAGGCTTGTTCTGGCTAGATCATTTTTTCCGCACAAAGGATCAGCTGAAGATCTATGTGCCCATGATTGAGCAGCTAGGGTATAAGAAGCTGAAATGGTTTGTTGCCCCTAAGTTGGATAGAGGGTCCGAGCTCAAAGAAATGTATATCTCTGCTGTCTTGGAGAAGCCACTTAAGAGGCAGTGAGCAGGCTACTTGTAGATGCAGTTTTAAGTTTCATGGGATTAAGGTCCCTTAACTTAAAACAAATAAACATTTCTCTCTGTAATGTATTTTAATTTTCAATTATGGGAATATATATGATGCCCTTGCCTGTTTTTAAGATATGTGCCACTTTCAGTGTATGGTTCATGTATCTGGGTTTGATTTAGGGCTCCAAGATTTTCATATTCATATTAATATATAAAACAGATCTGCAATTTGAATTTCTGGATTTTCTAGCTTTAGAATGACTGGATGGAAGGACTGCTAGCTTCTGAATTCTGATGTAGAGGTGCCAAAGGGATCAGATCTTCAAACATATTGTTGACTGCTTTATCCAATGAGAAGATTAGACTCAGATCAACAAATTCTTAAAACAAAACTCTTCATTGACTTCTTATCATGACACATGGTTTAGCTGCTGAAGGAGGACTTTCCTATTGTAAGAACATTGAAATATTACCTCCGCAAATAGCATATCAAAAGTACATAAAAAAAATAAATTACTGCATTAAATGGGTAATATGCATTAAATTACCTAATCCATGATGAGGAGGGGTCTTTTGCATCTAGGCATCCATATTCATAAGACCGTCTTTCATAAGATCCTAGCTCAACGCATCTAATTTCCCAATGCCCTAATCAAGATGCCAAAATCAGGGTCCTCACAATTCCCTCTGCTCATCGTGCTCGCCAAGACATAGGATTAGCCATGCACATCCTTGTTCCAATGTGTTCTTCATGAGGCACCCTTAGAGATACCATACCTCTGATTTTATGTTCATACAGGCTACTACAGGGGTCTGCTCCAAAGTGCCTCACACTTCTTCTATCTTCCAGACTTCCAAGGGTACTGTCACCCTTATCCAATGGTGCCAACACAAAGGAGCTGCATACTTTTCTTGGATGAACTTCCTTTGCTTCAGCTGCTAGACAAAACTAGGATCACATGGAGTGTTGCCACTAAACCTTCTCAACAAAATCACATCAACTGCTAGATAATGACATTATGGAGGGCTTTTACTATTCTTCAAAAATCATTTTCAGATTGATGTCTAAAGGGACCATCCCTTCTCATAATTGCATCCTCTATTTTTATTGGCTTCAAGGCACCTCTTATGAAGGTTTCAAAGACATGAATATATATTCCTTATTGATTTGCAAGTTGGCTTGAATGGAACAGGCTTTTAACACTTGTGTGTGTGTGGATATATATATATATATATATATATATATATGCGCTTGTAACATTGATAAGGACTTGGCCTTTTCTTCAATACACAAATAGGGTTCCTTGATTTTACTAATATAGATGACATAGGATGCCCACTGATTGTCTTTTCAAGGCTTGCAAATATCTGCATACAGAAGCTCAACTTACTTAAATTACGAAGGGCCTTAGAACTGTCCTTTAAAAGATTCTCCGCTTCCTTACAAATATGTGGAATGAGAAGTCCACCACCTTTCTTCTTTTATAGCCCGGAGATCAAGAAATCACAGCCCCAATGACCTATACTGGTCGGCCAAATTCACAGAGCATGATAGTATATAGCAGTTCTTTATGTGACATAGGCTTCTTGGCCTTATTACAAGCATAAGGAATAAGTATGAATCTTCTTAGATAAAACAATCGACATTAACAAAACTTTTTCTCTTCAGTAACTCAGAGAACAAAGAGGCATGAATAGGTCGAATTCACTGTCTGAATTGAAGAGCGAGAGAGAATTTAAGACAGAGTTCATCGAGCCATAAAATTTCTGCCTCCATACCACAAGATCGAGAACAGAGTAATCCTTTCTCCAAGGTTGGCTTCATGAAATGACCTTTGGCATATTCTTGTGTTCTTGCAATTTTCTTGGCCTCTTAGGAGAATAAAGTTATTTTCAAAAGACTTATCCAAAAGCATACTTATGCCTAGAATGTAAAAGAGAGATAACTCCATTGCATAGCAGACCTTTATTGTTTCTTATGCTCAGAACAATAGGAACACTTGGCTCCTTCTTAATGGTTCAGAGAACTAGGCCAACAACTTGGTTCTTCATTGCTCCATAGGACTCTCTTTAATTCATTGATCAAATCCAAATAAATATATGTATCCCTAGAGTCACTTGTTTGATCCTCAATAGCTTTTCTTGTTGGACATCTTTGTTTACAAGACTTGAACTTATGTGAGCATAGGTCACTGGATGGAAGGACTGCTAGCTTCAGGATTCTGATGCAGAGGTGCCAAAGGGATCAAATCTTCAAACATATTGTTGACTGCTTTATCCAGTGAGAAGATTGGACTCAGATCAACAAATTCTTAAAACAAAACTCTTCATTGACTTCTTATAATGACACATGGTTTAGCTTTGAAGGAGGACTTTAACATCTTCAGATTTGATTAATGGCATTCATGAGCTATTTAGCCCAGCTCTTGCATATACCTAGACTTGTATTATTTTTCGAGACCTCTCATGATTTCTAAGGCTTGCAACAAGATACTTCAAATACATTAATAGTCCACTGCTTCATCTCTTGAGATTGTAGTCCTCCTCTTGCTTGGGCTTGACCTCAGCTAGCTCTAATACAATGTTAATTTTTGAGTTAACATGTTCTTTGCTTAGGTCAGAGGTCAGTTACTTCATTAATCCATTAGCCCATTATTAATTCCATTAATCCATTAGCAATCACGTTGACCATTATCACATGACAGTAACTGATGAAAAAACATCAAACATAAATGCAAAAGACAAGCCAAGACAAGAGGACACCATGATTTAAACTTAAAGCTAGGGCAAAACCCGACAAGGGGGAAAACCCGCAGATCTTTTCTTCTTGATAATATCAAATGTTCATAGAGAGAGAAATCCATAAGTACAATGATACATTAGTCAAACTCAATATATTGACTTGGCATAGATGATCCCAATCAAATGTTCAAAAGTCAAAGTCACATATGCAAAAGTCAACAACAGTCAAAGCTATCCTAACCAATCAGCAGTCAACGGTTAACAGCTCAGTCAAATCAGCCCAATCTATTTGGTAAAAGGAGAGAGAATTTCACCCTCTCTAGGTAGTCAAAATGCAGTCAAGGTAGCCTTCAAAAGTCTGGTCAAAACTTGGTCAACAGTCTGCAGTTAAACCTGCCTCAGACCTATGGTCAAACACCTCAGTTTGTGATCGGTTCCTTTGCTCACAAGTGTGACCTAGCTGGCAGAGTAATAATCCATCAAAGTCGCAGTCAAATAGTTGGTCAAAGTGCCTAGTCAATGCTGCTCTGTGTACTAGGAAAGTCAACCGCAGAAAATCATAGGAAATCCGTCCTCCAGAAATTTGCACGTATGGGAGAGAGATAGTTTCTCAAAGAAAGTTGAATCCATCATGAGAGGAAAGAGAAAATCATGTGTGCTGATGCCAAAATGGAGTGAACTCATCTTATATTTATACAATTCAATGTGGGTCAAAGGTCATGCCTTTTGGGCTTCATGAGCGTACATGACTGTGGGGCTGACCTTGACCAAAACCAACATTGTGGGTTTGACTTCAAATATACATTTTTGCCTGTGAGAATCCATCGTACTTTAGGTCAAAATTCGTCCTCTCGAGAAGAGGAATCCAATGCCATCATCATCTCATACAAAGGAGCCGTCCATAGTGGAATTTGACCTTAGTTGACCATTTTTAACAATTGCCTATACAAAACATCTAGTTAAAAGACTAATTTTACTCTCAATAAACATTGGACAAAAACTTCTCTCGATCCAGTTTGACTCTGGTAGTATCAAACAAAATTTTCATTCCATAGATGAATCAACTTTTGTATTTCACAAGAGTTCAGCGTTTTTGTGGAGAGGTATGTTCATGACACCTCACTTACAAACTGGTTTGTTGTAAAGTTCGTCTTAACAATGATTGATTCACTCAAACGAAACAAAGTGGGCAATAGATCCACATACACATCCTACACACGTGGACACATACATAAATATTGTGGGAAGGACAGGAAGATGTGCTGACCTGACTTGAAAAAGAAATTGTTTCAAACCAATGTTGTCAGACTTGGACTCTTCTAAGACTCGGCTGGGCTGTGACTCAAGAAGACTCAGCAGAATCTTTCAGACTTGGCAAAGAGAAAAAAAAAATACTCAGAATATGTGTTTGCAAGTTTCAGAGGAGTCTGGCAAGTGGGGATTATGACAGAAGAGTGTCTAGGAGTTACTCCTTTCAGTGGCAACTCAGTGGACTTGGCAAGATTCAGGAGTTCGAAAAGAGTCTGACAACATTGTTTTGAACAAGCATCAGTCACAGTCGAAAAGAAAATGAACGAACAAAAATCAGCACTCTTAATAGAAAGGATACATGTGTAGAGTTCTATTTAAGAGTTCAAGGCTAGACTCCAGTATAAAAGTAAATTCTGTTTGCTGCTGGAAACTGTAAAGTAGACAAACAACAAGCTAAGTATTTTATTTAGCTGAACCTGAAAAGCTTTGAAAATGCTCAAACGTTAAAATCAGTCAAATTCCTACCATTTATCTTGGACCTAATTTCATACATAAGCATGCTAGGAAACCACACTCCTCTATAAAAATATACAAGTTGTCAGACGATTATATAAACAATCATAGATTGAAACAATTTTGAGCAAAGGAAATGTTATTTCAATATATTGGCCCTGTTCAAGTTTTGAATGATTTAGAAATTAGCAGATCTATTAGATAGTGGAGGCAGGAAATTTGCACTTCTTTTCTGTCAAACCTGGTAGCTGATAAAAGATGAGAAACAACTTAATCGCACACCTGTTGGTAAAGGCCTAATACTAAGAAGGCAGGTAGAAGTGGATGATTAAGATTGTTTATAGGTTTAGCCAACAGTTTTACTGGTAACATGCTTAGTTTGAACTTTTGGTGATATTGTTTCATCACATAGCCTGACTATGGTTTGGTGAATTGTTACTGGAAATATACTTAAATCAAGATAAAATATAGGTGATTTTCATTCACATGCTTATTAGAATCGTTGGCTTCTTGAATAGGGCAGTCATGCAGTTGACTATGTGAGAGGGGTTTGTAGAACACAATATCTAATGAACTCTTATGTAGAGGCAAAAAGTCTCACTCATAACCTGCTCAGGGCTTCAGATGGGAATTTCTTTTATAGACTGATCAACTTATTAGAACCACTGCTGCACTTCCTTCATCCACAGAAGCCACTTGAAAATAAACTCTCTGTAAGGGCCATTGTCAATAAAAATATTTGCAGTGGAGGCCCTCGGCCCAACAACCATTTTAGCCAAGATTGGAAGGCAAATAGTTGAGTTCAAACATGATGAAAATTTAATTCCCTGTGTACAAAAGCATGTACTAGGTGTTGATAATGGCTAGAAATATGCACTGAAGATGTATGTACCTCCTTTTGTACAAAAATGAACAGAGGAGGCAGAGGTATAAGGTTCACCTCGAATTTTCTTGCAAGTTCAATCCACTGTAGGATGTGAAAGGAAGTGTCATAATGCTAAGAGTGAAAAAGAGGGGAAGGAAGAAACTAATAATTTCAGAAATTCTAGCTTTCTATTCGTACCTTGATTTGTTCTAATAAAATAAATATTAATTGTTTGACGACATCCAGGGAGCTATCTGGTAATAATAATAATATTTTATTAGTATTATAATAATAATAACAACAATGGAAAGGTGGGGAAGGAAGAAACTAATAATTTCAGAAATTTGGACCTTTTATCCTAGCTTTATTTGTTATTCAAATAAAACTAATATTTTGTAGATCCAACTTGTGGTGAACCAGTAGCTTGAAAGCCAATTGCAAGTCATTCAGCCAATAACAATCTATCACAATAGTGATTCGACTGTCATATTATTATTCCCCACTTGGACAGAGCGATGACACAAGGGATTTCTACATGTTGACCAACCATGTAAATTGGATCTTATAAATTAAAATTCTTATTTTCTAGCCTTCTATTTTTGTAGATATCAATTGTGTAGTTGATGGCATACTTTTTATAAATTCTTCCACAAACTATTATTATTTACAAAATATTCATTTTCAGAATACACATAACTAACTATTGCAATTGCAACTCAGTGTCATCCACCCTTGCTTTCAACAATGTCCATTCACATGTCCCTATTCTTCCCCACTCTATACATGTCTCTATTCTTCCCCACTCTATGCCTTACGGGTTTCCTTTGCAACATAAGGTGCAAATGCTAGTATCTCTATATTAAATTTCATCCTCTCTATTAACTTAGGTTCCTTCATGGTCACGCGTGCGAAACGGATCTGCTTTACGACCGTCTCTTTCTGTCATTGTCCTCTTTCACCAGAAAAGCATGAACGGCCAACTGTAAATGTCACTTCTTACTCGAAAAAAAAAGCTTGAATTGAAAGATGCCGCTTCATCTACTTTTTTGGCTTTTTATCCACAGCTTTTCGTCGGTTGTCTCGCGAATCCGATGAACTCTGATTATACGAAATTGTGTAAAAAAATTAAATCAACAGAATTTTGCCTATGAAAAAATACTTTAAAAACTAATTAAAAAATAATTGAAACTTTAATTTGCAAAAATAAACCGTTTAAATGCAACCCCTCAATGTCCAATTGGGCACTACGATTAATAAGCTTATTCACTAGTACTAATAGCTTTGTCATCATACATAAAACCCTATCGGTCTCACCCAACCATTGCCATCATTTTATCCATTACCACACCATGTAAGAACATCCTCATTCTCATCCCCACTGCACCTTCTTCCTCATCTTCCCTTATCCATTCTTTCGTCTCTACCTCGGCCTTCTACCTTGAGATGGATTCCCAGCTTTTCTTGAACAAGGAGGACCGAGACATCATAATTGTGAGGGAGGAGAAGGCGCTATTGAAACCGCCTCTGTTTTGATCGACATTTCTCTTCCATGAATTGGTAGTTGAATGATCATCTCCACCTCTCAAACCTTCTGATCCTTGTTGGACCGACAGACAAAAATAGAGTCCATGCTCAAGCCCTTCCAATCCATGAATGGATATCACCAAGAATTGCTCGTTGACGGACCAATTTTTTCAATCTCAGCTGTTCTGTGAGTGATAACCCGAGCTATTGATCAATCGATGGGTCGGTGGATGGCAACTTACTTTGAACTTATGTTATTGAGCAGATTTCATTTTTAACCCATGGATTAAGTGCTGAAGCCGAAGTTCCTGCAAATATTTGGAGATTGAGGGGTCTCTAAACCCTGACGCACTTGTTTGTAGAAGATTGGAACAGACAAGAAAGTCAGGAATTAAAATGGGTATAATGGGAACTTGGTTGGAGATGAGATACTTATGGTTGTGACACATGCAAGAGTTAAGCGATTTGATAGAGGATTTTCTGCAGGACATGAAGAAGCTACAAAGTTTCAAGATTGGAACAGGCAGGGATGTCAGAATTTAAATTAGGCACAATTGAACGTGGTTGGAGATGCGGCCCTCGGTTATGCGATTCTGGACATGAAGAAACGACAAAGTTTGATGATGGCTCACAGCTGTAAGTCTGCGCAATTTTAAATTTCAACTTCTTCAAAAGGTAAAATTACATCCAACTGCGAGAAGCTTTGGAATTCCACAAGGAATCCAAACGGCTAAACTCCTATTATAGCCTTCGTAAATCCAAAGTTTGGTTGAGTTGTTTAATTTGATGGACTTGAATACAAAGAGTACCAGCAGGCAAGTGGATTGCATTAAGTTGGTTTTGCAAAATCTATAATGTTAGTTCGTATTATAGGTCTCATTACCATGAATAATGAGTTGTGGAATGAACTCCGTGTCTCGATGATATATGGTTGTGGAAAGATTTCCTACGGGCATGGAAACCTTACCCAATTTCAGTGTTCTGTTTGGAAAAATAGAAAGGCGGGAAACGATAAATTGGGAAGAAAATAACAATGTTTCATCTGTAGAAAGATAATGTAAAAAGGTAAGCAATTTTATTTTTTTTTATAATAAATTTTATCCATTTTTGTTTTAAATGTAACGTTGATTAATTTTTTTTGGTTATTCATGAGAATTAAAAAAAAGTACATTCTTTCTGCTGATATCTGATTTTTCATCTGTGTACTGGGAGCAGCATCCTTTTCTGTTGTAGTGTTGATTAAATGTGAGTGTATAAGATGAGTAATGTAAACTCTTGGTTAACAGTTGTTGCAGAGGAAACCAAGGTGGCATTAATGGAGATAAAGAAGAGGAGCCACATTCCTAGGAAGGAGATCCTAGTGGCAGACAAACTTGAATAGCACTGCCTTACATTTTGGGGAACTTGAGGATTTCTCATTAAGACCTGCTGAAGAGGTATTTAATATTTGTAATGCTAATAGTCCTTTGTGAAGATACTTCATATACTACAAAGAAAGCAATATGTACAAATAGAACTACATATGTACCAGAAATGAGATTGTACGATATTTTCATATAGCTACAATCTTTTATGATGATACAATTAGTAAGTTGGCCTTGTGACAGACGCATAACACTATTATTGTGAATTTCTTTCGTCTTGGAATATCGTTTCAACTTCATTTTATAGGGATAATGCATGTTGTTCACTGCCAAAGAGTTTGAATTTTCTTGATTGAAAAGTATATCTTGTATAATCCTACAGGCAGATGTTTACAGTGGCAGAACAAGGGCAATAATGTGCTGCTTTTCTGTCAAGCATGGATGTTAGATCTGATATAAAATTATCTTTCAGAGTTTGAGATATGACCTACATGCATGATCTGTTAGCAAACTTCTTGATTGCATAAATATAGCTTTCAATATTGCTGATGGGAGTTGCAGTCTTTCTTAATTGCATGAAGGTTGATTGGACTGGCATTTAATCGTTATCCATCTAGCAGTGTTTATAATCAACATTTTATGTATTGCATGATCATATTATATTTCTGAAAAGTTCTACTTCTGTCAGGGATAATGTTTGCTAGGCTCTGGAAAGGATAACAATAGGGATCTGAGTGGTTAGGTGTTAAGATTCGAAAAGGGCGTGATTATCTATTGGCATAGAAAATTAAGACACCTAGAATAAGTTATCAAGCAAACACAAACTGATGATGCTGAAAAACCAAATAGATACTATGAACTCAATCCTGCCGAAAATATGTATGGAAATTAGCCACTAAAATTTTTGCTATGCAAGGTAGAAATTTCAATAAAAAGTCCAAGTGGCAAGTTGTGGTCTTAGCCATTAGCTAATAGGCAGGTTGTATTAGCTGAAATGGATTATTCCCAATAACTGTACATGGCTCTCCTTGATGTTAATATCTACAATGGAAACACTTGTTTGATATAGTGCTATAACTGCCTCATCTAGCATCCCAATAACTGCACATGGTTCTCCTTGATGTTAATATTTACATTAAAAACTCTTGTTTGATATAGTGCCATAATTGCCTCACATACCATCCCTGCAAAACGAAACAAGAATGAAACTCAAGAGATGAAGTTGACAACTAAAAACACCTTAAGAAAATCCAAATGAGAAACCTGAGAGACTGATAGGGAGAGTTGTGTGGCATGAACAATTTCCACTTGGCATCCAAACTCTGCCTTCTCCTAGGCACTTTTGTGAAGTAGTGTAAGATTAAGACAAATACCATGCCAATTATAACTGCAAAACATAGATAATTTGCTTAACCTAATCTGGCTAACTGTGATCCAGATCTAGTTTGACCTTCAATCATCCTTAGTATGTTGCATCCCTGATTGCATGGACAACATATTCCTGCCATTTCCATGCTTATCTTATGCGCTCTACCTTTACAGTCCTAATATCCATGCCAAAGTATTCCATTTATCTGGCAGTTGATGTTATTTTAGTATTTTATATTTCTTCCCACTTAATGTTATTTCATTCTTCTATGTCGTTGTTTTTGCCAACTCGTAGACTCTTGCTCTCTTGCAGAGAGCAAAAGCAAAAGGCAATGCAGTTGTAGAAAGATTATCCTTCTGTTTTTTAACTATTTACAGGCAACTGATTAAAAGGGTCGAGTTAAATTCTCCTATCCATTCATTATTGCATCCTATTATTTCATTTTTTTGGCTTTTTCTGTTGTCCATTGAATGTTGTTTAATTGTTGTTCTGCTACTACTACTGTCAATTTAAGACATTTTAATCAAATTGACTTCACAGTGGATCTGTCGCAGATTATTCGGTCAGAGTTTGTATATACTTGTTAATGCCTTAGCTTATATGATTTACATCTTTATTTCACAACTATTAACAAAATTCTCTAACCCTGATTCCTTCCGGTTGCCTTGCCTCTTCTTGAAGTTATAGTTATTTTTTCCATTTTAAAAGGGTAAATAACATGGAAGAAAGGGCATATAAAGAAAGGAATTTGAATAGACAAAATAGCAAATTTAATGTGAATGTGCCAAGTAGTGAAACAATTTTCAGACATATTATATCTGGTATGAGAAATATTTAATCAGGAGCCTCTGTTAGCATTGAAAATATGGTGTGAAAACTCCAATACAAAGGCAATTAGGGCACTTCCTGTAATCAGATCCCGGGGCATCTGCAAATCAAGAAATTGTAGTATTTTTTTGAATAAACTCATTCCTACACTCTAGTGTGTTACTCAAGGTTTCATCATCTGCAAAGCAAAAAATTATGGTTTTTTTTTGAATAAACTCATTCCTACACTCGAGTGTGTTACTCAAGGTTTCATCATTCAACATTTTTTTGAAGAAACAGAGTAAGGATAAAGTTCGAAAACAGATTGTCCGGGAGCGGATTGACAACTCAGGTGCTGGGCCTATTTTGATGGACAAAGGGACCCTGGACACTATGGAGCTGGTGGGTAGTCACACCGGGGAGATGATTTTTTCTTCAATTTCAAAGAAGGGCTGGACCTAGAACTATCAACCTTCTTGAGTTAATCGCTTTGAGGTTCACTTTTTCATTGGCTATTGACAAAATAGTTGAAAGATTGCAATTGTTTCGAGACTCACCTCTGCTTATTAAATGTGTGAAGGAGGAGTTCATTATGAAACATTTCTTTTTATAGCCTGTGTTAGATGAGATTCTAAATTTGTCCCAAGCTTTTGATAGGATCTTTTTCACCATGTGTATATGTAGAGGATGATAGAAATTTAAAGAGAGCAGTGAGAGACAATGATTGCACATAACACGAATCAACCATACACGCTGTTTTATTATTGATCACAATGGTTATAATATATAGCATTTAACACACTGATTTCGACACCTATAGATCATGACTACAACTCATTATATAGGAATCAACACTTTCTAGACTGATGCCTAGGGACTCACAATGACACCTACACATGACATGGAAGCATTACTCCCAACACACTCCTTTAATGCTTACATTAAAAACACATATGACAACAAAAATATGATATCTGTCTGATTGGTCTTCATCAACACTCACATCCACTCTGGAATCTTGCAAACATCGCTCTTTCACCACTACATCTTCGAGCTGTCACTTTACCTCCATTTAAAACATAACTGCTTTAGACCATCTTTGACGTACTTTGTCGAATTGATGCTTCGGGACCTCCTGAAACACGACGGGTCAGTCTTGATACTGAACCATCCTATGGACACACCTCCATCTGTTGAACACATGGTCTTCCATTGTATTCCCCAGTTGTCTAGGAAGGCAGTCTGAGTACTGAATGTATTCAGAAATCAATTATACAAGATGACCTCTTAAACACATAATCAAATTACCCTATAAGTTGATGTTCTTGGCTCCACATGATGCCACCAACTTATAACAAATTATACATAATCAAATTAGTGATATATTCTTGTGTCACCGTATGCATCAAGAACCACTAATTTGAAAATATATTAATATGTTCTATAATTGATTCTTCATTTGATTTTTCACATTGTAATATTTGCATATTACAAATAAAACTAAATAAGCAAGACACCAATATTTTATTATTTCAAATCTGAATGAGAAACACCAATTTTGGGTAGCTGTTTGGCTGGTCCTTCTCTTCTCCCTTTCATTTTTCAACTGGCCCAATGCACATGATCGTTCAGAAAATGGATAGTGGTAGGGTTTTCAACAATGATCATAAGGGCATCGTCAGGTATACAAATTAAAGAGGGGTCCCAGATACCCACATTGGTTCCTTTGGGTAGTGCATCTCTATTTGCGTCGATGAATTAGGCACATTGTGAATGTGCAACCTGACAGCAAAGGCATCTTGTAAGCAAGACACTGACCATCACAATCATGACGCTGACCACAGTGATCACACTGACCATCTTGTAGGCATCAGTGCAGAGGGTTCCATAGAGCACACAGCTGCGTTGGTCTCCGTCAATCTCCAACTTTTTGAACAAAGATCCATGCAACTCTGCCACTATGATACAACAACCATAACGCCAGAAACATAACTTTAGGCACAATTACACACAAACTCTAACGCAGGCTCCCCAACGCACAACTCCAGCCACCACACTTGGCTCCACCACGCAATCTTAAGATAATGAAAACGTATTTATGAATATAAACATCCTCCATTTATATAGTTGATTATCAACTAAATTGATAATCTATACACTAAATATTAGTTTAGTGTAAGTAATTTGGGAAGGTTGTATTAGTGGACATTCCTAATGGCTTATTAATTCTTATGTTAGTGCACATGGAACATATTTTTGTATTTTGGTTAGATTTCTGTTGAGAATCTTATAATACATGCGGTTATTTATTACTCATTTTTTATACTATTAAGTACAAACTTTTTTATGCTTTTGGGTGTTTTTTTTTGGGAAGAATGTAATTTTTGTTTCTTTTTAATAAAATTATTATTATTATTTTTAATATATTGCAAAAAAGACACATTTATAATAATAATAATAATTTTTTAAATCATGGTCAACAAAAAAGAGAAGTTAAACAACATATATCACAATTTAATGATTAATTATGATCCCTGAAACATGATGCATGTAAACCTTAGAGATTTATCTAAAAGAGACTTGGATCTCTTATATGACAATCAAGAGGTCTCACAATCTTGTTATTTTCTGAATCTGTAAACAGATTTATTCACAAGAAAAATGACACACAAATATATCCTAGTACACAACATTTACATGATAAAACCTTGACTATTTGTGAAGGAAACATTCATGGGCAAGGCAAATAGGATTATATTGCAACATAATTATTACAATCAAGCTTACTCGCTCAGCCCCTCATCTCTCGGAATCAACATATGAAGTAGGCATCGTTACAATAGTTTGGTAATTATCTTTTGGTTCATAAACTACCTCCATTAAAAAAAGCACAAGAATATTTACATCAGTGAATTAGTTTTACATTTCCATTTTCTTTTAATGGTTGTTGTCATATTCTAATAATCTCCACCTTAACAAAATGGTACTTTATATCAATATGTTTGGTCTTGCTATGATAAACTAGATTTGTAGCCAAATGGAGAACATTTTGACTATCATAGAATATAATTATGCTATTATGCACTTTCTTGAGTTCAGCGAGAAGACCTCTCAACCAAATTTCCACTTTGCAAGCACGTGAGACAACAATGTACTTTGCCTTTGTGGTGGATAAAACAACTATTTCTTGACGCTTAGACATCCAACTAATGGACCCCCTTGTAAGAGTAAAGACATGTTGAAGTAGACCTCCTCTTATCCAAATCACCTGCAAAATCTGAATCAACATATTCTATATAATCATTATAACCATTAAAGTTGATACATCATTGGTGCCTCTAATGTATTGAAGCACCAATTTCACTGCATTGTAATGCTCTTTTCCTAGAGTTGCCATGAACCTATTGACAACGCCCACTACATGTTGAAAATGACATCAAGAAAGATTCTAATTTAATTTTCCCTTGAATTAAATTAGAATAAAACTGTAATTCCACATCTCATGACAACTTGTACGAGTTAACTAAGTTAATTAGACTTAATTGGTTCAGTTAATTCGAGTTGAGGGCCTAACTTGAGTCATGTAGAGTGTCTCCTACATTATAGGAGCCTTGGTTGAGTTTATTTTGAGTTGTAATTAATTAACTTAGTTTATCTGAGTTAAAGTCAGTTTAACTAGTTCCAACTGATGGAGGAACTAGTGAGAGGTCAAAGAGTGGAACTTGGACTCGAGCAACATCTAGTGATCAGTCATATATATGATGATTCACTCATAAATAATCCATGCATGTCAGTTCTGAGAAAGACCCAGTTGAGATTGGAGTTCAAGGGCAGTGTACTATCAGTTGTATAATCATCCAAATTGTACAGGTGGTGCATGCAGTCAGAGGAAGGCCTTAGATGAATTACGTATTTGTGGTTGGGAATTTCCCTAATTAATAGGGCCTAATTACCCATGGAAACAACACAAGGAAATAACGATCCTCATAAGCAAAAAAATGGTTAAGTATTGGCCTAGGCTTGTCTAGGAAGCAATGAGACAAATAGAGATAGTGCTGAGGTTTTTTAGTCTTGAGAAAAACATTGTAATCTTCTCATATTTTCTGGCTAATGCAATATACAGATAACAGGGTTTTTAGTTGTGGCTTTCCTTAGGAAATCATTGTAGAATGTGTGATTGAAATTCTCTCTTATATGCTTTGTGATTTCATGACCGTAGTTGGTTACCGCAATTGGTAGAGTAGATTCAAGTCTATTGTTTTAGCATATTACAATTAGCAATTTGAATCTACGTGGATTTTCTACATGGTATCGGAGTAGGAATCACAATAGAAGAGAAGACTACGAGTTTTTCTTTGTAGGTGAATCAAATTTGCAGATCCATTCTTCAGGACTAGTAGTAGGATCAGGATGTCTTTCTTTGGATTGAGACTTGAGTATGCCCTTGAGGGTAGCTCAAATTACATAGCTTGGAAGGACAAGATGGAAGCAATGTTGGAAGACAACGAGTTGAAGGAGTTCATAGATAGTGATATTCCTAATCCTGCGCCAACTGATGCTCAAGATCTGGCGACCTGGAAGAAGAATGTAGCAAAGGCAAGAAGAATTCCATTGGAAGGTGTTCGAGATCATATTGTCTCGAACCTCCATGGAAAGGAAACTCCATATGCAATGTGGATGGCCTTAACATATTTGTTTCAGAACAACAATGTGTGAAAATTCCTTAAACCTGGGAATTCCTATTGCAACATTGATGATATTTCTTCTACTTGTTAGATTTACATGAACAAGTTATTTGCAGTTTCCTACGACAAACATCGAAATACATACACTGCAGCCTACGCCATTTAAATAATATGCCGAAACAATAGATTGAACAATAGAGAAAGATACAACACAAATGACAGTTGTTTTTGCACAAATGTCCCCAGAAAAACCCAATGCGGGAAAATCAGTGAAGCAAATCTGAGGGATTTTATTATTAAGTTGAAGTATTTCTGAATACAACTATTGGATGCCTTCCTGACAATCTAGTTACAAAGAATATCACTCGGCAGAAGAAATTAGTGAGATTACCTCACTCTACACTGCATGTCCCGGCTGATCCGACAGCTGAACGAACGAGTCCTTGGCTACTTCTGCACTGCCCCTGCGTGGGCTCTATGTCAGCCTCTAAGGCACTACATCACCTCTGATGGGAATCGATTTTCCCTCTGGAGCTGATTCCATCCCTCCCGACTCAGAATATCCAGCTCCCCAAAAAATTTCAAACTTCTGCATAGGAGGCTCTGCGCTGCTTTGTGTGGGCCCTTCCTGGCTCTGCGTCACCCTCTTTGGCCTCTATGCTACCTCATTTGTGTTTCTTTTTTCCTCTCTGCTGAGTATCCTTGGCTTTAGAGAAGATCCTCCAGCCAAAAGTCCCTCCGCCCCTCTTTGCGTGATCACTACAAATCATTGCACTGCCTCTAGCTTCAGCAATTTGATCTGACTGATCAACTCTCTGTGTGTCTTCCAAATTATCGTCAAGCCTCCTTAAATAATCTCCTCGTTGACATTCAACGACCCAGATTAGAAGCTAATCAATGACTAAGATCATTTCTGCTTGTTCCTCATCTTCTTCTAGAAGTTACACCCACAATTAGATTAATACCCATTAATTATTTTAATTTACTAAGTTTAGACTTAGGGACCCATTAAAAATAATTAATTATTTTAATAAAACTGTTTCTGGGTGGAATTTCCCAAAATTCTTTCTGGGTTCTTTGGAATATATGTGCCCAAGCCTCCCTACAAAATTTGAGACTTAGATCACATCTAATGCTACCAGAAATCAACACTCCCTCTTAGCAAGGAATGTGCTCTAGCAATGCTTCCCACTGAAGCATCACCCTGACTTCATAGCGTTGTCCTCTGTGCTGCTGATGTTTGACATGTTGTCCACCAACTACTGTGCTGCCACTGACACTGCCACTGTCAACACTGCATCTGTACTACAACTCCCTCTGAATTTCTGCATCTGTGCTGTTGCTGACACTGCCACTCCCAACTGTCTCTACATTGCAAATTGTTGCTGCTACTGCATCAACAAAGGAAAACATCCCAAATTACTGAATAAGTGTTCAACATAGATGCATCTTGATGCTGGAGATCTGACTGCTGTTAGTCCCACAGTATCCCTTTGAAGCCATTGCGCTGCTGCTGCTACTACACTATGCCTCCATGCACTGTTGCAACTCTGCACTACACTACTCAGACTTGGTGTTTTAGCCATTGCATCTGTCGCTCCAACACTCCTCTGCACCATCTAACATTGGTCCATCCTACTACTTCTGTTTTGGGCTCTCGTAGCAAGGAATTGATCCCAGAGGTGGGATCCTCAAGGATCCTCCCCATATGTAGCTCTTTCGAACTACAACTCTAAATTAGCCCACCTCCCTCTTGGAGGTATCTCGGTTGTCATGGCAAAATCCTCCTCCTCGATCTTCGCGAGTGTAGCCTTCGGATCGTGCTTTTCATCTTTGTCCTTCTTTCTGAGAGGACAGTGTGTTGCGTAGTGATCCATTTCACCACACCTAAGGAATTTGATCTTCGAGACGTCCTTCTTCCGCCTCTACTGCTCCTGTTGCCCCTTGGATGCAAGGGTTGCATTTTCTTCCTCCTCTTTAGGCTTCAATCCATTGCTGCTGCTTCCGTCAAGCTTACACTTGACCAAGTCTCTCCTCTTGCTTAAGAGTTGCCCACATCTCATCCCAATTTGGCAAAGTCGCCCTGCCCAGGATACTCTGGACAAAGACTTGCCACTCATCTGAGACTGAATTTAGGGCCAGTCTAACCAACTCGGGCCCTTGAGGTGTAGACCCCACAACTGCTAACTCGTCCTGGGTCTCTTGAATCTTCGTGAGGAACAGATATATGCGCTCCCCCTTATGCATTTGCGTTGATCTCAGTTTCTGCTCTAAATACATCTTCCGCTGCTCGGAAGATCTTTGATATAGCGTTGCCAAGGCATCCCACATCTCCTTAGCAGTCCCTCTGTTAGCGATGTGACAAACCACGTGATCCTTTACTCCATCCAGGATCATCCTCTTGGCCTTCGCCATTTCTTCTTGGTACTTCTTCAGCAGATCTGCATCTGCAGGCACAACCACCACGCTATCGACATAGGTCTTGAGAGAATGCTCATCTAGAAGGAATGCCATCCTTGCCTTCCAGATGACATAGTTGGATGCCCCATCTAACTTGTCCCGATCTCTCAGCCCATTGGTTGCCATCTCTGCCACGAAAATGTGGAACTGTTCCTCTCTACTTCCTACTGCTGCCGCTCATCCAATAAGAAAACAAACTTCTTGGCGGGAAGTCTATTGAGGAAAAATTCCCTCAATGTGCTTCTCTCTCTTTTGACGTCTTTCTGCCCAACAAAAAAATGGCCTGCAGAAAAACTGTGTCTCACCATCTCTTCCTCATGTCGAGGCTTCAACATTGCTCCCTCTGCCTCGGAAAAATTTCCACTGGAAGCCCTTCCTCTCTGTCGACTCACTCAAAGGGAGACTGCCTTGAAATTCAACCCTCTGACTTGGACTGCGCAAACCCCTTTGGGGATTCGAACTACTATCGCCTACAACTATTTCAATCTCATTTTTTGTTCAACGCTGAGTTCTTTGGCATTGTTCTTCTTTCTTCACATGCACTGCTCTAATACCATGTGAAAATTCCTCAATCCTGAGAATTCCTATTGCAACACTGATGATATTTCTTCTACTTGTTAGATTTACATGAAAAAGTTATTTGTAGTTTCCTACGACAAACATCGAATTACATACACTGCAGCCTACACCATTTAAATAATATGCCGAAACAAGAGACTGAACAATAGAGAAAGATACAATGCAAATGACAGTTGTTTTTGGACAAATGTCCCCGGAAAACCCAATGCAGGAAAACTGGTGCAACAGATCTGAGGGTTTTTATTATTACGCTGGAGTATTTCTGAATACAACTGTTGGATACCTTCCCTGCAATCCAGTTACAAAGAATATCACTCGACAAAAGAAATTAGTGAGATTACCTAACTCTACACTGCAAGTCCCGACTGATCCGGCAGTTGAACCAACGAGCAAGGAAAATTTTAAGAACCCCCCTAAATTTATATGTATAATAAATGGGCGAATCCCCATGATACATAGGAAAAATGGAAGGCGATTTTATCAATAATATAATATGTATATATAAAAAATTTGGCGAATCTCACCAAATTATATTATCTTGTAAAATCATGGCGAATCTTTCACCAAACTATAAAATCTTGTAAGATCTTAGCGAATCCTTCACTGAATAATAAAAATTTGTAAAGTCTTAGTGATTCTTTTACTAATTTATAAAACATTGTGAAGTCTTGGCGAATTTTTGATAAAGTATAAAACCATATATGATAATAGGAAAACATATTCATTAAATTGTAATATACTAACTTACATGTTCGGAAAAAAGAAACATAATTTGTTCTTCCTATAAACAATGTTGCAAGCTTCAGTGGGCGTGTTTGTCAAGGTTCTCACTGCACACTCTTGCATATCCCTCTATCAGTTTTGATAATATTCCACCAAAAATTTCTTGTATGTGTTGATTTTGATTACCACTTCTGTCGAAGTAGGAGAGATTAATCTTTTCTCTACCACTTCTGTCAAGCTATGAGAGATTAATGTTTTCACAAATCATGACATAAAAACACCAATTGAGTCTAAATATTTTGTTTACTAAAAAGACATAGGGACTTTCTATTATTGATAACTTTAGATTACATAACTCCAATGTTGCATATAGCATGTGCATATGTAAAGACAATCTTCTGCGAGAATATGAATGCTTTTCTAGAAAATGGTAGGACACCTCAAAATTCAAACAAATACAAAGAAAGGTATAGAGTCACAGAGCTCCATTCTCAACGATATAGTGCAACCATGCAGTTATGCATGTATGAAATGCATCTAGTACACAACATGTGGCTCAAAATCAGCATAATCCAAAGAATCAGAATCCACGGGTGGCATCAAATAAGTTGTTATTAATTCTGACACCAAACAACTATAAGAGGAATTCTTTGGAGATTCTTCACAAAGCCAGGAGCTTGACTTTCTCCAATTGCTATTATCTATTGGTCGATGTCTACCATCCTATCAAGTTTCTTTTTGAATTCTAGATTCTCAACATCCAAGACAACAAGAAAAATCCTTGTTGTAGTTTGGTTTGTCTGCATCAGTTAGAAAAATACATTTCTAAAATCCCTCCCACACAAAACATCACTACAACTCAATTATAAACACACAAAATGGCTTCTAAGTATTGTGATATATATGAAACTTCTAACCCACTTTGGTGATAACTTGCATATCGAACTCTTTGTGTTCAGTCCAATGCCTTCTTAAAATGATCTTTTGAGTTCCTAAAGTATCTGAGGGATCTATTAAATGTCTTATTCCTCTCTTTGTGATTGGAAATAAGTGTTGGTATTATAAGGCATTGTACTTTGTTTTTTGGACTAATATATTTTTTACAATCACTAGAAATCAAATTTGAATACTTTTCTTGCAGTTTTGCAGTGGATTTGTTAGGACTAAATTCTTTATTTTCAAGGAAAAAATTGCAAGGAAACTCAAGGGATGCTTCCCCGCATTCATGAATGGAACTCCCAGTAAAACCATCCACATAGACTAGTGCACCTAACCCAATGGGACTCAAACCAGGTGTCTGCCGACATGGAACTAACTAATGACCAAAAACATTGGAAACAACCAGTTGAGCTAACCCCTTGGGTTTTGTTAGAATTAAATATAACAACTAGCTACAAAAAAATCTAGAATTTTCCATTTTGATTGCTTTATCAATATTTGCCAGAGTTCACTCTGATTTATTTTTATGAGAATATATTTCATCTTACTAGAAGATACTGTTGGTCTGGAGAATGTATACTTATTAATGTCTTGAATTAATATCTCTCAAATGAGAAAAATATTTCTGATTCATCTTATCAGTAAAGTAGACACTGATTCCACAAATGGCTCCAATATTTGAAGTAGGAAAAAGATAATTACAAAAACAAAAATTGAAGTTCATAAATTTTCATGAAATCAATTGTTTCATGAAAACTTGAATCTAGAAAAGATGTACTTCCATTGAACTTAGGATTTCAAATGTATGACCCTCTACAAGATGATTACTAGCAAGGCCCATACCAATACTATAAAAACCAATGCAATACACAACACCATACAAGTCAAAGCAAAGATGTCCATCAACACCCATAGTCTTTCAACTTTATGTTGACGAACTTGAAGATCTCATTTCAAAGTGATACAGGTAGTTTCCTTCTTTATGGGATTTCCATCGGACGTTTGTTGTGTGGATGACATTGTCCTTTTATCCCACATAATCACAGGAAATCAAAAGCATCTTGACACTTTCATCTCATTCTATGATAGTTATGGCCTTCAGGTCAACCTTGCAAAATCAAATATTTTGGTTTTCAACATGTCTAAGAAGGAGGCATATAAAACTACTCTCACTTATAAATAAGAGGAGGTAGAAATGGTGACATCCTACACATACACTATAGTAGTATCCTCTAGCCCATCCTTCAGTGTAATCCCAACAACAAAATCAAGGTGGAGTAGAGGATACGAAGGATCATAAATACTATAGAAAAAATGTTCCAGACCGACTTCCAAGATATTTGGGCTTAGATCTTCCTCTTCCATACCTTAGTGACACCTTCTCTCTTTTACAATTTTGAAGCTTGGAACTTGTTCCTAAGTGAAACATGATGGAAATACTTGAAAGAGTACTCATTACTATGCTCTTAGAGTATATTCAAGCAAGGAAAACTATCTCACACTTTTAGCCCCTCTACATTTCCATGATTTTCCATGTTATGACCATGCTACATAGGATTTGTTGCATGGAAGACTCCCACTCAAGCCAAAACAGATATCCTTACGACTATCCAATTCTCTATACAACTTTCTAGACAAAGTATCATAAATAGTTGGCATGCTAAATCTTCTTCTTTGCTCCAATACTTGAACATTGATATCGAATTTCTTATGGATCAAAGATTTGTTTAAAATACAAGGCGATAGATGTATTTCCCTACTCCTTCATGAGATGCTTCACCTTTGACCATAGGCTCTAAGAGATGGATCTTTCCACATTGTTAATTCTAGGTTCACTACCTGTTATTTTTACCTGGGAAATGATTTTTGTCACAAGAATCTTTATGAGTAGATCTACCAGATTTATTAGGTAGGTGGACATTAGAAATCTCATCACATACTTCTTTTCAGCATTGGATGATAAGAGAGATTAGGGTTAATGACATTTTTGGCCTAGGGCTTCCTCTTTGGTTCCCTCTAGACCCTTTCCCAGTTTGATATTTTGGGTTTTTTTGGGTTTTATTCTCCCTCTCTTTTGGCAGTCTTCATATATTCAATTCTTTTGCATTTATTCTTAACAGTCATCAAATAAATTTGTATCTCCAATGACAACTTTAGAAATCCAATGCAATAGAAAAATAGACATTTTCACATTCAAAACTTGAATTTACAGTGAACAATTTAGGAGGAAATAACCTAATGATGAGGACAAACAATACTTTTGGATGCATATCATAAGAAAGTGGGAAAATTTTGGAAAGATGATCCAAGTTTTAGAGAGTAGGAAATGTAGCCCATTCACATATAATATAGAGAAAGTGATTAAATATGAATACATAAAGCAGTACAATAGATCTGTGGTTGATACCCTATATAAAAAATTGTAGATTAAAACAAAAATACATAGAATTCTCCTTTACAAGTGATGTCTCTTTGAGCTTGTTTCAATTGCACCTAACATCAAAATCATACTACCTCCTGTTCATGATTTACCACCAAAATGATGATATCCTGAGACTGTTGATACCAGAAGTGGGAACAACTTCCAATTTACACAACTACTTTATAGCAATCTGTTAGCACTCATGGCATTAGAGAAATAGGTAGCAAAGATTTGCTACAACGATATTTATATGGATAACAACATCTAGTCATAAAGGTTGAGTGCTTTGAACACCCTCAAAAATGCATATGGCATAAACATTAAACTCTGTAACATCATAAAACACAGGAAGGGAAAAGTAGAGTCAGAATCTGTAACAGATACTTCCCTCTCATATCAATAGTAGCCTGGAAGAGAGGAAAATTTTGGAGTTAAATGTGAAGAATATCAATAGATCAAATTGTTTTAGACAAATTTCAAATCCTAAGCTGATTGAGCAATTGAAGTTCCAGTCCTCGTTATCTAAGGAACTTGGGTCTGGGTTTTGTGGTAAAATCCTCCAAACAGGTGGACAAGAGAAAACTGGGATAACAGATCGATTTTTAACTACCTGTGCAGTTTGGAGTGGAGAAGGCACCAAATTGGTGTCATTTCTTAAGAAATTTGAATGAGGCCTTTGACAGGGAGGGGCTAATAAAACTAGTATTGATGTCCTTATTTTCACAGGACCAACCATTGATGAAGTAGACCCACAGTATCCAGGTGCTAAAAAGGATGACCCAGGTTGAGGAATAGTTTGTGGCATCCATTATTGTTTCCTTTGCTGCTACTGCCGCCTATGAAAACCCCAGGATTGCATTGAATTAGACCAGGGTAACAAATTGTTAGAAGAAAATGTTGCAACCCACTCTGATACATTGGAAATTCCTAATGTAGGAATGTTGTTATCCCTTGGGATATCACCTTTAATCCATTCCTCTACATCTCTCTCAAGTTCTTTAAATGGGGTGGGCACTTGTTGAGATGCTATTCTATGTATAGTTCTAGCATTTGCACCAGATCTATTTGCTACAATAGCTTCCCTCCATTTTTGTTGCCTCTATTGTTACTGCTGCTCTTGTTGCCTATGCAGACCCCAAGATTTGCATTGAATTAGACCATGGTGACAAATTGGTAGAAGAAAATGTTGCAACCCACTTTGATACATTGGAAATGCCCAATGTAGTAGGGAAAATTTTAAGAAACCCCCCTAAATTTACATGTATAATAAATCAGTGAATCTCCATGGTATATAGGAAAAATGGAAGACGATTTTATCAATAATATGATATGTATATATAATTTTTTGGCGAATCTCTCACCAGGCATGGCGAATATTTTACTCAATTATAAAATCTTGTGTTTATTGAATACACAAATGAAATCATTGCATTTCTTTAAAATATCTTTTGAAATCAAAATTACCGAAATTACATATCGATAATGTAGTGGGTGTAGGATAAAATTCATCCGTGCCATTCATAGAAAGCATGAGAAAAAACCTAATACTATATATAAAACCAAGAAAAATTCAAATTCATCACTTCTAGGGACCTCGTAACCACCCTGCCAATACACAAGTATGTTCATGTTTGCAATTAGAAAAATTACCCAAATTACAATCTGTTTACTCCAGCATATGTTGGAATGTTATAGAAGGATGACTAGTGCAATCAATCCATTCCTTTTAGCCCTGGATTTGTTTCAATTTAAAACAGAAGTATACAAATATACTTGTCCAATGTCTATGCTTTAACCATTCACCTTAAGATGTTTTTACAATATAATTTCCTAAGTCTATTTAATATCTTCATTATCATAAAAACCAACCTATATCCATCTTAACTCCACATCTACCACTCTTAGGGGGATGAAATCTATTTATCCCTCTGAGCACTTGGTAGACCCAGAATTAAGATGGATCTAAGATGATAGAATTTCCCCTTTAAATAGTCTATGCTCACATGAATACCATGGTATTACCATGGGTCAATACCATGGGTTATCATAAACCTGGAGCTTAAAAATTACTATTAGTGATTTATAAAAATTAATAGTTGATTTTTATTTTATTTTTTATTTTAACCAAGCTAAAATGTTTAACATACATTAAATTACAACATCCATTTTTACTTTTGATTGGATCAAATATTTTTTCACTCTATGCTAGTTTGCATATCACGATATTTGATACCTCTCGGGGGTTAGTAGATCCAGAGTAAAGATGGATCTATGCTGGTTTAATTCCCCCATTTAAATAGGCTACATTCTAGGTGAATACCATGGGTCAATACCATGTGCCATTTTGGTGAATACCATGTGCCATTTTTATTTTTATTAATACTAATATTAGGGTTAATAATGTTTTCTACATGGTATTAATAACAATCTAGTCCATGGTATTTGTCACATAGTATTTTGCCCATAAGTTTCACCTAAATATAATGCATTTCTTAAGTGTTCGTAAATATAAGGTGACTTATGGAGTAATATAAAAAATGTTTTATTTGTTTACCATACCTCTCGTTTATTTATATTTTTATTAATTTACCATACCTCTTTTACAAATATGGTATTTGGCCCATAGGATTCACTTAAATAAAACCTCTTTCTTGAGCCTTCATAAATAGAACAAGGGTTGTGGACTAAAAAGAGGTTTTATTTATTTACCATATGTCTAGTTTATTTATATTTTTATTTATTTATCATACCTTTTGAGTAAGTATAAAAAGATGTTTTATTTATTTACCATACCTCCACTTTACTTATATTTTTATTTGTTTACACCCTTGCATGTATATAAGGTGACTTATGGAGTAAATATAAAAAATGTTTTATTTATTTATCATACCTCTCATTTATTTATATTTTTATTAATTTACCATACCTCTTTTATAAATATGGTATTTGGGCCTTTGGCCCATAGGTTTCACTTAAATAAAACCTATTCTTGAAAATGGGCGAATGGATTCACTTAAATAAAACCTATTCTTGAAAATGGGCGAATGGAAGGTTGTAACTCCTAATTTCAAGGGCTAAATTTACCTATTTTACCCTTTCCCTTAAAATGAGGTGGGCTATTTGAGGTGATTTGTAAAAATGTACTATGATACAAAATATTCGCCCACTAAAAATTTAAAACCCCTTAATTTCGCCAAAGGGCGAACATTCGCCCCTAAAATTTTCTATGCAATGTAGGAATGTTGTCCAATGTTATCCCTTGGGAGATCGCCTTTAAGCCATTCCTTTTCATCTCTCTCATGTTTTGCAAATGGGGTGGGCACTTGGTGAGATGCTCTTCTATGTATAGTTCTAGCATTTGCACCAGCTATGTTTGCTACAATAGCTTCCCTAGAAAATTCTAATGGCAATGGCTCATGCAAAGAGCTCCCAACATAGTCACCAACAGGAGATTTATTAGATGCAATAGCTTCCCTTGAGATAGAGGAGGATGAAGGTGAATCATAAAGAGAGTCCGATATATTGCTGTGGAAAAATAGACCTAATTAGGAGCAAAATCCTAGACCCAGACAATGGTAGAGCAGGATGAGGCAACTACTGTTGACAACGATGATTGTGACTAGAACTGAAGCTCAAACAACCTTCTGCGGGAAAATCAAAAGAAACCCATTGTGATGCTCCTCCATCCCAAGGTTCATCATGTAGGTGTTCAACATAATGGATACTACTCTCTCTCTCTGGGTGAGCATCCTCCTCTTCGATGCTGAGTGTTGTTGTTTCAACTATCGGGACAATTTTATCTCCTTGGACCTATGTTGTGAAAATGCTTTGAAAATAGTGATTTTCTCTTGCTTATCTTTACATTCTCCGTCTGTTGGTGTCTGTGAGAAAAACCCAAGTTGGTGTGCCACTACCATCCCACAAAAAACAATAAAATTAGCATATATAAATTAGAAATACTAATCTATTTAGTAGCAAGGAAGAAAAACAAATGGAATACACAATGCCATACAAGTCAAAGCAAATATGTCCATTGTCACCCATACTCTTTCAGCTTTATATTGATGATTTAGAAGATCTCATTTCAAAGTGATACAGGTGGTTGCCTTCTCTATGGGATTTCCATCAGAATTTTGCTATGTGGATGACATTGTCCTTTTATCCCACATAATCACAGGACTCCAAAAGAATCTAGACACTTTCAACTCATTCTGTGATAGTTATGGCTTTTAGGCCAACCTTGAAAAATCAAATATTTAGGCTTTCAACATGTCTAAGAAGGAGGCATCTAATACTACTATCACCTATAAAGAAGAGGAGGTAAAAATGGTGACATCCTACACTTCAGGCCCATCCTTCAGTGTAATCCCAACAACAAAATCAAGGTGGAGTAGAGGATACGAAGGATTAGAAACACTATAGAAAAAATGTTTCTAGGTCAACTTCCAAGATAGGTCATGTATTCAAGACCCACCTCTTGATGTTTAGGCTCTCAAACCACCAAAAAGCCTCCTCCCTAAAATTTTGTTCCAAGCCCTATTTTTTTTCTCTAGCCTCAAAAGGACCAAATTTAAGGAGATAAATTTATCTTGGAAGTTGACCTGGAAACATTAGATGGGTAGTTGTCAGTGGATGGGAGGAGATTTGTGAGTCTGGTCCTATTGCCCTTCCTAGATCCCACGCTGTTGAGTAACCTAAGGTCTTGGCTCGCTTACAAAACTTCAGGATTACATGCTTAGGCATGGTTAAAGGAGTGGATTCAAGAATGACAACACATAGTTTCCTTGGATATTAGCCCGAGGTATGAGAGTCTCAATGTCTGTATAGTGCCTGGACATATAAGATTAGCTACGTGCCCTGTTTCCTACATTGGTTTAACTATCAGGCATTTTAGTGGCTAGTCTGTGCATCATTTTGTAATCCCCGGGAGTCATAACAAGGGATTTACTCTCCCGTTGTGAGCTGCTTAACACTCTGCCATATTAAACAGTATTTGGCTTCAGGCATTTTAGTGGCTAGCCTGTGCATCATTTTGTAATCCCCGGGAGTCATAACAAGGGATTTACTCTCCCGTTGTGAGCTGCTTAACACTCTGCCATATTAAACAGTATCTGGTAATCTTCTCAACAGTTTGATTGTATGCCACCCCATTGTATGGATAAGTACTGATAGGACAAAACCTTTGTAGGCAACCTTAGTATGCAGCCTACTATCTAAAATGGGACCTATCATCCAACAATACAATACCCTTGCATGACATATCATCACAGTAAATAAATTGATTGCTTTCAACGTGGATGGTACATGTGAGGTCATTGGTTCACTACCTTGTTTTACCACAGAAGCATAAGGTAGCATTACAATATGCAATCCGCAACGTCATAGTCTATTATTAGACTCATCGGAAGCTAATTCATGTGATGCTACTGGTGATTCTCACTAGGCATCATTGGTTACCCCATGAATTGCAAGTACAAGCTGATGGATAGTGGTACTCTTAGAGGTATTGAAATAAGGCTAAGCACCAGTATGCCACTTAACATCAGTGTGTTATATCCAACATTATTGGTAAAAGGAATTTGAGTCCTTAATTCAAGCCTAATGAAACAATAATGTGGCTTACAATTGACCTCACTATCTCATGCACAAAGATCACAAGCCTACTATTTTTTCTGCACTTGTCCCTAATTGTTTCATAATTTAACACACCTTATCAGTGGTTGCGTAGCTGGTATGAATAGACTAAATCTAGCATGGATACTGCTAGTCAAACAACCATATTTGGTGCATGTCCTAGATAATTTACTGTGTGGTAAATATAGTCATAAGACCTCTAATATAATAAAGGCTTTTCCTATCAATGTGCTCACAAAATGTTTTCTGTGTTATTTTTTTTTTTTAAAGGGACTCGTTATGTATATCTAGAATATAATACAATAGAATCTTCATGTCAATTGAGATCAGATCTTTAGATCAAGTAACCATTGAATGTGAGGAAGTCAATCCAATTATTATGATGAAAACCAGCTGACAAGATTTGCAAGATAATAAACTAAAATGAATATTATTAGTGTTTTGTTTCTTCAGATTGCATTGACTCACTTACATGGTAGACTTATTGTAATGAAATCAAATCGACCACATTTGCAAAATCAGAAAAATAAATCATTTCCTTCTCTTTGAAATGGCAGATTGTAAACCAATTAGGTAGTATTCATTGTTATTGAATGGATGGGAAATAATTACATCTAGGCGTTAATCTCAATCCATTTAAAATTTATTCCCTTGATAGTGTACTGTCTGTAATCTCTTATTTTGGTTGATGATTGGTAACAAGCTCCAGGCCGATATATCACAAAATTATTACCTCGTTACATCAGCCATTTGCTTGTGTGTGCTCAAAATCTTTGCCAACGATGTCTTTTTTTTACCCATTTAACGTTAGTGTATATTTGCTAGAATATACACATCAAGATGGTGTTAAGATAGTGTTGTGTGTTAAATGCATTACTCATCACAACATGGTGTCAAGATATATAATTAAGTGCTGTGTGTTGAATGTATTATTCATTTCAAAAAAATAAAAATAAAATTAGGGGTTGTTACAGATTCCATGGAAAGCACATTATAGTGATGAGTTGTTCTAAGATGAGTATGAGGTCTGGAAATACAACCCTATAAAGAGACCAACAAAAGTATGCCAAAGTCAGAAGTTTGATGCTTGGATGTAAGATATATTCTATCAATTTTCTTACAATCTCGTTTGGGATCAATGATTTTCTTTAGCAACATTCGTATAGACCTCAGCTAGAAGAAATGACTACTTAAATGCTTGGTTGAAAAGCCTTATATCAATGTTGGGATCCACTCCTTAGTCAGATCACAGGAATGTATCAAAGTATAATTATGATGATTATTGAAGGAGCCATGCCACCTACAATTGTGATGAAACTCACAATATGATCTTCAATCATACAAAAATATTGATACGCCTTTTGGTTTAGTAAATTCATCTTGATATTTCAAATGAATGACGACATCATAATTTGGGTTATGGCTCAAAGAAAGATAAGGCCAATGCTGAAAGTTGAAGTGTGAGATAACAAACCTGTGTTTTTCTTTGAAAATATTGCATTGTGTTCAGAAGCAGGATGTTGAAAAGCTCATGAAAGTATCACAACATTTGTTGTCATGAATATTACATTGTTAAGTAAAGGACCTAGAAGATGCAGTGCATTTGGTTATTGCTGGTGCCAAGGGCATTTGAAGGATGAAACCTACTTTTGTTCAATCTTGAAATTTAAGAATTCAAAATAAGGAAAAATATCACTGTCAAAGCACATTGTGATGGAACAAGTTCACCTTTTGACATAAAAAGCTTACAATGAAGAAAAATGCCAAGTCCTCTTTCAAGTTTGGAAACAAAAGTACTCTCAAGAAAGATGAGTCATTTGCAAAACTGAATTATTACTAACTGATATGATAAAGGATGAGCTACTTGGATTGAAAAGGTCAAAATCAATGTTCAACTGAAAATACAGAGTTGCAGGAATATCCTTACTAGTATTGCTGAAGACGTAACCAAGTATGCTATAGGTCTATCATATTTATCTCTTGATGAAGACATCTCATTGGAAGATCCATGATCTTGACTCGTTCGCTTAGTCTGATATCAAGATGAAATATCATCTGATTGTTTTATGAGGCATTGGGACTCTATGATTTTTTGGACATTGGGTTATGAAGAGGAAAATTTGCACATTATAAAGTCTGATTGGACTTGCAAGGGGTGTAAAATGTAACTAGGATTTATCCTAGAAGACTAGAAGTCTTGAATGTAAAAATCCTAGGGTTTGTAGATAAAACCCTAGATCTAGATTAATGTTTTTGCTGAAAGAAGAAACCCTAGCCTATGCAAGGAAGGAATGGCACCATGTTGATGATGAGGACAAGGATGATAAAATTGCAAGATGGATGCAAGAAGGCTAAGATTTCCCTTCTTGGTATTTCCCGATTGGAAAAAGGAGTTTCATGTACACGTGGATGCTTCTTGCATTGCGGTGGGTGCAATACTCACATAGGAAGGCGAAGGAGAACTAGACCATCCCATAGCCTTTGCAAGTAGAAAGTTATCCAAGGCTGAGAAAAATTATTTACCAACAGAGCGCAAAGGGTTGGCCATGGCCTATGTGCTGCAAAAATTCAGGCACTATTTGTTAGGGGGACATTTCAAGATGTATACAAATCATTCTGCCTTAAAATACCTGGTCAACAAACCTGTGTTGGGGGGGGGGATTTGTAGATGGTTGTTATTATTTCAGGAGTATGACTTTGAAGTCATTGTGAAGTCAGGGAAGTTGAATGCTAGACCTGACCATCTGTCATGAATTGAAACAAGCGAAGAACCCAATAATTTGGAGGAAGGGTTGCCTGATGCGCAACTCTTTGCGGTACGTGTAGCTGATAACCATTTTGTTGATATTATTCACTTCTTAACTATAGGGATGGTGCCTGAAGGATATACAAATCAACAGAAGAAAGAATTAGTAGTACGCACAACCGATTTTTCGATCATTGCGGGGCATTTGTACAAAATGGGTGCAGATGAAATATTGCGGAGATATGTGATGGACTTTGAGCATGATAGTATCCTCACTGAGGCTCATGGAGGAGCTTTGGGAGACCATTATGCAGGAAAAGCAACCGTGCAAAAGATTTTGGGCGTAGGACTATGGTGGCCAACTGTTGGGATAGGGTCCCCTGGGTCAGTTTTGGGGAAAAAGCCCAATTTTGATGTAAAAAGATGTAAAGCCTCCGCAAAGTGTGGTCGTGGAGCATGTAGCTAGTTAAGAGTCAAAAAGGATTTTACCCTTCTTTTATGTAACTTGAGTCAGCTTTTGAAGATCTACCCATGGTCCACGGACCATGGGATTGTATAAATAGGTGTGTCTTAGGGATGTATAAGGGAAGTAATTTAAGTTGTCTATGGGTACGATGGAAAGAGTCTAGAGAGTTAGCATAGGAGAGTAAGAAGAAAGGCTCTGCAGTTGAGTGCGTAGAGGCCTAGAGTGGTGTCTACAGCTAAGTGCATGGACCCCTGCAGCTGAGTGCGTAGGAAAGTCTTGAGTCTATAAGCTTAACTGAATATCAATAAAGAAGATTGTTGCAGGTATTCCTGTGTTTTATCTATTAACTTTTGTTATGTATGAATGCGCTTTATGATGTGATGAATAATGGTTTTATGAAATAATGATGTATTGATGCGCGACTTTACTTGATCTACATTATTACCTGAACGCAATTAATGTTAAGTTATTATGCAAAGATCATAACATTTTTTGTTAAAGTTATCAAACACTTAAGTAGATCTAAGGAAATAATGGTCTAAGAGTAATCCATAGTGCGTGTAAGTAGCTAATTCGCCTATTCACGGTCCGCAAAAGCCAGTCATAGACCTTCACAGAGGTCTAGAGGTTGATTAAAGGAAGTTACAACAATAGGTCGTAAGAGCATAGAGGTCTGTGCGAAGGCAGATCTAGGTTGACAAAAGGACATTGCACTGATCTTTGGGTGCAAAAATTTGGTTCCAGCACCCCCCCATACAACTTCGGGTGAGACTTCAGTTCGTGCATCGCAGATTGATGTTGAAAGTGCTAGTAGTGTAGGGATTTGTTTGGCGCAACTAACTCTGAACCTTGGTTAGGACCCCCAAGCCAACACCAACATTGCACAAGGAATCCAAAGCATACTGCAAGGCTTGCGATGCATGTCAACGAACTAGCAGACCATTGGAAAGGGATGAGCTACCACTATATCCTCAGGTATCTTTATAGGCATTTGAGAAGTGGGCAATTGATTTTATCAGACCAATTCAGCCACCTGGAAAGAAAACGGGTGCACGCTACATTATCACTGCAACAGAATATTTAACTAGATGGGTGGAAGCACAACCTGTAAAGGATTGTACAAGGGTTACGATAGCAAAATTTTTGTTTGAATATGTCTTAACAAGATTTGGATGCCCGAAATTTTTGATGAGTGACAAGGGTATGCACTTTCTGGATGAAATGATTAGTGCGTTGACAGATGAATTCTGGGTCTACCATCAGAAGAGTACGCCATACCACCCGCAGACAAACAGAACTGTTGAAGCTTTTAACAAAATTTTGGAGAACGCGCTGACAAATATATGTAACGCACAACAGAATGATTGGGATGTGCACGTACCTGCAGTGCTATGGTCCTATAAGACAACTTGTAAGAAGTTGACAGGGAAAACACCGTTCAGATTAATATATGGGGTCGAAGCAGTAATGCCTATGGAATACATTGTGCCTAGTCTGCGCGTAATAGCTTTGATGGATATGACGGATCATGAGGCCTTGGAAAAATAGATTGCATAGCTTGTGGAGCTAGAGGAGGATCACTTCTTGGTAGGATTCCACCAATAAGTACAGAAGGAACTCAAAAAAGCATGGCATGATTACCATATCAAGCTTTGCACATTCAAGGTAAATGATCTTGTGTTTTTATATGATAGTAAGTTCATTAAATTTCCAGGTAAATTCCAGATGCATTGGCTAGGACCATATATTATCAAGGAAATTATAGACGGCGGCACTATTCAGCTCGCAAAGCTGAATGGGGAGCCCTTCCCGGGAAAAGTGAATGGGAGCAGGTTGAAGATGTATATGGGGGATCCTACGCAATGACTATATGGGAGCGCAGGACTATAAACTACACTTCTTGGTTTGGAGGACAAGGAAGGGACCCAACGGTGCGAAGACTAACGAGGATGCACCAGATGAAGCTGCGCTCAGGACGTTGTGCCATGGGAGAATGTTCTGCGCAACCTAGCAGGAAAATGACTGTTGGAGTTACTATTCATGATTTGACGGCCATAAAGCAGTTAAGAGGAGTGGGGAGGTGTCAATTAAGGAAACAATGTTTGAAGATCTGCCTCAAAAGCAACATTTATTATCAAAATTTGGGGGAAACGGTCGGATTTGAATTAAATTCCCCCTATAAATTACGCATATCAGTCCAACAGAGAACAATTTGCACTCTAAGACTTGCTCGAAAATTTTGTTGTCTAACACATATGAGTCGAGCGTTCTGGGAGGAATTTGTGACACGCCCCTCATTTGCAAATTTTTTTGCAGAAGCTCAAGAGATATTCATTGAAAGAATGACTGGCACTAACCCTGCTGAAGCCCTCAGTTCAGAAGCAGTTGTGCCTGCCGTGCTAGGTCCGAAGTATCTAGTATGGAGACTACGCCTTCCATGCCCACGATGATGAGGTCGCCTAGGCCGAAACAAACTGTGACAAAAGAAAAGCAGCCCGCTATGAAAGAAAAGAAACTAGCCACGAAAGAAAAACAAAAGAATTCGGTGCTGGTGCATATGTCACCGAGGAAGCATATAGAGCCACAGCTAAAGCAAAAAAAGGACAAGCAGCCAGAAAAAGTAGTGGATTTAGAAGAAGAGGAAGAATTCCAAGGTATCGAGGATGTCGATGTTGAAGGGGTGGAACCCATAACAAGGTTGCCTGAGTATATCCCTCAGCGGAAGGGAAAAGCTAAAGTAACAAAGGATCCCAATTCAGGGAAATTTGTAGTTTCGACACCTTTGCTGCGAAGGTCGCGTTCGAAGGTCCTAGACTAGCGCACATTCCATTGCTTAAGATGGAGGATTGGGACGTCGCAGACCATGCAAAGTTTCCACAATTGGCAACCCACAAGTATATGCAGAAAATTTACTATGATGACATGGGGGTTACAATGTTGGAGCCCATGAAGTGGGTCTGCAGTGTTGAGCAGTCAGGGTTGTTGAATCTACTGTTAGTACCACATTATCACCGCTCCAGCGTTAACACGGTATGTGTGTGCCAACTCCTTGCACTGGTGCATGATGGGTACCTATGGCTAGGTGAGCTTATACCCATCACAAACATGTTGGTCCACATGATAACAAGGTTTCCTTACAAAGGGGCGAACCCTGCCAAAGAATTTGGAGGAAAACGGGAGAAAAAGAGTTGGCAGATAAGATGAAGAAGAAATTTGGTCTGATAAAAAATTTGCGAGGATACTCTATCACGTCCATCTCAGACCCGAAAGTAGAGTTGGTTTCCCAGATTCTAGCTGGAAAGTTAATGAGAAAATGCCGCGCGGATGAAGTTCTGGCATTGGTCATTTCGCTCACAGCTCAGTGCGCAAAGGGTGTATGATACAACTCAGCCAAGTATCTCTGTTAGGAGTTCCTCACGAACTGCCGAGAGGCCAAGGAGGAGAGCAGGCTATTTCATTATGCATGTCTTATGTTGTCGATCGTTTTGGTTGCGTGGAAGTTACCAGAGGATAACTAGTTTCCTCCACACAAAGAAGAATTTCCTGAGGCAACATGGTTTTCCTCATTGTGGGCCACAAAAGACCCAGAACGTGTTAAGGAAACAAAGATCTTTTGGGTTTTGATGCAGATGGAACTTCACATGGTGATTAATCAGCGGCCATGGTTGTCTTGGTGCGAAAACAGTGTCATGCATGCGACAACAGTGAGATGCGAATGAAAACTGAAACGATGCTTCTACAAACATACATCAAAACGACAACAAGCGCTCGTTGAAATCAAGCAGACAACACTTACACAAAGTGAAACACAAAAAGCAACATAAACACAACACAAGACATGAGAAGCAGACTCACCTTGAGACAACTAAGCTTAAAGTTCTGAAGACTCCTGGATGCGATGTGGGATGTCAGAGTTGTAAGATCAATGTCAGGAATGAGCTCTACAACATCCGGTTCATAAGTTTTGATAAGGTCAAGGTTCTGACGCGCATGCCACAAATCTAGGAAAAAATGATACTTGATGAGAGGTTTCTAAAATGATCTATGCATGTAAGATCCAACTGCTAAAAATAGATCCCTCAAATCTAGGGATGTCTTTTGCATGCTGCCTTTTGCTATTTCGGGAAAAGTAGCCCATGCATGCAAATCAGTTTGGCTCGGTGCCAGAGGGAATCAGTTAACCCTGAAAGCATATGCATTGGTCTATGAGCCTGGGATTGAAATTTGGTAGTTTCAGAGCTTAGCAGAGCTGGCTGTTTGTAAGGCATTGCACAATTTTTGGGCGGAGCAGGTCACTGGCTCCCAGAATTGTGCAATTTCTGGGCTGAGGCCCAGTGCTAGTTCAGATTGCGCAGTTTTCTGAAGGAGGACTGCCTGACTGTTCTGCGCAATCCTAGAGCCCAATAGGCTGCCCAACTGATTTGCATAATTTTTGGAGGGAAGGGTGGTTCCCCTACATAATTGCACAATTTTCTGGGGGAGTGTCTCAGCCAACAAATTGTTGGAAATACAGAGGGGGGGGGGGTGAATCAGTATTTCTTAGCAATTAGCACTTTTAAATATTTTTAGAGAATTAGTTAATATTCAATTATTATTAATGTTTATGCAGTAATAACAGTAAATAAAAGAACATAATAGGCACAAGAATTTTAGGTGGAAACCCCCCGGGTCAAAAACCATCGAACGCTTTTCTAATAAATTCTTTAATCTTCAGCCCCAACTGAAATGAAAGCAACAAATTCCTAGAATTATAGAAAATAATTCTTCTCCAGCTCCCACTGGAAGGACACCCCAATGCCCTAGTTTCTTCAGTAATCAACTGAATGGATGGCCCAACACCCTAGACCAACATACCACCCTGAAGTGTTCACAGGCTCCAACCTGTAGGTGACTTCATGCACCAACCTAACACCTCCCTGCCACCCTGTGATGACTAAAATGAGACAAGAGTATGGATTCCCATACCAGGGACAACGATCCATGATACAATATGATTTACAATGATTTTGACCGAACACCCAATCACACTATGACCTGCAACCCAACCATGACATCATCCCAACAAAGACTCCTATACCTCCCAATAATGCCTTTTCGACTCTAGGCAGATTGACTCTTTTACAATAATGAATCTTCCAATGATGACACTTTTACAAATGAATCTTTTACAAATTTACAATGATGACTCTTGGCCTTGACACTTCTTCAAAATATGCAGATGGTTGTCATGTCTTCAGAGGATGCCCTGTTGACTCTTGGCCTTGATACTTCTTCACAGTATGAATACGGTTGTCATGTCTTCAAAGGATGTCCCGCTGCAATGCCTCCTTTGATTTGATAATTCAGATCTTGAATTCTTGCTTGAAGTTGTACTTGAATCTTCTTCTACCTGCATGCAAAATTATCCTGATGAAACCAATCCCAAAACAAAACAAAATACCCTTCAACTTACCTCTATCTGCAAAACACATGTAAGTGCATAATAATGAATAAATACAAATTAAAATTACAATGCGTACCTGAAGTGTGCTTGTCACTTCTGTTGTTGACTTGTTGCGGTAGTAGAAAAAGACTCCCACTCTTGATATAGGCCTGGACTCTATGCAAGACTATATCCAAAACTAACCTAAAAATATATACAATAAAAACTGATGACAAACTCTAGACTAGTGATGGACCAAGCTATAAGTACAATAATAGAGACCATTCCATCAACTATGACAAGACAGGTAACATGCACTTACAACATCATATAGATTTAGCAAACTTGGTGTAGCATCAAGAATATGTAGCATAAAATGTGTAGTATCAAGAATAGGACACCCAAAAAACTAATTGTGACATATAGAGACATAGAGATATAACTGAGACATTGTATATACTTATGTTGTCCTGCAAAAACATATGTCAGAGATGATACTCAAAATTCAAATGTAAGCACTAATCATACATACCTTGCTATAGGAGACTTACCCTTGACTGTTGATGTGTGGTCCTTACTGCAGTGATCCTTGAATGCATGTTTTTTCTTGCCTTCTAGCAGTGTGATATTTAATCTGTTGTATCTATGTAATTTAGGATCTCCAGGGTCTGAAATTTCATCCTATGGTAGCCCTATGAGTGATATTTCTAACCCCATAGGCTTGATCAAGATTGGATTCTTCAAGAAAGAGTTATTCCCAATCCCCCACGATGACCTGATTATACACTGGTTCAGTAGAGAGAACTTGTACGAAGAGCCATGTGTCACGGTTGTGAACTTAGGTCCTGAAAAAGATACTCAACAAACTACAGTCAATACTCTTTCTATGAATATTTACAAAATTTGAATCCAAATTCTCAGAGAGAAAGTTATGACGATTTTCCCAACGTCATCTATTTGACATGGAATTCAGTAGTCTACGAAAAACCTAACTTCCTCAGATCATATCTCCGACCATATAGAGAAAAAAGATCTGCAATTCGGTCACAAGGTTCATCAAGATTTCGGCTCAAATGGGTTTTAATTTCAGCTTCTGAAGCTTCACTGAAAAATAGTTATAGCGAAACTCCCACAATGACATGTTTGAAGCCACAAAATCCCTACAAGAGGAGGATATGAGGGTCATTATTTATATGAATGTTTTGAGTTGAGAGGGTCCTCAACAAGTGAACATTGGAGGGATTTTAGGAGCAAAAAAATATTATTAATTATTGACTATTCAATTACCACAACCAATTATGAGTGCCATGCCACAACCCCATAGGGTTTTAGCCTACTAACTGGGCTTACTAACTTCAAACACATATAACTCTCAAACCGTGAAGAACTGGGAGGTATACCATATATCAGCGGAAACATATCGACAAGTAGAATCCATCGAGAAGATATTTGATGCAAAATAGTATGATTCTTCAAGTAAAAATTCCCTTGCAAGATCGGGGTAGCCCTTGGTGTTGCTTGGGTTGACATCAATGACAACCACTAATCAACACAAATAGTCTAAGTACGGAATGGAAACCTGTGAAGGGAGTGAAGCAAACTGAAATGCCCAGGCTGGCAAGCCACTGAAAATAAAATGAAGCCTATGTACTTGAAAGTGCAAGACATGCTGCTAAGGATGGTTGGTAGGGAGGCTCCAAAATGAAGCTAAGGAAAAATTTTGGAGGGTGGTTGTAGTCACTACAACACTTGGCATCACACTGGTAGAACACTAGCTCTCTGAATGGACCTTGTTCGTGAAAATCAAGTCTAACACCTCCAGAAGTATTGTTCAGTTCTTTGTTCGTCTTGGTTTCCATACTTTCTTGATTGTAAGATTTAACATCTGCCAAGCTCTTATTCGGTCAGCACACATTCCAAGCCAAGCCAACACAGTTGTTTTGATTGGGGATGAGGGTTATATTGGTGCACAAGCCATATGGTTGTTATAGTTTTAGTTCCATATTTGGTGTTGCTTTGCTGCCAACAGGCATGGACAGTACCCCAACAACATCACGCAGGAACACAAGCATCGTTCCGCTACTAGCGAGCCTGGTTAGTACCCTGGCGGAGTTACTTGCATCACCTCTCTGCGCAGGAAGCCTTTCTCTTCTTTTGCCTTATTCATTTTTTTTTTCACATTTTCATTACTGTGCATAACACTTATTCATTTCAGAGGTGGAAGAGGGATCCCGACTTGTTGAGAGCAGAATAGGTTGTTCCTTCAGAGAAGTAGTTTGTATATATACCTCTGACGTGCTTGTTAAGGTTCCCCCCTCACCTTACTCTACTTGACTGAGCTCACAAGGATTAACCCAAAAACAACTGACTAGAGTAGGTGATACTAGTTAGCGCGAAAGCATTGTGTTTTCACCGAGCTTCACTTTGAACAACACGTATTTTCCATTGATGTATCATGGAATAAGGACAACAAGTTCTTCATACAGAGGCAGGACGAGAGATAACCAAGTATTGATGACTGCACAAGTCCTCTTGTACTTTACCTAGCTCGTTTCAAGGGTCACGCACGGTTTCATGCGAAACTATCCTATGAATGTAAACAAGAGAACAAACAACAAAGAAAAGCAAAAGCAGAAGTAAATGCATAAGCAAAGCGAGAAAGAAAACAAGTAGGCAAGAAAACAAACATGCAAAGTAAGAAGCAAACATGCATGTAAGCAAACAAACCAAAAGAAAACACTACTCCTACTCCTAAGCTAATGATGCATGGGCCTGCTCACATGAAGTGATACTTCCAATGCAACCACCGGTGCATTGGTCGACCCATGTTGGTGAAGGTATGGTTCATGAACAACACAACTGTGCGAACCAACAAACATGAAAGATATACCAATGAAGACAAACACACTCTGAGTTTAAATGTGTCCACATAACATAAGTGAGTGCAAGTGCATGGCATGAAATCCGTGGACTTACCATGATGCTGTGCGACACTGCGTGCAGATGTTAAGCATATGCATACTCTTGAATGTGACATGCAAGCAAATGAAAGAAACAAAGACAACTTGTGTCGTGCATGTGTGCTTGCTATGTAAGGCTCCTCCAATGAATTAACGATGGGATCATGTAGTTCGAGTGGAGAAAGCATAATGTGTGTGTGATATTGATCTTCATTGCATACATATGAGTGATGAGGAGCCTTGGGTGTTTGAAAAATTTCTTGGTCAAACGTGAAAACAACCTCACGACAGTGAGGGCCTAACATAACCATCAGCTCGAGCTGAAGTGCCTTGAAAGTCTGCACGGTTTCGACTTCGTCGACAAATAGATCATCATAGACCAATGTATTAGACATATTAACAACAATTCAATCAACATCGTGATCAGATGAAGAAGTAGTGAGATCACAACAACCAAGATCAGAAAATTTAGGTTGTTTGTCAGCATCCTCATGATTTGATGAATCACATAGAGGGGTAGATGAGAAGCAAGAATGTTCACCCTCTGCATTTCTGGAAAAAGCAAATGAAGAATTAAGTGGATTTTCAAGGAATTATTTATCCTCTTCGTTGTCAGATGATGGACTTACATCCAGTGTGTTTTGTGAATGATCAACAATGGGAGCATCCATAGATGGAGATACACATGCAAAATCAGGGATAGCAGAACCACCAAAGATGTCAGGAAAAAACGGAGGAGGCACAGACAGAAGGGAATCATCCTTCGATGCAGGTTGACATTTAGGCTCCTAGTCATACTCTTCATGAATGACAACGCAGGTTGGTTGGGAAACACCAACTCCGTCGATAGCTTGATCCTCATTCACAATAGGTGTAGAGTCCGGAATGGAAGAACACAAGACAGTGTAATCCAGAGGATTAGCAGAACACGAAGACATAGGTTGAGGTAAGACATGCATGTGACAACCCATGGGCTTCACAACCAAGTCTGCGCAAAAATTGAGAGAAGTGATGTTGGGAGGATGTGACAGTTGAACAGATGTGTGTGCATGTTCTCCCACATCACTTTGTGGTGGTGGAGCTGTTTGATGAGGGGGCGACGGACAATCACTTGTGACAACGAGCGTGTTCGTATGTGATTGCGCAGCTCCATCACTGAAGTATGTTGATTGGGGCTTGAGCTTGAAATTCTTCTTGGGATTGACAGATTTGGTAAGACAATATTCAAATCTGTGCATGAGATAATAGAATTTCATCTGACTTTTCGGAGCTTGAAACTGCAATACACAGAAGCGCTCCCAAAAATCTTGAGGCGATTGTTGAGGAGTATTCCATTGTTTTAATAGTTTTTTGTCAAGAGGTTCTAGATCAAAATGATGGAAAGTAGATTTAGTGAGATCATAGAACTGCTCAAGTGAGTGCATGCTGCCGGGTGGCAGACTCCAACACCATCATTGTGGGGATTTGAAGTGTGTATGCAAGCAACATGCTGGCCTCTTCTACATAGAACTCGTCTGCAAGGAATGCATAGAAGTCTTCTAAGTACTCAAGCCATGCTACTTCGCCTTCACCATCATACGTGAAATCAGACAAGAGATCACAAAACTCCCTTGTGATGTCGAGAGGTTTGGAATGCGAAAAACATCACAGAGGGACAAGTCTAATAATATCCATGATAGATGTACGAAGATTCAAAACAGGATGAGAGGACACATCTTGTCATCTGGCCCTCCTTCTAGTGCCAGAAATGTTGACAGTGCTGGACTTGCCAACATGCCAAGGGATCTCCTCGGTAAGAAGTCCCAACTAGACCTGAAACCATTTGGTGTAGGAGTCCTAGCAGTGGGTCGTATGGTATCACCTTGACCATGGTTGCATGCAGAGGTAAGAAAGTTGTCCTTGTTGGTAGCAAGGGTGTGACATTCACAGCAAGACAAGGAAGGTTCATGAATGGTTCTAACACACAGAAGGTGGAATGAGTGTGCCCCTTGGAAACCTATGTAAACACGCAGCTTGGAAGGGAACACATGAGCAAAGATGCATCACAAACTGGAAGGAAGTTGAACCAACAATCCAAAGTGATGGTTAAACCAACAACACATCTAAGTAAGATTCATACATACATATACAAAAAGAGTCCATACATACATGCGTAAGCAAACATATACATATATCATTAGAGTAACCAAGTTAACTGAAATACAACAACAACATATGCATGAAACGTGATGGCTTTGTTATATTAAGAAGTGAAAGTTCCAATCATACAATAGAACCATGACCAACCACTAGTCCTGATAACAGAATGTTACAGTCACTTCCGGATGCTCCTCCAAAGAGATGTACTAGCTCTGCACTATGGAGAAGCCAAGGCTCATTACAATACTCTCCAAGCTTTCTCTAAGATACTCCTATCTGAATCTTGGATAAACAAAAGCCTCTACAATGAGTTATGAGATACTATAAATAAAAAAGGGTGAGGTGACCCTTGACATTCCCCTTTGTGACTGTTCACCTATCCTCATGACTCTTCAACTACTTTGACTATTACACTCCACTACCGACACTTGGACTTTCAACTTAGAAGATGTTACATACAATCTACACATGTGCCCATGTGAGACATAATAAGCTTGAGAAAGGCATGAAAGAAATCAGTAAGACTCAAACAACTATGGGAAGGCCAACTCTTTGACATCCTCATGGTGGCCGATGGTGGTGAACTGATGCCAAGCTTGGTAGTCCATGATGGCATCCATGTACTATGTGGCAACATCTTTCTAGAAACAAACTCTTGCCTCTGTTGCATCTGGGTACAATGATTTGGCTCCTCTGTCCAAATCATCTGATATCAACATGTGCATCATCGTCTTGAGTGGAGCTGGACCAGCAACATACTGATGCATAGTGTCTACATTGATCTTCATGTGTGTGCTGGTGACTATGCACATCAACCTGTCGAAATACATGTTCAGCTCTGGTCCGACTTGGTTCTTGTCTTTGCCTCAGTGAGTGTGCCCACAGGTGGGATCGTATGCATGCGCATAATGAAATTCATGCTCCTGAACAACCTTGCATGTGATCGATGGCACTGCTCACCCTGTCTATTCCGTGTCAGCTACTGTGCATGTTACGCCTCCTGTTGTACCTGTTCCTGCTAAAAATCCTTCTCTCATCTGTGCAAATCCTGTTCTTCCTTGAGTTGCCACTTCAACACCTACAACACCTTCTTTGTTTATCTCTTTGCCTTCGCGTGATCCTCTTTTCGCACTATCACCTCATAGCCTCAATCTCCAAAGTTGCTTTCATCACAAGTGGATATGCTTGAAATTGCAACTTTGCTTCACCTCTGCACTGTCAACAACCTTTCTCTTGCATTTTTCACACGCAGGGCTGCTACTTTCTGCTGTTGTTGCTACTCATTGTGATGCTACTACCATTTCATCTTGATATCCCTGTTCATGAATAAAATTGATGTCTTCATAGATAGGAAAGTTCATAGACACTTGATCGACTGCATCTCGAGTTGCGCTCTCAATGGTGTCTTTGACTTTTCTCTCCTAGAAGCCATTGTACCTGTGCTACTGAGAGGAAGATGAACACCTCTGAAACCTAGAGACATAGCAACACTCATGGAAAACAATATGTCAGTTGAAAACCAAAACAAACTGGAGGATTGACATGCAACAAACCTGTGTGACTGTCTGTGAAGATTGCACAATTTTCACTAGGAGGTTGGGAGACTGACTACCAAAACTGCGCAAGGAATAGTCTGGGCTGTCGGGAGGCTGACTGAATACTCAAACTGCACAATCCATAGTCCAGCCTGGTGTACTGAGGAATGAAACTATGCAATGAGCAATTTCAGTCAGTAGTGACATGCAAACCAGAAAACTACATTGCATAGTTTCTGGGGCTAGCAAGGCACTGCCTTCGAGAATTGTGCAATGAAAGCTTGGAGGTCAGTGCTAGGCCAGACTTGTGCAATTTTTGGAGGGAAGGTAGAGCCTTCACTTCCAGAAATGTGCAATGCTAGCTGGGAAGGGAAAGTTCTGGGCTAAGGCAGCCCAGACCCATTGACGAGCAACTGAAAACATGAGAAGTCTGAATGCATGGTGAAACTAAGTGTAAAAAAGAGTGAATGATCATGCATGCAAACAATAAGTGCAGGATTCAGAAAATGGTAAAACATGCATGTGTGTGAAGCGGGTCACCGCAACACCGACTGTCAGTGCGAAAACAGTGTCATGCATGCGACAACAATGAGATGTGAACGAAAATTGAAACAATGCTTCTACAAGTTAACATACATCAAAACATTAGCAAACACTTGTTGAAATCAAGCAGCAACTTTTACACGAAGTGAAACACAAGTGCCGAAGTGCTGAAGACTTCTGGATGCGATGTGGGATGTCAGAGATGTAAGATCGATGTGAGGAATGAGCTCTGCAACTTCGGTTCATAAGTTTTGATAAGATTGAGGTTCTGACGCACATGCCACAAATCTAGGAAAAAATGACACTTGGCGAGACGTTTCTAAAATGATCTATGAATGTAACCTACAGCTGCTAAAAATAGATCCCTCAAATCTAGGGATGCCTTTTGTATGTTGCCTTTTTCTATTTCGGGAAAAGCAGCCCATGCATGCAAATCAGTTTGGCTCAGTCCCAGAGGGAACTGATCAACCCTGAAGGCATATGCATTGGTCTGCAAGCTTGGGATCGAAATTTGCGCAGTTCCTGGGCTGAGCAGAGTTGGCTGTCTTTCAAGCATTGCATAATTTCTAGGCTGAGCAGGTCACTGGCTCCCAGAATTGCGCAATTTTTGGGCTGAGGCCTAGTGCTGGGTCAGATTACGCAGTTTTATGAAGGAGGACTACCTAACTATTCTGCGAAATTCTAGAGCCTAGCAGGCTGCTCTGCTGATTTGCATAATTTTTGGCGGGAAGGCTGGTTCCCCTCCAGAATCGTGCAATTTTCTTGGCGATTGTCTCAGCTAGCAAATAGTCTAAGTCCGGAATTGTAGCCTATGAAAGGAGTGAAGCAAACTGACATGCCTAGGCTGGAAAGCCACTGAAAATCAAATGAAGCCTATGTACTTGACAGTGCAAGACATGTTGCTAAGGATGGTTGGTAGGGAGGCTCCAAAACAAAGCTAAGGCAAAATTTTGGAGGGTGATTGTAGCCGCTATAACATAACCTAAATCCAAAAATGTTATCATTAGAACAAATGTAAAGTTTGCTGAAAATATATCGATCTACGAGCCTAGTTTGGCAGATGTGCCACCTCTCTCTATCCCTTCTACTTTTGAAAATATTCCTTCTTCAGATGATGACATCGAGGATAACAATCCTCCCCCACCTCTCAGGATCCTCCTTCAGCTCCTCAGCTTCCAAAATGGGTCCATGCTACTCGGTATGCAACAGGTGCTCTTGCAGGTGATCCTACAGATCAATGATGTACACGTTCTTAGTTTGATAGAGCCTCTTCTTTACTAGCTCAAGATTCAACGAATTATGATCCTGACACCTTTGCAGAAGCTTCAGGCCATCCAGATTGGGGTGCAGCTATGAATGAAGAATATCGTTCATTATTGGAAAATGATACATGGGACCTTGTTCCTCTTCCAAAGGGATGAAAACTTGTTAGATGCAAATGGGTTTACAGAACCAAGTTTGGACCAGATGGAAAAGTTGATAAACACTAAGCTCGTCTTGTTGCTAAGGGTTTTTCACAGGTTGAAGCCATTGACTATACTGAAACCTTCTTTCCTATTGCCAAAAATGAACTCTATCCACCTTATTCTTTCCCTTGCTACCTCTTTCAAATGGGAAGCCCATCATATCGATGTTAAATCCGCCTTCTTGCAAGGGGACTTGCATGAAGAAATCTAAATGGAACAACCTCCTAGATTTATAAAAATAGACTCGAACTTTGTATGTTAGCTTAAGAAATCCCTTTATGGTCTCAAGCAAGCCCCTCAGGGTTGGTATGCCAAAATGGATAGCTTTCTTTTAGATATTGGCTTTTCTAGATGTCATTCTGACAATACTGTCTACACCAAGAAAGTGGGTAAGTCTCTTATCATTATTTTTCTTTATGTTGATGATGTTATCCTTACTAGTAGTGATCTGAACCTTACAAACCATGTGAATTCCAGCCTTAAAAAGCAATTTCAAATGACAAACTTAGGACATTTGCATTATTTTTTTGGTCTTCAAGTCTTGCAATCCAAATAAGGTATTTCCATTTCCCAGTCCAAGTATGCCTGTGATCTTCTACGCCACTTTCACATGGAATACTGTAAGCCAACCCCTTCTCCCTTTCAGTCTGGAGCCAAAATTTCAGTCACTTGTACTTACCATGAAGTTGATGCTACCTTATACCGTCAACTTGTTGGAAAATTTTTGTATCTAACCCATACCCATCCCGACCTTTCCTTTGTTGTTGGACTTGTTGCTCGGTTTATGAAAAACCCACATGTAAGTCATTGGAAAGTAGCTAAAAGAATACTTTGATAAGTGCAAGGTATAGTTCAGTTTGGGATTCATTATAGTGCAGAGGCATCTCCTCTTTGGTTGGTTTAATTGATTCTGATTGGGTTGGTGACCCTGATGATCAGAAGTCTACTGCAGGTTATGTCTTCACTCTTGGTTTTGGACCTATTACATAGGCTTGCAAGAAAAAAAGTGCCATTTCTCTTTCTTTAGCAGAAGCAGAGTATCGTGGCGCTGTTGAAGCTAGTAAGGAAGCCTTGTGGCTTCATCAGATCCTGTCAGAGTTTGGTTTTCAGCAGCAACATACAACTACACTTTGGTGCGATAATCAAAGTGCCATTTAACTATGCAAAGATCCAGTCCAACATCAACGCAACAAACACATTGAACTACACATGAACTTCATCAGAAAGCTCATTCATGACCATGTTATTGAAGTGAAATATTGTTCAGCCAATGATCAAGTTGCAGACATCTTTACAAAGGCCCTCACAAAGGCGAAGTTTACTGAACTTCGATTTATAGTTGGAGTTCAGGAAGTTGTCACTATGGGGGGATAGGCTCTAATGCCTCCTTCCTTCTCCTATTGTGTCATCTTTGTACATCCTTCAATCCTATCCCAAGTTGTTCTTAAGGGGGGATGTTAGAATATTTTGACACATAGGAAATAATTAAGTATAACTTGGTCTAGTGTATAGTTAGGTACAGTGTGTTTCTTTAGTATGCATTTTTTGTAACTTACAATATGACGGTCATGATATGTTCTAGAAATGAAGTGATTCGACGGTTCATTCTTTCCTCGGTATTATCGACAATTGATCTGTGGCTTAACACAAAATTGGTCCATGATCCCTGTTAGTATGAGGATTTTTGCTCTTTATTTGCAAGCTGAAGTTAAGAGTTGGTTCAAAACCCTGCCTGATGCGAGCATTTCAGATTTCCAGCAGTTTGTCAAAGTTTTCCTCGACAGGTGGATGATCGGGCAGAATCATCATTCAGAGGGTTGTCACTATTCAGCTGAGCCTATCATCATTCAGATGAGCCTATCATCATTCAGAGGGTTGTCATCATCATGTCAAGTTCCATAGGGTCATTTTACAGCTTATCCATGCTTCAGTTGTGCCTAGGCAAGGTCATTTCCCTCTCCTAGGGTTTTGAAAGCTAATTTCTCTTGGACGGTCAAATCATCGGCAAAAATTGTATCTAGATGTTCATACACCTTCCCCTATCCTTCATATACCTTATCAAATGCTTCCCATCACTGAGATCCCCCAAAATCCTCATTTTTGCACAAACCCTAGTTTCTAGCTACAACCTGGCAATTTTCTAGGTTGGGCCTATGTTTTGCCCTTTTGGACCCCTTCCCCTCACTCAATCTCTGAGATTTCACTTTCCCCTACTTCCTAACATCCCTCCCTACTTCCAAAAATTTCCCCAAGAATTTAGAAGCCCCCTATCCCCTTCATTTCGCTCCATTTCGACAAAATTCCTTGTTTCACACATCGGGACAAGTCACACTCAAATGATGTTCCAGAGCAATAAAAGATGAATTTTGGAAAACGGAGAGAGGTTTTTGTCCATAACATGCCAAAGAAGAAAAACCTCCTTCCCTTTTTGCACAGGTGTCATGGTTTTAAAGAAATGTCAAAAATACAATCGCCAGATCCAAGGAGGTTGGCCAAAGCACAAAAACGACGGAAAAGGCCCGATCCACTCCAAATTTTGGCCAAAGCCTTTTTGACTGAGCATGATACTTGATTGGGGACTCCCAGCCCAAATTTCAAGAAATTTGGAGAAAATTTTGTCATTTGTGAATTTTTTGTGCCAAACACAGGTTTTTCCCTTGACGGGTCTCACCCCCCGCGCAACCCTTTCATTTGGCAACTCCGTTCCGGGAAAACTCAGAATTTCTGGATTTTTCATGAAAATTTACACATACTCACCCATTTCCAAGAGATTTTATGAAGTTTTGGGCCTCCAGAAAGTCAAAAAACAAGCAAAAAATGACTTTCTGCCACATTTTTGACACACAGAAAGCAGTCTTGGTAGATTGCAATTTTGGAGGGGCAAATGACCACCAAATTCAAAAATTCCAGTTGGGTTGGAAATTAGACTCATATACCTTTCCAACAAGCCTACTCTTGCCTCATTTGGACACCTGGAAGTGCCCAAAAAGTTCTCTCAAAGGCGCGCGACCCGTCAGGATTTGGCGCGCGACCCATCAGGCAATTTTCACAATTTTTCACTTACAGCTCATGGATTCGCCCAGCTTTTACTAGTTTTGACTTTTGATGGGATTTTTCACCCTCTTGGATGTAATTAATGTATTTTCATGTTGACATGACACTTATTTACCTATTCTAGAAGATTCATTATTGAAATAGCAAACATTTAATGAATGAATTGGTTTCCTAGTTTATAGAGGCAAGTTGTTTTGACTGCCTAGTTTTCAGTGCTTAGTTTAGAATTGGTTGAAACAGCTCCTAGGATAGTGAGCTAGACCCCTAGAGGCAGGGAAAGATGTTAGATGATCTATATTATGTACTCTCTTGCTCATTTTCATGGTTGGACTCTTGAGGGAGAAGCTCTTATTGTATTACTCACTGTATCTCTGCAATTTTTGGCAAAGGAAGACCAGGGTTTTGCAGTCCTTTTTGGGATTCTTGTGGACACATGTGTTGATGGCGTGTTTCTATTTGTACTTTTAAGTGTGTGATGTGAATCATTTCCTTTTTTTGCTTCTGCACATTAGGCAAATGAAGTGTTAAAGTAGAACTCATGACTGTCATGCTCTGCTTTTAAGTTTGCTTAATATAAATGTTTTCTACTGTTTAAGGGGAATTCAAGGTTATTGCTTGCTCTCCTTAGCTCCTCACCTATCATTCTCATCCATCCACCTCTATCAAAGGCATCAATACTGTCTCCTACCTCGCCCCAAAGAACCCCCTGCAGAAACTGTGTCCAATCCCCGCACCCAAAATTGCCATCTACCCAATTTGCCACCAAAAACCCTAAAAATCCCAGATCAACCCTTTTGATCAGTTTACTAGCCTAAAATCAGTGTTTCCCTATTGGTCATCTCGCCCATTGAAGATATTTACCGAGATAGGCCGGAGAGAGCCCTCTCCAGCCCCGTAGGGCTAGCTACGAGGCTAAGTGGTTGGATGTTGCCTTGAGGTTTACCTTTCTCAGCCTGAGGTGAAATTTCAAGTGCTAACAATCCCTATTTAAAGAGCATGGAGGGTAATTTGTTAAGTGACCATTCATGAGAGAAACTTATGTAAATTTTCTTTCTTTTACATTAATAAATTTCCTAAAGTGGTCGCATTGGCTCAGAATGTGGGCTATTTCCCTCTTTGAGGGTTTTAACCACGTCAAGAATATTGGTGTTCTATCTAAGGAACTTACCCTGTAAATTCGTACAATAGAGAGAATAATGAAAGAGCTCCAACACTGAACTGACAAAAGGTTATCAAATGATCCTCAAAAGCCTTTTTATGGATGAGGCCTCTATTTTCTTCATTTTTCCATTATTTTCCTTCATTTTCCTCCTCACATGCAACCTGTGACCTTTCACCTTCATTTTCTCCTAATTTCCATTATTTTCATAAATAATTGTGCCAAAAATTCCATTTTGCCTTTCCAAAGACTTAGCCATTGCCTTTTCCAATTTCCTTAGCCATAAACAACCAAATGAACACCCCCTAGGATGTCTTTTCCAACATTCAACTTGGAATAAGTGTCCCGTCAACCATGGTTATTGTTTTTAACTTTTATTACATGAATTTTCACTAGGGTTGTTACAGTAATCCTCATTTGATGTAATGCAAAACACCTAATCCTCGCCCAACTTCCATTGGACTATCTAACTCCTATTGGATGGAGAAATATCTTCCTTGTACTGAATTCACCAAGTCACTGTATAATATGAAGCCTCCATGCCTTCACTTCCTCCATGTGAGCCTCGTTTCAGAATATTTCACATTGGACTCGCAATTCATTCAACATGAACATCACAACAACACCATCATTCTGAATCACAAGCTCCAATAAAAAAAGAAGAATAAAATTGGTGAAGATAATCTCCAAAATACTCCACTAGCTACCACACAATCTCACCAAACACTTCTTTGATCCGCACTTCAACACCTCACTCACTGCATAAATATGATGGTTGAAAAATACTTCAGCTCACTGCTACAACACCTGCAAACTGCTTTAGAAAATTTTTCACTAGACAACTCACACAACTTGCACACTCTTCTCCAAGCTCACACTGACTCAACACACCAAGAAAATAAACTCAATACTTTTTTTTCTTTTTTTAGTATAGGCCAAATTATCTTCAATTATCTCCAAACCAATACCACGACCAAATACCATGGTTATGTCAATACCTAGGACACTTGTACCATGGTAATCTCCAAATCAATACCACAGGTAAATACCATGGTTATGCCAATACCATGGACACCTGTACCATGGTAATCTCCAAGTAAATACCATGGGTAAATATCATGGTTATGCCAATACCACAGACCCCTATGCCATGGTAATATATAAGTCAATACCATGGTTATGCCAATACCATGGACCCCTATACCATGGTAATGTCCAAGTCAATACCATAGGTAAATACCATGGTTATGCCAATACCACAGAGTGGCCTGTACTATGGTAAAATCCAAGTCAATACCACAGGTAAATACCATGGTTATTCCAGTACCACAGACTTTTATACCATGGTAATCTCCAAAGAAATACCATGGGAAAATACCATGGTTATGTCAATTCCAAGACTATATTCACCAAGGTAATATCACATGGAAACCTACTCCACACATATACCAATACCATGGTAATGTTAATACCAAGAATACATGTACCATGGTAATACTCTACTAATGAAATATGCAAGATGTGCAAGGAAACTAGAGAAAATGCTCAAACAGAATTGAAAACAACTCAACTCCAAAACATATGACATAAACCAAGTCAAATCACCTCCAACGCTTATAGCAGAATCTCCAACACATGCAACAACATCTCAGTGCATATAGCAACAATCCAATGTCTCTGAGACATATGAAACACCTAGAGAGCAATCCAATGCCTCCAATGTCCTCGTTTCTAGCATCCCAACGAAGCACTACATCTCCAATTTTGAAATCATCCTCCTTTGTTTTCCGGTCATAGATTTTCTTTATCCTATCATGGAGCTTAGAGGTGTTCTGAAATACCTCATCTCGTGTCTGCTGTAGGTGAATCATTTGATTGATCTGACGTTGTATATCATTCTCTTCACTTCTTGCTTCTTGTGACAATTTTATGACTGAGACTACTAATGATGAAGGGAAAACAATGTCTACTCCATACACTATTTGAAAAGGAGAAAGTCCACATGATTTCTTACTACTCACCCGATTTTACCACAATGCATTGATCAACTTTTTGTGCCAATTCTTTTTGTTGGCCTCCAACATTTTCTTGATGATGTTGATTAAGGATTTATTGGAGGACTCTACCAAACCATTTCCTTGTAGATAGTATGTTATAGAATGTCCCAAATTGATGTTATATTTGTCACAAAACTCAGTCATCTTTTTAGACTTGAATGTTGTCGTGTTGTCTGTGATGATCTTATTAGGACAACCAAAATGGGACAAGATATTAGTTTCTAAAAATTGAATGATAACTGAATTTCTTGCTTGTCTAGTTGGAATCGCTTTGATCCACTTAGTAAAGTAGTATATAGCTATCAATATCCACTTGTGTTGGGTGGATGATGATGGGTTAATGTCATCTATGAAATCTAGGCCCCACTGCTGAAAAGGTGCATGAACTGATATAGGTTGTAGAGGCAAAGGAAGAAGTTTTCTTTTATCTTGGAAAACTTGGCACTCATGACAACTCATAATTGCCTTGTAGATATCTACAAAAAGTGTAGGCCAATAGTAACCCGTTCTCTGTACTTTGTTGGCCGTGGTCTTCCAGTACAAGTGGCCCCCACAATCTCCTTTGTGGAAGTCATTTATCACCTCTTTAGACTCATCTTCGGTTAGACAGTTCAACAACATACCTCCAGGATCCTTCCAATAAAGTGCGTTGTCCATAATGCAATATTTAGAAGCCTTCAGCTTCAATGACCTTCTCTTAGCTTTAGACATGCCTGGAGGGGGATTTAGATGTTGCAAAACATAAATAATATCAGAATATCGTGGAGATGATAAAACGATATCAGATACCTGAATGAAATATACTTGGAGATTTTCCTCATCCATGAGATTGGCTAATCCTTGACCCTTGATCAGCTTGGTAGGCTTGATCTCAAGATCATATTCAAATAATGTTGTTATCCATCTACCTCTTCTACCTTCTGGGTCATTCTGCACAAGAACTTCTTTTACCGCTGCATTAGGCACATAAGCAAGAGTATGTGAATGTAAAATGTAAACTATGAAATCTTTCACCACCTTTACCAAAGCCAAAGCCTGTTTCTCTATGATGTTATACTTAAGGGTTGCATCCCTGATATTGCGACTGAAAAATTCTATTGGAAACTTGGTTTTATCCCTTTTCTGCATCAATACTGTTGCCATGGTATGCTCAGAAGCAAAAGAGAATATTATGAAATCAATGGAGTAATCGAGACTGATTAAAATAGGGGCAGTGGTCAAGGCAAGTTTTACCGCATGAAAGGACTTGCGGGCTTCTTCGAACCACTTTACATCATTATCTTTTTTCAACATATTTGTCATCTCTCTAAGATGTTAAGCCAAATTAGGAATAAATCTGCGTAAGAAATTCATCTTACCATTGAATGCTTGGATTTCTTTCTTGCTGCGAGGGAAATAATTTTGCTGAATGGCTTCTACCCGTGAAGGGTCAATTCAGATGCCATCCTTTGAGATGATGTGGCCTAGAAGTTTTCCTTCCTCCATAGCAAATAAACTTTTGTTCGGGTTGAGAGAGATTCCAAACTTTCTGCATCTCTGGAAAATAACTCTTAAATGATGCAAATGCTTATCATCTAAATGTGAAAATATTGTTACATCATCTAAATATACAACCAAGAAAACATCCTTTTCATTGGCAAAGGCTATGTCCATGGAACGCTGAAAAGTTTCCCCTGCATTTTTGAGACCGAATGGCATTTTTGCATATTTGAATGTGCCCCAAGGTGTGGTAAATGTTGTCTTGTCCTGATCATCCTCGTGCACTAAAATCGGACTGTAACTAGAGTAGCCATCTAGTAGTGACATCTGGGAAGCACCAACAACTCTTTGAAGGATATGGTCCATTTTTGGGAGTGGATAATTATCTTTCAGAGATACTTTATTTAAGTTTATGAAGTCTACGCAGAGCCTTATTTCCCCGGTCTTCTTTCTCGTCAGAACTAGATTTGATATCCAATTGGAAAATCTGATAGGAATAATGATGCCTGCCTTGAAAAGTCTGTTAATTTCTTTCTCTATGGATGGCAGTAACCTTGGGTTAATCCTTCTTAGATTTTGTCTAAAGGGATTTTGATCAGGTTTAATTGGGGTGGTATGCTGAATTATTTTCTTGTCATACTCTTTTAAATCTGCATAATCACACGTGAAAACATCAGAAAATTCATACAATAAATGAATATATTTCTCTTTTACCTATGGAGATAATGATTTGGACATATTGATCATTTTTGTTTTGTATGCTGTTCTTGTTAGCCTCCTGTTGCAACAGGGTATCATCTTTCATGATTGACATTTTTACATGCCAAATATGTCATCTTTCATGCTGCAAGGTTCCATATTTCCAGACAGAGACCAAAGAAAAAGACAAGAAGTATGCTAGTCAAAATAACACTAATGTTTCCAATTTTGATGAGTTGTCCTAGTTTTGAAGAGTTTTTCATTTCAGGGAGGTCCAAACAGTCTAATCTTGGTCTCCCTAGGTTTCAATTTCTTGTTTTAGAATATAGAGAATGCATCTGTCCAAACAGTTTAATCTTGGCAGATTTTGTAGATAGGTAGAGAATCAAAGGGACCCAATTGTTTAATCTGGGCCCTGGCAGAAATAAATGTAGATTTAGATGGGAAATCAGAAAAAAGAAAAAAGAAAAATTTGTAAATATGGGTCTGCAAGTCTAAGTGCACCCAAATCAAAAGAAGAAAAAATGTTAGGAAGTAGGCTGGGTAGGTAGTTGTGGTTGCAGAATGGTGATTCATGATCAATTTTGTGTTTCAAACTATTTTATCTTTTCAGATCAGTGCAGGCAGTTTTGCATTCAAAAGAGCTCAGAGCTGGACATCACTAACTTCCCCCTTCTTCTAAATTCCCCAAGTCACTTACTAACTCCCCAAAGAGGTCAAGATCTGCTTGATTCCTCTTAGTTTCATCATCACCCATATCAGTTGCCTTGGTGAAGATCTACTTCACTCAAGGACTTCAGTTATTTACCAGTTCTTTTCCCCAAATTTAGCCTGAGGTCCCTGACCTTAGTGCCTGCTTATCATCTCCATATTAACTACTAACAGTATTATATAGCTCCCTATCAGTTTCCCCATTCCCCTATTAAAACAATGTATATAGAACTCCCCTATGTAAATATCCCCTCCCTGGCAATATAGCCATATTTTTCTAAGTCTGGGGAAAAATAGTTCATCTACGGCTATTTTTAGCCCATCCGAGTCATAGCAGGGATTAATCTGACACCTGGTCAGATTAATAGCCTCTTCCCTAGCCCTAAACCCTCAAAAATCCCCTTATTTCGCCCCCAAACCAAAGTTTTGTGCATAAAATATTAATCCCGCTCATTTAAAACCCATAAAGCCCCATTTCCTAAGTCTAAAACACTAACCCGCGCTCATTAAACCCGTTTAACTCTCAAACTCCGCCATTCCCATAGTTTAAACCCACCCGCGCGCATATTAAAAAAGGAATATTCCTGCGAATATTCCCCACCCTAACCCGCCATCACCTCGTCATTCCCGCCATCCGTCCGATCCCCAGTCCCACAGATCTACGGCTGGCGGGCCGTCCCATCTCCGAACCGCCCGAGCTTTAGCGTCCGGGAGATGGGCGGTATTGCCGCCGTACTCCCGCCATGCGTCAAGCTCTGGGCTGTGGCGGAGCCCCCTCCCCCAAAACCACTCTCCCCTAAAGGTGGTGCACCACAAAACCACTTACTGCCTCCTACCTGGTGACGTGACCGCTTACGTCACCCCCTTGCACAGTCACCGCTTACGTCACCCCCCTCTGCCCAGTCACATGTCGAGTCATTTGCCTGCGTGGCCCCTTGACATGTGTCATGCCACGTCACCGTCCGTACATGATTATGTCATGCTGACGTCATCCCACCACGTCATCATGTTGACGTCACCCACCATACAATGTCACGCCATGCTGACATCATCAACACTTTTGGCGCGAAGAAGGCAAAAATCGCACTTCGGAGCCCCGGAATCAGTTTCTGAGGCAGTTTTTGATGAGCGATTTGCGCCTAGGATTTTTTAGGCCAAAGTGGAGAATCTTCAGGGAATCTTTTCATTATGCAGCCCCAGGAAGCCCGAAAAGGCGCTAAAATGACCCGTTTTCTTCGCCAAGCATGCCAAAAGGATCAGAAGACAATTTAGAAGAAACAGAGGCCGAACAGCGGCCATTAACTTGTGATTAGACCCGCAGCAAAGGAGAAAAGCGACCCAGTTCATTTGTCAGAGAGTATCAGAGGAAAGAGAAGCAGCAAAGTGTACCAGTTAAATTGTTTAATGGAAACCTTCAGTTCCCAAAGCAGGTTAACATTGAATGGCCGCCAACGAAGTCAAATCAAGCAGCATGAGCCCATCCTTGCCTTCAATTCACCATTAAGGCATTCAAAGCCACAGGACAGCAGAGAAGCAGAAACCCATACTCATTTATTTCAGGAAACCCTGCACCAAGCCACCAAGGACCAACATAAGTCATTCAGTTTTAATGCGGCCGCCCTCAGCGCAGCCCGAGTTGTTTCGTGCATTCATTTCAGATAGAGTTAGGTCAATAAATAATTTTTTATGACCTGTTAGGTCAAGATGTAATAAAGAACTATGTAGATAGTTTTGCCCTATTTATACCACCCTCTGTATAGTTTTAAGGGTTGGTCAATTGAGAATTTCCGCTAGAGACTCGCACTGTATGCTTGATTCTGTTTCTATAATCAAATATTGCAGAAAGTTCAGTGAATGGACTGTCTTATGTGTTGTTAACATATTTCTGAAGACTGAAGATGGAATTCTTGTGCGGCAATCTGGAAAAATAAGTGCTTCTTACCTTTGTTTGTTGTTTTCCACTATCTAAATAGTAGAAAGAAAGAATAGCTTAGAATTTGTTCACAGCACTCTATGCTCAATTTCTGCTGTTTTTTATGTTTTCATTTAAATGAATTGGTTATGAATATGAATTCATCCTGGCTCATGTTTACCCCAGTTCACCTGTGTTTGCCAATTATCTAGGGATTCTTTACTGCCCCTAGGTAGCGCTCTGTCATTTCTCTCGTTAGGTTGTTTGAGAGATTCTTAACTGCCTCTCTTCGCTTAGCATTCATTCCATCCATCAAATCCTAAAAACTTGTTTCAGTTGCAGCTACCCTGCTCCATCTGTTCATCCTGCGACCAAAGAAACACATCTGCAGTCCTCCTCCTCGACTCCACGCCCAATGGTTTGAAACACTCATGCCATACCTGCCTCTCTACTTGAAGGTTTCAATTTTCCAGCCAAAACAAACTAAACCCTTAAACTAAATAACTAGCCTAAAATCCTTCATCAAACTAAGCTAAATCAGAAAGAGAGAGCCCTCTCTGACTGCAGGTGGGCTATAACATGCAGTCTAAAGTTGGTCTATGGTTACCTCGGCCGTATCCTTTCCGGAACTCAAGGACAACCCGAGTGATAACATAATGGCGACTCCACTGGGGACTTTCCTCAGATAATTTCACAAAGTTTCACGAAGAAGGTAAGAGAGTTCCACCGAGACCACAAATCAAACTTTCAGATCGCTGTTTATCTCTTAAAACTACAGATGAAGCCTGAATGTCAGCCAGGAAGCCTTTGAAACTGTTCTCGTTGATCGTTAACAGAAGTAAATAAATGCTGCTTCAGTCAATCTTCATGCTAGTTTTAAGTTATAAATAGCTGTCCCAAATTTTGATCAAGTTTTTCGCTATTAGACAAAATATTCCCAGAAAAATACCAAAAACAAGTTCAGAAGCTGGCTCCCAAGAGAAATCCACGATATACTAGGTCAAACCCAGATCCAGATCCTCCAGCTGTTTTTGAAAACCCTAACATAATCCCAAAGATCCTTAGGAAGCAAGAAAGACAGGAAGATTTTGCTGATTTGAGTCCTGAAACAGATCATCCTAACTATATTCCGACCCCTGTAAAGGTTTTATTCCGGTCTACCCCTGCTTCCCCTTATTCATCATCCACCTCTCACAGTACTCCTTCCACACCCCCATTCGTTGCACATACTACTACTACCACTACCGTTGTTTCCACTGTACCAGTTGCTCCTGTTATCCCTGTTATCCTCATTATCCCCGTTATCCCAACCAATATGGCTAATAGATATGCACCCCTGCAATTACCTGCTAATGCTGCGGCCTTACCTCAAGATTACCAATCGAAAATCACATATTTTGATTCCACTGGTCCTTTCACAGCCATTCAGCATACCAAAAAGATGCAAGACTATTTTGAAAACTACGAGATAGATGATGATAGCGTGAGAATGAGAATTTTTGTTCAAAGTTTGACAGGTGATGTAAGAACTTGGTTCAGATCACTTGCTGCAAACTCCATAACCACTCCAGATGAGCTTTACCTAGCATTCACCAATAGATGGGAGAAAAAGAAAGATCCCCTGCACATACTAGCAGAATATGACACAATTAAAAGAGGTCCTCAGGAAACTGTGTTGGAGTACTGTGCAAGGTTTAATAATGTTTACAATGCAATACCTCAGAATTTAAGACCTCCCCCAGACCTTGCCCTGTACAAGTTCCCTGATGGTTTTGACCCTGATATGGCATACCAGTTAAAAGAAAGAGCTCCTGCAACTCTTGCAGATGCGCAAAATGTTGCTGTTACCGTAGAAGCCAATCTGATCGCCAAGAGAAACAGAGCTAGAGCCGAAAGAAGAACTACCTTTAAAGAGGAACCCTCAGCCTTTGATAAAAAACTTGACGCAATTATCAATGGCCTACAAAGGCTGGGAGAAAGAGTAGAAAATGTAGAGAGAAAATCATCTTGGGAAGGACAACAGTCCAATACCATAAGAAACCCAAATTTTAGAAAGACACAGAACACAAATGCTGGCAGGTCTAACCCAGACCATGACATAAGACCCCCTTTTCAAGATAACTACGTAGAAGGCTCTACTTCTAGTCAACCCACAGACGACCACATGAATTTAATGGATCTAAAGGGCGAGCATCAAATTTTCCTAACACAAGAAGACCAAAACGAACATGACGACACCCAATTCCAAACTAAAACAGGTGAGTCTTTTGACTTCAAGCAAGGTTATGATACTGCTGTGTATGAGGTACACAGACAGTATAAACTTAGAACTAGAACCATTGATACATCTGAGCCTAGCAAAACAAAGGAAGGCAAACAGCCCAACAAGATAAAAAAAAAAGCTGTTATAACAGAACCAGCTGATACAACTGTCTCAAACCCGCATCAAGTGACTGTAGAAGACATAACAGACACGCAACCTTCTGTGGATCAGCCTCTGCCACATTCTTCCTCAAAAGAAAGTTCAAACAGCATTCCAAAAAGCACTCCTGAAACTGTAAAACCGCAAGCCAAAACTTCCCACAGCTCTGAATAAACAAGAGCAAGACACTGATAATCCAAATGAAAAAGAAAAAACTAATGTTATCAACACCAAGACTCCATTGGAGAAGCCTTTTAGTTTAGAGGCAGAAATAGGAAAACTCAAGATAGCCATTCCTCTTTCAGAATTGGCTAAACATGATGTATATAGGCAACAGATTCAAAGATCTCTCCAACTCCCAGAAAACAAAGATGATGTAAATGTTTTGGACGATTCCCCTGAACTGCTATTTGGTCCAGAAGTTAATGGAAAAACAGCACAAGGACCAGTCCCACCCTTTTATGTCAGTTTGCATATACATGACCAGATTTTACACAACGCTATGTTTGACTCAGGGGCATCGCACAATCTTATGCCCAAAGCAGTTATGGAAAAACTGAACCTCGACATTACCAGACCATACAAAGATTTGTACTCATTTGACTCAAGTCAAGTCAAATGCTTAGGCCTCATTAAAGATCTGTGTGTCTCCTTAGTCCAATATCCTAATAAGACCATCCTCATGGATGTAGTTGTAGCTGACATCCCACCAAAGTACGGTATGCTCCTATCGAGATCATGGGGAGCAAAGCTTCAAGGTTCCCTTCAACTAGACCTTTCCTATGCCACCATTTCAGTTTTTGGGCAACCGAAAAGATTGTACAGAGAGACGCTCATGAAGTATGTAGTGAGTAGTGAGAGCAAGCCTGAAAATTTTCCCATTTACTCAATCCACTCGGACATGGATTCCTTCATTTTGTTTAATGATGATGCAAACACCCCATTTGATGATGAGACTTTAGCTCTAGAACAGCAACCACACATCAATGAAGAATTGGTTGCTCACCCACATGTAAACGTCACAACAGTTAACACAACCAGCATGTTAGAAGAACCTCCCCAAACAGAAGATTCAAATCTGCCCAATCCTGAGACAGCTGAAACTCTTAGTAATATCCACCAGCAAGAAATCACTTGGTACTTAGAGTTTGATGGCTCTGTTAACAAGCTAGGAGTAGGGGCAGGTGTCTGGATTCACAACACACATGATAACCATGCAGAAGGACATGCCTACAGACTCAATTTCAAATGCACAAATAACATGGCAGAGTATGAGGCTCTGCTTTTAGGACTTAAATTGCTGAAAACTCTAGGCGCTGCAAAAGTATCTATCCTAGGTGACTCTGATTTAGTAATACAGCAGATGAAAGGTAATTTTGTTACCAATGACAACAGAATGAGAGCGTATAGGACTGCTGCTACTAACATACTCAATGAATTCTCAGAATTCAACCTTGCCAAGATTTCAAGAAGTCACAATATTCATGCACACAGTCTGGCCACTTTTGCCAGCACGTGTAAGCTTCCTTTCGACCCAAACCACCACTTCACAGCCGAAATAAAACATAGGCCCACTGTCCCAAATAACATCAAAGACTGGCAAGTATTTGAAAGTGATGCCCAGATTAATAGTTTCCTTACCCTTGAGCATGAATTTTCAAACATTCATATAGATACAGATGCTATGACAGATCCGGAAAAGCAAACAAGTGAGAAACAACAAATAAATGAAAATCAGCAAGCTGTAACAATTGCCACAGCCAAACAAATCCTGAAACCAACTATTTTTGACAAAGAAAACATAGAACAGCTGAAACAAATACACTTGGAAGAAACAGACAAAACAGAAATAGAGGTCATTGAGCTGAAAGATAACTTTCTGCCTGCTGGCCTGACCCCGCTAGAAGATATGTTCGACGCCAATGATGTCCCCAGAAAACCAAAATTACAGCCGATAAACACTGAAATAGAAGAACATAACATTGGGACTGCAGAAAGACCAAAAATGATCAAGCTGTCCAAAAAGTTACCACCAGATCAAAAGCCCAAGTACATTGATTTATTCAAAGAATTCCAAGATGTGTTCGCTTGGAGCTATGAGGATCTGAAATCCTATGATACATCAGTGATTCAGCACACAATTCCATTGAAGCCCAACCAGAAACCCTTCAAACAGAAACTCAGAAGAATCAACCCTATGCTTCTTCCCCCAATTGAGAAGGAAGTAAAAAGAATGTATGAAGCAGGCATAATAGCACCCATCAGATTCTCTGAATGGGTTTCCAACTTGGTTCCCACTAGAAAAAAGACAGGTGAAATCAGACTTTGTGTAGATCTCAGAAATTTAAATCAAGTCTCCTTAAAAGACCACTATCCTTTGCCTAAAATGGACCACATCTTACAAAGGGTAGTGGGATCATCTAGAATCTCTCTGCTAGATGGTTTTTCAGGTTTTAACCAGATACTTGTTCACCCAGACGACCAAGACAAAACAACTTTTACCACACCGTGGGGAACATTTAAGTACGTAAAGATGCCATTTGGACTTAAAAACGCTGGTGCAACATTTCAGCGAGCAATGGATATTGCATTTGCTAAAGAAATACATGATTTTCTAGTTGTCTATCTAGATGATTTAACCCCATTTTCCAAATCTGATGAAGAGCACCTCAAGCATCTCAGGAAAATTTTTATGACATGCAGGAAATATGGTATTTCCTTGAACCCCAAAAAATCTCTCTTTGGCCTTGAAGAAGGAAAATTACTTGGTCACATCATATCAAAAGACGGAATTAGAATTGATCCTGAAAGAATACAAGCCATCCTCCAAATTCCATACCCCAGAAACATAAAAGAGCTACAAGCATTCCTTGGGAAAATTAATTTCTTGAGAAGGTTTATCCCAAATCTGGCTGAATTAATAAGACTGTTAAGCAACATGCTGAAGAAAGATGCCAAGGTAAAATGGTCCCTTGAGACCAAGCAGGCCTTTGAGAGTATCAAATCTGCATTAACCCAAACCCCTGTCCTCACTAGCCCGCAGTTTGACAAAGATTTTATCATATTTTCATTTGCATCAGATCACACAATAGCCGCTGTCCTTCTGCAAAAGGATGAGCTAGGAGCTGAAAAGCCAATTGCGTATTTCAGCCGAGCCTTAAGAGACGCCCCTTTGAATTATCCCATCATGGAAAAATAGGCCTACGCACTTGTTAAGGCCATCAAGGATTTTAGAGTGTACATACTGTATTCACATGTGATTGCCTACATCCCACACGCTGCTGTAAAAGACATATTGACCCAAGATGGACTGGAAGGCAAAAGAGGTAAATGGATCGCAAACATCCTCGAATATGACATTGAAATAAAACCAACCAAGCTAATAAAGGGACAAGGTTTAGCTAAACTCATGTCCGAAACTAACTTTCAGGCCTTAGACATTAACCAGCTGGACAATGAACCGGAGCTGGCGACTCCACAGATCAGTGACATATTTTTACAATGCCCTTGGTACACTGATATTTGCTATGTATTGTTAAACCTGTGTGCTCCCCCAGGATTGTCCAGAACAAAGAAAAGATTTTTGAGAATGAAGGCTTTGAAATTTTGTGTTATAAATGGTGCTTTATTTTGGAGAAATCATGAAGGTATATTGCTGAACTGTTTAACCATGAACGAAACTAACAATGTCTTGAAAGAATTCCATGCAGGTGATTGTGGAGGACATCTCTATTGGAAGTCCACAGCAGATAAAATTTTGAGGGCTGGTTTCTATTGGCCCACTCTTTTTGCAGATGTTAAAAAGTTTTCCATGTCATGTCACAAGTGCCAAATATTTGAAGGCAAGAGAAAATTGTTGCCCCTGCCCCTTAAACCAATCTCCACAGAAAAACCTTTTCAACAATGGGGTCTTGACTTCATTGGAGAAATCCATCCCTATTCTTCAGGCCAACACAAATGGATCCTTACAGCCACTGATTACTTCACTAAGTGGGTCGAAGCCATTCCCTGCAGACAGGCCAATGATACCATCATTATCCAATTCCTTGAGTGCAATATCCTTTCTAGATTTGGCTGCCCCGAGAAAATTATCACTGACAATGCCGCTGCCTTTAAGTCCAAAAAGATGATCAACTTCTGTCACAAATTTCATATCACCCTAGGCCACTCTGCAACAATTACCCTCAAGGTAATGGTCTGGCTGAATCATCTAATAAGAGCCTCATCAATATCATAAAGAAAGTGTTGGAAGAAAACAAGAAGAACTGGCACAAAAAGCTAGTGAATGCCCTATGGGCAGATAGACTGTCCACAAAAAGATCCATTGGGATGATCCCTTATGAGTTAGTGTATGGCATGGAGGCCTGATTTCCTACATCCCTGGGCATCCCTACTATCAGACTGTTGCAAGAAATCCAGGCTGAACCAAATGACATCCAGAGGAGAATCAATCAGATCATTCACCTTCAACAAACCAGAGAACAAGTTTATGACAGAGTTCAAATTCTGCAAGAAAAGCTTAAAAGGATGTTTGACAAGAGAACTAAGGCTGAAGATTTCAATGTTGGCGACAAAGTTCTAAGATGGGATTCAAGAAGAGAAGACAAGGGCAAACATGCAAAGTTTGATTTCTTATGGAAAGGTCCATTGGTTATTTCTGTTGTTCAGGGAAATAACACTTATTTTCTCAGATCTATAGAAGACAGCACCATTGAAGAAGGCCCTATGAATGGCCGTATGTTGAAGCACTACCACGATCCACTGTAAAAAGAGAGACAATACAGCTTTGTATATATCTGTTGTACAGTAGTATTTGTATATATCAGCAATCTGTTCTTATTTTGTTTATATAACCAGGCCGATTGTTTAAGGAACAGCAACAAATCTCATGAAGACACAGCGAGGGCAAGTTCAGTTTTAAAGGTCCCTCTCTACATCAATTTCAGCAGAACAGCAAAAAGAAGAATGTCACACTACAGGCATTTCGTAATAGAAAGAAACTGTTTGCAATGCCCAATCCAGAAGTATCAAAACAGAGCAATATTTTAATTCATATCAGACCCTGCTCAAGGCAGAAGTTAGAAGAACTACACCAGTTTTGGCCCATGATTTTAAAGGCACAATGCTCAGGAAATATTGTACATAATTATCAAGCACGCAGAAGAAAGCAGGCGTTGCTGTATAGACCACCGTAACCAGTTGAGAAGAGAGTTGCCCAAAGTCCAAGATTTCATATTTTTACCAGTTTAAAATACAATGAAGTTTCTCAGTCCACAGCAAACGCAGAAGATCAAGGTAGTCTGACCTGCTGTTATTGACTTTTCACAAGGAAAATCCATCCCCAAGTGGAGCCACTGTTAGCCTCCTGTTGCAACAGGGTATCATCTTTCATGATTGACATTTTTACATGCCAAATATGTCATCTTTCATGCTGCAAGGTTCCATATTTCCAGACAGAGACCAAAGAAGAAGACAAGAAGTATGCTAGTCCAAATGCCACTGTTGTTTCCAATTTTGATGAGTTGTCCCAGTTTTGAAGAGTTTTTCATTTCAGGGAGGTCCAAACAGTCTAATCTTGGTCTCCCTAGGTTTCAATTTCTTGTTTTAGAATATAGAGAATGCATCTGTCCAAACAGTTTAATTTTGGTAGATTTTGTAGATAGGTAGAGAATCAAAGGGACCCAACTATTTAATCTGGGCCCTGGCAAAAATAAGTGTAGATTTAGATAGGAAATCAGAAAAAAAGAAAAAAGAAAAATTTGTAAATATGGGTCTGCAAGTCTAAGTGCACACAAATCAAAAGAAGAAAAAATGTTAGGAAGTAGGCTGGGTAGGTAGCTGTGGTTGTAGAATGGTGATTCATGATCAATTTTGTGTTTCAAATTGTTTTATCTTTTCAGATCATTGCAAGCAGTTTTATTCAAAAGAGCTCAGAGCTGGACATCACTAACTTCCCCCTTCTTCTAAATTCCCCAAGTCACTTACTAACTCCCTAAAGAGGTCAAGATCTGCTTGATTCCTCTTAGTTTCATCATCACCCATATCAGTTGCCTTGGTGAAGATCTGCTTCACTCAAGGACTTCAGTTCTTTACCAGTTCTTTTCCCCAAATTTAGCCTAAGGTCCCTGACCTTAGCGCCTGCTTATCATCTCCATATTAACTACTAACAGTATTATATAGCTCCCTATCAGTTTCCCGATTCCCTTATTAAAACAATGTATATAGAACTCCCCTGTGTAAATATCCCCTCCCTGGCAATATAGCCATATTTTTCTAAGTCTGGGGAAAAATAGTCCATCTGGGGCTGTTTTTAGCCCATCCGAGTCATAGCAGGGATTAATCTGACACCTGGTCAGATTAATAGCCTCTTCCCTAGCCCTAAACCATCAAAAATCCCCTTATTTCACCCCCAAACCAAAGTTTTGTGCATAAAATATTAATGCCGCTCATTAAAAACCCATAAAGCCCCATTTCCTAAGTCTAAAACACTAACCCGCGCTCATTAAACCCGTTTAACTCTCAAACTCCGCCATTCCCATAGTTTAAACCCACCTGCGCGCATATTAAAAAAGGAATATTCCTGCGAATATTCCCCGCCCTAACCCACCATCACCTCGTCATTCCCGCCATCCGTCCGATCCCCAATCCCGCAGATCTACGGTTGGTGGGCCGTCCCATCTCCGAACCGCCTGAGATTTAGCGTCGAGGAGATGGGCGGTATTGCCGCCATACTCCCACCACGCGTCAAGCTCTGGGCTGTGGCGGAGCCCCCTCCCCCAAAACCGCTCTCCCCTAAAGGTGGTGCGCCACAAAACCACTTACCGCCTCTTGCCTAGTGATGTCACCGCTTACGTCACCCCCTGCACAGTCACCGCTTACGTCACCCCCCTCTGCCCAGTCACATGTCAAGTCATCTTCCTATGTGGCCCCTTGCCACGTGTCATGCCACGTCATCGTCCGTACATGATGATGTCATGCTGACGTCATCTCGCCACGTCATCATGCTGACATCATTGCTGACGTCACCCGCCGTACAACATCACGTCATGCTGACGTCATCAGCACTTTTGGCGCGAAGAAGGCAGAAATCGCACTTCGGAGCCCCAGAATTAGTTTCTGAGGTAGTTTTTGATGAGCGATTTGCGCCTAGGATTTTTTAGGCCAAAGTGGAGAATCTTCAGGGAATCTTCAAGGAATCTTTTCATTATGCAGCCCCTAGGAAGCCCGAAAAGGCACTAAAATGACCCATTTTCTTCGCCAAGCATGCCAAAAGGATCAGAAGACAGTTTAGAAGAAACAGAGGCCATTAACTTGTGATTAGACCCGCAGCAAAGGAGAAAAGCGACCCAGTTCATTTGTCAGAGAGTATCAGAGGAAAGAGAAGCAGCAAAGTGTACCAGTTAAATTGTTTAATGGAAACCTTCAGTTCCCAAAGCAAGTTAACATTGAATGGCCGCCAGTGAAGTCAAATCAAGCAGCATGAGCCCATCCTTGCCTTCAATTCACCATTAAGGTATTCAAAGCCACAGGACAGCAGAGAAGCAGAAACCCATACTCATTTATTTCAGGAAACCCTGCACCAAGCCACCAAGGACCAACATAAGTCATTCAGTTTTAATGCGGCCGCCCTCAGCGCAGCCCGAGTTGTTTCGTGCATTCATTTAAGATAGAGTTAGGTCAATAAATAATTTTTTATGACTTGTTAGGTCAATATGTAATAAAGAACTCTGTAGATAGTTTTGCCCTATTTATACCACCCTCTGTATAGTTTTAAGGGTTGGTCAATTGAGAATTTCCGCTAGAGACTCGCACTTTATGCTTGATTCTGTTTCTATAATCAAAGATTGCAGAAAGTTCAGTGAATGGACTGTCTTATGTGTTGTTAACATATTTCTGAAGACTGAAGATGGAATTCTTGTGCGGCAACCTGGAACAATAAGTGCTTCTTACCTTTGTTTGTTGTTTTCCACTATCTAAATAGCAGAAAGAAAGAATAGCATATAATTTGTTCACAGCACTCTATACTCAATTTCTGCTGTTTTTTATGTTTTCATCTGAATGAATTGGTTATGAATATGAATTCCTCCTGGCTCATGTTTACCCCAGTTCACCTGTGTTTTCCAATTATCTAGGGATTCTTTACTGCCCCTAGGTAGCGCTCTGTCATTTCCCTCGTTAGGTTGTTTAAGAGATTCTTAACTGCTTCTCTTCGCTTAGCATTCATTCCATCCATCAAATCCTAAAAACTTGTTTCAGTTGCAGCTACCCTGCTCCATCTGTCCGTCCTGCAACCAAAGAAACACATCTGCAGTCCTCCTCCTCGACTCCACGCCCAATGGTTTGAAACACTCATGCCATACCTGCCTCTCTACCTGAAGGTTTCAATTTTCCAGCCAAAACAAACTAAACCCTTAAACTAAATAACTAGCCTAAAATCCTTCATCAAACAAAGCTAAATCAGAAAGAGAGAGCCCTCTCTGACTGCAGGTGGGCTAGAACCTGCAGTTTAAAGTTGGTCTGTGGTTACCTCGGCCGTATCCTTTCCAGAACTCAAGGACAACCCAAGTGATAACAGTTCTGATGTTCACGTCTTTGACACGTTTTTCCGTAGGAACAAATGTGGGCTTCCTTGCTACATCATCTTGATCAAACAAGTCTTCCAAAGGTAAAAAACCTTTCAGAATATTGTTGTCCTTTAGCTGTAGTATATCAACTCGGGTTGCCTCGATGACTTGATCATCCTTGTCATAAACTTCATCCATGGAAAAATTCTCAAACTCTCCTTCACTCTGAAGAAATTTATTTACCTGCTTGTAATCCTAGAACACTTGCCAATATCACAAGTTGTTAGGAACAGAGGGTCGATGTTTTACATGAATCTCAAATTTCCTGTTTGAAAAGATGGGGATTTTGAAATTGCTTGCAACAGTAGCCAATGAATCTGCCATAAGATTCTGACTCCTTGGTACAACTGAAAGTATATATTCAGGAAACATTCTCAAAATATCTAAAACAACATTTCTATATTGTCTCATTCATGGATGGTGAGCTTGATATTCACATTTAACTTGCTTTATCACAAGTTCTGAATCACCATATATAGAAATTCTTCGTGCACCCAATCTCATTCTCCTGTTCATAATATGAAATGATATATTTTGACCTCTCTAAGTTGATCTGGAGATCCCTGATGAGTGCATCTTTTTCCTTGATGACAATGCTGGTGTTCTTATTGTCATCATGCTCACCTAGGTCAACCAAGTCAAAATTCTGCTCTGTCTCATGGAGGTCCTCCTACTCATGTTGAATCTCTGTCTCTGTCATCTTTTCCTTGCCCTTCTGTACCTTCTTTGCTGATGAAGAAGGCAAGGCCCCTCCCACAATCTATGGGGAAAACACCTGCCTATGGCCTCTCTAATAAGTGTGTGCCAATGTGCCCAAATCTGCCCCTTTAGGCTTGATGACCTTAACCTGCTCAATCTGCTCCGGCTCACTGATCACATCTCTGCTAGGTGACTCAATATGCTCATGAAATGGTGATGATGGAGGTGATGGTGAGGGTGACTGATCTGATGATGATGAATGATCTATAGGCTAAGATGGAGGAATGGAGGTGGAAGGATGAGATGATGAAGGGACACTTTGAACATTCTGAATAGATGGATCTGTGAATATGGGATTGGCTATGAAGGTACTCCATGCAATGTTGAGCTCTTTGAGATGATAGAGGACTATGATTTTGATGAGGGAATGATGAAAGAGACTCTTCATTTGATGTTCATATTCCCTTTTTTGGACAATATAGGCCATCTATCAATGCTTCGGAAAAGGTAGTAGGGTATGTTGAGCAATTTTACCCTAGTGAAATGCATTAAGAGTTGGACGTGATAGCAATAAAGCCTAGAAAATCTGCCTTCTCATGAAAAATATTTCATGATAATCTTCATCGCTGGGGAATATTTGTGCAGGAGTTGAGAAGAAGGAAAATAATGTATTCTTTCATTTCAATACCTTGGTTTTATAAAAGGCTCATAGTAAATGTTTCTCCAACTCACCTTGTTTAAACCATTTCTCTCCAACATTTGGGATCCTAGTGCCAGCTGATATAATGGCAATAGATAAAGTAAAAGTGACACCAACTAGAGTAACTTGGTTGTCCTGGACTTTGGATATGAAGAGTCGTGTCAACATAGCATGGTGTCAGACTACTTTAATTTGATCACAGAAATCATAACAACTAGGATATTTGAAAGATGTCATAGCCATAGGAGATGTCGAGAGTTCCCTAACATCTGTTGGCTCAAATCGAAGTATTCTACCTCCTTTGTGTGGTTTCTTCACCTATGTTTCTTCTCCCTCATTGTATGGTTTATTTTCCTCTTCTTCCATGATGTTTTAATATCAAACCCTAGGGAGGTATTAGGTTGTAGGAATGTGGTTTTTTAGGAGTAGGGAATGGGGAAGGGAAATTGAAGGAGATGGGTAAAGGGATGTATGTAATGGAGGAGGGGATAGGGATTATTAATATGATGGATTTGGGGGTTGGGGTTTGGGAGCCTAGGTAGTTGTAGCACCTAGGGCTTAGGGTTTTGGGATAAAGGTTAAAGGGTATTGGGATAAAGGGTTTAGGGAAAGGGAATGAAAGTGTAGGGGAGTGTATGAAAATGTAGGGGAGTGTATGAAAGGGTAGGGTAGTTGAAATTTTGGAATTAAGAGTGAAATGATAGTTTTAAGGGATAAACTAGGGTTTTAATGTGAAAAAACACCAAATCTTCAATAAAATTTCAAAACACCATAAGTGTGACTTTAGGAGGAAGGAGCATGCTATCTTTAGTTGTTACTTACTTGTTGGAGTTTGAATACAAGTTTTATGGAGCTTTGGAGGCGATTCTGGCTTTCCTGGACAAACGCACAATGCCACAAGGAAGTGCGCCCTTCTCTGGCAAGTGCGTAGCGCTAGTAGAAAGTGTGCAATGCCTGAAGGGTGTGCGTAGCACTTGGAAAGTGCAAAACGCCTGAAGGAAATGCGCAATGCCTGCTCTGTTTTTTCAATTTCACCCAAAATCGTGAGAAATGCTCTCTTAGGGTTTGCTCAATCGATAGTAGGAGGAAAATGAGGTGGAGTTAGATGCTAAGAAGGCCTTTATACTTGAGTGAATTTGAATTTTCAACTTTAAAACCCACTTTCTAATGTTTCAATTCACCTTTTTGAAATCTTTGCTAATTACCCTTTATACTTTGATTTTCTTCTTTGAAGATTGATGATGCTGGAGTTTGGCACTTTTTACATTTGAATTTTCTTGGATGAAGTTGGCACATAGAGTTTGAGTTGGCAACTTAGGAATAGTACTTATTACATAATTTCCCAAAAGCCTCCCAGAAAAATTCTGCTAGAAAAAGCCACCACAGATCTACATGGTGGGAAGGAGCACAAAAAGAACACTACTTATGAGGATTCGAATATTGCACAAAATAAATCTTCATTTAATAGCAAAGTAGATCTCCTATACCAAACTTCTTCTCTGACTATCTTCAAAAGGACGAACATAATAGATCGCGAAGCTAAGACACCAATGTCCCAAGAAAAAGAAGAGATGAAGGAGATGCAAGATAAAGGAAGTTGGAAGAGCGTAGAGAAGAAAAAGAAAGCTACAACATCAATCTCGCCAAGAAAGACGAGGAGCCAAACAATTGAAAACTAAGAAAATTATAGGTCCGATAGACCAATTTGGTCTCAGTGGATGTTAACCACCACCACCATCATCATCATCATAATGAACATAAAATTACATAAATTAACAAAAAATATGACATCTCTATTTCTTGGAATAAAATTACAATCTGAAATAAAACTCATACTTTGGAATGAATTTTATAGCTTAGGCAACCATAGTTACATGTTTACAAATCCTCTTTAAATGAAAAATGGACATTATTGTTTACTCTCATACTTCTTTGCTGGCCTTATGCAGTGAAATAGTGTATTATTGAACCTTGGAAAATGAAACCTAGTGACCTAATGGGGCCTTGAATGACTAGACTCCATGTTGACTTGATTGACATAAAGATATGATGGAATGAGATTTTATGATTGGAATATGCTCAGTAAGACATGAAGGTGGGCCAACAAGTATTGATTTTTTAAGGGAGAGTGAGGCTTTTGACTTGGGCTACCATCAGTGAGTAAATTTTTGCATGAGGACCTGGGTGGAATGACAAAAAATTTCAGAATGGGACCCTAATGTGATATAAAAGAGGAGTTTTGATCACTGATGGCGGTATGCAAATACTGACTCTAATAGCTTCCTCATTCCATTTTTTATTTTTCTTCCTTCTTCCAGCTGAGTTTTCAGATCTAAAATTCCTTTTTGAATGCACACTCCTTTTCTTCAAACATTTGTAGTAGCATTCGTTGATTTTTATTTTCAGCCATGAGTTTTTGAATTTCTGCTTCTAGAGCCATTATCTTTGGTTGCTCTTCAAGATTGAAGCTCATTCTATCACTGTTATCACTAGTGCCTTCATATTCTTCTTGTGAGGAGGATTGATTTGTTACTGTAATAAAATTAGAATCCTTTGCATTTTTCTCCATTTCAGAAAAATGTAATTTTCCTCTAAGATACAAATTCTGCAACTTGTCCAACATTTCTTTTGCAATCTCACAATGCTTCACATGCATGCTATCATATTTTGAGATACTATTCAAAATAATCATTTTAGATAAATCATTAGATTCATCTTTAACTCCATATTCAATTGATAGAAAAATATCTTCATCAACGAATAAAAAATATGAATCCAAATTCACTCTCCAAGTTGAAAATTTACCTTTGTGAAGTGCTAGAATTACTTGTTGATCCATTTTGGGAAATTTGCAAAAAATATGCCAAAATATCCAAGATCCAGTCTTCAGCGATCAAGTTGCATCGGAGAGCCCTCTCTGATACCAATTGTTGGAAACTGGATCACTATTGAGAGGGGGAGGGGTGAATAAGCAGTGTGAGCACTTATAAAAATTTTCTACAAATTTTTATTCTCTTAATCCATGCACAAACTGAATCACATAAGAAAATATTAGAGCATCAAATACAAGTAAAACCATGTAAGCATTCAATCACAAAAGAAACAAATATTTTTGGTGGAAAACCATTCACCGGGTAAAAAACCACCCTGTTATTGTTGTTGCATTGCTCAATTATTTTATTAATTTGTTGAACAAATTTTACATGGATCAACTTACTCCCATAAGCTAGAAGACTCAACTTCCTTCACAGTATGTTGGAACCTATCAGACAGGAAAATGTTTCTCTCATGTATCTATGGACTACCATTTGTTGATGGCCACCATGATCAATGATCCTCGCCCAACTTCCATTGGACTATCCAACTCCTATTGGATGGAGAAATATCTTCCTTGTATTGAATTCACCAAGTCACTGTATAATCTGAAGCCTTCGTGCCTTCACTTCTTCCATGTGAGCCTCGTTTTAGAATATTTCACACTGGACTCACAATTCATTCAAATTAACATCACAACAACACCATCGTTCTGAATCAAAAGGTCCAATAAAAAAAGAAGAATAAAATTGGTGAAGACAATCTCCAAAATACTCCACTAGCTACCACACAATCTCACCAAACACTTCTTTGATCCACACTTCAACACCTCACTCACTGCATAAATACGATGGTTGAAAAATACTTCAGCTCATTGCTACAACACCTGCAAACTTCTTCATAAAATTTTGCACTAGACAACTCACACAATTTGCACTGTTCTCCAAGCTCACACTGACTCAACACACCAAGAAAATAAACTCAATAATTTTTTTCTTTTTTATTGAGTATAGGCCAAATTATATTCATTTATCTCCAAACCAATACCACGACCAAATACCATGGTTATGTCAATACCTAGGAAACTTGTACCATGGTAATCTCCAAATCAATATCATAGGTAAATACCATGGTTATTCCAATACCATGGACACCTGTACCATGGTAATCTCCAAGTCAATACCATGGGTAAATATCATTATTATGCCAATACCATAGACCCCTATGCCATGGTAATATCTAAGTCAATACCATGGTTATTCCAATACCATGGACCCCTATACCATGGTAATCTCCAAGTCAACACCATAGGTAAATACCATGGTTATGCCAATACCAAAGACTCTTATACCATGTTAATCTCCAAAGAAATACCATGGGAAAATACGATGGTTATGTCAATAGCAAGACTATATGCACCAAGGTAATATCACACACTCCACACATATACCAATACCATTGTAATGCTAATACCAAGAATACATGTACCATGGTAATACTCTACTAATGAAATATGCAAGATGTGCAAGGAAACTAGAGAAAATGCTCAAACAGAACTGAAAACAACTCAGCTCCAAAACATATGACATAAACCAAGCCAACATAAACCAATTCAAATCACCTCCAATGCTTATAGCAGAATCTCCAACACATGCAACAACATCTCAGCGCATGTAGCATCAATCCAATGTCTCGAAGACATAAAGAGACATATGAAACACCTAGAGCAACACTCCAACCACCTGCAGTAGTAGCATCTCCAATCAACATAACATGCCAACCTCAATCCAATCACACATGTGGAATCCATCTCTACTCAGCCTCTTAGTCACCTGCACTAGGTCTAGTCATAAGCATGTTGACATCAATGCCAACTAACAAGACCATCAAGATGAACACCACAACAACTAAAAACTCATCACACATCATGAGGTAGACATAGGCATATCATGAACAACACCAAGGCCCTATTGACATCAATTCCAACAGGCTTCAACATCATGAATAAGTCCAAATTTTCAGAGAACTCTCATCCCTTATGCTTAGAGAAGGATCTTGTAGAGAATGATCGAAACTCAAGTTCTTGATGATTAATGTCTTAGCTCAGAAATGGTTTTAATGTAGTATCTTATTGGAATTGAAATAAAAAATAAGGGGTAGACCCGAGGAATCCCTAATCGCAGGTTTGTTTGATTTTAGAAGTGAAGTGAAGGCTGCATCATAATTTTTCCATAAAATCAGATCTTCCTTTAGTAACCATAAGGGTTAGTGAGATAGTTCCTTCACTGCCCTGAAATTGTGAGACTCGGGTTCAAAGCTTGGCTACACGAAAAGTATTATCATACACATTCCATCTACAAATATAAGTTAAAATCCATGAGACCCATAAAAACAAATAAAAATTGTAGCCCAGAAAAGATTACTTGAATCAAAACCTAGATATTCATCAAGCTTCTCAAGACATTCATATTTCATAGAGCCATAAATCTCCAAAAACTTTTGATCACCATAGGTAGAGAGAGAAAATGCACAGACCTTCGATTCTTCATTAAAAAAAAATATTTACACAAGTTTTCACTCCCTGGCCACACACATAAATGTGGAAGAAATAACGCCTTTAAATTGCACTTCCTTTGAGAGAAGACATGTCATCCTTATATAGGAGTGAAGATTGATTTTGCAAAGAAGGCTCACAAAATTTTTGGAAGTAATATATTTCAAATTAAATTTTAATTTTGAATTTCAGAGCCTAACATGTAAAGTTTCCTTTCAATACTATAAAGACCAAAGCTTTGGTATGTTTGGCACTGACTTTTGATAAGCCCACTTGAAAATTTACGCCTAGATACATATGGTAGGATTATATGATTGGGGCCCATTTCAATTTTCAAATTAAAATTTAAAGTCAAACTTTGATAACCCAACAAACCCTTTAATAAAACTTTATGATTTTAATGATTTTCCACATCATCATCATGCCAATACTATGATGCCACCTCCCCAACCCTTGGGGTTTTAGGACCATTGGTTGGGACTTCAACTTTTACTAGGTGTTTCTATCAAACTGTGATCCCACAGGACACTCCACACACCACCAAAATCATCATGATGAGGAGAATCCAATGACAAGGGTCTCCAAGACAATATCGATGATCGTTTGCTTCAAAATCCTCATCAAGTTCAGGCTATGTCAATCGACCAAGGAACCAAACCCTAGAGCTAGGGTTTTGGCCAATAGCTAATGTTTCATCATCCACTTGCAAGACCAAGGCTTCAGTATATTCTAACATCACATTGAAGCATACTCATCTTCACCAAGGGACCAAACCCTAAGGTTAGGGTTTCAACCAATAAATTAGAGTTTCTACTGCAACTAGGGTTTCATGGTAAAACTACATCATCCTGTGAACCCATCATATCAATGACCTCCAGATGTTGACATTAATGACAATATCTTCACTCACTCTGTGTCCTGCATAATCTTATACCTGCTTCACTCGCTCTTATTTTGACATCAATGGCAACATGCTAAACACTGTCCCTCTTTGTCATTTGTGTCAAAACACCTAGCAAGACAAGTTTTGTTGCATCTTGCATCTCTCTCTCCCTTGATTCCTCTATGTTTCTCTCCCCCTTTGCATAAATGGAAAAGGGTTACTCCCTGCACACCTATGGTCTAACTCCCCGTGATAGACTCCCTATGTCACATTTTTCCTACTGCATATTGTAACATCATCGAACCCTGTGTTGATGCTCCCCCTGAACAATATGCTTCTCCTACAAACTCCCCTTATCTTTATGCATCTACCAAGCATGTAAGAGATCATTGAGAATCCTATTTTCTCTTCCAGACCTTGATGGTCTTGTCTTCCTTCCTAGTGAAGGTCCTTCCTTCCTAATTCTGCGAGGTCCACGTTAAAGTGCTTCTACAATCTTGTGCAAAATGACCAAGATTGTGACATAGATAACACTCTACATCTGGTCTCAATAATGGAGAAAAAGTGTTGTGACTTCTATTGTCATAGGTGTAAGGGACTTTGTCTTGTCTTCCAAAAAATATGATTTTGGGGCTTTGATGAAACCCTCTATCAATACTTATGTTATATCTCTTACAATTTGTAACTTTGTGTCCATAGTTAGATCATGTAAAAAAATAACCATAAAATGCTCCTATATACCTGGGTGTATAAGGTGAATATTTGTGGAAGATGTATCACCCTTGAGAGTATCTTTGTTGTTCTTCACTTTTGAATTCTCTATTATGAATTGGAAATAATACTGAGAGGGGGGGTGAATCAGTATTATCAAGTCAAACACTTTTTCATTTTCAAACATAGATATACGCTACTTTAGATATGGAAACCAACGTATACACGCAACTGTGTCAATAGCAACTAGCGTATATTTAGTAAACCTAAGATTTAATTAATCCATTTGATCTTTAATTAGTGCATCAGAACTTCATTAACCATAAGAACAGTAAACAGGTGTAGTAAACAAAATAGATCATCACACATATGAACACAAGATATAAGGTGGAAACCCAATGTGGGTGAAAACCACTTGCTGCAATGCTTCTCTATCTTCTTGTTAATAAGAAACTTCTTTTTACAATATTTCTATATTGGTGCAGTCTTATACCAGTACGCAGGCTTCTACCTATAGAAGGCTACAACCTTCTCTCGTTCTCCAGCTTCTCCTGGAAGGGGGGTACAACCTCCTTAGCTCTTGTACTAGCTAATGTACTGGTACATAGGTGTTGACCTACAGAAGGCTACAACCTTCTCTTTTCTTCCAGGGACCACATTTCATAAATTTTCAGACTGGATCCATAAGTAACATCAATAAAACATCAAAACTGAATCAGTCACTTCTCTGAATGTTGTAACTCGAATACAGTAACAGTAACCAGACACCAATCCTGAACCCAGAATACTGCAGCAATAAACAGAAGTAGCTAAAACATATTTTATGAGACGTACGCTACTTCAAGATGAAGAACTTGCATGCATACGCTTATGTATTAAGGCAAACTAGCGTATACGCTGTTTTGAATTACCGAACCAGCGTGTATATGCGCCTTTGCTATACCGAACCTGCGTATAGATCTATAAAAGATAATTTACCCTTTTCAATTATTCAATCATCAGTTATACCCAGATTATCAGATTTATAGATCAAGTCATGCGCCAAATATAACAGATCAAAATCACACAATGATACCACAATTCAAGCCTTAAGGTCTTGACCCATCAATAGAACTTATCCTTCTTCTAACGATCAAGTTCCTCCTTGGTTCAGATCCAGCTATGCACCATAACCCAATGACCAATATTCTAGATCTTCCTCTTCATAAGATATTCAATCCTTGAGTGAATGAATTTGCCTAATGGTCTCCTTCCTTTTTTATAGTCCTAGGCCTTACTCAATACCATGGTCCAAAACCACTTAGAACCAATACTTGGGACCCAATACTTGGGTTCAACACTTCGGACGTGATACCATGGTCCAAAATCATAGGTCCAAATACGAGGGACTAAATACCATGGACTAAAAAACAAGTTTTCCCACATGTACGTGCTTTTCCTTCCATGAAAGTGCGTGCATACGCATACGCACCTTTTGATCGGCGATCCCACGTGTATACGCGACTTGGTTGAGTGGAAACTATGTATATCTCTTTTACTTTTATTCTGAGAGCCTAAACTATGATTGTTGGTATCATCCCAAGACCCCTTTTTCCTTCCGAAAAACATATCATTTATCCATACATTTTCATCATATATCCCTCAAAATCCTTGAAAATTGATTATTAATAGTCTTATAGTTATTAAATTGCATAGAAATTGATTTAGGGATTTTATGTTGAAGAATTAGAAGTTTTTGATGAAATGGTTACAGGAAGTACCCACATCCTGTAATGAGCTTATCATTTGACATGTGGCGCAGCAGATGAGCTAGAACGAAAGGCATGGACGAAAAGCAAAATGTCCAAGCATGGACAAACACCTATCTCCCAGCCGAATCGATCCTCCTATGTACGCGGTCAACTCAAGTCAAAGCATGGCACCTAGCAGACAAAAGCAGCAACAGCAGCTCGTTCTATTTTCATTTTAGTTTTTGTTCTTTTTGAAAACACTTAGCATGGAAATATTTTGAAAAGGCTTGATGTAATAAAAGCGGCAATAGCCGAATGTACATTCATTGTAGAAATGACATGGCTGTGGATATACATATGTAAAATACAGTCCGGTTAAGGGTTAATGTTGAATCGTTGAATCGTTTTCAGAACAGAGTTTTAAGTTTAATACAAAGACCTATTCACAGTCACGACGTGTATACCTCTTGCATTGATTTGGTAGCTGATCGATTATAAGCCAGTGTACCCTTAGGACGCGGACGGGCCCTGCGTTCAATCGGTATATTGTCCGTTTGTTTCATTTACGTTTCGGTTATCATATGTTTGCACAGTGTTTATATTGGATTTCGATTTCAATAGATTTTGTATGGTTTACATAATAGTCACAGTTACATAGCTTTCGATTTCCGTAGCATATGGTTTGCACAATAGTTACATAGATTTCGATTCCCATAGCTTTTCATTTCCATTGCATGTATATGGTGTGCGCTTATGAATGGTTTGCGTTTATGGTTATGTTGAACAGTCATCACTGAGATCTGGAAGTGAGTCTTGTAAGGGATTCGATCCCTGTGTGGCTTGTAGAAACACCATCATAAACTCTGTTTCTATTTCATAATTCTTATGATTTCTATATAGTTTGATATAGTGTAAATATCATTGAATGCTGTGTGTTTATTAAACAAGGGTTTTCTGGGCAATATCTCTATAAGGAGATTAAAATCATTGTTACAGTCATACACAGTACTTAGGTTCAGGGTTTAATTTGGTATGCATTTAATGTTAAGCATTGTAATCAAGTATATCAGTAGAGTAATCTGAGTGTTTGAATGATAGGCTACATATTCCAGTCTTCCGTAAAGAAGCCTTGTAACCTACATCATAATCACTTGGCCAGCGATCCTTTATGTCTATATATTTTAGACCACGCCTCTAAGCTTACGCACCTCGGTCGATATTAAATCTAGAGTCTAGCCTAGTACCCTAGCTGGAACACTACATTTTGGCGCCGTTGCCGGGGAGGCGTACTTAAAGGATTCAAACAAAAAGAAAAGATTTCAATACACAAAAACAAACAAAAACACAGTTAGAAATCATGTTCATTTATGCCTAGACTTAGAGACAATCAAGGGAGATTTGTAAGAACCCCCCACCATCTAAAAACTAACCCATCATCATCAGGAGCAGACTCTCTAGGGAATACAACACCAGCTGAGGAAGTTATCCAAACATTGGCAGAAAGATTTTATTCAGGATAGCAACTTACTCTTACTGAGAGGGAAACTCTATTTGCACATAAATCACAACAGAAGCCCTTTCCTAGAACTTCGACACAAGGGAAAAGTAGTACCATTACCAAGCAATCTTCCTTTCTCTCTTTTCCATCAAGTGACACTGACACGAAGAGACCAATTAGAATGGCTGAGGAAGGATCTGGATCGGTTCCCCACCAAGAGGAGGAGGAGTCAACTTTCAAGTTCCCTATACAAGAACCACAGGAGGATGAGGAGATCAAAATGAAAAATATACCCCCATCCGTGCTACCAAACTTCTATGGTATGGCTTCAGAGGATCCGGACTCATTCTTATTCGAGTTCAACATTGTGTGCCGAACTTATGGCTATACAGACGATGGTCATAGACTGAGATTGTTTCCAGCCACATTAAAGGCAGCAGCCTTGAAATGGTTTATGGGGCTAGGTGAGCATGCCATAGTGGATTGGGATGGCATGAGGAGAATATTTCTAAGGAAATATCAACCTTATTGCAGATCTAAAGACTCTAAAGATGACATCTTTAGAATGAGTCAGCAGGAGGATGAAACCTTAGAAGAATATCTAGAACGGTTTGTCTATAACTTGCAAAAATCTAAACACCAAACAATGCCTCCTGATCTAGTCCGCACAATATTCTTGAAAGGTATCTGGGAAGAATACATGGATGATCTCAACTTAATGGGCAAAGGTGACATTTCTGCCTTATCCTTTGAAGAAATAGCTGAACTGTGTGAAAAATATTCAAGGAGTAAAGCCAAAATGGGAAAGAGAACCTTGTCATCTAGGGTCACAAAAACTGCCTCTGCTAGTGTCACCCGGGCTGAAATTGGTAATCTTTTAGAAGAGTTCAAAACAGATTTGTTGAGCTCTCTAGGGAACCAAATTGATACCTTAAAGGCCAAAAAGAAACAAGAAGAAGAAGATCATATCATGGCTATTTTCTGCCCCAAGTGTCGCAAGAAACATGCATTAAAAGACTGCCCTCTAGAGAATATCCAAGTTTGTGCTTTCTGTACTGAGCATCATGATATGTTTAACTGTCCTAAAGTTAAAATTTTGCAGAACTGTAACATGGCAGCTAGCACAGAGATGGAAAACGTGTATTACATGGGCGCAAAGCGACCATGGCAGCCAAGGCAAGCACCCCAAGGTATGTTTCCTAATCAAAATCTGCAATTTCCTATGAATGATCAGATGTATGCACAAAACTCATGGAATGTACCCATGCCATGGCAGCATGGAAACCAATCACAAAATCAATGGAGATCGTCTCAACAGTATTCCCAATCCTATCATCCATATCCTCAATCATACCCACCTTACTCACAGCCATATCAACAGTACCAACAGCCATATCCATCACATTCTCAGACATATCAGCAGCACCCTCAGCAAGTTGTTTATCAGCCCAAACCTTCTCAACAAACACTGCTTGCTCCTCCACAAATAAATGTACCACAACTGGAATTTCCAACTAACCCACAACCTCCCAGACCCACACAAATACCTGCTCAAACTGTCCCAAATCCGAACAATAGAGTAGAGAGGCCAGCCTATAATGTAGAGGAAGGAACTTCATACTCCACACTGCCTTTGCAAAACATTAACCTGAGGTCTTGTAGGGTGCTCCAAAAAGATTCTCCAATAACAGATCAGCAAGAAGAAAACTTAGAAAAAGACAATGAAATGACAACTCAAACAAAACCAAGCAGTCATACCAAAGATAAACAGATGTAATCACTGCATCCACCTTTTCCAGACCGATTGGTCCAAGTAAAACCACCACTGCCTCCACCACAATTTGATGTCTTGGATGAACTTAAAAATGTCTACATAAAAATCCCACTGCTGCAAGCTATAAAGGACATTCCTATCTATACCAAGGCCATCAAAGACATGTGTCTCAAGAAGCCTGCTAGAAAGAGGATTGATCCTCAGACCATTCATGTTTTAGGGAATTTAGCAGGCCTTATGACCAATACCATCTCCATGGAGAAGTATGTGGATCCTGGCATTCCCAAGGTGACCACCATCATTAACAACATACGGATTCCAAACACTTTGATAGATCTTGGAGCCGCAATCAATGTCATGACCCTTGAAACCATGAGAACGCTCCAGCTCATAAATTTGCAACATACCATGATTGTTCTTGAACTAGCTGATAGGTCCAAAGTCATTCCTGAAGGGATTTTGGAAGACATCATTGTCTCACTAGATTCTTGGGAATATCCAGTGGATTTCCTAGTCCTTCAACCCAAATCCAATTTAGGAGGACACCCTATCATTCTAGGTAGACCATGGTTAGAGACTGCTGATGCATTTATCAGATGCCGATCAGGCAACATGATTATTTCCAGAGGGACCGAACGAAAACAACTCACCCTCTATCCATCGACACAATCACCAGCAATAACACATAACTTGTGGCTTGATGATAAATTTAATGATAAAGAGGAAGTACAATCTGTTTTTAGCATTGACCAGATCTATGATTTCCATGAAGACAATAATGATTTGGTAGAATTATTTCTTTCTCAACCGGATGTATCTGAAAATTTGAGAAATGACCAGTATAATGTTTTTTTTTTTTTTTACAAAGTCGGTTGCTATATATTGATTAAAAAAGTGATAAGGCATGAAGCCGTACATAGTTTGCTTCGAGAGCATTACATGTCCAGGGATAGAGCATGAGTTTCCTATCTCTGAGATGGTTTCTGAAAATTCTGACTACTAAAGAGCTAATACTACTATAGATCCGGACGAACTGATGACACAAAAATTTGCATTTGCAATACATAATTAGTCAATGGAAATATGACTGATATTTCTCGCTGTGGAGTCCTCGGGATGCTGCTCTGCTTCCATTGGCTTCGCGCTTGAAGATGTTGATTTCTCTTTCTGCTTTGCTTCCAAAATTTCCCTTAGAATTGCCAGCGACTCCTCGGCATGGATGCATCTGTTGTTGAGCCCATTGAACTGCTCCTGTAGTGAGTGAACCCTATGGAGAAACAAATTCATTTCTGTTCGGTATTTAGCGTGGAGATTTCTGAACTGCTCCTCGAATTTTGCTTCCAGACTTCGAATCTGCTCAGCATGCCTAGCTTCCATATTCCGCACTTGATCTTCCAGAATTCGTTGTTGAGCTCTGACCTCGTCGAATTCATCTTGGAGGTCGCGGCAGTGGAAACATTGCTCAGAGCGAGCCATTACAAAAGGGGGATAGTTTCTAGGAGGGACAGATTCACAAGGATGGTCTATTGATTCCTTCTGGCTGCAAGGGAATAAGGTCCGGGTAATAGTGCGCGGTTTATTGGCAGAAGATAAACAGAGGATCGAGCCCACCGTCTTCACTTTCAAAGAGAGGTAAATAGGTAAGATCTGAGTGATAGCGCGCAGAACTGAAAGATAAATACTTGAAGATATGGGAGATGAGCGCGGGTTCTTGGCAGAAGATAAACAGAGGATCGAGCCCACCGATCTCACTTTCTGAGAGAGGTAAAAAAGGGAGATCTGGATGATAGCACATGGAGCTGATAGATGGAAACTTGAAAATAGGAGAGAAGAGCCGGATAGTTGCGAGCTGGGGGAGCAAGATGAGAGGCAGGGGGACGGCCAGCAAGGTCGTTGAGAGAGAAGAAGGGGATCTGGAGCTCTAGGTTTCCCTTCAAAGCTTTTCCTGAAAAAGACCGTAAGATTGATTAGAGAAAAGTTATGCAGAGAATAGAAAACCGATACCAGAGTAAGTGGTCTCCGTCGTGGCTGATCCTGAGCGCTTTCTTCACTTTCACGGGGCTGCTCTTGGTCGCAGTGTTGATAGACAATAAAACGCCTTCCTGAACTCGAATTTATGGATCGGGACCAGCTGCAGCAGCCTGGATTCTTATCAGAGATCTGATCCTCTGTGATATTTAGATATTTTCCTATATCTCCAGGACGATTGTCTGCGGTAGCAGAATCATTCCTTCGTCCTTCACTGTGATTAAGAATTTTCCTTGGGATGTCAGCTGATCTGAGGGTCATATCCTGAGTGTGATTGCTTGAGAATTTCGAAATGTGCCCTGGGGCTGTTGTTACCTTCCCCATCACACGCTTGCTGAATTTGCGCGCTTGGGTTTTGTCAGTGTCGACCTGGTTCATGGCAGAGGCTGGAAGAAGGCTCGTTGACTGTGCCTCAGAGCTCCTTCCTGTTGTCCAACTGCTTTATTAGCATGTTTATCCGCTTCCCCATTGTATGTGCGAAGGATATGGCAGAATCGTATTTTTTCAAAGTGATCGATGAGGAGGCTAATGCGTTGAAGATGCTGTTGAAGACTACTGTTTGAGGATGTCCTGTAATGGTTCATGTAGCCAATGATTATAGAGGAGTCTCCTAGGACAAGTGCATTTTTGATTCCTCTATTTTTTAGTTGCAGCAGTCCTTGGTACAGAGCAAGAGCCTCGGCGTTATTATTTGTTTTTTCCCCTAAACTCCATTCGTAGCTGCATATTTCTTCTCCTGATTCGTCTAGAATAATACCTCCTGCACCTGCTGGTCCTGGGTTGGACTTGGAGGCTCCGTCAAAGAATAGGATTGGACAGTTATTACTCATTAGCCATCTTTTGAATTCCTGAGATGGTAGCCTTATTTCCCATTCTTTGGTCTTATGTTGAAATTTCATGGCATTTCTCTGAATACTCTGATGTTGGCTTGGATTGCCTAGAATATGTCTGATCATGAGCCTCTCTTCAATTGTATAATCAGTTGCTTTAATTGTTCCTGAGCATTTGACAGCCATCGTCTCCTGTGCCAGTAGATGAGCGCTGCTACATGTATTCCAGACATTGCCTTCTTTATTTTGGAATATTTTCTTGTTTCTAGTGAGCCAGATTTTCCAGAGGAGATTGTGGGGGATGATGTCCCAGGTTCTTTTAACAATCTTGCTTCGCTTATCTTTCCAGGGGCAATTCCTTCTCCAGTGTTGGATTGTCTCAGCAATGTTTTGCTGAGGATGCCATGTTATGCTGCCCAGGTTGGCCATGGTGGTCCAGCATTTCTTCGCAAAAGCACAATCAAGAAAAAGGTGGTGGATGGTTTCCTCCTCGGAGCAGCAGTTAGGACAGATTGAGGGACCATATATCCCTCTCTTTCTCAAATTTTCTGAAGTGAGTATTCTGCCCTTGAGCAACAGCCAGATGAAGAATTTGACCTTTGGGATGGCCTCAGATTTCCAAATTATTCTCCATTGATTCCAGACCGGAGCCTGATAAGTATTATTGCAGATGAATTGGTAGCCAGATTTAATGGTGTAACCTGAGCCTGTGGGATCCCATCTAAGCCCATCTAATGCTCCTTTTTTTATAGGGGCTCTGTTTTGAAGATTTTTAAGAAGGACTTGGTAGCTAGAGTCCAAGTATGGGGGAATAAATGGGAATTCCCAGCTAAGCCAAGCACCGCTCTCAGCATCCCATTTTGAGATTTGGTCCAGCCTTTGAAGGCCTTTGCTGTGAAGGTAAAGGATGATGGGAATGGCTTCTTCAACAGTGTTTAAGGGTTGAAGGCCCATGATTTTGTCAGTGGCATAATTGATATTGCTTCCATCCCCCGGAATCTTTGAGGTATTTTGAATAAGAGTGGGGATTGCTTTCTTGCAAAGTTGCCAGATTTTGGTGGAGTCTCTTATAGGAATATCAGATTCAAGAAGTCTTTGTCTATGGTTTGAAAGATATTTGCATTCAAAGACCTGTTTCCACCAGGCTTTTGGTTCACTTATAAGTCTCCAAGCCATTTTAATCCCAAAGGCGAGGTTCAGTATTTTGGGCATTCTGATTCCCAATCCACCTCTGTCTGGAGATTGAATTACACTTTTCCAGTTGACCAGATTGTATCTATTTTTTTCTTTTTTTCCTCCTTGCCATAAAAAATTGCGGAGAGCAACTTCTAGCTTGTTATGGAACGAAGCAGGAGCTTGGTAAAGAGTGAAGCGATATAAAGGTAAGGAGGAAATACCTGATTTAAGCAGGATTAGTCTGCCCGCTGGGTTAAGCCATTGGGTCCCCCATTGCTGTACCTTTCTTTTGACTTTGTCGATTATTTCATTCCAGGTGGACGCTTTGAGAGGACCCAAGGTGACCGGCATCCCAAGATAGGTGAAGTGATCCCAGGTTTCTTTGTAGGCTACTCCAAAGATATTGGCAATATTGTGAGCTGTTTGATTAGAGATGTTCCATCCATAGAGGCAGCTTTTCTGAAAGTTAACTTCTCCTCCAGAACACTCCATAAATTGATCGAGGAGATTTTTGAAGCGCCTTGCTATTGTGGTGGAGGCCCCGCCAATGAGCAGGGTATCATCAGCAAATTGTGAATGATTGATATTTTTGACTCCATTCCCAAACTTGATACCAGAGATAAGACCGACTCTTCAGTTGTAATCAAGGTTGCTGCTAAAGGATTCAGCCATCAAGATGAATAGATAAGGTGAGAGAGGGCATCCTTGCCTTAGGCCTCTTGAAGATTGAAAAGCTTCACAAGGGCGACCATTTATGAGAGGCAAGATCCAGGGACCAGAGATGCATGCGGCAATGGTGCTTATGAAGTCAGAATTAAAGCCCATTTTTCTCATGACAGCGTACAAGAAAGAGTGTCTTACTCGATCAAAAGCGTTGGCTAAGTCAAGCTTGAGGACGAAACCTTTCTCTTGTCTAGAGGTGCTAGAATGGATAGCTTCTTGAACCAAAGAGATGGAATCATGAATTTGCCTGTTGGTCATGAAACCCCCCTGATTTTCAGATATGATGGAAGGAAGCAAAGGCTGGAGTCTAGCTGCTATGATTTTTGCAAAAATCTTATAAGAAGTGTTGCACAGGGAGATTGGTCTAAATCTAGAGAAGGAAGTGGGCCTGGTTTCCTTGGGAATGAGGGCAAGGAAAGTTGAATTTGTGAAACCCCCCATTTTCTTTTTTCTTTGTATTCCTTTCATCATTTTTACAAGATCTTTCTTTATCAAATGCCAATGGTCCCTGTAAAAATTAATAGAGAAACCATCTGGACCTGGAGATTTGTCTGGTTGAAGAGTCCAAATAGCTTTTCTTATCTCTTCCTCTGTTATGTCGCTGTTCATCCTCTCATTCACCTCAGTAGAGATTTTTCCTGGGAGGTGCCGAAGGAAGACCGTATAGTCCATGGCGCTTTGATTTTCAGTGAGAAGGCACTTGTAATGATGGAATGCAGCTCTTTTAATAGATTCCTGATCATCATGCTGGCTACCTTGACTATCTGTAATAGTAGTAACAATGTTCCTTGATTTTTTTACTGTGGCCTGCTTATGGAAGTATGCCGTATTTTTATCACCTTCCTTTAGCCATATTTCTCGCGACTTGAGCCTCCATTTGATTTCTTCCGCCCTCTTAATTTGAGTTAGCTGTCCCTGCACTTCCCATTCTTTACTTTTTAGCTGATTAGTGTATCCTTGATCTTCTATTTGTTTGTGAATATCTTCCAAACTCTGCTGCATTTTTCCCTTTATTTTTTCTGGTTCTTGGTAACTGACTTTTGCCCAATCCTTTAGAGCTTTCCTTGTGTTTCGAATTTTGGTTTCCCAAATGTAGTTTGGAGAGCCTTCCACGTGATTCTTCCATGTATCTTCTATAATTGACTCGGCCTCGCTGCTATCTCGCCACAATGGATTGTATCTGAATGGGATTGGTCCCAAATTGGCGTGGGATTCCAACGTTAATAGGATGGGGAAATGATCTGAGGCTGTGGCGCTAAGAATTTTGGTGTGACCTGCTGCAAAGGCGGAAAGAAGGGAAACATTAACCAGAATTCTGTCCAGCCTTTCCATAATGTTACCTAGCCCCAGACGTCTATTGTTCCAAGTGTATTTCCTATTTTTAGGAATGATGTCCGTCAATTCGTGTTCAGCCATGATAATTTCCAGCTGCCTTCTGAAAGGATCGGGGTTGAAGGCGCCCCCCCTTTTCTCATTAGCATGGAGAATTAAATTGAGATCTCCAGCAAGGATAACATTTGAATTCTGTTCCTTGTCTATTTCCTGCTTCAAATCATTCCAGCATTGTTCCTTTTCCCGGAAATGGTTGGGGATATAGACATTGTAAATAATTAAATCACAGCTTTCTTCCTTGTTAACGAGGTTGGTCCTGATCCAGTTTGGATTGAGGACAGAGGATTTGCAATTCCACTGCTGCTTATTCCACATGGTGGTGATTCCTCCAGAGGCTCCTCTGGAGTTGCTACTGATCCCTGTAAAGGAATTTTGTGCTTCTATGATTAACTGCATATCATTCTGATTTTGCTTGGTTTCCTGAATTAAAACAATTTCAGGCCTTTCTGAATGAAGGAGGTCTCTTAGGGCAGCTGATTTAGAGGGGAGCCCCATACCCCTGCTGTTCCAAGATAAGAGCTTCATCATAAAAAGTTCGAGCGAGGAGGTGCTCGCCTCTCAAGTTCTTTAGCTGCTGTGTCTTTCTCTTGAGAACCTGTAATGAAGGAGTCCATAGGGGTTTGTAACCCTAAAGCAATGTCCTTTTGCGTGCTTTCTTCCCGATGCTGCTTGGCTGATTTTCTGCCTGGTCCAGATTTCTTGTGGATATCACCGGATGCACCAAGGTCCTTGGAGGAACTTCTGGTAATTCTGATGGGCTGAGGTCCGAGGACAGGCTGAGATGGATTCGAGGAGATCAAAGGGGGTTCTATATGGGTCAGAACTGGTTGATCAGGTTGAGGGCCATCGTCGAACATTTTCGATTTGTTTTTAGATAAGTTCCTTTCCACTGAGTGAAGGGGGGAAGCTTGGTGGGGGGAAGAGGGAGAGGTTCTGGGGCCTTTGGGGGAGGGAGGGGGAGAAGGGAGGTCCTCTGAAGCAAGGGATCCAAAGGGGTTGGAGGACGAGGGGAAAACAGGGGGGGAGGGAGGGGTTCCGGAGTGAGGCACCTCAGACTCAGGGGGAGGGTTTGATTTCTTCTTTTTCCTTACTATTTCCCATGCTTCCTCATGAGTTCCAGAATTATTATTATTGACTTCTGATTTAGATTTAGGACACCTATTAGCAAAATGACCGTACTCATGACATACCTTACACTTGAAGGGGAGTTGTTCATAGTCCACCTGTTGAATATGCGTCCACTGGTCCACTCTGAGTTTAACTGCCTCTGGAAGACCTTTGCCCAAGTCTACCTCAACACAGATCCTCGCACATGCATACATATTTTCCTTTGGTTCAGATCTGTCCACATATTTACCTATCGCATTCCCAATCGCTTGAACAGTTTCATCAGCCCAGCAGTGAAGCGGCAGGTGCGGAAGGCGAACCCATACAGGGACTGCGTTGGGTACATCCATTTCTGGATCGAAATCCGGGGTCCAACGGTTGAGATAAAGGCCTCTTGTGTCCATGAAGTATGGCCCATTCCTGAAAATTAGATTGCGATCCTCCACTGATTCGAAGAGGAAAGTGAAAAAACCTCTTCCACAAAACCTTATGGCAATTTTTCCCTGGACCATAGCATTCCAATTTCTTTCCACCCAACGTTGGACGGATCGAGGGGAGGGCCATAGCCCCGTAAACTGGCCAACCAATCCTTGTTCAGCTAAGGCTACAGCCGATCTCCTTGGAAGAGAAAGAGGAAGAGGGATTTCCGGAATTTCATCAAGTTTTTTGATAAATTTGGAGGCAGAAGGTCGGATCCTTTCAGAGTTATTATCAGGGACGAGAGAAGCAAAGGCTTTCTCAAAATCGGGCTGATTTGAAGCATGATGGTCCATCGAGCTGGGATGCTCAGCAAAAGGCAAGAGAGGGAGGGGCAGGAGGCCCAGGAAAGAGAGGCGCAGCAGAGGGCTGCCCTCAGGGAAGCGCGAACAGCTAGAGGCGGGCAGGAGGCCCAGGAAGCAAACCAGCGAGGGGGGCGCAGCAGGGGAAGCCCGTAAAGGCCTGCAAGCCCGGCAGCAGGGCTGCCAAGCTCGATCGGGGGCGGTCAAGGGTTCCAGAGGCGGGGGAGCTCCATCTCCAGCGCGCGCGTGCAAAAACTCGGTTCACCAATTTCCTGAATGACCAGTATAATGTTGCAGATGTACTTTTGGCTCAAAACTTTCAAGAAACATGTACTATCCACTCTTTACAATCTACATTTCACGACATCTTTCCAGTTCAATCCATCACCAATACACAGAGTCAAGTCATAGAGATCAGTCCAGGGAAAACTTTGAACATAGGCAACAACCTAGACTCATCTCAGCAAGAGAAATTGATTAGACTCTTGAAGAAGTACCAAAAAGCCTTTGCTTGGGATTAAACTGACATGCATGGGATTCACCCTGACACATGCACTCATCACATCTACATAGATAGCACCATTAAACCAGTGAGGCAACCACAACGAAGAAGAACCCCATGCTCCAAGACATTGTCAGAGAGGAATTGCAAAAACTTTTGAGAGTCAACTTTATATATCCTATTTCTGACAGTCAATGGGTATCCCCATTGGTTATCGTGCCCAAGAAAAATGGCAAGTGGCGCATCTGTGTTGATTACAGACAACTGAACAAAGCAACGCTCAAAGACTACTTCCCACTGCCATTTATTGACCAAGTGTTAGACACCCTAGCTGGCAAATCATCATTTTCTTTTCTTGATGGTTTCAGTGGCTACAACCAGATCCGGATTACCTCTGAAGACCAGGACAAAACCACATTCACCTGTCCTTGGGGCACCTATGCCTACAATGTTTTGCCATTTGGACTTTGCAACGCTCCAGCTACATTTCAGCGAGCTGTGTTAGCTATTTTCGTTGATTTAATTCATGATTGTGTTGAAGTGTATATGGATGATTTTTCAGTATATGGCAATTCATTTGATGATGCATTAGAAAATCTTGAGAGAGTTTTGAAAGGGTGTATTGAAGCTAACCTGTCCCTCAGCAACGAAAAGTGCTTCATGATGTTAAATGAAGGGATAGTGTTGGGCCATTATATCTCTTTTCAAGGCATCCAGGTTGACCCAGCCAAGATCCAGATTATTGTCGATTTGCCTATTCCACAGAATCAGAGAGAGGTAAGAAGTTTTCTTGGGTATGCTAGCTATTACCGCAGATTCATTGAACATTTTAGCAAGATAGCCTTACCTTTGTTTAAACTTCTAACCAAAGATGTAATTTTCAACTGGACGGAAAACTGTCAACATGCACTCAAACAACTCAAAAAGAAACTATCTACCGCACCCGTCTTGAGAGGGCCTAATTGGAGTTTACCATTTCATATTTTTACCGATGCATATGACACTGCAATAGGTGCATCATTAGGCCAAAAAGAGGAATCCTGTACTTATGCAATTTATTTCATTAGTAAAAATCTAACACCTGTCGAGCTAAACTATACCGTTACAGAAAAGGAAACACTTGCCATCATTTATGCTGTGAATAAATTCCGACATTACATAACTGGTTATGAAGTCTTTGTACATACTGATCATTCTGCCATTAGACATCTCATGAATAAACCAATAACTAGTGGCAGAGTTACCAGATGGTTACTATTGTTACAGGAATTTAACATCACAGTGTTAGATAGACCAGGCAAAGAGAACCAGGTGGCAGATTTTCTCTCTAGACTGCAAAATCCAGGTGAGGTTGTTCTAGTTGAGGATTCTTTTCCGGATGAACACTTATTTTCAATTTCCATAGTAACTCCTTGGTATGCTGATTTCGCTAATTACTTGTCTACAGGAAGGACACCTCCACATTTCACTGCAAAGGAAAGGAAAAGACTGATCAAACAAAGTGCTAGATATTCATGGCTTAATGGCGATCTCTTTTACACTGGTTTTGATATGATCATTAGGAGATGTGTAAGAAATGATGAGGTAATTGACATTTTAAAATCTTGCCATGATGAACCGTGTGGTGGGCATTTTGCAGCAAAGCGGACAACCTTCAAAGTTCTTACTCTTGGATACTATTGGCCATCCATTTTCAAGGATGCCAAGAAATATGTAAAGAGTTGTGACATCTGCCAAAGAATGGGCAAGCCAACAGCTACCGATCAGATGCCCCTTCAGCCCCAAGTTCACTTAGAACCATTTGATAAGTGGGCTCTGGATTTTATAGGACCTATCAACCCAACCTCCAATGGTAAGAAGTACATCTTAGCAACCGAACACACAGTAGTCAATTTCCTTTTTGAGGAGATCTTTGTGAGGTATGGAGTACCAAGGGAAATTGTAACTGATCAAGGTACTCAATTCACCTAAAAGCTCATGAAGGACATCACAGACAAGTACCAAATAAAGCATAGGAAAAGTACCCCCTATCATCCACAGGCCAATGGGCAGGTGGAATCAACAAACAAAACTTTGGAGGGGATCATTACCAAAACTGTTGCAATGAACAGGAAAAACTGGGAAGAAAAGCTCAAAGAGGCACTCTGGGCTTACAGGATTACTTGGAAAGATACCACTGTATTTACACCATACCAATTGGTGTACGGTAAGGATGTCATGCTTCCTATTGAATTCCAAATTCACACGTTTAAACTGGCTGCAAATTTACAAATTGATTTGGATCAAGCACAAAAAGAAAGGATCTAGCAGTTGAACCAGTTGGATGAGATGAGGCAGCAAGCAGAACAAACCACCATCCTCATGCAAAAACACAGGAAGCAATGGCATGATTCACACATTAAGAAGAAGTACTTCAAGGAAGGTGACTGGGCTTTACATTTCGATTCAAAATTCAAGGATCATAAAGCCAAGTTCACCACCCACTGGATGGGCCCCTATGAAATTATTCAGGCTTATGACAATGGTTCAGTTAAGCTCCAAACTATTGATGGAGAGGGTCATTCCTTCACAGTCAATGGTCATCGCCTGAAGCTGTACAATAGCCCATCAGCAAGCAAGACTTTCTCTATACACTATCTCAACAAGAAGAGGTTGAGATACTGCAGCCCTCAGCTGCAGTATCACTGCCTTAGTTTCATTTCCTTTCAATTTCAAAGTCAAAAAGAAAAATAAAAATAATAAAAATAATTTTTTTTTATAAAACAAAAACTAAAAAATAATGGGTTAGATGTGAAAACGAGTATCTGGCACAATCTAACCTCGAATTCCTACTTGAAAACCAATTCGTTGGCGGGTATGAATTCTCTTTTCTTTTGTTTACTGTTTAATTTCTCAGCTGAATCATGACTTGAGGACAAATCAAACTTTAAGTCGGGGAGAGAGGCATCACCATTTTGTTCTGTTACTTTTATCTCTCCCTTGTAAATTCTTCAGATTTCTTATTCTATATCTTCACTGTAAATTTCCAACAGCAGCTTGTTACCAGCATTCCAGAATTCAATAAGTAAGTTGTTTTGTCATTTATGCTTTCAGAAGGGACCTGTTTATAAACATTTTGCAGGGGGACCTGTTCTGTTCAGACATCAACACCAGCAATTGACACCGGTTTAAGACACTCAAACCAGCAGTAATGGGACCTGTTTAAGACATTCAGAAGGGACCTGTTAAAGAAATTGACACCAAGGGCTACTTCAATAGAATTCCATCAAACTTCTACAAGGATTTGGGCACCAAGACTCCAGCAAATGGCAAGCTCAGTGAACCTGTAACAATATAAGGAGCTGCATGAACATTTTCAAAACTTTCTAAGGGACCTGTTACATTCAGTTTTCTCAAGGGACCTGTTACATCTTCAAAAACTTTCTCAAAGGACCTGTGCATTCAATCTTCCTCAGAGGACCTGTTACAACAAGCAAACGAACAGTAAAAAAGGATTAGCAACTCAGCATGTCAATACAATAATGATCAACAAAAGAGTAATGTATCTCTGTTCTTAAACATTTAATTTCCTAGATTGGTTTTTAATGTAACTTTGATGACTGTGAGCTGTTATAATTGATTTCAAGGACACCTACATACATCTCCTATCACCCCTTATCCCACCGATTCTCATCATTCCCATACATCAACCTATTCATATCCCTAAAACCCATTATCAACGCATCCACCTTGTCATATACCCTACAGTCATACCAACATTCTCTATACGACCGAATACCAACTGAAAAGGACACGTGGTGAGCTGTGTTTTAAATACAAAGGAAGAGACAGATGTAAAAGCGACCTATATATATACTACTGCACACAGCCAAATCATAATAAGCGGCCTATATATATTTCACTCCACACACAGCCAAATCATAACTTCGCCACCCAATGTACCCAATGATCCAAAGGGACCCCGAAATCATACCCAGCATTATAGCCTAGGACTATAGATACGCTCTCAGCGTTCTTGTGGTAACATGCATGCAAGCGTACAACACTCTGTTTTTTAAATGAATGGTTATGTTGTGAAGTGAGTACAGGGTTATCTCACCATCATTTCTACCTTCGATTCCCATAACTTCCAAAGTGAGAGTCAGAAGCAAGGAGCGCCGAAGAGAGTATTATCCTTTGGGTAGACTTACAAAGTGAAAATCAGAAGCAAGGAGCGCCGAGGAGAATATCACCGTTTGGGTCGGTTTACACAGTAAAGATTGAAACCAGTGAGCACCGAAAGAGGAAAGCATCACCATTCTATTTTTGACTCCCATCACAGTCATATCGACCGGCCGAGCATCATATTGAAGACTAAAGGAAGCAATATACCAGGTAACCAACTTGAAATTTCTGTGTTAAAATTTTAAGAGTATAGACATAGAAGGGTTAGAGGCACGACCCTCTGCCATCACCATGACTAATAGGGTCGAACCGAGTGTGTTCGACAACTCACAATACCATGATGATTGTATTGAGATTCTCAGAGAAATACAGTGGTTACCATTTCTAGAAAAATTCCATGGAAGTAATGAGGAAGTCACCAAGCAATTTTCCTTCACCTTTAATCGAGAAAAGGCCCCAATAGGTAACTTCTCCTTCAGAATCTCAGAGGATACTATAGCTCAGGCAATTAGGATTAGCCCTGAAGGGGAGAAGTACTTTAAAACCAAGAAATTTAAAGAGAAATCATGGACACAGTTCATGTCCAGATCTAGAGTTTCCTCAGTAAACTGGAAGAAGGGTGTTCCAAGAAGCTGGTTAGTGCATCCTTGGGATGAAATGGTTTACATCCTTCAAAAATTCATAACCTGTGAGGGTAGGTACAGTATTGTTTATCTATACCACATCAAACTACTCCTCCATTTGAAGAAAGAATGTGTAATCAGTGTGCCATATTTTCTACTACAAAGTTTAACCAAGATGGCCAAGACTATCCAGAAGAAAAAGGGGAATGAAGACACAAGTTTGTACCATTTTGGCCTAATTAAAATCCTCATTGAACATGAGTTGCAGAAACGAGGTAAACCATGGAAAGAATTCCTAGCTGTCAATCAAATTAGAGATGAGGAAGAAAAAGAAGAAGTGCAAGAGGACTCAGGGTTTATGAAGGACATTGATGAAGAAATTCCAGTGTCTAAAGCCAGCAAAGCACCTTTACCTGTGGGCAGAATAAGGACCAGGAACATGCAAAAAGAAGATGCTAAGAGGGCCGAGAAAGACAATTTTTACTACTTACTCACGAAGAACAAGGAGGACACCAAAAGCCCAGTTGCAAGAAGAACAGTTTGAATCTCATGCACCTGCACAAATGGATGTTGAGAGTGGTGACCATTCACTACCAGCACCAGAAGTTGACATGGAGGTAGAAAGCAATAACAAACAGAAAGAATGTTCACCGCCTCCCATCAAAAGACAGAAGAAATTAGAAAAACAAATTGAAGAATTGAAGGAAGAGCTCATGGAAGCTAACCTGTTAGAAAAAGTTATTAAAAGAGAAAATGAAATACTCAGGGCGCAAAGCAAAGAAACGCAGAAGACAAATGAAAAGTTAAAGGAAAGAACCAGTGAATTGGAGACTGAGCAAACTGAGATTTCTAACTGGGCCACTAAGTGGTACAATCAGAAGAAGGCTCTTAAAGAAAAATATAAAAAGTTAAAGCAGGAGCTCAAGGGACAAAAAGATAACCAGGTGAAGAAGAATGTAGACACCTTGCTCAAAGCAGCAGAGATCCAGACAGAGTTCAAGGGAAGCACTTTTGGGATAGCATGAGGACATGCTAAGTCCTTAAGTCAGGGAGAGATGTTGGTATCATCCCAAGACCCCTTTTTCCTTCCCAAAAACATATCATTTATCCATACCCTTTCATCATATATCCCTCAAAATCCTTGAAAATTGATTATTAATAGTCTTATAGTTATTAAATTGCATAGAAATTGATTTAGGGATTTTATGTTGAAGAATTAGAATTTTTGATGAAATGGTTACAGGAAGTACCCACATCCTGTAATGAGCTTATCATTGACATGTGGCGCAGCAGATGAGCTAGAACGAAAGGCATGGATGAAAAGCAGAATGTCCAAGCATGGACAAACACCTATCTCCCAGCCGAATCGATCCTCCTATGTACGCGATCAACTCAAGTCAAAGCATGGCACCTGGCAGACAAAAGCAGCAGCAGCTCGTTCTATTTTCATTTTAGTTTTTGTTCTTTTTGAAAACACTTAGCATGGAAACATTTTGAAAAGGCTTGATGTAATAAAAGCGGCAACAGCCGAATGTACATTCATTGTAGAAATGACATGGCTGTGGATATACATATGTAAAATACAGTCCGGTAAGGGTTAATGTTGAATCGTTGAATCGTTTTCAGAACAGAGTTTTAAGTTTAATACAAAGACCTATTCACAGTCACGACGTGTATACCTCTTGCATTGATTTGGTAGCTGATCGATTATAGCCAGTGTACCCTTAGGACGCGGACGGGCCCTGCGTTCAATCGGTATACTGTCCGTTTGTTTCATTTACGTTTCGGTTATCATATGTTTGCACAGTGTTTATATTGGATTTCGATTTCAATAGATTTTGTATGGTTTACATAATAGTCACAGTTACATAGCTTTCGATTTCCGTAGCATATGGTTTGCACAACAGTTACATAGCTTTCGATTCCCATAGCTTTTGATTTCCATTGCATGTATATGGTGTGCGCTTATGAATGGTTTGCGTTTATGGTTATGTTGAACAGTCATCACTGAGATCTGGAAGTGAGTCTTGTAAGGGATTCGATCCCTGTGTGGCTTGTAGAAACACCATCATAAACTCTGTTTCTATTTCATAATTCATTTATGATTTCTATATAGTTTGATATAGTGTAAATATCATTGAATGCTGTGTGTTTATTGAACAAGGGTTTTCTGGGAAATATCTCTATAAGGAGATTAAAATCATTGTTACAGTCATACACAGTACTTAGGTTCAGGGTTTAATTTGGTAAATGCATTTAATGTTAAGCATTGTAATCAAGTATATCAGTAGAGTAATCTGAGTGTTTGAATGATAGGCTACATATTCCAGTCTTCCGTAAAGAAGCCTTGTAACCTACATCATAATCACTTGGCCAGCGATCCTTTATGTCTATATATTTTAGACCACGCCTCTAAGCTTACGCACCTCGGTCGATATTAAATCTAGAGTCTAGCCTAGTACCCTAGCTGGAACACTACAGTGATCTGTCATCTGAGTGAGTTGCCATCAAGGAGAACACCTGTGTCATAGTGCCAAACCTGTGTCATAATGCCAACAATCTCCCCCTTTGGACTTGATGGCAACCCCAAGTCACTCTCTCCCTTTGTCATCAAGGGCAAAGGGTGATGCTCCCACTGAGTCCATGATGAAATCTTCTGCTCTGCTGTGCTGTCCATGTTTCCCCTTACTGTAGGCAAGGTCTACAAATTGATGTTCTAAAAGAAAGAACATGACTCTATAAATGACCTTCCTATCACCAAAGACTCATACATAAATCCATCTCCCAACCAAGTGGGGATATACCAATATTGACCAATCCACCCAACCAAGTGGGGATACACCAAAAGTTTACACATGATAAAACAAGAATATTACATCATCCATCCCAGGCATAGTGGGGAAATAAGATATACATGACATAGAGACAAAATATCTACAACAAGACTATGATAGTCATAAAAAACTATCATCAGTAGCATCTGTCAATCATCATTCAGACCAGCAACCATGTTCTCCCTCAACACCTGTTCCACCTGAAACCAAAAACAACTGTGAAATTGAACCAAGATATTCTAAGATAATGCCAACAATGCATTACTAGAAGTATATGCTCCCCATGAAATTGTGCTAGATGGTCTTTGTTAGACCCATGTCAGACTCTTTTCATCTAAGTCTGGCCCACTGTTTTTCTTCAAATCAACATATACGCGATTGTATCCACAAAAACCAGTGTATGTATGTGAATGCTCCTCATGAAACTCGCGTACAACCACTTTTCTCTAAAATAGATAAGTTTCAACTACAAGATGATGCATCAACTACTCCAGCTTCTGTTTATCGTTATGTGGTTTCGATTATTCTTTTGATTTCAAGCTTTTTGCCTTGCTGTTTGAATGTAAGCTTGGCGTTTTGTTGCAGGTCATGGTCGTGGGGTGGCTCGACTCTTAGCTTTCGTCCAACATTCAAATAGAGGTAAGATCTCCTTCCATGCTTTATAGTTCTACTTCCTTTTCTATTGTTATTAATTCTTCTCGCTCCTTGTGAGCAGTCAGTGCTTTGGCGACTTTGACTTGGGTCCGCGACTTCCTCCCTCCGTTTGCAAGGGTTTGGCTCTCCTTAAATTCTTGGCACTATCTTCAATTTCTTTTCATGGCTCTGTTACTTGGATTCTGATGGCCTTGTTTGGTGGACATTACAGGAGAATGGCTGGGCTAATCGGTTTCTGGTCTCTTGCCCTGACACCTACGCTCTTGTATCGGGTAGGGTCATGCCTTGTCGTTTCTTTGTCTGTCTATTTTGAAGCGTTTGTTGCTAGTATTCGTCTATTGTCAAGGGTTGTGGCTTCAGCCTCAATGTTTCATGGTCCTGTGTATTTATGCCTCCGAGCTATTAACTTATGAAACTGTATTTATGTCAGCTCTATGGTGAACTCGTAGTTGTATTTGGCACTGTTATGGAGGACCTCTGTTTCGTAGCTTGTCTGTGTTTTTATAACTGTATCTTGGACTGTAAATTTTTGATATCTATATATACACAGAGATTTTGGAAGGAAAATAATAAATGTGAATGATACAAGTTTGTTGGTACCTGTAGATGCTTGTTTCTTCCTTTGATAGTAATTATGCTCGACTCTTCTGCAAACCCTCTCTGTTGATTTGTTGAACTTGACCGCGTTTTCTTCTTGCCTCTGTGATAATTTTTCTCTCTCTGTCACCGTTATGAAATGGATAAATGAACTTAATTAAGTTTTGGAAGAAAATAACATTTAGGCTGCAATATATGGATTTAGACTTTCTTGTTTTTCAAAATGATTGCGTGCTTCTTTTCATTCAGTACTATGATGGATGATTACAGTGGCTTTTTCCTTCCTTCTTAAAGATCACTGTACAGTTTTTTAAACTATCACTAGTTATATTTTAGTTATTCATTGATAACTGTTCATCTTTGTCCATATTCTAAAGTTAATTTGTAACAATAAATTAAAATAAAAATAAAAGTAAATAAAAATAAACAGTCAATAAGTATTCTAAATGGAACTTAAAAAACTAAGTGAAAATCCTTCCAATCTGCAAAGACTAACACTCCAGCCATGACCTGCCTTAGCTGGAAGCTCCTGCATCAGGCTTCCGGGGTAGATGAAAATTCATGGCTCCAGTCCATGAGCTCCTCGATAGAATACCCTGCATGTTGTATCTGACCTGCGTCAAGCCACGAACTGTCCTCAATGGGATAGTTCTTCCACTTGATGAGGTACTGTAGGTACTCCTTTCTTCGATTCCAGTGGACCACTTGTGTATCGAGGATTCCTTTAATCTCAAGTGGCTGAGTTAAAGGCATTTGTCTCATCCACTAACTACTCTCTTCTTGATTATCCCGATTTTGCTGTGCCGAACTGTCCCTTTCAGGACTGGCAGTGTATGGGAATAAATCCACCACATTAAATATGGGTGATATTCCTATACCTGGAGGCAATTACAACCCATCAGCATTTGTAGAAAACTTACACAGAATTTTGCAAGGTCCAATTTTCTTAAACCTTAACTTTTTGTATTCACCCTTAGGGAATATTTCTTTGTGCAGATGTGCTAGGGCATGATCCCTTATGTTAAATGTTACCTTTCGTCTTTTCAGATCTGCTTTTTGTTTGTACCTTTGACTGATGTCCTGTAATCTTGACTTCACCTGCTCATGTAGGTTGTTAATTGCTCTTGTGAAATCTTCCCCATTAGCACTCCTTCTTTCTAACTGTCCCAAATCTCGTCACTCATTCACTCCTCGAGGATGCATTCCATACAAGATCTGGAAAGGACTACGTCCCGTGCTTTGATTTGGTGAATCATTGTAAGCAAATTCCTCTTAGGCAAGTACATGATCCCACATCCATGAATTTTCCCCAACTAGACTCTGTAGCAGGTTTCCTAAGATCCTGTTCACCACCTCAGTCTGGCCATCGGTCCGTGGGTGATAAGCGAAGCTGAAATTTAACTTTGTGTCCAACTTTTTCCACAAGGTGCACTAGAAATGTCCTGTGAATTTCACATCCCTGTCGAAAACAATGGACTTGGGTAAGTCATGTAGTCTGACAATTTCAGTGAAAAACAAGTGCGCTACATGGGTGGCGTCACTGGTTTTCCTATAAGGGATGAAGTGCGCCATCTTGGAGAAATGGTCCACCAGCACCATGATGGAATCAAAACCCTGCTGTGTTTTCGACAGACCCAAGACAAAGTCTAGACTGAGTGAGTCCCACTTTCTGTTTGGAATAGGAAAGGGTGTATACAACCCCGTATTCTAACTATGCCCTTTTGCCGACTAACACATTTTACACCTGGTTACATATCATTGCACGTCTCTTCGCATCTTTGGCCAGTAGTAAAAATGAATAAGCTGATCCAAGGTCTTATCAATGCTGAAATGTCCAGCTAGACCTCCACTATGCTTTTCCCGGATGATGTTCTCCTTCATCGAACATTCGAGAATACACAGTTGTCCTCCCTGGAATAACAGCTCCTCCTATAAGTTATAGTCTAACCATGGACTATTATTCCTCAACAAGGGATTTTGGTAGGCTTCATAAGCCTCCTTGAAATCCGCATTGGTTTAATACAAGTCCTTCAGGTGTTCAAAACTCAACACTTGTATCGTGCTCTCTGGTAAGAGTAAAACTCTTCTGCTTAGTGCATTTGATACCTTGTTCTCTTGACCACTGAAATGCTTCAATACAAATGTAAAACTCTGTAAGTACTCAACCCATTTTGTGTGTTTATGATTCAGCTTATGCTTTTCCATAACATACTGTAATGCAGAATTATCAGAGAACAAGACAAACTCATTACCCAACAAATAATGTCTCCAATGCTTCAATGCTTGGACGACGACATAGAACTCCTTATCCTAAGATGTGTAATTTTACCTACTTTCATTTAATTTCTCACTGAAGTAAGCTCATGGTTTGTCTTCGTGGCTGAGTACAGCTCCAATGGCTGTACCACTGGCATCACAGCGAACTTGGAAAAGTTTGTTAAAATCGGGCAATCTCAAAATTGGCCTTTTAGTAATCTTCTTCTTCAATACCTGGAAACTTTTCTCTGCAGCTTCAGTCCAATGGAAAGGTTGATTTTCCTTTTTGATGGTATCCAACATGGGTGCATAGGTTCCACTAAAATTCTTTATAAACTTGCAATAGAAACTTACCAACTCGTGAAAACTCCAAACTTCGAATAGACTCTTAGGGGATGGCCAACTGATTATAGCTGCAACTTTTTCTGGGTCCATTTTTAGCTCATTCTCTAAAATCACAAAACCCAAATAAACTAATTCCTTCTTAAAGAAAGAACATTTTTTAAAATTTATCAGCAGCTTATTTTGCTATAACTTCTCCAAAACATATCTAACGTGCCAAAAATGTTCTTCCTCGGTCTTACTGAAAATCAATATATTGTCAAGATATACAATCATGAATTTTCCAATGAACTCCTTCAACATCTCGTTCATTAGATGCATGAAAGTACTAGGGGTGTTACTCAACCCAAATGGCATCACCAACCATTCATACAGACCTTCATTGGTTTTGAAAGTTGTTTTCCATTCGTCCCCTTCTCTTATCCTAATTTGGTGGTATCCACTCTTTAGATCGATTTTCGAAAATTATGCTACTCCACTCAAGCAGTACATCATGTCATCCGTTCGTGGCAATCGAAACCTATCCCTGATAGTAATTTTATTTATTTCTCTTGAATCAGTACACATCCGCCACTCGCCTCCTTTCTTGGGAGCTAAAACTGTCAGAACTGCACAGGGGATTAAACTTTCCCGTATTAATCCTTTGTCCAACAATTCCTATACCTGTTTCCTGATCTCTTCATTTTCCTTAGGACTCATTTGGTAAGCATATTTTTTTGGTAAACTAGCTCCGGGGAGGAAATCTATGTGATGAATGATACTTCACTTTGGTGGTAACTTATCTGGTAAATCATCCACCACAATGTCCCTAAATTCCTGTAACATATCCTGGATTTCTTCAGGTAAGTCAGAAATTTTAGTATGCAACAACACTGCTTTTGATCTCCTTACAACGACATACTTTATATCATTATTTTCAATCTATTTTAAAAATTCCTTCCCCCCCATCAGCAGTGCTTTTGTCACACTAGTCTTTGTTTTTTCTTCTTCCTTTATGGTAACTAGTGTATGCTTAATCCCATCCTTGAAAAACTTGTAGTAGTTTGTCTTTCCATCATGAACAACTTTTCGGTCATACTGCCATGGTCTACCTAGCAATATATGACACACATCCATAGGCATGATATCACAAGTCACCTTGTCCCTATACTTGCCAATATGGAATTCCACCTCACACTACTTGTCAACTAGCAGTTGATGTCCTTTTTTGTAACCAAGACACCTTATAGGGAGTTGGGTGTTTTATCCTTTTCAAACCCAATCTCTCCACCATCTATGTAGCAACTAGATTATCAGTGCTTCCACTGTCTATAATCAGTTTGTAGTATTTCCCATGTGACTTACACACAGTCCGGAATAATGCCTTTCTCTGGGTTTGGTCAGCTGTCTCCTTTGCCGGTTTCAGCAGTACCTTATTTCAGACTAAGGCCCTTCATGTCTCTGGTACATTCTCTACCTCTTGGGGTGGTGCCTCTACTTCCTCTGTTTGAGCAACATATGCTCCTATTTGTCCAGCCTGTTCACCTTCAAGACACTCAAAGGACATATGCCCCCACTTCTGGAACTTGTAACACTGGTAGGTAGCTCCTCTGCCTATGCCATTACCCCTTCCTCGCTGGTGTGGCCTTCCTCCCCTAGTGCTACCTTCCTTTTTTGTTGTCCATGAGGTCTTTGAACTACTGTGTTCTTCTCTATTGTTGGCAGTCCTACCTCTGCCAAAGGATTGTCCTTTCCCTATGCTAAATCCACGTCCTCTTCTGGAATTTTGCTTCCTAGTGATATTTTCTTCTGCCTTCAAGGCACTCTGGTATTCTTCCTCTATGGTTTTTAGAGAAAGAATACTTATCTCATCCAATATCTCCAGCCTTAGGCCATTAAAAAACCTTGCTGTTTTTTTTGGGGTGTCTTCAGCGTAACTTGCTCTCAAATTCACCCAATAAAATTCTTTGGTATATCATTTCACAGTCATTCCTCTTTGTTTCAAATTCTGCACCTGCCGATACAGAGAAATCTGGTAATCCTTGGGAAAAAACTTACCCTTCATTTTGGTGACCATTCTGGTCCACTTTTTAATGGGTGGTTTATTTGATCTTGTCCTCTCTGCTTGGACACTGTCCCACCATAAGGCCGCATGTCCTTTCAACTTGGTGGCAGCGAATTTAACTTTTCTATCTTCGTTGATCTCCTCATATTCAAAGTATTTGTCTAACTCATTAATCTAGTCCAAGAGCACTTCTGTGGATAAACTACCATCATAGTTTGAAATCTTAGGCTTTGGCTTACTGCTAGCCAATAAAACTGACCTTAACAATCTGAGTTTAGGTCCTTCCTCATCTGATCCATCTATCGTAGTTGCAGCTTCTTCCTCATTGTCGTCTCCTCCTTCCGGATCCCTTCTCCTTCCAGCTTCTACTGTTTCCAAATGGGCACTCAGGATCCTAATCTATTCTCTCAATCCTTCATCTGCTACTCTTCGAATAGCTCTACCACGATCTCTTATTCTGACTTCCATTTTGTAAAAAAAAAAAAATTAACTCTAACCTGCTCTGATACCAAAAAATTGATGGGACCAGCCCTGATCACTTACGACATACAATTAATGTGTGATTGCGTGGACGATTTTATGGTTGATTGGTTTTATGGTGTGATACTGGTGAGTTAATGTTGTGAGGACAACTGTCCTGTCCATGGGTTTCACTTCTCTCGCCTCTACACTATGCCAAAGAAACCCTATCCTTTATCATTCGGTTGTTGTTTCAATGCTCTGCTGCTTTGTCGAGGTGAGGTCTCTGTATTTGGTTTCCATCCATTCAGCCCTGGTTATGATTGTGGTTCCTATAGGTGTGGGTCTTAGCTGTATGCTAGTCTCTTCTTTTTCGCGGCTGTAAGGCTCGACTATGGTTGCGATGCTCCACTGTTTATCGGTCCTATGTATTGATTCGAAGCTCGGCTTTGTGGGCAAGAAACCCTCGGCTTCTGCAAGGTACTTCGCCTGTCTATAGGTCCTGCGTTGGCCACCTACCTTGTGGTTCTATGGGCACTACTTCAACTATACTCCTGGGTTGCCTCGACTCTATAAATTTGTTTTTCGTTATGTGCTTTCGATTATGCTTTTGATTTCAAGCTTTTCGCCTAGCTGTTTGACTGTAAGCTTGGAGTTTTGTTGCAGGTCATGGTCGTTGGGTGGCTCGACCCTCAACTTTCATTCGACATTCGAACAGAGGTAAGCTCTCCTTCCATGCTTTATGGTTCTGCTTCATTTTCTATTGTTATTAATTCTTCTCGCTCCTTGTGAGCAGTGGGCTCTCTAGCGACTTTGACCTGGGTCCACAGCTTCCTCCCTCCGTTTACAAGGGTTCGGCTCCTCTGTTATGTGAGCTCTCCTTAAATTCTTGGCATTATCTTCAATTTCTTTTCATAGCTCTGTTACTTGGATTGTGATGGCCTTGTTTGGTGGCCATTGCAGGTGAATGGTTGGGCTCACCGGTTGCTGGTCTCTTTCCCTGACACCTACACTCTTGTACCGGGTAGGGTCGTGCCTTGTCATTTCTCTCTCTGTCTATTTCGAGGCATTTTCTACTAGTGGTCTTCTTTTGTCGAGGGTTGTGGCTTCAGCCTCGCTGTTCATGGTCCTATGTATTTATGCCTCTGGGCTGTTAACTTATGAAACTGTATTTATGTCGGCTCTATGGTGAACTAGTAGTTGTATTTGGCACTGTTATGGAGGACCTCTATTTCGTAGCTTGTCTATGTTTTTATAACTGTATCTTGGACTATAAATTTTTGATATCTATATATATATATACACAAATATTTATAAGGAAAGTAATAAATGTGAATGGTACAAGTTTGTTGGTACCTATAGACGTTTGTTTCTTCCTTTGATAGTAATTATGCTTGACTCTTCTGCAAACCCTCTCCGTTGATTTGTTGAACTTGACCGCATTTTCTTCTTGCCTCTGTGATAATTTCTCGCTCTCTTTCACTGTTATGAAATGGATAAATCAAGTTAATTAAGTTTGGAAGAAAATAATTTTAGGCTGTAATATATGGATTTAGACTTTCTTTTTTTTCAAAATGATTGCGTGCTTATTTTTATTTAGTACTATGATGGATGATTATAGTGGCTTTTTCCTTCCTTCTTAAAGATCATTGTATAGTTGTTTAAACTGTCAGTGGTTACATTTTAGTTATTCATCAATAACTGGTCATCTTTGTCTGTATTCTAAAGTTAATTTGTAACAATAAATTAAAATAAAAAGAATAGTAAATAAAAATAAACAGTAAATAAGTATTCTAACTGGAACTTAGAAGGTCATCTTTGTTTGTATTCTAAAGTTAATTTGTAATAATAAATTAAAATAAAAAGAATAGTAAATAAAAATAAACAGTAAATAAGTATTCTAACTGGAACTTAGAAAAATAACTGAAACTTCTTCCAGTTTGCAAAGACAAACACTCCAGCCATGACCTCCCTTAGCTGGATGCTCCTGCATCACCTTTTAATTAAAATTAAAAGAATCCCTTCAAATTTGATCACTGTGGAGTAAAAATATTATGTAGGAGCTTTGGAAGAAGCCAAATAAACAATTGAGCTTGTCAGCGCTGATTTTCTCCATTACAAGAGCATACAGTTGTCCAAAGTTGCCAGGGTGCATTTGACTTGGCTATCACTGTGAGCAAGGACCTAATTAATTAATACCCAATACATAATTATTCCAAATCCATCCATTCTAATCACAATTTCGTTGGAGCCTCCAACAATATTGTTAAGTTGGCAGTGTCAGATTTTGTTAAGTAAGTAGGGTTAGAAATTGACATAATTATAATTTAACTTGTTAAATCTGAGCGACATAGTTTTTCAATAAACTAAATCTATTTGTATATTCAAAAATATAATTTAAATGACAGAATATCACATCTCATCAAAATCTCATCAAAATCTAGCCTTTGTGTTTTATTAACACATTACATCAAAATCTTTACACCTTCTAGATTAAGCTAATCCCATATCCATGAACCTTCTCCAACTAATCATAGGGTAATTTCCTATACCTTATATAATACAAGGTCAACGATTTTCTCAACTTATGGGAGGTAATTTCTTTTGCCCTATCTTTTTTTACTTTATCAAATTTTTTTTATCTCTTAGTTTGTTGCTTTTATTTTGAGTCAATGCCTGTAATATCATTATTCCAGTGATCGGATAGTGATCATGATTGAGATTTTGAATGTCCTCATGATTGAGATTTTGAATAGTAATTGAGATATTGAGCGTGTAAAAAAACATATTATAATGATGGATTGTGATTGTGGAAATTTCATGGTTTTTTAGTATTTTTACTATTATTTTATTTTATGATTTTATAGTTTACATTTATTTTATTTTATTACAAATATATTTAGTTTAGTTTAATTTTCATCTAATAACATAATAATTAAATATTTTATATTAATTTATAACATTGAATAAAAGTCCATTGACATTATTGAATGGGTGATTATGAAGAAATTACTGACAAAATCTATTATGAATCCATCCACTTTGATTCAATTTACCAAAGCCGGAAACCTTTACCATAGCTGGAAATCATTAAAATCATAGAAAATTAATTTCAAAAATATTAAATACATGTACAGATACCAAACACACTATTAAATTAGCGCGTTATAAAGAAATTAACCACAAATCCATTAGGTTTCATTCAATTTACAATAATAAAAATCCAATAAAATTACAATTGATTTGAGAAATACTAAACACAAAGAAACAATGATCAAATTTAATTGAATATGAAATATAGAAATAATATATTTAATGTTTTAAAAGTTTTTCATTATAAAAGGTTCGTATAAATATGTCTTTTTATTATAGAAAGATCGCATAAATATATGTCCTCTCAATTGAAATTAAAAAAAGCTTTTCAAATTTGATCACTGTGGAGTAAAAATATGATGTCGGAGCTTTGGAAGAAGCGAAATAACCGCTTAAGCTGGTCAGAGCTGATATTACAGTTGTCCGAAATTGCCAGGGTGCATTTGACTTGGTTATCACTGTGAGCGAGGACCTCCTAATTAATTCATACCCAATATATAATTATTGGGAATCCATCCATTCCAATCACACTGTCATTGGGGCCTCCAACATTTGACTTGGCTATCGGATAATTATTGTGTGTTTAAATGATAACTCCAAATAACATCCGTATTTTGCTTTTTAATTGCACAAGGGTTACGAGGTAATTCAGCACAAGGGTACACTTGTGCAACATTTTAAGGACGGCTTTTTGGGTAAGCGAAACGAAACTGGGATTTTTTGACGGATTGAGTTCAGTAATGGAGGCAAGGCAGGGGAGGGGTGAAATCCCCTCCTTTAGGGATGTAATGGTTGGTCATTCTGGAAACAGTAGAGGGAATGGGCGGATGACGGAATTAGCTGATGACAACCCAGTCATGGGGAACCAGTGGCAAGCACGACTGGTCAATAAATGCCTTCCAAGGGCACAGAAAAAACCCAGGTATGTAATTCCGAATAACAAGTTGGAGAATTATCGATGTTATATGAGAGATCATGCGTTAATTTGTAAATTTATTGGGTATTGGCCTTCTGAAAGGGATCTCCTGAGATGGATCCAACAGAGATGGAAACCACGAGGCCATATTGATCTTAAATTGGGTGCTAAGGGGTTTTTTACAGTCATTTTTGCAAATTTACAGGACAAGGCAAAGGTTTTTGAAGAGGGACCCTACTTTATGAATAATGCGGGACTGTTTACACGGTATTGGGAAGATCGATACAACCCTGATGCAGAGAAAATCAAGGCTGCACCGATCTGGGTTCGCCTATTTGGGTTACCAGATGAATTTTGGGATCCAGAAATATTAGAAGGAATTGGGAATTCAATTGGCACTTTTGTGAAGGTGGCTGAGACCACGAAAAGGGGTAAATATACATCGTATGCTAGGATTTGTGTGTATATGGATATCTCAGCCCCTTTACCAGAATCTATTGAGCTCGAGTATCAGGACGAAATTTGGCAACAGCCTATTGATTATGAACATATACCGTTTCGCTGTAGACGATGCCATGTTTATGGTCACCTCGCAAGGGATTGCCCACAAAGTAACGAACAGACAGTGACAAAGGATACGCCGGATGGCATTCGAACACGTGAGGGGATAGTAGGGGAAGCATATGAGTTTCAAGAGGTGCAGAGGAGAAGAAGACCTACTCCTGGGAATCCTAAAATCCACTCCCAGGAACGAAACACAATACCTGAAAGTCAAAATCAGTATAATATTCTTCAAACACAGGCAGAAGAAGGAAATCAGGGTAAGGACCGTAATGAAATCAACCCAATTGTACAGGACCAGGAGATTAATGTGGTTGCGCCGATGGAAATCATTAAGGATGGAAAGAGGAAAAGTAGAAGCCCAAGTCGAGAGCCGGAAGGAGAGGAGGGAGCACGAGATGATAAACATACAGATCAATCCAAGAAGGGGAAGGAAGTTGTCAAAGAAGTGGGTACAGAGGAAGAAATAATAATGAAGAAGTTACTTACTGATTGGAAAAAATTGGACGAACGGTTCATTCCAGAGAAAGAGAAACAATTATATAAGGAAACCTTTCAACGGTATAAGGAGAAGACGACTGGCTGTTTAGAACCTAGGTCGGCGCATGACAATCAAGACTCCCAAATTCTTGAAGGAGATAGTCAAGGTAAGACCGGAAGGAGAAAAGGTGCCCATTCGGTTGGAGGTAGATATTAAGCAGATCAAAGGGAAAAAACCTTTTCGCTTTGAATCTTTTTGGCTAAGGGATCCACAATTTATTCAGAAAATGGAAACCTGGTGGAATCAATGCACTAGTCGAGGAAAAGGGAGAATGCATACTGTCCAGTTGAAGCTTAAGGAACTGAAACAGAGAATCAAAGAATGGAATCGGAAAGAATTTGGGAACATTTTGGAGGCCAAGCAGAGGTTGGAAGGAGAAATGGAGGATATCCAGCAAAAAATAATATTGGAAGGCAGAGATGAAGCCAATAGTAGGGAGGAAGGACGTATTATAAGCCAGTTAGAGGAACGACGCAAACAAGAGGAGATTTTATGGCGACAAAAATCAAGGGTACGGTGGTTAAGGGAAGGCGAACGGAATACAAAATTTTTTCATCAAGCTATGATTCAACATAGGCAGCGGAATAGAATTTTTTCTATCAAGAATGCAGAGGGAGAAAGAGAGGTAGAGCAGGTAGGTATTGAAAAGACTCTAGTGGATTACTTTAGGGGGGTGCTCACGGAAAATCAAAGGGATAGAAGGGAGGCCATTAATAATATCTGCAGAGAGATACCAAGGATAGTTACAGAAGACCAAAATAAGGCATTAATGCGGGCAGTCACTATGGAAGAGGTAGAAGAAGTTGTGATGAACATGGCTAAAAATAAGGCTCCCGGACCGGATGGATATACAATTGAATTCTTCCAGGCAAGCTGGCACTTTATAGGAAAAGACATACTGGAAGCGGTGGAGGAATCAAGAATCAGACAGCAAGTATGGCCAGGTATTAACTCAACCTTTTTCACCTTGATCCCTAAGAGTAAAACATCTGAAGAACCACAGGGTTTCAGACCCATAGCCCTGTGCAATGTAATTTATAAGATTATATCTACAGTGATTGCGAAACGGTTGAAACCTCTCCTACCCAATTTGATTGCGCCTGAGCAGACTGGGTTTGTGGAAGGTAGGCAAATTTTGGATGGTATAGTGGTATCCCAGGAAGTGATACATTCTTTAAAACAGAGGAAGAAGAAAGGGATGCTTATGAAGCTGGATTTATCTAAGGCATATGATCGTTTGAATTGGGATTATCTAAGAGCGGTTCTTGAAGCTTTTGGGTTTGAAAACAGGTGGATAGCTTGGATAATTAGTCTGGTCTCCACTCCGAACTTCTCAATATTGATTAATGGGATACCTACAGATACGTTTAATGCCACCAGGGGTATCAGGCAGGGGGATCCAATCTCGCCGTTCCTGTTCATATTGGCTATGGAAGGATTAAGCAGGAAAATTAAGCAGGAGGTCAGGGCACGAAGGATCAAAGGCATTCGATTATGGGGGAGAATCTAATCATAACACATCAGCAGTTTGTTGATGACTTGATGTTGTTTGGTGAAGCGTCGCTAAGAGAGGTAAGGGGCTTCAAACATGTCTTAGAAGTTTTTATGAACGCTTCAGGTATGGCGGTTAATAATGATAAATCTTGTACTTTTATTTTTAACTCACCTGAAGCTGTTAAGGCCCATTTAACTCGCGTGCTAGGTTTTCGACAGGGAGAATTACCTACAAAATACTTAGGTATTCAGTTAGATAGTAATTCCAAGCGAATAAAAAATTGGCAAAGTTTAGTTGATAAGATCCAGAAAAGATTACATAATTGGTCGTTTAGAACGCTGAATTTAGCAAGTCGGGTTGTTCTTTTAAAATCAGTTTTACTATCCATTCCTATATACCCATTGTCAATTATGGCTGCACCTAAGGGAGTTTTTTGTAAATTAAGAGAAATCTTGGGTAAATTTCTTTGGGGGGGTCCAACACAGCAAAGAAAATGGACCTTAGTTTCATGGCAGCATGTAATCAGGAGGAAGGAGGAAGGAGGCCTTGGTATTAGAGATTTGGAAATAGTGAATAAGGTTTTAGGAGCGAAGTTATGGTGGAGATGGGTGCAGGGGGGTGTGGATATATGGAAACGCATCTGGAATCAAAAATACAATATGCCAGGCTCAATGGAAGGACGCCTCCGGGTAGTAGAAACTCCAAGAGGATCACAAATCTGGGAGCTAGCAAGAAGAAACAAAGATTTGGTTCGGGACCTCGCTTTCTGGGAAATCCGTGAAGGAAATTCAGCGAGGTTTTGGACGGATGGATGGCAACAACGGGAGAAGTTGGAGAGAAACCCAACTTTACATGAAATTCAAGCAGGAGCGCAACAGGAAGGAATGGAATATGTTAAGGATTATTGGAGACAGGCAGACTTGAATGAAGTGTGGAGGATATGGAAAAGACCGAATGAATGGGATGAGAGAATCAGTCCGGAGACTCAACTAGTGTATATCAGAGAACTAGACTCGAGGAAAATTAAGATCCGGCCAGGCAGTGATATCCTTAGATGGGGTAAAGCAACGCAAGGTATGTTCACAGTTAAAGAAGCTTATTACTGGTTCACGAAGGAGGACAGAGTGGATGAACCAGTGGATTGGAAAAAGATTTGGGAAGGTAAATGGTGGCCAAAAGTAACAATTTTCGCATGGTTGGTGTGTAGAGGAAGGATCTTGACGTGGGATAATATGCAGAAACGAGGAATGATTGGTCCATCTCGGTGTTATCTGTGTAACAAGGAATTCGAGAACCAGGAACACTTGTTGAATAGATGTCTGTATACTCAGAGTCTGTGGGAAGAACTTCGGGTTCTCTTTGGTCAGTTGAATAGGGATCCCGACAGTCTTAGGAGTACCATTTTACAATGGGGAAAGGGGAATTTTCAAAGTAAACTTGTTAGGAGGATATGGAGTCTGGCGCTTGGTTTTGTAATTTGGGAGGTGTGGAAAGAACGAAACCGTCGAATTTTTAAAGATCGAAGTTGCCATGAAGCAAGAATATGGGATGAAGTTTGCCGTTCGATTAAAGAGACGGTCTTATCCGAATCTTGGAGTGAGGAGGATTGGAAATTAAATTTGGAAGAGCAACGAATAATAACCAAATTGAACATAGATTTTACAATGTTATATCCCAACACTGATAGGCGTAATCGGTATCGTATGCAGAGCCCAAATCATTTTCGGTTCCCAGGAGACAACCGAATTAAATTGTCCTTTGATGGCGCATCAAAGGGCAATCCTGGGGAAGCAGGATGGGGTGGTATTTTCCGAGATAGTAGAGGAATTTCACGATGGGCATATGCTGAATGGGGAGGGGAAATGTCAAATAATGAAGCAGAGCTATGGGGGGTCTATCATGGACTTCGAATTGCCGCAAGGAATGGATATCGAAACCTCGATATAGAAGGCGACTCCCAACTTGTGATTGAAATGCTAAGGAAATTACAGGGGGGCAAAACCTGGGACCACGTTGCGAAGAGCTGGAGGACAGCTGCGATCATACAGGATATCGAAGGTCTGATGAGGATGATAGACTATATTACAATCAATCATGTTTTGCGGCGAGGTAATAGGGCGGCCGATTACTTAGCCAATTGGGCATGTGGGGAATCGAATCGGGTGCTGGATGGTAGTTGGGTTGTATTACAGGAGGATCCACGGTGGGCTGAGTTGGCAACCATCTTACGGCAAGATAATGATGAGGCGATCGTGCTTGACAGGACTGCTTAGCTGCCTCCCCATAATGATTCGGAGGGGAAAAGACAGGCTCATTTATGATAACATTGGGGGTATGAAGAACAGAGTTGTCCAAATTCAAATATGGCGGAATGAGTATATGCAGGCATGGGAAGAAATGATCATCCCAAGGACGAATGCAGGGCAGGTACTGAGGTGGGAGAGCGGTGGCGTCAGGAGGACAGGGATCGTATCACATCAGGATCCAAGACCTGAGACGTGTAATAATGAGCAGGCTTGGAAGATAACTAACACTAACGTGGGAAGGTGGTCGGGCGGGGTTATAATGTTGCATGGAAGCATTCTATTCTTGCATGCCTGCAGATGGAGAAAGGTAGTCCTCATTTCTGTTTGTAGGCGACCGGTGATTAGGCTTAATTTCAGACTATATAACAGTCAAGAGAGGGGGGGAGGTTCGGCGCTTTTGTTGGAGCAGAGTCTGGTGGAATTGGGACCGCCTACGAGAAGGACTACGAAATTGCTGTTTAACATTATGGCAGTCAATCCAGCCAGAAGTGAAGGTAGGAGAACGCGTAGTCAGGGGGTAACTATGGAAGAGAAAGGGAAGCAGGTGGCTGAGGAAACGTTGCGTCCCATTTACCTGGACATACCAGAAGATTCGGAAGAGAAAGAAGTAGATATACGGGAGTATTTTGCAGAGGAGAAACAGCGGCCGACCTCGGGAGGAAAGGTCGGGAAATGGATGAGGCACTCCGCTCCAGTGGGCGCCAGGGAAGATACGGAGGTCGATTCGGAGGATGATGGAGAGGATGAGGATGGACGGCGAGGTAGAGGTCGAGGTCGACGGGGTCGAGGCAATGTGCGGGGTAGAGGGAAGTCTGCAGGGAGTGGAGGGAACCGAGCTAACAGAGATATGTATGAGGAAGGTTCAGGCAGTGGGGTTCGAGGTAGGAAGAGAGGAAAAAAGGATATGAGGAGGAAATTGCAGGAGGCCGAGGACGCCTATACTAATGAAACCAATCATAATATTCGGAGGATTATAGATCACTTAGAAGAAGAGGCACTGCAGGACCACTCTGAACCTGAGATGGAAGATTGGGAGAATTTTCTCCCTGATCCGGGACACACCAGAGGGAGGATGTCCCTTTATAAGCAGTCATTGCATGTATACTGGGGTATGAAACGTTTACTCGCCAAGGCAATGGAACAAGTAGCAGTTGAAATGGTGGAGCTCGCTCAAGGAATGCCTACCCTTAAAAGAGAACTGAAGAATATACAAATGACTCTTCTTATGCAGGATAGGAAGATGGACCAGCTGGTCCAGTTGTTTAAAGAAAGTGGAATAGCGGTTAAGGCAGAACCTGAAGTCAAGACTGATGCCATGAAGCAGTAGACTATGCAGCTGTCGATAGGAGGTTTTTATATGAATTTTTTGTAATTTTGATATATTAGATGGTTTTGTCTACAGTTATGCACAGTATGATTATGTTTCCAGCTATGAACAGTATGTTTTTAGGCAGAATAGAGGGGTTTTTAGTATGGTTTGATAAACTGAACATCTACTTCTTTTGGATGGCGGTTATATACTTTCGAAGGCCACCCGGTTTCCCTGCTGGGCGGGTGGTGCCCTGTATATGTACATAGTTTTTCTTACAGTAATAGAATCTTGTCTCAGTTTACAGAAAAAAAAAACATTTGACTTGGCTATCACTGTGAGCAAGGACCTCCTACTTAATTCATACCCAATATATAATTATTCGAAATCCATCCATTCCAATCACTGTCATTGGGGCCTCCAACATTTGACTGGGCTATCACTGTCAGCAAGGACCTCTTAATTAATTCATACCCAATATATAATTTTCCGAAATCCATCCATTCCAATCACACTGTCATTGGGGCCTCTAACAATATTGCTAAGTTGGCGGTGTTGGCGGTGTGCTGAGTATGTAAGTTTAGAAATTGATATAATTATAATTTAACTGGTTAAATTTAAGCGATAGAGTTCTTTAATAAGTTAAACTTATTTATACATTTAAAAATATAATTTAAATAACAAAACATCACATATCTTATTAAAAATATAATTATGTTAATACCGAAAAAAAACATGAAAATTTTTTAGTCTTTGTGTTTTATTCACACATTACATCAAAATCCTTACACCTTCTAGATTAAGCTAATCCCATATCCATGAACCTTCTCCAACTAATCATAAGGTAATTTCATATATTTTGTATAATACAAGGTCAAAGCTTTTCTCAACTTATAGGAGAGAATCTCTTTTGCCCTTACTTTTTTTACTTTGTCAATTTTTTTTAATCTCTCCAACTAATCATAGGGTAATTTCCTATACCTTGTATAATACAACGTCAAAGCTTTTCTCAATTTATAAGAGGTAATCTCTTTTGCCCTTTCCTTTTTTACTTTATCAATTTTTTTAATCTCCTAGTTTGTTGCTTTTATTTTGAGTCAATGCCTCTAATATCATTATTCTAGTGATCGGATAGTGATCGCAATTGAAATTTTGAATGTGACCATGCCTTCTTTATTCATATAATAGTACTAGTAATTGAGATATTGAGAGTGTAAAAAAAACATACTATAATAATGGATTGTGATGGTTGAAATTTCATGGTTTTTAAGTGTTTTTATTATTAATTTATTTTATAATTTTCAGTTTACATTTACTTTATTTTATTTCAAGTATATTTAATTTAGTTTAATTTTCATTTAATAACATAATAATTAAATATTTTATATTAATTTATAACATTGAATAAAAGTCCATTGACATTATTGAATGGGTGATTATAAAGAAATTACTGACAAATTCCATTATGAATCCATCAACTTTCATTTAATTTACCATAGCCAGAATCCTTTACCATAGTCGAATATCATTAAAATCAAAGAGAATTGATTTCAGAAGTATTAAATACATGTGCAGGTACCAAGCACACTATTGAATTGACCAATTATAAAGAAATTATCCACAAATCTATTAAATTTCATTCAATTTACAATAGTCAAAATCCAATAAAATTGCAGAGAATTGATTTGATAAATACTAAACACAAAGAAACAATGATCAAATTTAATTGAATATAAAATGTAGAAATAATATATGTAATTTTTTATTATAGAAAATTCAAATAAATATATGTCTTTTTATTATAGAAAGGTAGCATAAATATATGCCCTTTTAATTGAAATTAAAAGAAGCTCTTCAAATTTGATCACTCTTGTGTAAAAATATGATGTGGGAGCTTTGGAAGAAGTGAAATAAATGCTTGAGCTGGTGAGAGTTGATATTCTCCATCACTAGCGCTTACGTTTGTCCGAAGTTGCCATGGTGCATTTGACATGGTTCATTGGGGTCTCCAACAATATTGTTAAGTTGGTGGTGCCAGATCTTGTTGCGTAAGTGGATTAGAAATTGATATAATTATAATTTAATTTGTTAAATCTAAGTGATAGAATTTTTCAATAAGATAAATATATTTGTATATTCAAAAATATAATTTAAATGATAAAACATCATTATCTCATCATGAATATAATCATGTTAATTCTAAAAAAAAAATGAAAATTATTTAGCTTTTGTGTTTTATTCACACATTACATCAAAATCTTTATACCTTCTAGATTAAGCTAATCCCATATCCATGTACCTTCTCCAACTAATCATGAGGTAATTTCATATATGTTGTATAATACAAGGTCAAAGCTTTTCTCAACTTATAAGAGAATCCCTTTTGCCCTCTATTTCTTAACTTTATCATTTTTTTTAATCTATACCTTGTATGATACAAAGTCAAAGCTTTTCTCAACTTATAGGAGGTAATCTCTTTTGCCCTTTCTTTTTTTACTTTATCAATTTTTTTTTAATCTCTTAGTTTGTTGCTTTTATTTTGAGTCAATGCCTCTAATATCATTATTCCAGTGATTAGATAGTGATCGTGTTTGAGATTTTGAATGTGGCCATACCTTCGTTATTCATATAATAGTAATAGTAATTGAGATATTTAGCGTGTAAACAAAAATATTATAATAATGGATCGTGATTGTTGAAATTTCATTGTTTTTTAGTGTTTTTATTATTATTTTATTTTATGATTTTATAGTTTACATTTATTCTATTTTATTTCAAGTTTATTTAGTTTATTTTAATTTTCATGTAATAACATAATAATTAAATATTTTTATATTAATTTATAACATTGAATAAAAGTCAGCCCCAAGGGATAGCTCAAATGGTCGAGTTCCCATTGCTAAGCACTTTCCCGGTCGGGAGGTCACGGGGTCAAATCTCCTCGACGACCTCAGGGTTAGGCCTGATATGGCCGACCGGCAGATCCTTTCGGGTGGAACTTCCCCGCTTCTCTACGTGGACGTTTTCGATTGGAACTGTCCCGCTTCTCTACGTGGACGTAGCGGCCACCTAGTGCCCATGAACCACATTGAAAAAAAAAAACAAAAAAAACAAAAAAAACAACAACAACATTGAATAAAAGTCCATTGACATTATTGAATGGGTGATTATAAAGAAATTACTGACAAAATCCATTATGAATCCATCAACTTTCATTCAATTTACCTTAGCCATAATCCTTTACCATAGCCCGAAATCATTAAAATCATAGAGAATTGATTTCAGAAGTATTGAATACATGTGCAAGTACCAATCACACTATTGAATTGGCCAGCTATAAAGAAATTATCCACCAATCCATTAAGTTTCATTCAATTTATAATATTCAAAATCCAATAAAATTACATAGAATTGATTTGAGAAATACTAAACACAAAGAGACAATGATCAAATTTAATTGAATATAAAATGTAAAAATAATATATGTATTTTTAAAGCTTTTCATTTTAGATAGTTCACATAAATATGTCTTTTTCTTATAGAAATGTCGCATAAATATATGTCTTTTTAATTGAAATTAAAATAAGCTCTTAAAATTTGATCAATGTTGAGTAAAAATATGATGTGGAATAAACGCTTGAGCTTGTCAGATATTCTCCATTACAAGAGCTTATAGTTGTCTGAAGTTGCCATGGTGCATTTGACTTGGCTATCACTGTGAGCAAGGACCTCCTAATTAATTCATACCCAATACATAATTATTCGAAATCCATCCATTCCAATCACAATGTCATAGAGGCTTCCAACAATATTGTTAAGTGGCTTCAGTAAGTAAGGTTAAAAATTGACATAATTATAATTTAACTTGTTAAATTTAAGGGATAGAATTTTTCAATAAGTTAAATTTATTTATACATTCAAAAATATAATTTAAATGACAAAACATTACCGTCTCATCAAGAATATAATCATGTTAATTCCAAAAAAAAAAGTGAAAATTCCCTAACCTTTGTATTTTATTCACACGGTACATCAAAATCTTTACACCTTCTAGATTAAGCTAATCCCATATCCATGAACCTTCTCCAACTAATCATAAGGTAATTTCATATATCTTGTATAATATAAAGTCAAAGCTTATAAGAGAGAATCTTTTTTGCCCTTTGTTGTTTTACTATATCAATTTTTTTTAATCTCTTCAACTAATCATAGGGTAATTTCCTATACCTTGTATAATACAAGGTCAAAGCTTTTCTCAACTTATAGGAGGTAATCTCTTTTGCCTTTTTTTTTACTTTATCAATTTGTCTTAATCTCCTAGTTTGTTGCTTTTACTTTGAGTCAATGCCTCTAATATCATTATTCTAGTGATCGGATAGTGATTGTGATTGAGATTTTGAATGTGGCCATACCTCAGTTATTCATTTAATAGTAATAATAATTGAGATATTGAGCGTGTAAAAAAAAAATACTATAATAATAAATTGTGATTGTTGAAATTTCAAGGTTTTTTTGTGTTTTTATTATTATTTTATTTTATAATTTTATAGTTTACATTTATTTTATTTTATTTCAAATATATTTAGTTTAGTTTAATTTTCATGTAATAACATAACAATTAAATATTTTATACTAATTTATAACATTGAATAAAAATCTATTAACATTATTGAATCTGTGATTATAAAAAAATTAGTAACAAAATCCATTATGAATCCATAACTATTCAATTTACTATACCCAAATAGTCGAAAATCATAAATTATTAAAATCATAAAGCATACTAATTATCATTAAAATCATAAAGCACACTATTGAATTAGTGAGTTATAAAAAAAAATTCCACTAATCCATTAAGTTTCATTCCATTTACAATAGTCAAAATCCAATAAAATTGGAGAGAATTGATTTGGGAAGTACTAAACACAAACAAACAATGATGAAACTTAATTGAATATGAAATGTAGAAATAATATATTTAATTTTTTAAAGTTATTTCATTATAAAAAGTTCACATAAATATATTTCCTTTTAATTAAAATTAAAATAAGCTCTTCAAATTTGATCACGGTTGAGTAAAAAAAATGATGTAGGAGCTTTGGAAGAAGCGAAATAAACGCTTGCGCTTGTCAGAGCTGATATTCTCCATTACAAGAGATTACCGTTGTCCGAAGTTGCCATGGTGCATTTGACTTGGCTCAGTGTGAGCAAGGACCCGCTATCACTGTGAGCAAGGACCTCCCAATTACTTCATACCGAACACATAACTATTCGAAATCCATCCATTCCAATCACAATGTCGTTGGAGCTAAGTTGGCGGTGTCAGATCTTGCTGTGTAACACTCATTGAACAACCCTGTCAAATCATATATGTAAGAAGGGCCGAGGATATCACTCTGAGTTTGAATGGCTTAGAATTACTTGACAGATGACCGACTAAAATTGAAAAATTACGTGGCACGTTGGTACAGTGTCAGTATTTCCCATAAGCTTTTTTTTAAAAACTCTGTCATGCCACACCATTGCAAGCTTTATTTACTATGGTATCTAGATATAAATGTGTGGGGGCAATATAGGTATACTCACTATTAAATTGAAACAAGTGCATTATTTAGTTCTGATTATATATTGCCTCAGTGCATTTATAGAGTATATATCTACCTCAGTACATTTTCTATCGGTTACAAGAGCTTAGTCGCAGTTATCCGAGGCTGCCATGGTGTATTTCACGTGGCTACTGCTATGAACAATAACCCCGTAATTAATTCATTGCCATATAATTATTCTATAACCTCTGATCTATCTAATTCCATATATTTAGTTGGAGGACATCAATTTAGTTGTAGCTTAAAATGGCGGCAAACAACTGCATTAATAACTGTAATTACTCATCTGGCCGTTTGGCCGTTAGATATTGTTAACCAATGTTCGAGTCCACTGATTTAATTATGCAGGAAGAGGTAATAGAGCCAGCGGTGAAAGGAACGAAGAATGTGATGGAGGCTTGCGCAGAAATGGCGGTGAAGCGCGTAGTCTTTACGTCTTCTATCGGTGCTGTTTACCTGGACCCTCACAGAAACCCATTCGCCATAGTCGATGAGGATTGCTGGAGCAATTTGGACTACTGCATACAGACCAGTGTATTTATTACTTTCTCTGGATTAATACACTACTCTCAATATATATAGAAATATCAAGTTGGATCGTATGGATTTGGGCTAACTCTATTACTTGGTTTTGTTCATTAATTGCAGAACTGGTATTGCTATGCAAAAACCTTGGCAGAGAAATCGGCATGGGAGCTTGCCATGAAATTGAATTTAGAGCTGGTAGTGGTGAATCCTGGGTGTCATGAGTCTCACGGTAAAAATTTTTCTTGGTAAAGAAATATTTACAGTTTCATAATGATTAATACATAATTGCGCGCTGACAAGATTAGCGGGTTTCGACATACCCACCCGGTTGACTGAGACTTGTAAAAGGCTACACACAGTTAACAGATCTACATTCATATTATTAGCACCCTTTGCATAATGGGTCAAATTAAAAGCCCGAGAAACGACAGTTCCATAGTCTGTACCCACCACCCATTGGGTTGACACGTAGTGCTCTATCATTTAAACACTTCAAGTTTATACAACTAATAGGGATTTTTATGTGGTTTCAATACATATGGATTTGGGCTCCTATTTACATTGCTTGAGCATTCAATGACCTGTCCCACCCGAGATACGTGGCGTGGCCAGCACCGAGCTGCCACCTCGGGATCCTTTGTGCATTGACGGCTATGAGACAACACCCCGCTGCCACCTCGGGATCCTTCGTGCATCGACGGCTATGAGACAGTCAGGTGATCCAACGGTTAGCATGGTTGCTTGCCGACCTACTCTATCCTTGGCGTGGTATTGGGGTCTCATTCCTTCGCGGAAAGCTCTGGAACCTACTCTGCCCTCCCCCTGGGCGAAGAGCTTGACCCTCACTGTGCCAGAAATTGAATGTCGAGAGCCTGCACCCAAGGCTACAACCTACTCCTACCACCAGGTTTCATCACTAGGTATTACCGCCCAGTTTTTTCCCTGCTCTAATTATTTGCTGTTTTTCAGTTATGGTTTTTGCGGGTACGCTTATCTTGTACAAGTTACATGTTTACAAGCCTAAATCATGGGTATGGCTTGCACGCAGGTACCCTTGCTCCGGCTAGCTGGTTGCAGGTGGCCTTGAACGGAGAAAGAGATGAGTTGTTGGTCATTCAGCTTCCTTGGGTATGAAGATATTTCATTTGCCAAGATTTGGAATTTAATTCTGTTTCTCGGTCTACATGCAACCATGCTTGAATGTAGTTATATCTTGCGAGAGCATACTTATTTGAGTGACCCTGCTTTGGGCCCTGATGATTCTGTTTTTCTTTTTTTTTTGATTAAAGTGGATGGGGCTTCGTCCCTCGTGGTTGCTCCTCTGAACCCCCCCTTGGTTACACAGGTTGTTTATTTATTGGACCTATAATGCGCTGTCGAAGTCTCACCCATGATCCTGGGCTTACTCTTCATTTTCGTAGCCTAGTTTTTTTGAATGAACTCTACATATATGCTCTCTATTTATTTGTCTTCCAAACTGGTTTCTGTACATGGACATTTGGTTGGAATTCTAATACGTGCTATGATTTCCATAAACGGTTGTTTGCTCAGATTCTTGGCTCGAACTGATTGTTATATATATATTCATTCTCCCTGAATTGATGGCACTGAATCAGTTGTTTTATGTATGACTATTGGTTCCGTTTCTGGTTTTTACATTTCAATTAACAATATATGTATGCCTCAAATATTTATCTGTATACATTCAATTGCTGGTTAATGGCTCCACCCGACACATTGTTCTCACAGTTAAGTTAGGCATAATCGTTTTCAGTTTATTTCTATCAAATGTATCTACAGTCTTCACTTACCCTGAACTTGTCTTTATTTGAGGGTTTTAAAGGCTAGACCCGAATCTTGCTACACCTGTAGTCCCACCCTGTAATAGTGCGGCCAGGACAAAACCCCATTCCAAGGTTCAACCTGGACCAGCATTTCCAGGGAGGTATATATGGAGTAACCCTCTGAACTGGTAAACCTTCTGAGTCTGATGTCCGAGATTTTTCTGGGTATGGAAATCTGTTATTCACTGTCATGTTTTTAGCAGGGATTGTTGAATCGGTGTCATTTTCCATCCACGGGTTTTACACTGTTCGTGTGCACAAATTTTCAATCCGACCAAACACACAAGTCTCAAACGTTCAGGGTTTCGAACCAAGGTTGTCCCATTAAGGGAACTAACCGGTCTTTCTTTTGGACACACAGGCACTTAGCCTCATATGGCTCATGACCAGGGTTTTATAACTTCCTACAGACTCCATTATTTCTGCTAGGCGTTACTCTAGGCCTTACTTGAGTTTGTATGCTAAGGGTGTTAATACGAAAGATATCACAGTTCTTCCTCTATGTCTTGTTGTCATTCTACACTTAAGAACAGTCCAACTACAGTTGATGACTATATCCGTTCTGTAGTACCCATCACATTACCTATCCTCATGAAGGTTCCAGGATTCACTACCACTATCTGTTTTCTTTTAAGAAAAAATAACAATTAAATATCAACAGGGAGTTACCTCGTTTATATAAAGAAGGGAACAATTAAGAGTCAACAGGGAAATACATCCTATCAGTCAACACATCTTTGGTGATAATAGCAAGTTCTGGTCTTTCCTACAGTAACTGCTAATTCTACTCAGTATGTTTACCTTCATCCAATATTCATGCAGAATTGCTTACAAGTATTTACTCACTTACCTGTACTGGTGTAACTTACGAATACTCTAGAAGCTGGGCCTCCACCACTTTCCCGCTTCCAGTATGCCACCCAACCTTGAGATTCGTCCTCCGGGACCAGAATCTCCCCCTAGCTCTCTTGCCGGGCCACTGCCCTCAGCAAGTCACTGCACCTTCGTGCTGGGCTATCTGGTCATCACCAGACTTAGCCTTTTCTTTTTGTGTGTTTTTCTTCCTTTGCATGTCCCAACAGCGCAGAACCCCCTTCCCTGCTTCCTTTCCTCCCCAAAAACCCCTGTTAGGAAAGCAGTTAGGGTATTTTGGGATACACACAACAACCACCTTCTTGGTAGTTGCCAGCTTTTCAAGAACATTTTTCTTTTTCATAATAAAACACAAGAAATATTGTTAAATCCAAACTGATAGTAATAGTCAATTCAGTTTACCATTTACTGTAGTAAAATAAAATATTTACATTTAACCTGGGGCATCACATCGTCCTGATGTCTTTCGGCCATGAACAACCCTGGATAAGCCTTTTTCATCAGTTCCTCGTCTTCCCAAGTGGCCTCGTCCGGTTCAAAGTGCTGCCACTGCACTTTAACTTGGATAATAGCTCGCTTTCGCAGCATTACTTCTATCCGATCTAGGATGTTCAGCAGTTCGACCAAGACCTCTCCTTCTAGTTTGACCTCCAACATGCAACATCCCAAGGCGGTTTTCTTTTAAAAGAGAAGCATTAGGATTAGTTAATCAGCGACCACTTCTCACCTGTATATCCTGCCATTTGATTATATGTTTGGGGTCATAAACATATTTCTTTAACAAGGAAACATGAAAAACGTTGTGGACCTGTATGTGACTGGGCAGAGCGAGCTGGTAAGCAACCGGCCCAACTCTTGCTAAGACCTGAAAGGGTCCACAAAATCGGGGTGCTAACTTGGCACACCCACTCCACTGTAACGTGCTTCTCTTTGCTCGAATTCTCACATATACATGGTCACCGACTTGATATTCCTTAAACTTCCTCTTCCGGTCTGCAAAACTTTTATGTCTATCCTGGGCTGCCTTTAAATTGACTCTCACTTCCTTAACTGTTTCCTCCATTTCCTTAAGCATGTCGGGTCCCAACATTAATCGGTCTTCTGGCCCACCCCAGCTTGCAGGTGTGCGACATTTCCGCCCATACAATACTTCAAATGGGCTCATCTATAAGGATGTATGGTAGCCATTATTATATGCCAACTCAACCAGCTGCAGATAATGGTTGTCGCATAACATATGCTCGTAACATGTCTTCTACCACTTGGTCCACCCGTTCAGTTTTCCTATCAGTTTGAGGGTGATAAGCTGTGCTGAAATTCAACTGAGTTCCTAATTCCCCGAACAGTGTTCTCCAAAAGGCCGAAGTAAATTTCACATCCCGGTTTGAGATTATTGTTTTAGGTAACCCATGCAGCTTAAATATATTCTGCATAAAGATATGGGCAATTTGTACAACTTTATAGGTTGATTGCACGGGTATAAAATGTGTCGATTTACTTAGTTTTTCCACCACTACCATGATGGAATCATTATTTTTCCTTGTTTTGGGCAAACCCGTTATGAAGTCCATGGAGATGGTCTCCCATTTCCATTCTGGAATGGGTAACGGTTGCAGTAACCCCGCAGGGTGTTGATGCTCTGCCTTGATCTGCTGGCATTCCAAACAACGTGCCAGGTATTCAACTGCATCTCTTTTCATACCTGGCCAATAGTACTCCTTCCGTAGGGAGGTAATCATTTTCTGATATCCTGGGTGACCAGCATAGTGGCTTTTATGAAATTCATCCAGCAGTAAGTTTTTAATGTTGTTTTGATTGGGTACATACAACCTTTTTTTGTAACACAACATTCCAGTATCATTTACTGAGTAACTTGACTGATTTCCTTGGCTGGTCAGCTGTTGTACTTGCTGTTTTATTTGCTGATATACCAAGTCCTGTTCTGCTGCTTTTTTAATCATCTCTTCAAAAGGGCTTTTCCATTCACTACAGGAAATTTCGTATAAACACTGTAATTTCCGACTTAACGCGTCTGCCACCCGATTCTCCTTCCCTTTCAAATGCTTGATCTCAAAATCAAAACTGCTTAGAAAATCCACCCACCGTGCTTGTCTGGCGTTTAAGGTGGGCTGGCTGAAATAATTAGTTAAACTGTGGTGATCTGTCAAGAGTAAGAATTTCCTACCCATAAGGTAATGTTGCCACATTTTTAAGGCGTGAATAATGGCTGCCAATTCCAGATCATAAGCAGAATATTTCTGCTCATGTTCTTTCAATTTCCTGGACTCATAGGTGATTACCTTCCCTTCCTGCATCAGCACGCCTCCTACACCTTCTTTGCTTGCGTCAGTGCACACTACATATTCTTTGTTGGGGTCAGCGATATTTAGAATGGGTGGAGTGGTGAGCAAGTGCTTAAGTTGCTCAAAACTTTTTTGACATTCCGGGGTCCACCTAAAAGTTCTTCCTTTTTTCTGTAAGGAGGTGATAGGGTAGGCTACTCTAGAGAATCCTTCTACAAATCATATGTAATATTCGGCTAATCCCATGAAAGATTGGATGTCTACCACATACCTAGGTACAGGCCATTCCATTATGGTCTTTATCTTCTCAGGGTCCATTGCGATTCCTTGTTTCGTGATTATATGCCCCAAATACTGTATTTTCTCCTTAAAGAAGTCACATTTACTAAACTTGGCATAAAATTGGTGTTCCCGAAGGGTTTGCAGCACTAGCTTGAGGTGCTCCTTACGTTCCTCCATCGTGCAAGATTGTATCAGTATATCATCAATAAAGATCAGTACAAATCTATCTAAATATTGATGAAATATGCTATTCATTAAACACATAAAGGTCGCCGGGGCATTAGTTAACCCAAAGAGTAACACCACAAATTCGTAATGCCCATACCTGGTTCTAAACGCAGTCTTAGCTATGTCTTTTTCCTTAATATGAATTTGGTGATAACCAGATCGCAGATTGATTTTGGAAAATACTATTGCCCCCTTTACTTGATCAAAAAGTTCGTCGATCTGGGGTAAGGGATACTTGTTCTTGATGGTTAACTTATTCAACTGATGGTAATCTATGCACATTCGAAGGGTGCCGTCCTTTTTCTTGACAAACAATACTGGTGCTCCCCACGGGGACACACTAGGACGAATGTAATTTTTGTCCAGCAGTTCCTGTAACTGCATTTTTAACTCTGTCAACTCAGGTGTACTCATTCGGTAGGGGGCTCGGGATACCAGTGATGCCCTTGGTATCAATTCAATAGTAAAGTCTATATCCCTCTTAGGTGGCAGTCCGAGAATTTCCTTAGGAAACACATCAACAAATTCTTGTATTACAAGGATGTTGTCCAAAGTGGTTGTTTTATCTTTCGAATCAGCATAGCCTACTTGGATGGCATAAATCTGAAACCCCTTCCTAATGCACTTAGCTAACTGAGAAGCAGTTATTGGCTGAACCTGCATAGGCCGTTTAATCCCTTGTATTTCTTGCCTGGCCCCCAGCTCATCCCTATAGTAAATAGTCTTTGTTTTGCAGTTGACTAGGGACCAATGTCTTTCCAGCCAGTCCATACCAATAAGAACATCATAAGAACCAAGGGGAAGTACATTCAAATCTGCCCTTATTGACTGTCCTGCTATTTTTAAGGGGCAGTTATCGACCTTAGCCTGGACTCTTCGCTTTGCCCCTGTAGCCAACTGTACTAACCATGGGTTCCTAAACTTAACTGTTTGCAATTTACATTGCTCCACAATCTTAGGACTAATGTAACTTAATGTGGCTCCTGGATCAATTAAAACAGTGACAGTAAGGTCTGAAAGTTTACCTTCAAATTCCACCATGCTCGGCTGGTACTCCGCCTGACGATCCTCCAGGGCCGCATTAATCCTTGGCAAACTACGTCCCACGTCACTGACTATTGATGCTTCGTGGATCTGGGAAATCTATTCAGCTCCTTTCCACTGTGGGCAGTTTTTGACGTAATGAGGCCCACCGCAACCCCAACACTGCACCGGGGGCCTTGCTGTCCCTTCGCTGTCAAATTTTCCAGATGGTTCGCTGACTCTTGACTCACCAGTGGGTTTTGATCTGAGGGGGTTTTTCTGTGAATTCCTGCTGGCTTGCCCTTTGGCCAGGCCCTTACTACCTCCACCACGGTTACCTTTATTATTTCCAGCCAATTTGTTGTTTCTCCTGTCAGCCCACCTCTTACCCAGGACCTCTCCCTTTTGCTTACTTTGCTTGTAACAAATTATGGCTTTGCGTATTACTTTGTCCATTGTTTTCGGATTGTCAAACTCAATCCGTTTCCTCATATTCGAGGGCAAACTGCTAACAAACCTCTGTACTTTAGCCTTCTCCTCCTTGATATAGGGTACATAACGAAGTAATGATGTAAACCATGTAATAAATTCATCCATGGTTTGCTGCCCCAAATGCAAGTGATGGAATTCCATTGCCTTTTCATCATAGAAACGCTCCGTCAGGTACCTTTCCTTAAAATATTTCTGGAATTCGTCCCAAGTAACATTCTGCTCACTTACTCCTTTGACAATTTTAACTTCCTCCCACCATAATGTGGCCTTCTCTTGTAGCTGGAAAATGGCTAATCGGGCCTTGAGGTTGTGATCGTATTCGTACAACTGGAAATATTTGTTCATGTTAATCAACCATGCCTTGGCTACTTCCTATTGTTCTCCATCAAAGTGTGGCGGTTTAATCTTACAGAATTCTCCTTGCAACTCTATTCGTTGCCTCTTTGATGTCTGCTGCTCGGAAGCATTACCAGATCGTTCTGCTCGCTCTACATCCCTTTCCCCCAACTCCTCTGGTTCTGTGTGGTGGGTTTTCTCTTCTGACACTCCTTGATACTCAGCAATGGGATTCAGCGGTTGCTGATTCTGCTTGTCTGATAGGCTCTTTAAAATCCTTTCTCGCTCCATGGTCAATCTAGTGTTATCCTCCCACAAACAGGCCATTTCGTTTTTCAGTTCCTGTACTGTCTCTAATATTGCCAAATTCGTGCTGCGGGTCTCCTCCCCAAGCTGTACCCATAATTCTGGGTTACCTCCAGGGTCTGTTGCAGGTCCCTGGCCTACTACAAACCTGTGGGGAGCACTGCTCGTCCTTCGCATGTTAGCTGTCTTCTGGTTCCCCCTGCTCTTTGCCTGAGAATAGCACCAGAAAGAGGATTAACATATTAACTGTTTCCTTCAGATATAAGAAGAGTTGCAGTTGCGAAACATATAATAATTGACTTGTCTCTTTAGTTTCTAATGTTTATCCCAGAAGCCACAGTTGTTGAACCCTGGGCTCTGATACCAATTGTCATGAATCCCACGGTAAAAAATTTTTTTGGTAAAGAAATATTTATAGTTTCATAATGATTAATACATAATTGTGCGCTGACAAGATTAGCAGGTTTTGACATATCCACTCGGTTGACTGAGACTTGTAAAAGGATTCACACAGTTAATAGATCTACATTCATATTATGCGCACCCTTTGCATAATGGGTCAAATTAAAAGCCCGAGAAACGACAGTTCCATAGTCTGTACCCACCACCCATTGGGTTGACACGTAGTGCTTTATCATTTAAATACTTCAAGTGTATGCAACTAACAGTACATGGAATTTTATGTGGTTTCAATACATATGGATTTGGGCGGCTATTTGCATTGCTTGAGCATTTACTGACCTGTCCCACCCCGGATACATGGTGTGCACAGCACCCAGCTGCCACCTCGGGATCCTTTATGCATCAACGGCTATGAGACAGCACCTAGCTGTCACCTCGTGATCCTTCGTGCATCGACGACTATGAGACAGTGAGATGATCCAACGGTTAGCATGGTTGCTCGTCGACCTACTCTATCCTTGGTGCGGTATTGGGGTCTCATTCCTTGGCGGAAAGCTTTGGAACCTAGTCTGCCCTCCGCCTGGGCGGAGAGCTTGACCCTCATTGTGCCAGAAATTGAATGTCAAGAGCCTGCGCCCAAGGCTACAACCTACTCCTACCACCAGGTTTCATCACCAGGTATTACCGCCCAGTTCTTTCCCTGCTCTAATTATTTGCCGTTTTCCAGTTATGGTTTTTGCGGGTACGCTTATCTTGTACAGGTTAGATGTTTACAAGCCTAGATCATGGGTATGGCTTGCACGCAAGTACCCTTGCTTCGGTTAGCTGGGTTGCAGGTGGCCTTGAATGGAGAAAGAGATGAGATGTTGGTCATTCAGCTTCCTCAGGTATGAAGATATTTCATTTGCCAAGATTTCGAATTTGATTATGTTTCTCGGTCTACAGGCCACCGTGCTTGAATGTAGTTACAACTTGCGAGAGCATACTTATTTGAGTGCCCCTTCTTTGGACCCTCATGTTTCTGTTTTTCTTTTTTTTTTAATTAAAGCATATGGGGCTTCATCCCTCGGGGTTGCTCCTCTGAACCCCCCCTTGGTTACATAGGTTGTTTATTTACTGGACCTATAATGGGCTGTCGAAGTCTCACCCATGATCCTGGGCTTACTCTTCATTTTCGTAGCCTAGTTTTTTTGAATGAACTGTACATATATGCTCTCTATTTATTTGTCTTCCAAACTGGTTTCTGTACATGGACATTTGGTTGGAATTCTAATACGTGCTATGATTTCCATAAACAGTTGTTTGCTCAGATTCTTGGCTCGAACTGAATGTTATATATATATATATATATTCCTTCTCCCTGAATTGATGGCGCTGAATCAACTATTTTATGTATGACTATGGGTTGTGTTTCTGGTTTTTACATTTCAATTAACAATATATGTATGCCTCAAATATTTATCTGTATACATATTCAATTGCTGGTTAATGGCTCCACCCGACACATTGTTCTCATAGTTAAGTTAGGCATAATCATTTTCAGTGTATTTCTATCAAATGTATCTACAGTCTTCACTTACCCTAAACTTGTCTTTATTTGAGGGTTTTAAAGGCTAGACCCGAATCTTGCTATGCCCGTAGTCCCACCCTGTAATAGTGCGGCTAGGACAAAACCCCATTCCAAGGTTCAACCTGGACCAGCATTTCCAGGGAGGTATATACGGAGTAACCCTCTAAACTAGTAAACCTTCTGAGTCTGATGTCTGGGATTTTTCCGGGTGTGGAAATCTGTTATTCATTATCATGCTTTTAGCAGGGATTGTTGAATCGGTGTCATTTTCCATCCGCAGGTTTTACACTGTCAATGTGCACAAATTTTCAATCCGACCAAACACACAAGTCTCAAACGTTCAGGGTTTCGAACCAAGGTTGTCCCGTTAAGGGAACTAACCAGTCTTTCTTTTGGACACACAGGCACTTAGCCTCATACGGCTCATGACCAAGGTTTTATAACTTCCTACAGATTCCATTATTTCTGCTAGTCGTTACTCTAGGCCTTACTTGAGTTTGTATGCTAAGGGTGTTAATCCGAAAGATATCACAGTTCTTCCTCCCTGTCCTATTGTCATTCTACACTTAAGAACAGTCCAACTACAGTTGATGACTATATCCGTTCTGTAGTACCCATCGCATTACCTATCCTCATGAAGGTTCCAGGATTCGCTACCACTATCTATTTTCTTTTAAGAAAAAATAACAATTAAATATCAACAGGGAATTACCTTGTTTATATAAAGAAGGGAACAATTAAGAGTCAACAGGGAAATGCATCCTATCGGTCAACACATCTTTGGTGACAATAGCAAGTTTTGGTCTTTCCTACAGTAACTGCTAATTTTACTCAGTACATTTAACTTCATCCAATATTCATGTAGAATTGCTTACAACTATTTACTCACTTACATGTACTGGTGTAACTTACGAATACTCCAGAAGCTGAGCCTCCGCCGCTTTCCCGCTTCCAGTATGCCACCCAACTTTGAGATTCATCCTCCACAACTATTTACTCACTTACCTGTACCGGTGTAACTTACGAATACTCCAGATGCTGGGCCTCCACCGCTTTCCTGCTTCCAATATGCCACCCAACCTTGAGATTTATCCTCTGGGACCAGAATCCCCCCCCTAGCTCTCTCGCCGGGCCACTGCCTTAGCAAGTCACTGCAGCTTCATACTGGGCTATCTGGTCATCACCAGACTTAGCCTTTTCTTTTTGTGTGTTTTTCTTCCTCCGCCTATCCCAACAGCACAGAACCCCCTTTCTTGCTTCCTTTCTTTCTCAAAAACCCACGTTAGGAACGCAGTTAGGGTATTTTGGGATACACACAACAACCACCTTCTTGGTAGTTGCCAACTTTTCAGGAACATTTTTCTTTTTCATAATAAAATACAAGAAATATTATTAAATCCAAACTGATAGTAACAGTCAATTCAGTATACCATTTAATGTAGTAAAATAAAATATTTACATTTAATCTGGGCATCCCACTAGGTTAGTTTTAGGTCTGAAATTGCGGTCCACCATGGACGCTCGCACTGCTCATATTATGAAATATTTGACAGGTGGGCAATGCTTTCTATAATAGTTTAGCCGATTACTGATTTAATAGTAGAATTGACGGATCTATGACTATGATTGGATCGATGGTCAGGGTCAGCGAAGACATATGCGAACTTAACACAGGTATATGTGGATGTGAGGGACGTTGCAGAGGCTCACATTTTAGTGTATGAAACGCCCTCGGCCAACGGCCACAGATATGTGTGTGGAGAATGCAACATCCACCGAGGAGACCTCGTCGGCATGTTGGCCAAACTGTGCCCACGCTCGCCCCTCCCTACCGAGTACACACCACAGCAATCTTACATAATATATTTTAATATATTTATGTTCAAATTAAATATACATATCTGGAAACATGTTTATAACGAATCAAACAAAATATAGTGTAATCCTGTGCACCATCATGCATGCAGGTGTTCAGACCAGATAAATCCAAGGAAGCAGCCATACCAGTTTTCCAATCAGAAGCTAAAGGATTTAAATTTCTCGTTTACACCTATGATCAAGACTTTAGCTGACACCGTTGAAAGCTTACACAAAGATGGGTTACTTCAACGCCATCTTTCAGGGTGGGATGACATGGATGACAACCCCTCGCTGTTTTCTAGGATCTGATAAAATAGAGAGAATGATACTAGTCAACTCAATCATGTAATTGTTAATACATATCCACTTTCTCTATATTGCTGCCTGCACGTAGATGCTCAGTAGGATGATTTGAATTATTACTTCTTTGTCACGGTAGTTTTTAATGTTTCAACGCAACCTGCATCGTGCTATTAAGCTCATGGTTAATGGAGATATCAATTCAGCAATTGAGATGGTATTTTTTAAGTTTGATTATGTTAATACCCTGCCATAATGTTGAAGATTTGTATGCCCAATATCTTTTTATTTTTGATTACATATTTATGTTAATATCTTGCCATTGCCATTTGTTGAAGGCCTTATCTATTAATCCACCTCAAGCATATTGAAAATTTACGATCTATGTCAATTTATGAAAATCATATTCATATTGAAAATTTATCTATACCAGTTAAAATGCAAATGCATCTCACACAGATTTCTAAAATTGAAGGAAATTTTTGCATCTCTAGGGATTTGATTTCTAGAACGGAAAGATTTGTACCTATAGGGATTTGCTTCCTATGTTCATGATAGATCCATTATTACACGGATCTAAGCTGGTTTTAGTTGAGGGCAACAATGTCACATTTTTATATTATCAATTATTGTGTATATGTTTGAGATTAATTTCAAAATTCACATTATGTTGTCATTATCACATTTTTAGATTATCAATTATTATGTATATGTTTGAGATTAACTTAAAAATTCACATTATGTTTTTTTTCATGGCACGACCATATCAACCTTCAATGGTTTGTATATTTGGAAGCTTTGAATGGTTTATGTGTTTATGTGTCTTGATTTGGATGGTAATGTTTGTGAATGTTGGAGGAGGATCCATACTACAGGTTTGACATTGCAGGTCTACTTCATTTAATTTTAGGTATCACAACTTCTCACAACTAATTAATTATAGTGTCCCTCTAAGTATTACTAAATATATCTTGAAGAGTAGTTTTAATAATTTGTTGCTTCAATATTACTCTTGAAATGATTTGTTTCTTTTCTATCTTTTGAGTAATTTATTTCCCAAGGAAAATTTTGATTTGTTTTGAATGTTTATAAATATATATTTTCCTACTATAAATATTTTGATTACAATGTTGTATGCAATTTTCTATTAGTATTTTAAATATATGTAATTATCTATTAGTAATTAGTTGGTTATGAAGAAGGGAGACGTTCTTGTCAAGGATTTGAGGAATATTTTGATTTGTTTTGAATGTTTATAAATATATCTTTTCCTCTTATTTATAAATATTTTGAATACATTGTTGTATGCAATTCTCTATTAGTAATTTTGAATATATGTATTATCTATTAGTAATTAGCTGGTTATAAAGAAGGGAGACGATCTTGTCAAGGATTTGAGGAAAATTTTTATTTGTTTTGCATGTTTATAAATATATCTTTTCCTCTTATTTATAAATATTTTGAATACATTGCTGTATGCAATTTTCTATTAGTAATTTTGAATATATGTAATTATCTATTAGTAATTAGTTGGTTATGAAGAAGGGAGACGATCATAATTTGCAAGTTGCACGAGGATTGATTCTACACATTTATTTCATTTAGTTATAGGTATCATAACTTTTGATAACTAATTAATTTTTAATAGTGTCCTTCTAGGTATTATTAAATATATCTTAAAAATATATATTTTAATAATATACACTTCAAAGATTAATAACATCTAATGCAAGCAATCAAATATGAATAGAAAACAACATGTACACTAAAATCAATGCATCTAGGGGAAACAACCAAATGTGATTAGAAATCTACATCTACACTGATATCAATGCATCTAGTGCAAGCAATCAAATATAATAAGAAATCAACATCTACACTGTAATCAACTCATCTATTGCAAACAATCAAATAGGATTAGAAATAATCATCTATATGGAAATCAAACATCTATTGCAAACAATCAAATAGGATTAGAAATAATCATCTATATGGAAAGCAATGCATCTAGTGCAAGAAATATTCTTCTCACTCTGCCCACTCCATCTAATTTAGAGCCTCAATATTAACAATATTTAGTCCAGCTAATAAAATCAATCAAATAAGATTAGAGAGAAAAATCTACACTGAAATAAATTCATCTAATACAAGTAATCAAATAAGATTAGAAATCAACATCTACACTAAAATCAATGCATCTAGCACAAGCAATAAATTATAATTAGAAATCAACATCTACACTGAAATCAATACATCTAGTGCAACTAATCAAATATGATTAGAAATCACCGTCTACACTAAAATCAATGCATCTAGAGCACACAATCAAATAGGATTACAAATCAACATCTACACTGAAATCAATGCATCTAGTGCAAGCAATCAAATAGGATTAGAAATCATCTAGACTGAAATCAATGGATCTAGGATATGAAATCTTTTTCCGTCTCTCCCCACTCCATCTATATCTATATCTTCATCCATATCTCCTTCTTTGTCTCTCTATCTCACTTGTTCAAATACACACACACACTCTCTCTCTCACTCTCTCTCTTCTTCCTTCTCTTCGCTTCCCATCTATATCTCTATCTCCCTCCGCCGCTCCTTTGTATCTTTATATCACCCCCAAAACATACACTCTTTCTCGATATCTATGTACCTCTCCCTCTCCCTCTCTCTTCCCCTCCTCTCCCTCTCTCCCTCTTTTATCTCTCTTCCTGAACTCCTCTCTCCCCCTCTCTATCTCCCCTATTAATCCCTCTCTCTCCCTCCAACTCCATCTCTCTCCTTTTATCTTCCCCCTCCTCTCTCTCTCTTCGCCCTCCATCTCTATCACTATCTCCCTCCCTCTCTCCTTCTCTTCCCCCTTCGTTCCATATCTCCTTCTTTATCTATCTATACCCCAAAACATACACAATCTCTCTCCATCTCTCCCTTGTCACTCCCTCTCTTTCTCTCTCCACTTTTATCTCTCTATGACTTTCTTCTTCACTCCATTCCTCTCTCTCTCTCTCTCTCTCTCCACTTTTCTCTCTTTATGTCCTTCTTCACTCCCTCTCTCTTTGTCCAACTCTATCTCTATGTCCCTTCCTCTCTCCTCTCTCTCAAGCCCTCCCTCTATTCCTCCCCTCTCACCCTTTCTCTCATACCTCCCCATCTCTCCCCATCTCTCTTTCTATTTCTCAACCTTGCCATTATCTCCCTCTCTCTCCTCCTCTCTCTCCCCCTCCATCTTTATGTTTCCCTCTCTCACACCTCCCTCTCTCTTTCTTCATTTCTCCTCTCCCCTCTCCTTCATTTTATCTTCATCTCTCCCTTGTCACTCTCTCTATTTCTCCACCTCTATTGCTCTATATCTTTATTCTTCCCTCCATATATATCTAGAGTTAATATATATCATGATATATTAATATATATTATAATATAACAAATAGAATGTTATATTAAATTTAATATTGTATTAATCCAAATTTATTAAATTCAATAATATTAAGATTATAATATATTAATATTAATATTAATATTTTAATATCAATATTAGATTTAGTGATTTTTTTTTAAATAAAATTTATAATAAAACTACATCAAACTAATATTTTCAAATATTACAAATTTGATGTGGACATATTTATGTTTTTAAAGATTTTAATATATTATAATCATTTTACAAATATTAAAAAAGATTATAGGGGGATTTTTGATTCTTTGCATTGAATTATCTAATTCTTTGATTTAATAAATGATATTGGCTTTAGTAAAGAGTAAAAATGTTTAACATTTTACCTAATTTGGAATTTCAATGTGGTAAATTTTTTTGTTAAAGGTAAATTTATGATCAATTCAAAAGAACTATTAAAGGCATGAGAATTTATTATCTGTTCAAATTATATATAATAATACATAGTTATATTTTAATAATTAATCTTAGTCTATGAATAAGATTAAAAATTTATACATAATCTAAAAATTCAAGCTATATATAATTTAAGTTGATGTTTTGGACGACATTAGCTAAAATTATTTTTATTATTCCCTTATGATGTGACATACTTACACATTGGGGTCATCACGGTCATATTGGGTTGTAGAATGAGCGCCTCTCATTGCAATAAATTGAATCAAAAATACTTTTTTTGGGAAAGGGAAACCAAACAACACTTATATGTTTTAAATATATATAATTAGCACAACCATATTAGTAAATATGGTTGATATAATTTGTGGATTGACATTATTTTCATATGCCAATTGGTGTATAAATGGAGAAAAATGTCATGGATCACATTATATTAATCGCATTTATTAATGTGGGTTGATGTTTGAGTGGATTCATTGGCCATGGTTGACCATGGTTGGAGAGGGTTATTGAGTTTGATCATGATTGACAAGGTTGACAAATGTTGAAAAAAGTTCACTAAAAGTTTACCATGGTCCACTATTAATATAACAATGTATCAAGTTACATCAATCTAACAATGTTATATTAATGTTGACCATTAATAAATTGTTACATTAATATTGACCATAGTTAATTATTACAAACTATGGTTAACACACTAAAAAACCCTTTTAAGAATTTTTGTAAAATAAAATAAATCTTTTATTTTAAACCATTATTTTTTTAATTATTTTAAATTAAACCTAAAATTATTTTAATTTTCTTAATATAAAATTTAAGACAAGAAGAGGTCTCTGGTGAAATTGAAGACAAAGGGAGAGGAATTCTCGACAAAATTTAAAACAAAAGGAACTCTCTGCCGCACATAGCTAGCTCGGCCACTCTCTATTTCAGATAGCTAGCTCGGCCGCAGGTAATTACTCTTGTGGCCGTTAGATATTGTTAACTAATGATATAGTCTACTGACTGGCTTACGTCCGTACGTGATGATGTAATTATATTCACGAAGAGGTAATAGATCCAGCGGTGAAAGGAACGAATAATGTGATGGAGGCTTGCGCAGAAATGGATTTAAATTTCTCATTTACACGTATGAACAAGTGTTTAGCTGACACCGTCGAAATCTTACGCAAAAAAGGGTTTCTTCAACGTCATCTTTTAAGGTGGGATGACATGGTTGGCAGCGACTCGCTGTTGCCTAGAATCTGATAAAGAGAATGGTACAAGTCAAGTCAATAATGTAATCGTCAATACACGTCAATTTTCTCTATATTGCTGCATGCACTTAGGTGATCAGTAGGATGTTTTGAATTATTACTTCTGTCACAGTATTTTTTAAGGTTCCAACGCAACCTGCATCGTGCTATTAAGCTCATGGTTAATGGAGATATTAACTCCGTGTCACAGTAGTTTTTAATGTTTCAAAGCAACCTGCATCATGCTATTAAGCTCATCGTTAATGGAGATATCAATTCAGGAATTGAGATAGTATTTTTTAAGATTGATTAAATATGTATGTTAATACCCTGCCATAACGTTGAATATTTTTATGGCCAATATCTATTTTATAAGGTTGATTAAATATCTATGTTAATGCCCGGCCATAACGTTGAATATTAAAATGTCCAATATCTTTTTATTTTTATTAGATATTTATGTTAATATCTTGCCATTGCCATTTATTGAAGGCCCTTTTATTAATCCACCTCATGCATATTGAAATTTTACGATCTATGTTAATTCAAATTAATCATATTGAAAATTTAGGATCTATTTATATTTATAAATTGAATCAAAAACTTTTTTTAAAGGAAACCTAAAAGAAGCACTTATTAGGATTTTTTAATATATGGTTTTTATTAGAGAATCTATGTATTTTTTAAATATATATAATTAATATAATTATATTAGTAAATATGTTTGATATAAGTTGTGGAGTGACATTATTTTTATATGTCAATGGGTGTATAAAAGGTGGAAAATGTATATCAACCACATTTATTAATATGGTTGTTCTAGTTGATGGCTAATATTTGTTGGGTGGATTAGTTGGTCATGGTTGACCATGGTTGGAGAGAGTTGATGAGTTTGATCATGGTTGGAGAGAGTTAATGAGTTTGATTATGGTTGACGATGTTGACAAATGTTGAAAATGGTTGATTGAGGGTTGACCATGGTCGGCCATTAATATAACAATTTATTAATGTTACATCAATCTAATATTAATGTTGACCGTTGATACATTGTTACATTAATATCGCCCATGGTTGACCATTATGAACCATGGCTAACACACTACTACAAGGAGGAGCCTTTTAAGACAAAATAAATCTTTTGCGTTAAAGAGTTAGTTTTTTTATTTTAATTATTTTAAATTAAAACCTAAAATTATTTTAATTTCCTTAATATAAAATTTAAGTCAAGAGGAAGTCTTGACAAAATTTAACACAAAAGGAACTCTCCTCCATAGATAGATAGCTCGACCACTTATTCATTTACTGCTCATTAATGGAAACATGTAGCACTCCACTCACCATTTTCCCATTAATTTCCTATTTTGAGATTTAACAATAAGTCTCATGGGCCTGCCTCTAGTTCAACCATTTCATAGAGAAGCAGGGTGAATCGAAACCATCATAAGTAGACTTAATTTTTCTTCTGCAGGGGTGAGGTTTTTGCATTGTAGTGACTTAGACCACATATTGATTGCCACTATAGTCAATGATATAATATAGTTATATTTCTTGTAAATTTTCATTGAAATAATGGCGATTTGTCTAACATAATTTGTTTATTTTCATTCATTTAAGTATAGGGGCAAAACATATTTTTGAAGCAGAAAATTGCGCAACCTACAAAGACGATTGAGTAGATATTGTTGGTCCTAAGGTGAGAAACAATTAAGCAAATAATTTCGAAGTCCATTATTTATATCTCCATAATAAGCACTAATGACATTGACTTCTACCTGTGCAATGTTTGTGGTTTTCCTACATTCCTTATGCCATGGGAATTCAACCAATTTCTCATCGATGCCATAAACACACAAGTAGAGGTCATTTATCCTAAAAATCTTTGGGTTTAGGGTTTAAGGTGTGTGGAATTCAATTCTTCTCCTAATCTAGGGTTTCTTGACAATACCAATAATAATCATTTCAGTCTTGTTGAGTTGAATGAAAATTTGTGTGTATTTATGATTCGTGCTGAATTGAATTATAATTTGGGTATATTTATGATTGTGCAACATATGTATAATGATAATGCAACAAAGTTTATTTAAGTGGGATTAGGGCCTCTTGGATGTGCCACATTTCTTTTGGGAGTGTCACAACACCAAATGGGAATGTGTTGAGGAAATAAATAACATTGTGATGGAGTATAATTTTTCTTTCAGGTATAATTTGGATTATGTGGGAAACATACTTGTAATTGGTTCTTTATAAAATAAGAATGTATATATAACTATTTTGCCTCACTTTGAACTATCAAAAGTAGCTAGTCCAAATTGTTTGCCTGTAGTATGAATCTATACTAGCTTATTGTGAAAACTGAAAACTTTATTTCCGTTTCTTATTCTTGCTTTTGCAAGTAAAAGGCCTCCAACAACAGATCACTTACAACAAGAAAACTACTCCACATTGACTACATTGTCACTATATTTAACCATAATGCTTCCTTTTCCTTTCCACTTGCGACTATGTATGGAATCAATAGTTGTGTGGCTAAAGCATGTTGTTTTCATCTTAATAGAAAAACCAAATGTCTATTTATGAAACATGTTGATCATATGGATGCCTAAAATAGCCCTTATGAAGTGACCCTTAAGCTTGTTTTCAAATTCAAGAGGCAAGCAAAGAACCACACAACTATTCTTTATCATTTCTGTTGGTGAGAAAATTATTCTTCATCAAATACTTGAAATTAGAGACAAGTTCAATGCTTTTCTTGGGCACTAGACAACTATTCCTTGTCAGTTTTGCAAGAGGGAAATTTTTCCCTCATAAAATGGCTGAAATTAGAGACAAGTATAATCCTTTTCTTAGGCACTAACCTCATAGACATGTATGGAAAATGCACGGTATCAAATATTGCACATGATGTGTATGAAAGAGTGTAAGAGGTGTCACACCATGGAATGCCATGTTTTACAAGAATGCATTGAATGGTCCCCCCAATAAGGCCCTATATTTATTAAAAAATTACATAGCATTTTATGAAGGCCCCTCACACCAATTATCCTTTTGGTGTTGTGTTTAATTTTTTGTAGCAATCAAATAACGATATGCAACCACATTCATCTCAAACAATGTTACCTTACCTCTATAGCTTTATGTTCAAAGACAAGAGTTTCCTATCTCACATGTGCACTACACCCAAAAGCTCATAAAAGAGGATCTAAGCCTATGTGCAACATAAATTCCATGATCACTATCAAAGTATTTGAGAGAAGCTTCACTAATGCTAGCTAGAGCACTTGAGCAGATTGTAGATTATACATTAACAACTTGGAGATTCCCTCGATTTACTAATATTTTTGTAATAGCTACATCTATCTCAACCCTAGAATAGTGGAATCCAACCACAATGACATGAATAGGAGATCACTTTTTCAAAAAAAACAATTACTCCAAGGATATAGAGGATTTTATTTTAGCCTTAAAAGACAAAACTCTCATGTGGGGCATGCTAAGGAGTCCTCTATCACAAGATGTGATCAACATTGTCCCCTTACACAAGTTTTACAAAGTAGTGCAAAATTACTAGCGCCTTGTTTTTTAATTTTTAATTTTAGTTGTATCAAAATTGATTTAATTTAGCAAGGGTTGAAGGAAAGAGGAGTCAATAATTTACAATTAAAGAAATTTTAAAATTTCAAGTGTTTCTACATTGCTTAATAACAGTTCAGATTACACAGGAATTTCTTTTCTAAAAGAGAGAGCTCATTACAGGCTTCTCTAGATGTATTCAAAGTCAAAGATAAATTGGATCAACTTGTTTCTTAGTTAGATGATAATGCTTGCTCTAATTTTCTAGCACTACTCACTGAAGTGGGGTTCTAAGACATTTATTTAAGACAAAATTAGGATTTTGTCTTAAAATTATAATTTTCCCTTAACCATTTATTATATTTTTAATTATTTTAATTTTAAATTAAAATCTCTCAAGGGTTTTTCGATGTAAAACACTTGCACACTTCTCAAACATATTGTAACCCACCCCACCACATCACCAAGTGAGGTGTCTTTGACATATCAAATTTCTCTATTCTTGGTAGAAAAATGGGATAATTTGTTTTCATATATATATATATATATATATATATATATATATATATATATATATGAACATAATGATAGAATTCATCAAAAAAGTTGAATGCAAACTAAACCTATCATTATCGAACCCGAAGCATGTGACTCAAGCATTAGTGATCCTTCCATGGCACCAATCATTAGGTGTGAAACCAAAATAACATGTTTGGTCCCTGGATTGAACAAGGAAAACTTCAAAGCATGTGAGTAATTGTGGGGATGGTATGGATGATCTCTTCCTATTGTCCTTGTGTGACTTCAAAGCTAGTATATGACACAAACTCTACACATTGATATTTGAGGGAATATGTCTACAACTAGTATAAAATACAAATTCCATACACCACTTTTCTATTTACATATGAAAGGAATCATTAGTAAATGAAGGAAGGGAGGATATTGTAAAGGTATGATGAGACACTTACATGGTTTTTTGAAATGGGGTTTGTTATTTCAAAATATAGCACTTTAGTGCAAAGCCTCACTAAGTATTCTAGATAAAGGGAAACAATCGGATAAGATGAAAAATATTGTGCCTTAGTGCAAAGACTCACTTTATAGTCTAGATCAAGCACAATAGGGACAACATCAGTATCCACAAAATGCCTCTACCAATTTAGCAAGTTAGAAAGATGGAGTTAGCTACTAACTCTAACTTTGACTTCAATGATTGATAAGTTGACTCAACTTGTTTTCTCACTGAGGTGAGATAAACATTGAATCATCTTGTTTCCTAATCAGGCTAGTCAGAATTCATTGATTTTGAGTGACTTGGATGATTTTTATTACATTTCTTGGGATACAAGCAGAGCAGTCCATTGAGTGAAGGAACAATTGATATTAAGAAAGTGATACACCGAGAAAGAAATTAACCAAAGTTGTGGATTTTACAAGCTTCTCTTTCTCTTCTTATTACCTAGTTAGCTCAATCTCTACCTACTCATTAAGGTTATGGGAAATGCACATAGAAATGATTTTAGGTTACTATAAATGCATACTAGAGGAGCTTGAAATGTTTTTCATTGTTACAGACATTGAAATGGAATAGACATGTGGGGGATACAACCCTGATATGTTTAAGGCCATATCAAATTATGTAAATGGGATTCTAGGGCTGGAGGGTTATTTTAGGACTCCAAAGAATTATTTTTCAGCATCCGATGATTTAGGAAATGCATTTAACCAATAAAGCTCACATTTATTCCTAAAATAATGATGAAACAAGTTAAAAAACTAGAAAAATAAATCTCAGAGGAAACATCATGGTTTATTAGCATAAAAACTATGATTATTGATATCAATATCTTGATATTGACACACTCTCTTGTTATTTATTAATTTCTTAATTTTCTTTTACAAATTTTAACATGTAGTTTATTTGAATTTATAAAAGTTTTACCTGCATTGTTCTTACAAGATTAAAGATCATTTTTTCACCACCTATTATGCATATAATAACAAATAGTTTGTCATATCCATGGATGAGTTCAATGTCATACAATTTGTTTTGATCCTAAGTTCCATACTAGGCATGTTGTGCATAAATTAAAAGGTAGGCCTCCCCCTATTTAGTTCCATTTTGTGCCCCCACCCACCCAAAAAAAAAAGATAAAAAATTCATGTGCTATATTTGCAAGTTTAAGAGCAATCTTGCCAATTAAAGTCTGAAAACATGATTTAAAATTAATGATCAATGATGAGTAATGCCTAGTAATTTGTCCATAGTTTCTCATTAAAGGATTTTTAAGCTTCTCAAGTCTTCTTATTTTTCTGTAATTAATATACAATCAAAGAACTATTGAGTAAATTTCAAGAGATTTAATGGTTGAAAGGTTGTTTTAATGGTTGAAGTGAGTTAATGGGGTTAACGAAACAAGTTAGAAAATGTAACACCCATCCCTTGTGTGCTAAATTATTGTAAACCTAAGCTGAGTTAAAGCTAGGTGTGATATCCTCCCTTGTGTGTTAAATGATTGTAAACCTAAGATGAGGAAAGCTAGGTGTGATACCCTCCTTTGTGGGTTAAAATATTCTAAACCTAAGCTGAGGAAAGCTAGGTGATATGTATTATGAAAATCAAATGTGTTATTAAATAAATTAATAAAATAAATCACTTGGAGGGTGGAGCACTAAGAGAGAGGAGATTCTTGCCAAATCCCATTGAGGAATGGGATAGAGATGAATCTTTCATGATAAAGCTTCTAGATGTGATTCTAGATAAGCTTGGATGGATTGGAGATCCATCAGATGGATGGGAGATAAAGATCCATCAGACATAAAATCTTTGTGGGAGATAAAGGCAAGCTTTTATGAGGAAAAATCTCGCTGGAGATAAAGAGGAGATTTTCTGAAAAAGACCTAGGAAAATGGAAAAATCCATAAAAGCAGGATGCCACTAACGGAAACTAAATCATGAAAGAGGGTTTTAAATACAAGTGCATTGATCAATTGAGGACAGTTGATCCTTGGCAAGAACTTCGGCTCGGGGGGAATCATGGGTGATTCATGGGTGGGTGGTTGTGCTCCTCCCTCTAAGTGATGTTTTAGTTGGACTCACATGCCCAGATTGTTTGTATGTCAGTCTCTTATTCTTTATGTCATTATAGTATTTGGTTCAGTTATATAGATGTTGTGTTAATTGTTGGTATGGAAGAATTGCAGTTTATGCATATGTCTTTTTAATGTATTTCATGTTAAAATCAGTAGAAGGATTAAGTCATGTGAATTCGATGCAATATTGGATATGTTGCCCTGTTTTGGCTCATGTGTTAGTATGATGCTATCTGTATTCATGTGATTTATTTCATTCTTTTATATAGGAATGAGTGAAATATCCAGTGATCTAAAGGTGATCTTCATTATGCTAGTAAAGGAACATCGCATGTAATTAATGGTATATGAAGTCTCCAGTTTAACATGGAAGATAGTGGTAGATGCATATGTTATAATGACTTTAACGAAATAGTTTATGATGGTCAAATATCCTATTGCATGTGTACTTAATGAGACTAGATTAGCTTATTGTATGTTGCTTAAGAGTTACATTAGTAACCCTTTGCCTATGTCTGTAGAACTATGATCCTGATGCATGACTAAGCTTATTATGAATCCGTTAATTCTTGTAGGGAATAACCAATAAATTTTATGGGTTTCATGCGAGGGTCAATCCTTTTTCTAAAATTGTAAATTGAACTTAATGATAATCCTAAAAGTACACCTCGTGGATCCACGTAGTTTGCATTCAGTGGTTAAGTCCATGAGTACTGTATATGATTTTTAGTGTTGATATAAGGGTAGTTTAAAAATTCTAATGCTCACGAAGGGATCTTAGCAAAAAAACAGAGGAAAATTCCCATAATAAGCGGTATATGGGCTAAATTCCGGGTATGCTCAGGAGGTTCCTAACAAATGGTATCAAAGCTTCAAGTTCAAACCTTTCGGCCTATGGGCCAATCTGTCTCTGCGGAATATGACTAAGTATGAGAGCTAAATAGGAGAACTAACCCAACAATGTTAAAAGGGTGAAGTTTGAAAAGTGGATTATGTTCCTTGACATTACAGGGAGTAGGATTTCAAATGTTAACATGGTTATTATCAAAATATATAACATGTTAGTATTTTAAAGCATTTAAAACTAATAAAGTTTTTTATGTCTACGGTCTTTATAAAATAAGGTCTGTTAAGGATGAGTTGTAATATTAAAATAGGGAATGTGAAAGCACATGTTATCCACTCTATATAAAATATTATGATCACATAGTGATTAAATATTAAATCTGGAATATGTTCTACCAATCAGTTGTTTGGTTTTTAATGATTAATATATGGCATATCCTATCAACACATCGAAACCGTCCGAGTAGTATGCACCTGGAGCACTCGATGGTAGTGTGAAAAAATTAAGTATACATAATAAATTCGATCGATTTTAATTTGATTCATGAACATCTTCCACGATTTCATGTTAGATATGAAGATATTGCATTTAGAAGTAGAATAAATCAACAAGTCCTCCCTTCGCTCATTGATTTCATCAACAACTTTTGATATTGCAGGAGGATTATTATACTGATGATATCGATTGATATTACAAAACACGGCATCTTCCCAATCCTTAGCAGTGATATCCTTGACTGAAATATGTGTTTTAGTATCATCGTCCAAATCCATCTTATCCTCGATAGTCTATGCCATCATCATATTTCTTGTTCTTAGCCTTGATTTTATAAAAAAAGAAAAAAAGAAAAAAAACTAGGAGAGCTAAAGCCCTAGCCATCCTCTTCCTCTTCGGGCTAGTTAGGATCTTCTTCATCCACATAAAGGGGATAATAAAAAAACTTTGTTGTCAAACTGAACCCTTCTGTTTCCACTATGAATGTCAGAGGCTTTGGCTCTGTTCCCGTTTCTCCTACCATTGCTACTAAACTATAGGGTTTGAAGCCTTTGGGAAGTACTGAAGCAAGCACTAGTTATCCATTGATTCCTTGGAGAACAAGGGTAGGAGTGATTACAAATATGTTTTGTGCAGGATTTGAAATTTGAAAAAAATAGAAATGGGCATTTGATTAGTTACAACAAAAAGACACCGTAAAGCCCATGTTTAGACTGGCATGAGACACATAGTGGAACATGAATGCAATCTATACACGTATATCATAAATCGTGTCTCTGGGAGTGATTAGGGTAAAGCAGGAATAATCCTCTATACGATCAATTAAGCCGCAATGAAGGCTATCCTTAACACACACATGCCTTCTACTGAGGATGGAAATTCGCTAGCCATGCAAAAAAATTAGAAACCGAGACTGTCGGATAGGTTTCATTCCATTACCCAAATGGATTCAGTTATGATTGAACTTATCCATGGTTTTGGAAACATCCTCCTCCAAGGATCCAAAAAGGTATGATCCCAAAATATGAATTCCTTTGTATGGATATAGAAATGTTATCCCCAGACATGCTGGTTAAATCAAGAAAAAAAAAACAAATTTTAAACGTATGGTTTCTATAAGAGGGATACTAAATTTTTGAAATGGCCTAGATTAATGAGATAAGATCATTTTTTTTTATATTGTCACGGGCGTAGAAGCCTTCCCAACTTGGAGGTGGTGGCTTTTAGGAGAAAAGTATGGCCAAACTGCAAAGTTACAAAACTTCTAGTCATACTGACAACGGAATTAAGAAAACACAGTTATGATAAGCACTTGCTACTACTGGTTGCTTTAAAAGCATCATCGCAATGGAAAAGCACCGAGTTGTTGCTTCCGTAATGAGAATGGTTTTTCCCTTTCGATTTACCAAATCACTCCCATTGAGAATTCAAAATCCTTCATCTCTGTAAAGGAAATTCAGAGGAAAATGGTATCCTCACTTTACCGTGTCAACGTAATCTTTTGGGGATCAATAGATTTGGTTGAGAAAAGTGCAGAAGCACTCACGCAACCTTGATGATGAATGATCTTCATTCGGTGGGGCTGTAAGGACTATAAGGTTCTGTACATGAAATGTTTCAAGTTGTTGGTTGTGCTGACATGGTTTTAGAAATCCAGGTCAGCTGGAATGAAAAGCGAGCTTCGAAAGCACCTTCATACCGGTCTTCGCCCAATAAGGAATGTTGGAGGGTTGCCCATAAAAGTTAGTAGGGTTGCCCATAAAAGTTAGTAGTATGACACAATGAATCTTATTGAATGGGATTGAATTGATGGCGCCAACAAAATTCACTGGGGTGTGGTGAGATCATGAGATCCGAATGGGTCTGGATTGGAATAACGAAAGTAAGGTCTCAGTTAATAAATGACAGCTCCACGTAAGGTAATACCCTTCTTCGGATATTCAAAGTTGATTGAACAAACTCATTGTGAAATTTCTAATACATATATTCTCCAAGATATATTTTTTTTTAAAATTGAGATGCTTACAGGTCTCGACTGAATACGAGTTCGGTGTTGCCAGAAAAGCCTACCTTTTAATATTTCTTTCCATGTTTAATTTTTTGGAATTTAAAGGTTTCATTGAGTAACACCATCTTCTTAATAATCTGGGACAAATGATCCATTATGTCAACCACTAGCCCTTGAGGTTGCGGACATGTCCACTAACCACATTCCCTTGTTGCGCCAAAATCAATGCATGCATGGGAATGAACACCACCGTCGGTCATTTAGAGAGTGGAGATCTCTGACAAAATGTGCCAAGGTAAATGTCATTTGGGGGTGTTGTTCCAGAAGTTTTCCCTTGCAAAACCTTCACCAATATTTGGATCTAGAGGGATACACCTTCTCAATACGCACTCTCAAGTTCCTGAAAAGGGGAAAGGTAACATATAGACTATGCTCTAATCTCTGTAAGTGTTTTGGTTCTGATTGATTTTTTCTACAGTAAGGTTTCAAACTAGGTCAAAAACATGGAAGATGAACAAAGGCATATATGTTCATGCTAGTTTCAAATATCACCGTTTTGTTTTCGGTAGGAGGAAATTTTGTTAAACTAGCTTTGAAATTAAAGAATCGTAAGAGTAAAAAAAAAACCAATGCTTGGTACATGGGAAGACCATGACGATTAGATATGGAAAACCATAACAATACATATTAATTTAAACCTTAATGAGAACCAACAACCAAAGTAAGCATGTGGCTCTTATTGCATCAAAGAGTAGAGTGAGTGATGAGAGGCATAGTAGGTAGTTGTTATTACTTGGGCCATGGAGCTATCCTACTCATGATAGCATCTGCATGGACCATTATGTATAAGTAGAAATACTTATATATATATTTTTATGAGCTGAACGTATATGGATGGGTGAGACCTCTTTTGAATCTAAACTTGATCATCACTATGTTTAGTATGGAACATAGTATGCTTCTAACAGATAACTAGATAAATATTTATGCATGAGAAAATAACTGCTCATGTGGAATTGCGTAGAAGAGTTAAATCCTTATGTATAATGATTTCCAAAGGAAATTTTCTACCTGCAATTCTAGTTTATTTTATTGGGTTGATTTTTCATGTAAATCTCCAAATTAGTCATGCTTGAGCATGTGGAGATTGTGGTTTCGGAAGTGAAGGTAAAATACATGATAGCCACTAGATGTACATAAAAGAAAACTTGGGAAAAAATTGGTATTATGTTTTTAAATGAATTACGAGGAGGAATTAAAAGGGTTTTGGTTAAACCTCTAACACAATTTCTGCCATTGGATCAAAATCCCAAATTCATGACATCCATAAGATGTACCGTTTGATGAGACGTGTAGAAAACTATATTGGAATGAAATAAAATTGATTATTCCAATAGGTAAAATTTTAAATTTTAATTGGTGAATAAAAGAAAAATGGTACAATTGTTGTGTAGATGCATGGCTAAATAAAATCACCTAATACTTGAAAGGAGGATTGTATAATAGAGAAAGTCTAGGGTTGTATCATTATTTTATTGTTGTGTAATGATACATATACTCATGGATTGTCATGAATTGTTTTGTATGTGTTACCATAGTCTGGCTAAGTGGTCATTCAATTACACATGTTTTGAAGAGGATCATTCTTAATATCCATGCATAGTAATGAGTCATATGAATCTTCCATGTAAGAACTTCCTAATGAATTCAGGTATTGGTTCTGGATTTGTTATTCAACATTATGATCTCTTAAATTTTGAAAGAAAGTAAAAGTCATTGTTCAACAATCATAAAGATGTTGATTACCCCAATGCCTATCAAGGGGGAGTATGACCTAATGATTATATTGGTAAAGTAGTGTGGAGTTGTTGTTGTGTTGTGATAGACTGTATGTTTTGTTGCTTGGATGTTGGGCATAATGGTGTTGTGCAAGGATTGATAGTTTGTGACTTGTAGAATCAAGGTTGTATTGCTAAGCGATGCTTACAAATAGGCATATCATGTAAATATTTGGTTTTTTCCTCCATGTATGGGATTTGAGTTGCTTGAACTATACTAAAGTTATATATTTTTGTTAGCATACATGCATGGGCTGTTATGTGCCAAGGATAAATAGGAAAAACATGCATGAATAAATTATGATTATGTTAAGAGTCAGGCTGGATAAGGAAACTGAAGGATATTAGTCCTTACTATCATGGAAAATCTAATAACTAAGTTGTTATAGCATGCCATGTGCCTTAGTGAGAAAATGACTTAAAATTAATGCTGTTAGATTTTGTTTAAAATCAATAACAAGTAATGCATATAGAAGGAAGATATGATTACTTTAGGGGCACACTTACATATGTTGCCTTCATGTGTGAAAAAATCACACTTTCTCATAAAAATGGACTATGATAAAACCAAAAAATAAATTTACCATGCTTATTAGGAATTATGTGGTAACTGATTCTCGTTAAAGATTAAACTATGGTCATCATGTTATAAAAATTATAAATGGTAAAATTGTTATATACCATGGTAAAGGTTTTCAGGAAATAGTGTTATGATGGTGAGAAAAGGTTATAGTACAAGACTATATAACTATACAAATTGTCGTTCAAATTAATCCTTTGGTTAATGCATGTACATACATTGTTATTTTTTATTCGGTTGGAATAAAGTTTGATTAAGGGGAAATTTAACTTAAATATATTTCTAGGACATATGCATCTTTGGATGGATATGCATAATGGAACCTATAAGTATCCTTGAGTACAAACCATAGTAATTGATGAAGTAGCACAAATTGTATGGACCACTGGGTCAATTAAATGCTATCTAAAATCTATTGAAATAGATTGATATCATACACATTGAAATGCATAATTTGTACCAAGCAATTTTGGAAGGTTCTCTTATTGGATTGCATTGATAATGTGTCTAGACAACATAAGAAATGTTGCATAATTCAAACCGGAATTCATGAAAGGGATAACTCATATTTTCATTAAGGGCAATTTAATGTTAAAGAGGAGCTAAAATGTAAGTACCCTGAGATCATAAACACTTACAACTAAAAGGGGTGTAGGATTGAAAGTAGAAAAAACTTTCATGTATAACTACACTAAATTATGCATGGCCAACAAGTTGTTGAGGCATAAAAAGGGCAATAGTAAATCATATGAGATGAATTATTTAAGAATGAAGTATGATCTGATAATTATTAAACTTCAAAAGCTATGAGTTAATAGTCTTCTTTAGAACATTAAGCATAAGTTATGATTAAGAGGAAAATATGCATGAATACAATACTATGCTACTAATATTGTGTTACAACCAAATGAAATCTGAACACGATCTTCTCTTAACATAAAACTTTCTTGGATGAACCATGTTCACGAAAATTCCTTATAAACTGAGCGCAATGTTCTATTCACTAGAAATAGATAAAGGAATGTTTGGCATGATACTAACATGGTGGAAAAATAGGTGGATAAAATTTATGTCATGCAGGTGTTACCATGAGGATGGTATGATGGGTAGTAGCACAGATGGTTCTATGTACAGGAAGTATATATGATATCCATATGACTACATGTGTTACATAATTGAAATATGATATGTATATCAATGTGTATAATACACATTTTGTGCAGGTATGCACTGAGACATTGGATGGATGTCTGGCAGGACAACCGATTGGGTGGTTGCACAAAAAAAGGAAAGTAAGAAGTGGTTCAAGGATAAGTAACCATGGTTAAGTTTGGCATACATACGATTACGAAGAATATATATGATGAACATATATGATGAATATATATATTGTTATGTGAACTAATATGTTATGACATTGCAGGCATATTGATGTGGAAAATATGCTAATAGATGTGTTGTATGTAGAGAAACTGCAAGAAGTAGGTGTTCAAAAAAGAACACAAAGGCTTGGAAGAATGCCAGAAGCAAACATGAATTCTTCAGATAAAATGAAAAATGAGAAATAGTTGCTTTAGTAATATTAAGTAACAGATTATGATATGTATCATAGTTAAAATTATACATCTATAAATTCTCACAAATGGTTTGAAAACAATGTTACAGGTAGCTATGAAAGGAGAACACTCCTTGAGACTGATGTAGCTATGGAAGAGGAGCACTCTTTGTGACCAATGTAGCTATGGAAGAGGATCACTCTTGGTGACCGACGTAGCTATGGAAGAGGAGCACTCCTTGTGACCGATGTACATCGGAGAAAATGCATCAGATGGCAGAGACATGAGAATTGTTGATTCAGAAACCAACTAGATGTGAATGAGGACATCAGGGATACACCGAGGAAGATGTAAACTTTAAGGGGGGGGAGTATGTAACACCCCTCCCTTGTGTGCTAAATTATTTTAAACCTAAGCTGAGTTAAAGCTAGGTGTGATATCCTCCTTTTTGTGTTAAATGATTGTAAACCTAAGTTGAGGAAAGCTAGGTGTGATACCCTCCTTTGTGGGTTAAAATATTCTAAACCTAATATGAGGAAAGCTAGGTGATATGTAATATAAAAAGAAAGTGTGTTATTAAATAAATTAATAAAATAAATCACTTGGAGGGTGGAGCGCCAAGAGAGAGGAGATTCTTTCCAAATCCCATTGAGGAATGGCATAGAGATGAATCTTTCATGATAAAGCTTCCAGATGTGATTCTAGATAAGCTTGAATGGATTGGAGATCCATCAGATGGATGGGTGATAAAGATCCATTGGACATAAAATATTTGCGGGAGATAAAGGCAAGATTTTATGAGGAAAAGCCTAGTAAGAGATAAAGACGAGATTTTCCGAAAAAGGCTTAGGAAAATGGAAAAATCCATAAAAGTGGGACACCGTTAATGGAAACTAAATCATGAAAGAGGGTATTAAATACCCAGTGCATTGATCAATTGAGGACAGTTGATCCTTGGCAAGAACTTTAGCTCGGGGGGGAATTAGAGGTGATTCATGGTTGGATGGTGGTGCTCGTCCCTCCAAGTGACATTTTAGTTGGACTCACATGCGTGGAATGTTTGTATGTCGGTCTCTTACCCTTTATGTAATTATAGTATTTGGTTCAGTTATATAGATGTCGCGTTAATTGTTGGTATGGAAGAATTGTAGTTTATGCATATGGATTTTTAATGTATTTCATGTTAAAATCAGTAGAGGGATTAAGTCATGTGAATTCGATGCAGTATTGGATATGTTGCCCCATTTTGGCTCATGTGTTAGTATGATGCTATTTGTATGCATGTGATTGATTTCATTCTTATACATAGGGATGAGTGAAATATCCAGTGAATCTAAAGGTGATCTTCGCTATGCTAGTAAAGGAACATCGAATGTAATTATTGTTATATGAAGTCTCTAGTTTAACATGGCAGATAGTGGTAGATGCATATGTTATAATGACTTTAACATAATAGTTTATGATGATCCAATATCCTATTGCATGTGTACTTAATGAGACTAGATTAGCTTACTGATGTAGGAGCATCCAGCTCAGGGAGTTCATGGCTGGAGTGTTTGTCTTTGCAAACAGATATGTTTTAGTTAGTTTTTATTTTCATTTAAATTTCTAGGAATGGCTACCTCAACCACTGTTAGTTTTTGTTTACATTCTCTTTTATCTTTTTTATTTTAAAGTTTACTTTTAGATTACAATTAAGAAAGGACATTTGTCAAAGAATAACAAAATGTAACTACTGACAGTTTGATAACTATCCAGTGATCTTTACAAAATAGAGAAAGGAAACAATTATTGTAATCTTTTGACCGTCATATCATTGAATAGAAACAAGCTAGAAATTGTTTTGACAATCTAAATCCATACACTACAACCTTAATATTTTCTTTCTAACTTAACAAAATACCATTGATTTATTTCATAACGAAGACAGGGAAATGAATAACTAATACAGGAGCAAGCAAAGTACGCAGACAAGTTCAGACAAACAGAGGTGCGAGCTTGCAGACAAATCAAATAAATTACTGTCGAAGGAATGAACTCATAGTTACAGGTACCAAACAGAACTCATATAAATTCACCTATACTATTTAATTGTTAACAGAAATAACTGTATATACATACATATCAAAAATTGAATATCAACAGTCCAAGATACAGTTGCCAGTTACAAATAAACCATGAGAACAGATTTGATAGTTCCAAGAACAGAAGTGAGGTCACCATAGGACCATAACCTTATAGTTCATAAGTTAAATAGTCGGAAGCATAAATATACAGTGAGGCTAAAGCCACAGTAAGGCCAGGATACACCCAGGTTGAAGCCAGACCCTTAACTTCAGACCCATGGAACACCACCAACAGCTAACACCTCGGACAGACAGAGATAGGAATAATAAGGAGCGACCCTACCTGTTAAGAGCATAGGAGTCATGGTACGAGGCCAAAGAAATGAGAGCCCAACCACATACCTACACGACCAACCAACAGGCCATTAGATCCAGCAAATAAGGCCACAAATACAAGACCTATAAATAGAAGTAAGGGTTTCCGGAGAGACTTATCGTAGGAGCTGAGCCCGTGCGCACCAGGGAGGAAGCCACTCTCCAAGGTCATGGTCGCAGAGTGCTCACTACCCACAAGGAGCACACACAGTTAGTGACAGAAGAAAACGAGGCGGAAACAAATAGCAAAGAAGGCAAACTTACCTCAGGTTGAATGCTGGAAGAGAGCCGAGAGCTGAGCCACCTTGCAACCATGACCTGTGACAAATGCCAAGAAGATAGTTAGATAACGAAGCAAACATAATGAGAACAACAGCATAAATGAAGCTAGAAAACAACAAAAGCCCACAACCAAAATCATAACCAGGGCTGAACAAGACTGAGACCAGAAATTGAAACTAGGGTTTCCAGACCCAGAACCTCAACATCACACTCATAACAGGAAGCAATGCCAACGCATGCATGTGGAAACCATCACGGGAGTTCATGCCCAGAACTAGCGAAGTGAAACCCTTGCAAAACAACCCGAAACAGAACCATAGACCTCACCTCGTGGAGCAACAGAGTGAAACAGCGATGAAATGACCAAGTTTAGGGTTTCGTGGCATAGTAAGAGGCAGCAGGAGTGAGCCCCAAGACTAGGACACTTGTCCTCAGAACAATTAAAACACAGTACCACGCCATTAAGTCAACCAACCACACAACCATAAAAATACAATCAACATTTAATAATTAAATCGTAGGTATTCAGGGTTGGTCCCATCAAATTTTGGTATCAGAGCAGGTTAGAGTTAATTGTTTTCTTTTTTACAAAATGGAAGTCGGAAGAAGAGGTCATGGCAGAGCCATTTTAAGGGTAGTAGATGAAGGATTGAGGGAAGAGATTAGGATCCTAAATGCCCATTTGGCAGCAATAGAAGAAGGAAGGAGAAGGGATCCTGAAGGAGGAGATGACAGTGATGAAGAAGCTGCAGTTATGACAGATGGATCAGATGAGGAAGGACCTGAAATTATATTTTTTGTTGGCTAGCAGTAAACCAAAGCCTGAAATTTCAAACTATGATGGTAGTTTTTCCACAGAAGTGCTGTTGGGCTGGATTAGTGAGTTAGACAAATAATTTGAGTGTGAGGAGATCAAAGAAGATAAGAAAGTTAAATTTGCTACCACTAAGTTAAAAGGACAAGCGGCCTTATGGTGGGATAGTGTCCAAGCAGAGAGGAGAAGATCAAATAAGTTACCTATTAAAAAGTGGACCAGAATGGTTGCCAAGATGAAGGGTAAGTTTTCCCCCAAAGATTACCAGATTGCTCTGTATCGGTAGGTGCAGAATTTGAAGCAGAGAGGAATGACGGTGAAAGAATATATCGAATAATTTTATCGGGTGAATCTGAGAGCTGGTTACGTTGAAGACACCCCAGAAAAGACAACAAGGTTTTTGAATGGCCTAAGGCTGAAGATATTAGACGATATAATCATTCTTTCTCCAAAACCCATAGAGGAAGCATACTAGAGTGCCTAAAAGGCAGAAGCAAAGATCACAAGGAAGCAGAATGCCAGAAGAGGACGTGGAACTAGTAGAGGGAAAGGACAATCCTTTGGCGAAGGAAGGACTGCCAACAACAGTGAAGAAGGCAACAATTCAAAGACCTCAGGGACAGCAGAAAAGGAAGGTAGCACTAGGGGAGGAAGGCCATACTGAAGAGGAAGGGGTAATGGCAGAGGCAGAGAGATTTCCTACTAGTGTTACAAGTGCCACAAGTGGAGCACAGGTCCTTTGAGTGCCCTAAAGGTGAATAGGTTGGAAAAAGAGGAGCATATGTTGCTCAAACAGAGGAAGCGGAGGCACCACCCCAAGAGGTAGAGAATGCACTGGAGACAGGAGAGGCCTTTGTCTTGAATAAGGTACTACTAAAACCGGCAAAGGAGACAGATGAACAAACTTAATGCAAGTCACACGGAAAATGCTGCAAACTGATTATAGACAGTGGGAGCACTGATAATTTGGTTTCAACAGAGATGGTGGAGAAATTGGGTTTGAAAAGGTCGAAGCACCCAACTCCCTATAAGGTGTCTTGGTTACAGAAAGGTCACCAACTGCTAGTTAATGAGCAGTGTGAGGTGGAGTTCCATATTGGCAAGTATAGGGACAAGGTGATTTGTGACATCATGCCCATGGACGTGTGTCATATTCTGCTAGGTAGACCATGACAGTATGACTGAAAATTTGTTCATGACGGAAAAACAAACTGTTACAAGTTTTTCAAGGATGGGATTAAGCATACACTAGTACCCATCAAGGAAGAAGAAACAGTAGAAACTAGTGGGACAAAAGTGCTGCTGGTGGGTGGAAAGGAATTTCTAAAATAGATTGAAGATGATGAGGTAAAGTATGCTGTTGTAAGGAGACCAAGTGCAGTGCTGTTGCACACTGAAATTTCTGACTTACCTGAAGAAATCCAGGATTTGTTGTAGGAATTCAACGACATTGTGGTGGATGATTTAATGGATAAGCTACCACCAAAGCGGAGTATCAATCATCACATAGATTTCATCCCTGGAGCTAGTTTACCTAACAAAGCTGCTTACTAGATGCGTCCCAAGGAAAATGAGGAGATTAGGAAGTAGGTATAGGAATTGTTGGACAAAGGGTTGACATGGGAAAGTTTAAGTCCCTGTGCAGTTCCGACAATTTTAGCTCTGAAGAAAGGAGGTGAGTGGCAGATGTGTACAAATTCAAGAGCAATAAATAAAATTACTATCAGGTACAGGTTTCCATTGCCACAAATGGATGACATGATGGACTGCTTGAGTGGAGTAGCATATTTTTCAAAGATAGATCTGAAGAGCGGATACCACCAGGTTTGGATAAGAGAAGGGGATGAATGGAAAACACCGTTCAAAAACAATGAAGGGCTGTATGAATGGTTGGTGATGCCATTTGGGTTGAGTAACGCCCATAGTACTTTCATGCTCCTGATGAACGAGATGTTGAAGGAGTTCACTGGGAAATTCGTGATTGTGTATCTTGACGATATATTGATTTTCAGCAAGACCAAGGAAGAACATTTTTGACACGTTAGATATGTTCTGGAGAAGTTGAAGCAAAAAAAGTTGCTAATAAATTTGAAAAAATGTTATTTCTTTCAGAAGGTGTTAGTCTAGTTGGGCTTTGTGATTGCAGAAAATGAGCTGAAGATGGACCCAGAAAAAGTTACAGCTATACTTAGCTGGCCATCCCCTAAGAGTCTGTTCGAAGTTCGAAGTTTTCATGGGTTGGCAAGTTTCTATTGCAAGTTTATAAAGAATTTTAGCAGAATCTGCGCACCCATGTTGGATACCATCAAAAAGGCAAGTCAGCCTTTCCATTGGACTGAAGCTGCAGAGAAGAGCTTCCAAATATTGAAAAAGAAGATCATTGAAAGGCCAATTTTGAGGTTGCCTGATTTTTACGAACTTTTCCAAGTTCATTGTGATGCCAATGGTATAGCCATTGGAGCTGTACTTAGCCAAGAAGACAAAATAGTAGCTTATTTCAACAAAAAAGTAAATGAAAGTAGGCAAAAGTACACATCTTACGACAAGGAGTTTTATTTCGTCATCCAGTCTTTCTGATAATTCTGCATTATAGTATGTTATGTAGCAACATAAGCTGAATAAAAAACACACAAAATGGGTTGAGTACTTGCAGAGTTTTACATTCTTATTGAAGCATATCAGTGGTCAAGCCAACAAGGCAGTAGATGCACTAAGCAGAAGAGTTTTACTCTTGCAGGAAAGCATGATATAAGTGTTGGGTTTTGAGCACCTGAAGGACTTGTATCAAATAGATGCAAACTTCAAGGAGGCTTATGAGGCCTTCCAAAATCCTTTGTTGAGGAACAATAGTCCATGGATGGACTATAACTTGCAAGAGGAGCTGCTATTCAAGGGAGGACAACTGTGTGTTCCAGAGTGTTTGATGAGGGAGAACATCATCCAGGAAAAACATAGTGGAGGACTAGCTGGACATTTTGGCAATGTTAAGACCTTGGATCAGCTTAGTCATTTCTATTACTGGCCGAAAATGTGAAGAGACGTGCAATGATATGTGACACGGTGTAAGATATGTCAGTTGGCGAAGGGCACAGTTAGAACACGGGGTTGTATACACCCTTGCCTATTCCAAACAGACCGTGGGACTCAGTCAGTCTGGACTTTGTCCTAGGTCTTCCCAAAACACAACGGGGTTTTCACTCCATCATGGTGGTGGTGGACCATTTCTTGAAGATGGCACACTTCATCCCTTGTAGGAAAACTAGTGATGCTACTAATGTAGCACACTTGTTTTTCACTCAAGTTGTCAGACTGCACGGTTTACTCAAGTCCATTCCTAACAGGGATGTGAAGTTCATAGGACCTTTCTGGTGCACCTTGTGGAAAAAGATGGACACAAAGTTAAATTTTAGCTTTGCTTATCACCCACAGACTGATGGGTAGACGGAGGTGGTGAACAAAAGCTTAGGAAACCTGCTATGGAGTCTAGTTGGGGAAAATTCATGAATGTGGGATCGTGTACTTGCTCAAGTAGAATTCGCTTACAACGATGCACCAAATCGAAGCACTGGAAGTAGTCCTTTCCAGATCTTGTATGGAATGCATCCCCAAGGAGTGCATGAGTTACGAGATTTGGGACAATTAGAGAGAAGAAGTGCTGACAAGGAAGATTTCGCAAAAGATATTAACGACCTACATGAGCAGGTGAAGTCAAAATTACAGGACAACAGTCAAAGGTACAAACAGAAAGCAGATCTGAAACAATGGGAGGTACAATTTAATGTAGGGGACTAAGTTCTAGTGCATCTATGCAAAGAAATATTCCCTAAGGGTGAATACAATAAGCTAAAATTAAAAAAAATTGGACCTTGCAAAATTCTGCGTAAGTTTTCTGCAAATACCTATGAGCTGTAATTGATTCTAGGAATAGGAATATCGCCCATCTTTAATGTGGCTGATTTATTCCCATACACTGCCAGTCCGGGAGAGGACAGTTCGGCGCAGCCAAATCGGGATACCCAGGAAGAGAGTAGTTCGTGGATGAGACAAATGCCTTTAGCTCAGCAACTTGAAATCGAAGGAATCCTCGATACACAGGTGGCCAAGCGGACTCGGAGAAAGGAGTACCTACAGTACCTCATCAAGTGAAAGAACCGCCCTATTGAGGACAGTTTGTGGCTTGATGTAGGATAGATACAACATGCAGGGTATTCTATCGAGGAGCTCATGGACCGGAGCCATGAATTTTCGTCTACCCTGGGAGCCTGATGTAGGAGCATCCAACTCAGGGAGGTCATGGCTGGAGTGTTTGTCTTTGCAAACAGATATGTTTCAGTTAGTTTTTATTTTCATTTAAATTTCTAGAAACAACTGTCTTAGCCACTGTTAGTTTTTGTTTACATTCTCTTTTATCTTTTTTTTATTTTAAAATTTACTTTTATATTACAGTTAAGAAAGGACAGTTGTCAAAGAATAACCAAATGTAACTATTGACAGTTTGATAACTGTCCAGTGATCTTTACAAAACAGAGAAAGGAAACAATTATTGTAATTTTTTGACCATCATAGCATTGAATAGAAACAAGCGAAAAATTGTTTTGACCATCTGAATCCATACACTACAGCCTGAATATTTTCTTTCTAACTTAACAAAAGACCATTGAATTATTTCATAATGAAGACAGGGAAATGAATAGCTAATACATGAGCAAGCAAAGTACGCAGACAAGTTCAGACAAACAGAGGCATGAGCTTGCTTTCAAATCAAATAAATGACTGTCGAAGGAATGAACACATAGTTACAGGTACCAAACAAAACTCATATAAATTCCTCTTTACTATTTAATTGTTAACAGAAACACATATATCAAAAATTGAATATCAACAGTCCAAGATACAGTTGCCAGTTACAAACAAACCATGAGAACAGAGTTGACAGTGCCAAGAATAGCCGTGAGGTCACCATAGAACCATAACCTTACAGTTCATAAGTTAAATAGCCAGAAGCATAAATATACAATGAGGCCGAAGCAACAGTAAGTCCAGGATACCAGGGAAAATTTTAAGAAACACCCTAAATTTATATGTATAATAAATGGGCTAATCCCCATGATACATAGGAAAAATGGGAGGCGATTTTATCAATAATATAATATGTATATAATGTTTTTGGCTTCTCTCACCAGATTATATTATCTTGTACAATGATGGAGAATCTTTCACTGAATTATAAAATCTTGTAAGATCTTGGCAAATCTTTTACTGAATAATAAAACATTGTGAAGTCTTGGCGAATGTTTTGTTAAAGTATGAAACCATATATGATAATAAGAAAACATATTCGTTAAACTATAATATACTAACACACATGTTTGGAAAAAAGAAACATAATTTTCTCTTCCTACAAACAATGTTCCAAGTTTCAGTGGCCATGTTTGTCAAAGTTCTTACAACACACTCTTTCATATCCTTCTATTAGTTTTGATAATATTCCACAACAAAGTTCTTGTAGGTGTTGATATTGACCACAAGTTCTATCAAGGTAGGAGAGATTAATCTTTTCTCTACAACTTTTGTCAAGCTACCACTTTTTTCAAGTTATCAAATTTCTTTCTTATTCCATAGACTCCAACTGCGAGATAAGAAAACACATCAAGTTTGTTTATCCCAACATGCCAACAAGTAGCAAGCCCCAAATATATTATATAAGAAAGTATTAGGTATCCCAAAGGCTTGAAGGGGATCTAATTGAAAGAAGTGACCATTGTGAGAAGCCTTCCAATCAATAGATGAATATATAAATGTAGATTTATTATTATTTTAATTGGAAATCTTCAATTAAATAATAAAATTTAATTACGTCTCTCTGAATATAAATTTCTTATTAGCATAATTCACTACCCTCATACGTCTCCCATTTTTTAACAGCGTTGTAACATGTAGATTAATTTTCTTTTTGGTGAACAATCTTCACCTCTTAAGAAAATATGGTGCAGTGGCTCCAACCCCTACAAATCATTAGGACAAACTAAGAATAGCATAGAAGATGAAAGGTTGTACAAACCAGCTTATTTTTCAAACAACTAATCCAACATCAATACCTAAACTTTTTCATGAAGATCATATTGATAATGTTTGAAAAATGGTGGGAAATCTTCTGTGAGGGTGATGCGGAAAGAGTGGTAAGGTTTCACTGTTTTGAATTTTTTTTGTTACATAAGAAAAACTAATATTAATGGAGATATTGGTATTTTTTACTAAATTTTTTGAAGTGACTAAGTGTAGCTTTAACCATTCACCTTAAGATGTTTTTACAATATAATTTCCTAAGTCTATTTAATATCTTCATTATCATAAAAACCAACCTATATCCATCTTAACTCCACATCGACCACTCTTAGAGGGATGAAATCTATTTATCCCTCTGAGCACTTGGTAGACCTAGAATTAAGATGGATCTATGATGATAGAATTTCCCCTTTAAATAGTCATACCATGGGTCAATACCATGGGTTATCATAAACCCGGAGCTTAAAAATTACTATTAGTAATTTATAAAAATTAATAAAATTAATAATTGATTTTTATTTTATTTTTTATTTTAACCAAGTTAAAATGTTTAACATACATTAAATTACAACATCCATTTTTACTCTTGATCCACCAAGCCCCGAGAGGGATCAAATATTTTTTCACTCTATGCTAGTTTGCATATCACGATATTTGATCCCTCTCGCGGCTTAGTAGATCTAGAGTAAAGATGGATATATGCTAGTTTAATTCCCCCCTTTAAATAGGATACATTCCACCTCTCGTGGCTTAGTAGATCTAGAGTAAAGATGGATATATGCTAGTTTAATTCCCCCCTTTAAATAGGATACATTCCAGGTGAATACCATGGGTCAATACCATGTGCCATTTTTATTTTTATTAATACTAATATTAGGGTTAATAATGTTTTTTTGCATGGTATTAATGATAATCTAGCCGATGGTATTTGGCTCATAGTATTTTGGCCATAGGTTTCACCTAAATATAACACATTTTTTTGATTATCCTTACATATAATGTGACTTATGGAGTAAATATCAAAAAATGTTTTATTTATTTATCATACCTCTCGTTTATTTATATTTTTATTAATTTACCATAGCTCTTTTACAAATATGGTATTTGGCCCATAGGATTCACTTAAATAAAATCTCTTTTTTGAGCCTTCATAAATAGAAAGAGGGTTATGGACTAAATATAAAAAGAGGTTTTATTTATCTACCATACCTCTAGTTTATTTATATTTTTATTTATTTACCATACCTTTTGAGTAAGTATAAAAAGAGGTTTTATTTATTTACCATACCTCCACTTTATTTATATTTTTATTTGTTTACAACCTTGCATGTATATAAGGTGACTTATGGAGTAAATATAAAAAATGTTTTATTTATGTACCATACCTCTCATTTATTTATATTTTTATTAATTTACCATACCTCTTTTATAAATATGGTATTTGGCCCATGGGATTCACTTAAATAAAACCTATTCTTGACAATTAGGGCGAATGGAAGGTTGTAACTCCTAATTTGAAGGGATAAGTTTACCTTTTTTACCCTCTCCCTTAAAATAAGGTGGGCTAACCTCCATACCTAATTTTTTTATAAAATAAATTTGAGGCGATTTGTAAAAATCTACTATGATACAAAATATTCGCCCATTAAAAATTTAAAACCCCTTAATTTCGCCAAAGGGTGAAATTTCACCCCTAAAATTTTCCATGCAGGATACACCCAAGATGAAGCCAGACTCTTAACTTCAGACCCATAGAACACCACCAACAGCTAACACCTTAGACAGACAGACAGAAGAATAATAAGGAGCAACCCTACCCGTTAAGAGCGCAGGAGTCATGGTACGAGGCCAGCGAAAGGAGAGCCCAACCGCATACCTACATAGCCAACCAACAGGCCATTAGAGCTATCAAATAAGACCACAAATAAAAGACCTGCAAACAGAAGTAAGGGTTTCCGGAGAGACTTATCGTAGGAGCCGAGCTCCTGCGCACGAGGGAGGAAGCCACACTCCAAGGTCATGGCCGCAAAGTGCTCACTGCCCACAAGGAGCACACACAGTTAGTGACAGAAGAAAATGAGGTGGAAACAAATAGCAAAGAAGGAAAACTTACCTCAGGTTGAACACTGGAAGAGAGCCGAGAGCCGAGCCCCCTGTAAGTGGTGGGCCCCATTATTGCAGCAATAATGCTGCAACTCCTGAGACTCCCTTCTTTAATTTTATCAACCCGGTAGTTCGTAACAAACTTGGAAGCGACGGTGCTGTATGCACAAGTACTAGCTCTTGCCGCAGCTGTCACTTGGTCAGCTGGCACAAGTCCGCTAGGGGCTCAAGCCAACTTCTATGAGCTCTTAGAAGAAGCTTTTTAACTGATGGACGAAAGCTAACTCAAAGGAAGCTAATCTACTTGCGGAAAGAAATTGAAAGCCAAAATGAAACACAAACCCTAGCAAACCCTAATTCTACCAGCTAGTCCTACTGATGCAAAGGAGAGCATGCAAACTACCGAAAGAGATGCCATTACTTCTAAGAAGGTAAAATGCATGGATCTAAGTTATCACTATCTGAAGAAAACATCTTTTTGTATTTTTGTTTAAGTTATTAGAATTATCATGCATGTGCTTTTAACTATTTTTGACTGTGCAGAGGTGGATCGAGGAGGAGAAATGCTTGGGAAATGTTGGGAAGGTTTAGAGAGGGTCTAAGGGGTCCCTAACACCCTTCCAGAGAGTCTCACAAAGTCAGGATGCCATGCAACCGTGTTTATGAACTTCTACAGGAAGTCTGCAGGGGTTTCTACAGGAAGTTCTGGGATTTCTACAGGATGTTATTAAACGAGGATTTTGGAGGATGGATGGAGGGGAACAAGTGTAGGAACGAGTATGGAGGTGAAATAGGAGTGTATGGGAGTTCAAGACTTGGAGGATGGAGTCGAGGAGTGGTGCAGATGGTGAGATTTATTCAAGGGAGAGTGAAGCAATGTTGCACAAAAATTAGGGTTTTGGGAACGAATGGCAAACGTGAAGCAAGGGTTCTAAATAGAGGGTGGAGTGGATGGTGTTGATGGAGAATAAGCAGATGAAGGAGTGGTACAGGTGCTCTGCAAGTCATTTTTCCAATCTGAACCAACAAAGACTTATGAATTCAAAGACCTATTTACGTTGACCTAATTTGCTAGCTGTTAGTAAAGAGAATGAACAGAAGTGTGACCTGCAGTGAAACCATGTATTTTAACTCATGCAAATAAGCAAATGAAAGTTTGAACTTGTAACCAACTTCTACACATGAAAATCAAACACTAGTGATTGCATGGCAAAGCAAAATCAGTGTTTTTGGGGGCGGCAAAGTCATCCTAGTCACAGCTCTTGATCCCACTAAGGGAGAGGTGAAACCACAGATGTTTGTTGGCCCTTTTCTTGAAGCTTTTTCTGTTAACCACCTGTCAACTATATCTGAGCATGAAAAGCTATTTTACACATAGAAAACAAACTAAATAACAAAACAAGATCTAGATCTAAATGACAGATTTTATTCTAAGAATGCAGCAAACACATAAAGATAAACAAGGGAGGTACTGGGCGCTTGAGATGGGCCCAACCCCAAGAGATACAGCCTCCCAAGAGAGATTTAGAGCTGGTGCAAAGCTGGATTCATCTTTATTGATCAAGAAATGAAGAGTTACATCAAAACTGTCCACAAGAAGAACTTGAACATGAGCTGAAAGCAAAGCTAATCTATTGCATAAAAATCGAACTACAAACTAGCTAACTAATGGCTAAAACAAAATTACTAACTGGCTAACCGAATTGACTAACTAGCTAACCAAAATGAGGCCCCAAGCCTTCTTATTTATACAATTTGAGGACCCAACAATCCTCCTAAAAGTTAGGGACTCGGCTGCCCAAGACTTGTAGTTAACAGCAGTCCTACTTGACTTGCTTGGCTGCCCTTGTGCTGATTGATTCGGTGGTCCTTGAACTCCGAGCTGATGGTGGAGAATTCGAGGTAAGGGCCCATAAATGAGGGGGACACCTTCCTACAAATCCTCTAGCTTGTTCTCCCACGAATTTGGTTGCCAAGTGCTCATTAAGACCTTCCATTTTGTCTCCAAGTTGACCAAAAAGGCTACACAAAGCACCCATTAGACTTGTTGGCATAATGACTAACCAAATTCACTCTATTAACATAAAATAATAAAAAACATGCAATAAAAAAATGAGAATGGTGGATTAAGTCAAATTAGGAGGTTGAATGAGCCCAAATAATTGTCCATTTTTGGGGCTCATCATCACCCCCCTACTGAAAGTGTTGCTCATCCTCTGAGCAACCAATCTCTCTCCTCATCTTTGATGGCCCTGGTGGCTTCTTTGGCTAAAATCTCGACTAATTTCTCCTTTGGCTTCCCTCTTTTCAAACTTCCTGTAGAAACAGTTCTCTGTCTTCCTGTAGAAACAGTCTGCTAACAGTTCTCTGTCTTCCTGTAGAAATAGTCTGCTAACAGTTCTCTGTCTTCCTGTAGAAACAGTCGGCACTGTCTTAGCCTGCTTGGCTGAGGGTGCTTTTCCTTTCAGCTTGGCTATGGCAGCCTTCGTCTTCTCGCCCTTCTGCTCTTCTTCCTCACTGTCTGCTGCTTTTCTTAGTGAATCCTCAGCCTTGTTATGAGTGCACAAGTATATGCAATCATATGGAAGAAATGGTGCCCTCTTCTCTGTCAAAGACAATTCACCAGCATTTTGTGTAAAAGCAAATATATCATCAAACTATCACCTCTCAGCTCCAAAGTAAGATCTTCACAGAAATCACCGAAGATGAACATCTTGCCAACAATTCCTCAAATGCTAAGTTGGACCAGTTAGCAGAATGAAGCCATCACCAAATCACCCCACTTTTCAAAGGCTTTGGTAAGCAGGTTATTGTGCTTAAGCATATTAGTAAATGGAATAAGTAGCAATATACGAACACACCCAAGTCCCAAGTTGAAAACACCTTCCTCTTTTATAAATTTCACAAACATCAGTGAAACAAGGAGACACAAGACAATCAATCAGAACCAAGCCAAAATAGTGTTTTCAGGACTTCCTGTAGAAAGTCTTGTAGCTGATTTCTGGCTTCCTGTAGAAGCCGTTTTTACACTTCCTGATTTGGCTTGCATGGCCGGGGGTGTCTTCTTCTTCAATTTTGTTGTGGTTGCCTTGGTTTTGTCTTCACTTGTTTGGACTTTTTCAGTCCTCTCTGCCCTGCTTTGCAATTGTTTCTTCCGGGGTGTTTGTGTCTTTATTTCACCCGCAACTTTGGTCTCAACAGCTGGTCCTTTTTCTTTCTTTTTCTGTGGCTTCTCCTGTGATTTTTCATGTGATGGTCTGCCCTGGGTTTCCTTACCCTTATCTTTCTTCCCCTCTATTTTCCTCTCTGCCTCGCTGTGCTCCTTGTCCTCGCTGTTGGATGAGGTGAATTCTTTGGCCAGAGACTGGATGTCATCACCCTTGGACATATTGTGGAAAACCTTCCAAGAAATAGGGACAGTATAAGTATGGAGGGCATCTTCTACAAGGATCTTGATAAGCCCATGATGGGCCAGCTGATCTGGTGCCCCCTCCTTCAATTTCGTGCTACACTCAACTAATGACTATAGGAGGAAGTATGGAATGCTCAATTTTTTTTTTTGTTTTGAGGGCAAATACATCGTGTGCCTAAGCTCTGTTAACAATGATAACCATACACAATGCTAAATCTCCCATCACAGGTAATATACTTCATAACTTGAAGGCTGACCTTGCTACAAAAAGGATGTAAGCTGGTTGGTCTGGTTTGGTGAGAGTGCCCTGTTTCAATGCTCTGAGCAGAAAGGGACTGCTTTTTTTATGCTTTCCTCTTTTGATCCTTAGGACAAGATTTCTCGGGTGTTTGTATTTCAACTTTGCACCAATTCCCTGGTTATAATGCTTTTGCTGCCCAAACCCGACTGTCAAAAGGGAATCAGGCTCCCACAGACAAAGTGTAGAGCTTCATCCTCAGCATGCATACAATCACATAAAATTCATATTCTTCATGCATAGGTTAACCCTCATAGTGGTTTATCGTTTCTAGCAGAGGAATTTCTTAATATGAACTGTGGAAGAGAATTTGACGCAGAACCAACTAAAACATTCCATGTAACACACAGGAAAACTACTATTCTGGATTCACAAGCAGACTTGTCTCATACATTCTTATTCAAAACAGTTTAATTCACCCACCTTCCGGAATGTCATGCATGGGAATGGTGTTTCCCAACCTACCTTTCTTCAATCTCCAAACTGGATGAAGAAAAACTCGGGCTTTTCTGCTCTGGACGAATTTGCTATACTTTCCTGTAGGACGTCTTCCTGTAGAAACGCCTGTAGAGTGCCCCTACGCCTCTGAGTGAGCCCGATACGCTGGAGAATTGTGAACCAGGCTACAAATCTCAATGGAGGACGATGGGTTCATCATTTGGTGGAAACAGAGGATGCATACTTCAGTTGAAAATGTTGCAAGTGCAAGTTAACAACAGTCTGTGAGTTTCAGCTGAGTGTTCGTTAATTGCTGCATGATTCGCGTGAGAGAGTGAAGTGGCCACATGCAATTGGAAGTGTTGTCCCCGAACTGCATGTTTTACCCCTGTAATCACTGCCGTGAATTGAACTGAAGTTTAAATGGCCAACACTCCTGGTTGCTTTAATTTTCACGTAAGTCAGCTGCCCATGTGTACTGCGTGACTTCCAGCTGAGTGCTAGAGAAGGAAATTGACTTAACCTTGCTATATTCGTGGCTTAATTCCACCATTCCATTCATTCATGCAGTTTTTAAATTAAATTTTATGCAATAGAGGAATGAGATCAGTCACATACCTCAAAGTTGAATGGTTGCCGTGAGCTGCTGTGGCCTGTCATTGCTGCATGCATTGGTTTTTCTGATTGCATGTGGCTTGGCTACTAATATTTGATTGCTTTTCCTTGTGCAGGTGTCTTCTGGCCGGATCTGAGCTGCATGCAATTGTTTCCACGTTCAGATCTGCACCTTCAAGCTACTGTTGCTGCATGGTCACAAAACCAGAACTTGTTTTCACCATTGCCCTCAAACGGTAAACCGGATTGATCTGAAACTCGGTGAGCATGTTTCTATCATCATTATGCATCTCCCATAGCAAAATCGTGATCAATGGATGCATGGATTTCGAGAAAAATGGAAAATGGCTGAAGATTTCAGAGGTCGATTTCTCAGAAACCGTGCATCGGAATCGGCTGAAACTGCTTGGGTAGGCTAATATCACCCATGTGCATCTCCCCATGAAACAGGTTTTAAAACTGATGCACGGATATGGAGAAAATGCAAAAATAGCTGATGGTGATGGAGGCTGATTTCTTGGAAACCGTGCATCGGAATTGCATGAAACTGCTCAGGCATGTTGTCATCAACCTTGTACAATTTCCCATAAAAGGGTTTGTCAAATGGATGCATGGTTTTCAAGTTATGGCATAAACAAATTCTGCTCTATGTGTTTTTGCTTCAAGGCACTTTGCATTTTGGTTGCATGGTATGACAAAATGAATTTTGGCTGTGATGCAGGTATGGAGATGATGGAGGAGGAGTTGGAAGATTGCATGAGGGCTTCTGAACCCTTGAGGAAGCTACCATGCTCGCCAAACCACTTTTTGAAATGCATGCCTAGTTTCCCACAATTTCTACAGGAAGTTCCTGTAGAAGCACAATGAGAAGCACAAGGAGGTGGAAAAATGATGGAGAAAGGCAAGGGATGGACACACAAGTGCTTGTAGGCCTAATCAACATATTCCCACCATTAGATTCACTTTTGAAATTGGATTTGGCTCGTCCAAAGGTTCTACAGGATGTTTCCTGTAGAAATACAGAGCTTCCTGTAGAAGGCACAAGAAAGATTACTTTGACCTTGATTTGAGTGCTCCTCCTGTCATGAAACGTCCTTCTTGCAACCTGCAATGTCATTGCTGCAACATGAAATTATTCAATGGAGATTAACTTTATTTTTCTTTTTCTTTTTTCTCCTTTTTTTTTTTTTGAAAAACAACTAGGGCGCCTCATGGAGGTTTTCACCCTAATTGCCTGCCTTGGGCGCCTCCAAGGGAGGTTTTCACCCAAAGATCTTATTCCATTTTTATGTCCTTTTTTTCCAACCCATTGACCGCCTCATGGAGGTTTTCAATCAATGAGCCAATCTAAGGCGCCTCCAAGGAGGTTTTCACCTTAGATTTTTTTTTTTTTTTTTTTTTCATTTTTTTTCATTTTTTTTTTCTTTTTTTTTCTACCCTACCCTACTTGAAAAACAAAATCATTTTCAATTATAAGAATACTTCCAATGGAGCCATGTGCACATCGAGATTAGAGAAAAAATGATGTGAAGGCTCGAAATGCATGCTTGGACAAGTATCCAGATCTCAGAGACCAAATGATCTGGTGTTGAAGGGATCAAACAAAACTGAGGAAGAAAGTACTGCTGCAACTTAGTGACCTTCTGAGACCATATCTCAATATAGCTTTGATATCCTTGGTTCTTTTGCTGATCTGGATCATTCTTCATGTCACCTTCTAACATGACTTTCTCATCTTCCTCTTTTTGCTGATCTTTCTCTTGAATACATGGAAGATCTGATGGTAACCATGAAGGAACTCTCTCGATCTCTGATTCTGATCTCTTCTCTTCATTAAGTGCAGCCCATGGTTCTTTGATCTCCTCTTTGGAATCTTCTTTTGCTTTTGGTGCTTCAATGTTGTCAATAGATTCTCTCTTTTGCAACACTCTTCCTGAGCTTTGGTGAGCATCATTGAGCTCAAAAGGAGTCATTTGCACATCTCAGCTTTGCAATTGGGTTGAGCTGCTCCATTGCATGGTTTTGGAAATGGTACGGGTATTTGAGTGGAGGTGTGAAATTGAGATGGAGATGGATGGCATTGTGGTTGGGTAGGCATTTGGGGTTGCCTTGGTGGAGGAGGAGGCGATGGTTGTGGATGAGCAGGTGGTGGAGGAAAATAAGCGGGAGGAGTGTTGTATTGGGGCCTCCACTCCTGATAAGGTGCATTCGAATGAGGCTGTGGCTGAGCATAAGAGTGAAATGAATGAGCAACTGGTTGGGCGTAATATGGATCTGTGAAGGAACAAGGAGGAGGTGTGAACCATGAAGGGTGAGCAGGGGGACCCCAAGAGGGTATGGAAGTGGTTTGATAGGGGTCATAATAGGTCTGGGATGTACCTTGCATTCCCTGCTGGTAGGGCATGGGTCCATGTGGCCTCCTTTGGTTCATATAACAGAGTGATTCAGTGGCTCCTTTGGCTCTCTGGTATGCAGCTTTGATTTTGGGCAAGGAAGGGCACTGATCTGTAGGATGGTATTCTTCACAGATGAAACACACTTCTAGAGAGTGCATTGGACATTCGTTCCTAGGATGCTTTCTAGTGCACCTAGGAAAAAAAATGGCCAAAGCCCTCTTGGCTTATTCTTGCTTCTTTTGGATCCGCAAGGTATCCAGTTGTATGGCAAGAAACTGCCTCATATCACTCTTGAAATCTTCGATCTGATTTGCAAATTCATCTTTGGACAAGGGACTGCTCCCAACATTTCTGCTTGTAGCCATTTGCTTCAGAGGAATGTTTCTTCTTCTTCTCCCCTAGAGGTTCTTCAGATATGTCTTGATGTCCACCCAGGGGTTCTTTCATCACAGCCATCGAAGAAGAACATTGGCTGTGTGAAGCAGTGGGGGTGTTGTGCAATCATTTTTCTAACTTATCTCTACTCCTACAAAGCATGAAATGAAATCTTTTTGGTTGATTTTTTGTTTTTTCTACTTCTACCTGCAAAACTAAAATAGATTGAACTGCAACTAACTATCTTGCTGAAATGAAAATGCGGAATTGAAATGAAAGCAGGAAAGGACTAATCTATTTTGCTCAAATGAAATTGCAGGAATGAAATGCTAGGCTACACTTGCGAAATTGAAAGGCTAATCTACGCTTGCAGAAATGAAATTGCGGAATTGAAATGCTAATCTACGCTTGCAGAAATGAAATTGCGGAATTGAAATGCTAATCTATGAAAGCAGGAAATGCTAATCTATGAAAGCAGGAAATGCTAATCTATGAAAGCAGGAAATGTCTATGCTACTTTTGCAGAATGGAAATGAAATAAACTACTTAGCAGAAAGTTGTAGTAGAAAATAGAAGAATAGCAACAATCACCAATACTCTGCCGCTTCCCCGGCAACGGTGCCAAAAAGATGGTGGGCCCCAGTATTGCAGCAATAATGCTGCAACTCCTGAGACTCCCTTCTTTAATTTTATCAACCCGGTAGTTCATAACAAACTTGGAAGCGACGGTGCTGTATGCACAAGTACTAGCTCTTGCCGCAGCTGTCACTTGGTCAGCTGGCACAAGTCCGCTAGGGGCTCAAGCCAACTTCTATGAGCTCTTAGAAGAAGCTTTTTAACTGATGGATGAAAGCTAACTCAAAGGAAGCTAATCTACTTGCGGAAAGAAACTGAAAGCCAAAATGAAACAAAAACCCTAGCAAACCCTAATTCTACCAGCTAGTCCTACTGATGCAAAGGAGAGCATGCAAACTACCGAAAGAGATGCCATTACTTCTAAGAAGGTAAAATGCATGGATCTAAGTTATCACTATCTGAAGAAAACATCTTTTTGTATTTTTGTTTAAGTTATTAGAATTATCATGCATGTGCTTTTAACTATTTTTGACTGTGCAGAGGTGGATCGAGGAGGAGAAATGCTTGGGAAATGTTGGGAAGGTTCAGAGAGGGTCTAAGGGGTCCCTAACACCCTTCCAGAGAGTCTCACGAAGTCAGGATGCCATGCAGTGTTTATGAACTTCTACAGGAAGTCTGCAGGGGTTTCTACAGGAAGTTCTGGGATTTCTACAGGATGTTATGAAACGAGGATTTTGGAGGATGGATGGAGGGAAACAAGTGGAGGAACGAGTATGGAGGTGAAATAGGAGTGTATGGGAGTTCGAGACTTGGAGGATGGAGTCGAGGAGTGGTGCAGATGGTGAGATTTATTCAAGGGAGAGTGAAGCAATGTTGCACAAAAATTAGGGTTTTGGGAGCGAATGGAAAACGTGAAGCAAGGGTTCTAAGTAGAGGGTGGAGTGGATGGTGTTGATGGAGAATAAACAGATGAAGGAGTGGTACAGGTGCTCTGCAAGTCTTTTTTCCAATCTGAACCAACAAAGACTTATGAATTCAAAGACCTAGTTACGTTGACCTAATTTGCTAGCTGTTAGTAAAGAGAATGAACAGAAGTGTGACCTGCAATGAAACCATGTATTTTAACTCATGCAAATAAGCAAATGAAAGTTTGAACTTGTAACCAACTTCTACACATGAAAATCAAACACTAGTGATTGCATGGCAAAGAAAAATCAATGTTTTTGGGGGCGGCAAAGTCATCCTAGTCACAGCTCCTGATCCCACTAAGGGAGAGGTGAAACCACAGATGTTTGTTGGCCCTTTTCTTGAAGCTTTTTCTGTTAACCACCTGTCAACTAAATCTGAGCATGAAAAGCTATTTTACACATAGAAAACAAACTAAATAACAAAACAAGATCTAGATCTAAATGGCAGATTTTATTCTAAGAATGCAGCAAACACACAAAGATAAACAAGGAAGGTACTGGGCGCTTGAGATGGGCCCAACCCCAAGAGCTACAGCCTCCCAAGAGAGATTTAGAGCTGGTGCAAAGCTGGATTCATCTTTATTGATCAAGAAATGAAGAGTTACATCAAAACTGTCCACAAGAAGAACTTGAACATGAGCTGAAAGCAAAGCTAATCTATTGCATAAAAATCGAACTACAAACTAGCTAACTAATGGCTAAAAAAAAATGACTAACTGGCTAATCGAATTGACTAACTAGCTAACCAAAATGAGGCCCCAAGCCTTCTTATTTATACAATTTGAGGACCCAACAGTCCTCCTAAAAGTTAGGGACTTGGCTGCCCAAGACTTGTAGTTAACAACAGTCCTACTTGACTTGCTTGGTTGCCCTTGTGCTAATTGATTCGGTGGCCCTTGAACTCCGAGCTGATGGTGGAGAATTCGAGGTAAGGGCCCATAAATGAGGGGGACACCTTCCTACAAATCCTCTAGCTTGTTCTCCCACGAATTTGGTTGCCAAGTGCTCATTAAGACCTTCCATTTTGTCTCCAAGTTGACCAAAAAGGCTACACAAAGCACCCATTAGACTTGTTGGCATAATGACTAACCAAATTCACTCTATTAACATAAAAATAATAAAAAACATGCAATAAACAAATGAGAATGGTGGATTAAGTAAAATTAGGAGGTTGAATGAGCCCAAATAATTGTCCATTTTTGGGGCTCATCAGTAAGCATGACCTGTGACAAATGCCAAGTAAATAGTTAGACAAGGGAGCAAGCACAGTAAGAAGAACAAAATAAATGAAACCAACAAACAACAAAAGCCCGCAGCCAAAATCATAACCAGGGCCGAACAAGACTGAGACCAGAACCAAAACTAGGGGTTCCAGACCCAGAACCTCGACATCGCACTCAGAACAGGAAGCAACGCCAACGCGTGCAGGTGGAAACCCTCATGGGAGTTCATGCCTAGAACTGGCAAAGTGAAACCCTTGCGAAAAAACCCAAAACAGAACCAGAGACCTCACCTCATGGAGCAGCAGAGTGAAACAGTGTCGAAATGAACAAGTTTAGGGTTTCGTAGGCATAGTAAGAGGTGGGAGGAGTGAGCCCCAAGGCTAGGACACTTGTCCTCTGAACACTTAAAACACAGTACCACGCCACTTAGTCAACTAACCACACAGCCATAAAAAATACAATCAACATTTAATAATTAAATCGTAGGTGTTCAGGGCCAGTCCCATCACTTACTGTTTATTGCTTATGAGTTACATTAGTAATCCTTTGCCTCTGTCTGTAGAAATATGATCCTAATGCATGGCTAAGATAATTATGAATCCATTAATGCTTGTGGGGAATAACCAATAAATTTTATGGGTTGCATGCCAGGATCAATCCTTTTTCTAAAATTGTAAATTGAACTTAATGATAATCCTAAAAGTCCACCTCATGGATCTACATAGGTTGCGTTCAATGGTTAAGGCCATGAGTATTGTATATGATTTTTAGTGTTGATATAAGGGTAGTCTAAAAATCCTAATGTCCATGAGGGGATCTTAGCAGAAAATGGAAGAAAATTCCCAAAATAAGGGGTATAGGGGCTAAATTTCTGGGTATGCTCAGGAGGTTCATTACAAAAAACTAGAAAAAAAAAATCTTAGAGGAACACCATAGTCTATTAACATAGAAGATATGATTATTGATTTCAATATCTTGATATTGACCACTCTCTTGCCAATGGTTTCCCATATTGACAATGGTTGATCATGTTCAACCATAGACACCTTGGTTGACCAAATTCGACCATTTTAACCATGGTTGGCCATTACAAGTGAGTAGAGCATGGCTTGTTGTATGTTGACTATGGTTGAATAGAGATAACGTTAATCCCTCCACTCTTAATCTGCTTGAAAGAGGGTTCAATTATGATATTACTCCACATAGAATCCTGATTGAGGAACTATTATGTTCCATTGAGTCCATCACTAATGGATTTCCATCTCATGAAGAGGATGAAATTAAATAGGAATGTGGAAGAATTTTAAAGAAAGAATAATAATAATAATTATTAAAAATAAATAATAAAAAAATAATAAATAAATAAATAAATAATAATAATAATAATAATAATCAAATAAATTTTAAATAAAATAAGCCGACCTATTTTCTCACTTCATTTCTTAATAACCCTCTTATATATATATAATTAATCGTAGCTCTGTGATTCATCATTAGTTTTAAAGATTATCTATTGCCGCATCCCCTGATGATGGACTCACTTCGTAGTCCGAAACGTTGGGTTCAAAAAACTCGTCAACAGGTCATTCCTCCTCTATCTAAAACCATTCTCCCCTGTATGGATTCTTTATTTAACAACATCAAGTCCTACCATGGAAGGGATATGATGGACAGCGCATCAGATTTCGAAAAATTAAGATTATCCAGAGCTAAATTAATTTCCAATCTGAATTTTCTTAAAAATTGTAGGGATAACAATGTCACTCCTAAATTTGCCATCTGCAAGCATCCTCTGCGGTTCAGAAATCTATCCAGTTTCAAAAAATTAAGTGATACCCTGGTAAGAAATGAAATCAAATGGGTCAGGTCTAGACTAATAAAAACTTCACAGAAACTTCTTTCTGCTCATCTAAACCTCTCTACGCATCTTAGAAAAGATTTTTGGCAATCTTTGGATGCCATCACATTCATAAGAGCTGAAAATTGGTTAAGAAAAGACAACAACAATAAACTAAAGAAATTCAATAATTTAAGTAACAATGGAGAAGAACACAACGCTCATAATCTTCTCGGTTCTAAAAATGCTTCCTCCAGAATACAAATAAAACATGATACGTGGAATAATAAACCCCCATCGACTGAGAAGCTTCCGGTCTGCGTCCCTCCTCAATCTGAACCAGAAATAAACTCCGCATTAAAATCATTGAACAATGGACCTGAAATGCCGCTTTTACATAACTCCACAGCCCTTAATAACTCGCAATCTGTTCAATCCAGTGCACAAAGCAGCACAACCCACAGGACGCAGTGTCTTGATAAATCTTCTGAACATAATCTCGGCAGCTCGGTCCTTAACTCGCGAGTAGATTCTCATGTACATCAATCGGTGAACGCAACGATTAACATGAATCCGAAAGACAGCAATGTGAATCTGTTGAAACAAGATGCGCAGTCCGGATTTGTGGCAAACTCCGTTACAGGTCAGGATCATAATATTGGAATGAGAAATTATAACATGAATCTGAAAGACAACATTGTGAATCTGTTGAATCAAGATACGCAGTCCGAATTTGTGACAAACTCCGTTACAGGTCAGAATATTGGAGTGAGAAATCCGCATATAAATAAAATGGACAATAGCGTGGCTACGACCCTGGACATCAACAAAGACGATGTAATCTGTAATATGAATAAATCAAAAATCTTATCTAATAACCCAGTTACTAGTTTAAAAACGCAAAACCCTCATAAAAAATTAATTATGACATCTGACAAAGCCCAGGTTATTAATTTATCAGACTTCTCCCTTGATCATGCTGCTGAATCTATCTTGAAAAAAGGCCTGAATTTTGCCATAACCCGAAATAAAATTCCTATAGAAGAGATTATCAGTATTATCGAAGTAGCCATAAAAAATTTAGATTTAGCAAAAAGTGAGGAAATCAGACAAGATATTGCTAAAATCCTGAGAACTGCTAAACCTCCTTCATCCAACATTTCTAAAGAAGAAAAAAGAGCTTTAAACACCCTAAGAAATAATAAAAACATAGTCATCCTTAAAGCTGATAAGGGCAATGCAACTGTGATCATGAACAAAAATGATTATGACAAGAAAATGGAAGATCATCTAAACAATAGTGGCTGTTATAAAATTCTAAACAAAGACCCCAGTGAGAAAATCATGCGTGAAGTTGTTCATAAAATCAAAGAATCATCATTAGATGATGCCACTAAAAAGAAAATAATCCCTAATAGTTCCATCATCCCTAGAATTTATGGGGCCCCTAAAGTCCATAAACCAAACATTCCTCTGAGACCTATAGTTAACACCATAGGCTCCCCTACTTACCTGTTGGCAAAATACCTTGCCAAAAAGCTCAGACCCCTATCTGGTAATACCCCTTCTTATATTAAAGACTCTTATTCTTTTGTTCAATGGATTAAGGGCTTAGAAATGAAAGACGAAGATCTTATGGTCAGCTTTGACATTGTATCCCTTTATACCATGATTCCTATTGATGAAGCCATTGAAATCATGAGAAACCTCACTGATAAAGAGACGGTGGATCTTTTGGAACTATGCTTGAAATCTTCATACTTCAGCTTCAAAGGCAAAATTTATGAACAAACTCATGGTGTGGCTATGGGTTCTCCTCTATCTCCCATAATTGCCAACATCTTTATGGAGCACTTTGAGAAGAAGGCTCTCATGTCATTTCCATACACCCCTGAAGAATGGAAAAGGTTTGTAGATGACATATTTGCTAAGTGGAGTCATGGAAAAGAAAAGCTTGACTTATTCCTTAATCACTTAAATAGCCTCTCGGACCATATAAAATTTACCATTGAAATTGAAAATAACCACCAGCTTCCCTTTCTTGATGTCCTTTTAACTAAAAGAAAAGGGCCTCTTAGTTTCCAAGTCTATAGAAAGAAAACCCATACAGAAAGATATCTTCATGCAAATTCTCACCATCACCCTAAACAAAAGATAGGCATCATTAAAACCTTAACCACTAGGGCTGTCAGAATATCGGATCCTGACCATTTAAACGATGAACTCAACCATCTTCTCAAAGTATTTGAACTAAATGGCTATAATAGAAACACCATCAAGAAAGCCATGCACCTATCCCTAAAGAAAAATAACAATAATATTAATGATCAAAACTTATCAATTCCTAAGATCTCCCTTCCTTACATAAAAGATACCACAGATAAAATTTCTAAAGTTCTTAATAAACATAACATTAGTGTAGCATTCACCCCGGCTAACACAATCAGACAATTATTTAACTCTGTTAAAGATCCTATAAACCCCAAACTTCACAAAGGTGTTTATGTAATTCCTTGCTCATGCGACAAAGAATACATAGGTGAAACAGGAAGATCTCTTAAGGTTAGAATCAAAGAACACACTGCTGACTTAAGAAGAGAAAGAATTTCTAAATCTGCCTTAGCAGAGCATGTTCATTCTTCCTCTCATTACATCTGCATGGAAGAGGCCAAACTTGTTAGAAAAGAAGAACATTGTCTTAAAAGAAAAATTAAAGAAGCCATTGAAATAGAAAAAAGGAAAAATAACTTTAATCGTGATGATGGATTAAAACTGAGTAACACTTGGAAACCTTTATTAGAAAAATTAAAAAAACAGTGAGTATTAATCTTAACCATCCTCCTTAAAACCTCAAATCATTGACCTAATCATTCTTAAAAATTTATTCTAGATCAATAACACATAACATTAAAAAACTCTTCTTATTTCAATAAAAATCTCCTCTATGATTATAGATAATACTATAATATTATCTCACCTATCATAAGTCTAATTAATTAATTGAAATTAATAACTGGAAGATACAATAATAATAATAATAATAATAATAATAATAATAATAATAATAATAATAATAATAATAATAATAATAATAATAATAATAATAATAATAATAATAATAATAATAATAATAATAATAATAATAATACATAAACAAATAATTAAATAAAATAAATATATAAATAATAATAATATATATTATTATTTAACAAATTAATCAAAGTATTTATATATTCCAAACTTTTGAAATAAATATATAATAATAATAATAATAATAATAATATTTAATAAACAAACAATAAATTTATGATAATAACAAATAAATACATAATAATAAATTAAATAAGTAAATAAACTAATAATTCAATAATTAGTTTAAACACATGAATAAAGTAAGTAAAAAATATTCAACTTTAGATAATTAAATTATCAAAAATAATAAACCAATAATAATAATAATAATTAAATAAATAAATAATATTCTAATAAAAATAATAATAATAATAATAAAAAAAGAAAAAGAAGATATTATTATAAAAATAAATAAATAAATAAATATAGTGAATAAATAATGGCGAAATAAATATTAATAATAATAATAATAACACATTAATTTATAATAAGAATAACAAACTAATAAATTATCTCACCTATCATAAGTCTAATTAATGAATTGAAAATTAATAATTTGAAGACACAAATTAAATAAAAATAAAATAAAATAATAATAATAATATATAAACAAATAATTAAATAAAATAAATATATAAATAATAATAATAATAATAAAAATAAAAATAATAATAAATATTATTATTTATAAAGTTAATCAAAGCATTTATATATTCCAAACTTTTGAAATAAATATATAATAATAATAATAATCATAATTAATAAACAAATAATAATTCTATGATAATAACAAATAAATACATAATAATAAATTAAACAAGTAAATAAACTAATAATTCAATAATTAGTTTAAACACATGAATAAGGTAAGTAAAAAATATTTAACTTTATATAATTAGATTATCAAAAATAATAAACCAATAATAATAACAATAATAATCAAATAAATAAATAATATTTTAATAAACATAATAATAATAATAAAATGATATTATTATAAAAATAAATAAATAAATAAATATAGTGAATAAATAATAACGAAATAAATATTAATAATAATAATAATATTAACACATTAATTTATAATAATAATAACAAATTAATAAATTAATTAATAAAAAGTAAAAATTAATAAGAATAATAATAATAATAATTATTAAAAATAAAAAATAAATAAATAATAAATAAATAAATAATAATAATAATAATAATCAAATAAATTTTAAATAAAATAAGCCGACCTATTTTCTCACTTCATTTCTTAATAACCCTCTTATATATATATAATTAATCGTAGCTCTGTGATTCATCATTAGTTTTAAAGATTATCTATTGCCGCATCCCCTGATGATGGACTCACTTCGTAGTCCGAAACGTTGGGTTCAAAAAACTCGTCAACAGGTCATTCCTCCTCTATCTAAAACCATTCTCCCCTGTATGGATTCTTTATTTAACAAAGAAAAACATCCCAAACCTAACCTATCTAAAGAGGAGTTCCTTGGTATTAAAGAGCTTAACAAAAACCCAAACATCTTGATCCTAAAAGTGGATAAAGGGAACAATATTCCTATAATTAAATTCTCTAATTATGAAGCAAAAATTCAAAAGCCTTGGTGACCTTTTCTTACAAACCACTCCATAAAAATCCTATTAATCATGTCACTAACTTCATAACCTAAGCTATAAAAGCCCCATCCATCGATCCTCTTATTCAGAAGTGGTTCATCCCTTTGCATCTTGTTACCCCCAAAATCTATGTGCAACCAAATATCCATAAAAGGATATTGCCTTAAGACTGATAGTGAGTGCTATTAGATCTCCCACTCATGCACTCTCTCAATTCCTAGCCACCAAACCTCAGCCCTTCATTGGATCAAATAACTATTTTATTAAAGAATCCCCCCACTTCATCCAAAATTCTGAAAGCATTCATATTGACCCCAATGACATCATGGTCAACTTTGATGTCATCTCCCTATTTACCAAAATCCGTGTTCTCAAAGCCTTAGAATCAGCCTTTGGTCGATAGTGAAACCCTTAACCTTATTAAAATTTGACTATCCTCCACCTTCTTCTCCTACAATGGCCTTTTCTATGAACATGCATAGGGAATGACAATGGTATCCCCCCTTTCTCTAGTCATTGCAAATATCTTAATGGAACATTTCAAGTCTATGGACCTTAATTCCTGTAATTTGAAACTTAAATTTTGGTAGAGGCTTGTTGATGACACATTTATAGTGTGGCATAATGGGATTCCCACGCTCCAAAATTTTCTCCATCACCTCAACAACCTTTCCCCGCCTTTTTTTTCTGGATGTCCTTATTTCTCATCTATTTTATGGATCCCTTTCCTTACAAATGCATTGCAAGAAAACCCACACTAAATGATACCTCCATGTTAACTCTCATCATCACCTGATGTAGAAGACAAACGTCCTTAAAACCCTGTGCAATAGAGCTGTAAATTTTTTATCCTCAATTTATAACCTTTTAGAGAACTCACCTAACCAAAGTCCTTGTTAAGAATGGTTACTTTCCTTCTGAAATCAATAAAGCCCTTGAATATTCCTTCTCTTCTCAACTCCCCAAAGAACCCCTTCCCACTCCCATGACTTTCCTTTCTCTTCCTTATGTAAAAGGAACCAATGATATAATCTATAAATTCTTAGCATAAAAGAACATAAAATTTTTATTTAGACCCAACAAAAAATTAAATAAGTTATTCATGTCTTCCAAGGATAGACTTGATACAATTCTTGGCCCTAGTGTCGACCAAATCCCATGCTCCTATGGAAGTTCCTACATTGGCCAAACTGGTAGGTCCTTTAAAGGCTGGTTAAAGGAGCACATCACTGATAATGCCCACAATCATGTTTTAAAGTTATATATACATAAAAATTCCTTCAAGATGAAGCAGCTTATCATCTTTAGCCAAACTAAAATCCTTGCCCCTTCCCCTATCCAGTCTACCCGCCTCATTAGTGAAGGCTTGGAGATTGAAGAGCACCCAAATAATTTCAATAAGGAAGATGGGTACAAGCTCAATGACTCATGGAAACCTATTATCCACCACCTTAGTCACTAACCTTACCGTTTTCCTCCTATTCTCTTTCCCCTTTTTGGTTTCCCCTCCTCCTCCTGCCTCCCTCTCCCCCTTTTTTACTTCTATCCTTATTTTATATCTTTGTTAGCTTAACCACCCCATTGTTCCTTCCTTTTTTGTTTTATTTCCTCTCCATGATCCTTTCTTAATTTTTCCTCTCCTTCATCATTTTTATTCATGTAGTATTAACACGATTAACCTTTTATTTCTACTATTGCTATATTTATTATCAATTTACCCAATCCTAATTTTTCTTCTTTAAAAATAAAATTAAAACATCAATTTACCCAATCCTATTTTTTTTCTATATAACTAATTAAATATCATGTTGGAATTATGGTGTGCATGGATCCAACTAGCTTATGTTGGCATTGGTTCATGATGATAGTTAGCTCATGTTGGCATTGATGCCAACCCTATGAAGTCTAGTTAATGTGTTAATGCCATTCATTGTAGCATTGTTGCGGCTAGTTGAGTTTACATTAAGATGGTCGTGCTGGCATTGATGTCAACTCTATGATGTCACACTCATGATGATAATATGATGATAGTATGGTGTTCATGGAGGTAGAGGTTGCTGCTACAAGTGGATGATGCAAATCTTCATGTAATGGAGATGATGACATACTCAATGAGTTGGCATAATAGGTCATCATGCTTATGCTTATGGAGTTGACTTGTTGTGGTGTGATGGCCTTATGTTGATGACGAAGATGTGATATAGTATGTATTGCAAGTCTTTTAGAGGTGTTGCAGCTTGTGCAAATGTTTGTTGGAGAGTGGAGGACTTGTTGGTACTCTTGCCAACCTTGTTTGTTGGCTATCTTGGCCAACTTGGAAGTGACACTTGGGAGACTTGTTTGATCCACTTGTAGAGGTGTAACTGAGCTTAGCAGAGGCTTGGAGGTGAGTTTAGATGATAAAGAAGAGGATCCAACATGTGGCAGAGGCTCTGAGATAAGGGCTTGTGGTTTTTCCTTATACTCTACCCGAGTCTCATGGAGATATGATTATGCAAGTGACTGAAAGGTTCCAGATGTTAGGACATAGAACTATGCATGTGATTGAAGGTCTTCAATTGAGTTTAGCTAGTGTTGTGCATACAATTTAGGTTTTTCACAAAAAATTCTCTACATTCCTCACGCAAACTAGATAAAAATTGGTATGGAAATTCCCAGATACTTCTAGAATAGGTTGTAAAGGTTGAGAATGGTTTGAAAAGGTCCTCCAATGATGTAAACACCTTTAGTGCACAAGTAGTGATGTTAGTGGATTGATTTGGTCTAATTTGTGCACCTTTGATCCCAACCCAAAGGTCAATTACACCCTCCATGCTTTATATCCATCACTTTTGAGTTGAGTGATGGTCGATGGTGAGTGATAATGGTTTAGAGAGGGTTGCATTGCGTGAGTATGCTTCAAAGCCATAGTGAGCTTGATTGCTTTAATGTATGATCTCTAATGGCAGCAGTATGAGCATATATATTTCCTGAAGCATAGTATTGATTCAGATCTCCATATTTCATATTAGTGATGAAGAGTGTTGTAGCAGAGTTTGGTATTGATGGAGAGATTGGTATAGATCCATATTAGTGACTCTCACATTTTTTTAGAAGTTGTTGATGCATTTGGCACATAACCATGGTGTCTTATGTTTTTTATTGTATTATGCAACATTCATATTTTGGTGTGAGGGTTTGTTATGAGTTTTGTTTTAGCTAATGGTGATATTATTTAGTTTTTGTTGGATGGATTGTGGCCATTATTTTGCTGAAGTAGAGAGCATATTTGAGGTGTTATTTTTATTTGATGAGATTGTCTTGCTGCTAGAGATATTATTGCAAATTTGTATCGAGTTGAGTAGAAAATCTTGGGATCTAGTTTGAAAATAGATGAAAGGAGGTCCACATAGAGTAGAGGAGCAGTGACTTCATCAATGTGGAGCAGGGATTGCGAAGTTTCAGCGAAAGGAACAATTTCTCAATCTAATGTTAGTTGGATAGTCCAATCAAAGTTAGGCGAGGATCAATTGATCATGGTGGCTTTTAGTGGATAGTAGTCCATAGATTCTTGGAGAACATAGTCTTCTAAGCTGATCAGTAGAATCGAGTTTGCAGGCTAATGGGAGTCAACTGATTGTTTATGAGGTTGAGTCTCCACGTTGATGGGAGTCAACAAATCTATGAAAAAGACATATTTTGCTTAATAGAAGACTTAGAGCAATGCAACAACAATAGGGGTGGTTTTTTTCCTAGTGAAGGGGTTTCCACTACATATATTTTGTCTCATGTGTTGATGATTTCTTGTGTTCTTGTTCATGGCTATGCTACTCATATGGTTTATTTGCTGCTTATAATTTATGCATAGATCCACAATGTTTAATGTGTTGCTGCTAATTAGTGTTTGTGATTCAGTAAAACAAATAAAATGTGAATTTTATTAATAAGACACACTAATGATTCACCCCCAGTAGTGATCAAAGGTTTCCAACATATTAGTCATAAGTCAAATTTACATTATTAAGTGAATATGGAGTCCTTAATCCATATTCACTTAATAATGTAAATTTGGCTTATGACTAATAATGGAAATTAGTAAATAAATAAAAAAATTATATATATATATATATATATATATATATATATATATATATATATAATTTTAATTCATTTTAATAAATATATCTTATTTTAATTTCTTTAATATCATATTTTAATTTCTTTATTTTATTGTGGTCAAATTTTTAATAAATATATTAATTTAATTTAATATATTTTAAATTGTGGTAAAAACCTTATTATTTATATTTTAAGAAATTATTTTTATTCATTTTAAATTGTGGTTAAACTATTTTTAATAAATATAGCTTAGTCTAATTTCTTTATTTTATTTTGTTTTAAATTGTGGTCAAATTTTTGTAAATTATTGTCAAATATTTTATTTCCTAAAAATATGTTTTAATGGTCATATTGACATTCATATCAATGGTCACTGGTTGATTCTTACTTTATAAATACCCTAACATTTTTTTTGATGTACCATGCTTTACTTGAGACACTGATGATGGGTGGCGAGACCACTCAAAACATAGGACATCATTAAACTCACACAAAACAAGTATCTAGAAAGTTATATCAACATGACCATGGTTGACTATGGTTGACAATGGCTAACTAAGGTTGTGTGGTTGAGCATCGGTGATAATGAGTGGTAATGTTTGACCATGTTGGCAATGGCTGACAATGTATGACCATGGTTGATTTTGTTTAACCATGTTTGACCATAGTTGAGGTGGTCAAATATGGTTGAATATGGTCAACATGTGGTTGATTGTGGATGTACATGATTGATCAAGGTTATTAGTGTTTACAATAGATGACTATGGTGAACCATGATTGACCATGATGCCTATGTTAACTATGGTTGAACATGTTCAACCATGTTTCCCATGGGTGGCCATTATTAAACATGTTAATCATGGAAACCATTATTAAAAATGGTTTGACCATATTTGAAGGGAATTGATCTTTACAACCCCTCCTTGACTACTGGAAGCACCCTGACTTCTACTAGGTTGACCATTCTCAAATTTGTCTGAAACTACTGCAAATAGAGAATACATACCAATATGAAGAAAGGGATCGGAACTAAGGAATACATAAAGCACATGAGAAAAGTAGGAACCTTAAGTGAAAATATTAGTTTCACCTTTCTGATAGTAAAGAGAATTAGAGAAACCCCATAGTCAAACAATGCTGAAAATAGACCAATGTGAATTTGTTAGGAGTAGGGCTATGCGAGAGACTAGAGGTTGAAGACTAAGTAAAAAATGGAGAGCTATCCACTAACTAAAAAATCCTAGTAAGAACTAGAGAGAGGTGAAGTTCACCAAGAACCTAAAGGCTCCAAGCTTGTTGGACTTTTTGAGTGATTTAAAAAAGGAGTGAATGATTCATAAGAGCAATAATGGGCCCCTGACGAAGGCTAGCTAAAATCCTCGGACCTTAGAATAGAACCTAGATATCAATTGCAATGTCCTAAGAAAGTTGAAACATTGTTGATATAGTTCTTATCCATGTGGCATCTGTCGCAGTGAGGAAATATTTCCTTTAGACACTAGGGCTTCACTCAATGAACCTCTGACATATCACGTGTGTTTGTGGCATACTAAACAATACCCTTAATTTAACTACATATTGGAAAATACCTCTAAAAATCAAATTATTTAACCCCCTACCAATATAAACCCAATACACCTTCCTAATTAATAAAAAGTACCTACTTTCACTAGATATTGTAGGTATCCATATTTTCATTAACGTTTTTTATACTCCTTTATACTTTTTGATGACCTTTGATATCCATTTTTATACCTGTCAATATAAAACCCTTTTATCCTCTATTATATGCTCAATATATTATGTCATTTTTTCCTCAATATATATCCCCCAATATGAATGCACATAGGATGGTATATTTCTCCCCCAGTGAAGCCTCTATGCATTTGGATACACCTTTCCAGTTTCCAAGGTATTCACAAGCCACGCCAAGAAAACACACTAATTTCCAGTCTCAATGCCACAATAACTTTAACTCTCCATAAGAAGATCCCTCCTACTCATAATAGTAGTTAATGTGCTATCTTCATATCCCATGATCACCACCTTTGGAGGCCATACGATTCCCGTATCAGAGCAAGAGTTTCACAATTCACTATGGAGTGAAGTGACCAAGGACAAACTATAGATCTCGATATTAGATTTGGGTATATAACCACCCTATATACCTCTCATACTCAAACACATGTGTTGGTTCTTGGTTGGTTCCCACCAAATGTAGAGGTATATATTTATATAGATTTTAAAAACATGTTAAATTATTAATTAAAATAATATAAAATAATAATTAATTTCACAACTACTAAATGATTTTTACAACATAACATAATAAGAAATTTAAAACATCCAACCATATTAAAGTTTTTTTAATTATTTAAATTTTGTTTAATTAAATAAATAATATATATCTTTTTATAAATATGAATAGTCACTCGCTAGATGTAAAAATTCTTTCATAAATCTTTCATAGTAATATATAGGTCTAATAAACATTATTGATCAATTTTGAATAACCGTAATTTACTTGAACATATTATGGAGAGACTAATCTTGAATAGCCCTGATCAACCTGAACATAGTAGGGACATGTTGATCTCTTGATTGACTTGAAAGCCTTAGCATTAATGGCATAGGCCATGTATAGGATCTCTATAGGTACAAATTCACACTTGGACTTTCCAAACAAAACATGGTTATTATTAAAATAGTATAGTCATAAAAAGTAAAGTTGTAGTCTAAGTTATAAAAGAAATGACCTCTTCCACTGGAATTCAGTGAGACAAGTTTAAGAAATATTGTGATTGTTTGTTAATTTAAATATATGTTTGAGTACATAAATTGACTCATTGTCATAAAAAACCCTTGGGTCATTCTAATTATGTAGATTAAGCAACTTAAACTTAAGTTTTTAAAATTCTTTGTTAGAGTTTGTTTAAAATTAGCTAGAAAAAAATACCCTGAGAAAGGCCATTTCATTTATTAGTTAGACTATGTGTAAATTAAATGGATGATAAATGTCAATAAAAATTAATCAAACTTAATAAATCTGAATAAATCCACATTCCTAAAATTAAGAAAATCATAAAAATGAACTAAACTATAACTTTTATTTTTATTACTATTATTAATGATAAAAAGAATTAATATATAATTTTAAAAAATATACATTTTAAAAAAACATCTAACAAGATTTTAGCTATGAACACTCATGGTCACTTTGTCATGTAGAAGGTTAATTTATAAATAAGGTTTGTTCTCAATACTACTAAGAATATTCTAGATTATTCCATGAAAGTTATATCCCTACCATGCAACTAATAGTTATTGATAATTAAATTAAATTCTTGAAGCCCTATTCCACACTAAGTTTTAGAGGCCCAAAGTTTATCTAAGATAAATCTGCATAAGCTCAAAATTAAATCTCAGTAAAACAAAGAATTATTATTTTGGGTCTCTAAGAAATTATGTCACCAATTCCACACATTTTAAAATTTATTTCCACAAACCACAATTTTTTTTGGTGGGGTGTTACCAATTCCACACATTGTAAAATTTAAATCCACTAGCCACATCTTTTTTTTCTTGTGGGTTGTTGCCAATTCCACACATTTTAACATTTATATCTACCAACCATTTTTTTTTTTGTATGGAGTAAACACCCATGGGGATATGAACCTATTCACCATCAATTCAAAGCTCCAAGAGATTCCACGAACCATAATTAATTCAAACAAAAAAAACTATTTAAAATTTGTCCTACAAGACTCGTCAAAATCTATAGATCATATCAAAATTAATGAAGAATTAAATTCATGTTAATTCTTTTGATTAAATCTAAAGAATTAAATGCATATCAATGGTTTTGATTAAAGCCATTGATTTATAAACAATGAGCAACCTTGAAACTAAAGCTTTCCATAATTCCTCACAGTTAGTTTTGGTCCATGACATCAAGGCTATTGCTTTTTCATAAAAATTATTGGCCTTGATCAAATTAGACCAAAACATTTCACATTTCCCCAAGTGGCCTTGGTCCAATATGATCAAGGTCATTGATTTTCTATACATTTTAACAAAAACCAAGTGCCTTAATCACATAGGACCAAGAGCATCACATCAGATCAACACTGACTCTTAGGAAATGTAAAGTGATTTGATTCAATATGATCAATGATCTTAGTCACATTGAACCGAATTCATATCTCGAAAAAGGTGAAAGATTTGATTAGATAATCAAAACCACTAAGATGAAAACCATATATATATATTTTTATTGTACACAATAATTTGACAACTTTAAAAATTAAATAAACATTGTGATAAACATGCTAATTTAAAAATTGATAATATATTAAGTTCAATAAGATAAAAACATGTAAACACTCATAAAATTTAACCCATAAAAACCCGATTCTTCAAATAGTTCACATAATCCTAAGTTAATCCTCCTTGACCCATTCAATTTAGATGGATAAAATTAAAATTGAGACAATCTCCTTATCTCTTTGCACAACATCTTGCATTTTATAAATTTAGAAAGCACATGTATCTAGACTTCGATTACACATGGTGTGGCCCCTGAGAGAGAATTGTAAGTAGTCTAATGTTGAATTTAATTTTTACTAAGTAAAGAATCCAACCAACAATGTCATTTAAGAGCCGACCTTCTACATCTATGGTGCAAGGAATATTGCAGCCATATAAATTTAAAACAAAACTTGTTTTTAGACTTTGATTTCAAATTGGGTCGTCAAACGAGAGTTTTATTACTCGTAAGCAATAACTAGCACAACCATACTAATAAATATGGTTGATATACATCATAGGTATGCTTATTTGAATGTATTTAAGTTCAAATTTTATTTAACGACTTGCTTGAGATATTAACACAAAATTAGTCATACAAGCTAACTCAATATGTTTAAAGTTAAAAAACATGGAAAGCATAAATAATTACACATAAATCACACACTGTATTTTATTGATCACAATGGTTACATATATATAGGAATACATATCTCTTCTAGATCCTATAATAGTGGATCTAGATAGCTAATACAACTCATACAAAAGAAAATGGCTACTTCTAGATTAACACCCAGGGATTCACAATGACAACTCACAACAACCCAAAACACATGGAAGAATTACTTCTAATACCCTCCCTTAATGCTTACAGATAACAATTATAGAAAACACACATTGCAATAACAATATGAATCTTTGTCACATTTTTCTATTATGGTCATCACTAGTGTTAGCGTTCGAATTTGCCTCAGGCTGAGGAAGGCAAAACTCGAGGCAACATCATACCACGCTCAGCCTCGTAGCTAGCCCTACGAGGACAGGAGAGGGCTCTCTCCGGGTCTATCTCGGCAAACAAGTTTTCAAAGGGGCTGAGATGACCGATAAGGAATACTGATTTTAGGCTAGTAAAGAGATAGGAAGGTTTGTTTTTGATTTTTGGGTTTTTTTTTGGAGAAAAGGGAAAATCAATTTTCGGTGCGGGGATGAGGCACAGCTTTTGCAGAGGTCTACTTGGGGCAAGATAAGTGATTGTTTTGATGCCTTTAAAGTGATTGAAGGAATAGACCTGACAGGTGAGGAGCTAAGGAGAGCAAGGAAGTTTCAAGGATTCTCCTTAAACTGAAGAAAACATGGAAAATTAAACAAACTTAAAGGCAGAGCATAGCAAATTTATGAATTCTACCTTAACACTTCATTTGTTTAATTGCAGCAGATTAAATAAGGAAAGTGGTACACATACACAACTTACAAGTACTGAGAAACACACCATCAACACATAAGGCCACATGAATCCCAAATAGTGCTGCAAAATCCTGGTCTATCCTTTGCCAAAAATGCAGATAAAATATGTACAATAGTGTATCAAGCTATTCCCAAGAGTCCAACCCTGAAGATGACTAAGAAAATACATAATATAGGCAAGCTAACACATTCCCTTGCCTCTAGGGGTCGAGCTCATCATTCTAGGAGCTGTTTCAACCAATTCTAAACAAAGCACTACAATCTAGGCAGTGAAAGCAACTTGCCTCTATAAGCTAGGAAACCAATTCATTCATTAAATTTTTGCTATTTTATGAATGAATCATCTAGAATAGGTAAATAAGTGTCAAGTCAACATAAAGTTACATTAATTACATCAAGGAGGGTGAAAAATCCCATCACAAGTCAAAACTGGTCAAACTGGCTTCGTTTCCTGAGCTGAAGATGAAAATTTTACAAAAAATCCTGATGCGTAGCGCGCTTGAGCCCTATGCGTAGCACGCCTTTCCACCTACTTTTGGGGCACTTCCCGGTATCCAAATTGAGCTCACGATAGCTCGTTGGAAAGGTCTGGATGTCTACTTTCCAACCCAAGTAGAATTTTCCAATTTGGTGTCCATTTTCCCCTCCAAAAGGGCATTCGCCCAAGACTGCTTCCTGTGTGTCCAAAAAGGGGCAGTGAGGTCATTTTTTGCATGTTTTTTGACCTTTTGGGGACCCAAACCTTGATGAAATGCCTTGGTAGTAGCTGAGCAGGTGTATTTCATCATGAAAAATCCAAAAATGCAAACCATTTGTGATTTGGACCTCCCAATCGTATGGGTCGCGCACGGCGCGCTACGCGTTGAGCCCAAAAACCTGTTTTTTAAGACAAAATTTTCAAAATTGACAAAATTTTCTCCAAATTTCTTGAAATTTGGGCTGGGGGTCCCCAATCAAGTACCATGCTCAGCCAGAGAGGCTTCGGCCAAAATCCAAAGACGATCAAGCTCCTTTTTTCTTTTTTGCCTTTTGACCGCTTTCTTCAATTTTGCCTTAAGACTCCTAATTCGTGCCTTGCAAACTAGGTTCCGGACCTTGTAATGCATAGCCATGTGTTTTAATAATGCATTGTCTCTGTTGGCCTTTCTCAGCCGCATCATAATCCTGCTCATATACTGACTCGGTCTCTGACATGTTCTTTGAAAACAAGGTAGCTGGAATATATATATGCTGATATACAACTGTGTGCAAAATTGACTGTAGACTTTTTCTTTTTCTCAAAATGCTGTGACCAAGGGGACACAAATATACAAGGGAATTGTTAGGAAAGGGGAAACATTAGGGAAATGGGGACAATGGAAATAAAACAAGGAATTTAGGGAAGGGAAGGGACATGAAAATCTTTAAGTTTTAGGGTTTGGGATGAGGTAGGATAGGAAGAATATGTTTGTAGTAGAAGGGAGGGGTTAGGATTGGAGGGAGAATAGTATAGGGTTTTATGAGGAATTATTGGGGAAAATATTGGTGAATATAGGGGGTGGGAAACACAAGAAACGGGAAAACCTTGGCAACATTTATGTTTGAAAACCCTACAGCAATCTTGGCATTTACATCCTCACAACAAACTAATGGAAAATGAGGGTTTTTACTCTTGGTTTTTCATGGCAAATATAGCATAATTTCTTTACATAATTCTTTCAAAACCAAGAACGAGCCGTGGATAAAAGCCTACCTGTGATTTGATGCATGAGAAGAGGTGTTTGAGTGTGTTTCAGGCAAAGTTCTGGGCATAAACTCCAATGCGCTGCGCGCCTCACCCAATGCACTGCGCGCTCCTGATGCGCCTCACCTGTGTAAAATTGCACTGAAATTTGTGGCATGATGCGTAGCGCGTCGCTGGTGCGTAGCACGCCCAACCTGATGCGTAGCGCGCCCTGGAAAAAACCCGATTTGCCCACAAACTCACAAAACCGCCTTAAAACAATGCTCTTTGCTCTTGGAATGTGGAATGGGTTGTAAATGAGGAGAAATATCTTCATATAGACTCCTTGTTGATTTTTGCTTAACCCAAAACCCATTTTCTTATGTTTGGTTGTTGACACTTTTTTGAAAATTAATAGGCTTTGACCTTTTTGGTTTCCCCTTTAAAATTGGTTGAAATAATGATTTTCTCTGATAATTTTTTGCAGGGATAGCTCTGATATGCTCTGGCAAAGGAGACCAAGGCTGCATTTGAACGAGTGAAGAACTGAAAATTTTGACAATTTTTACAAAAAGAGATGGCAGCTTATCTTCAAAACAGAGTTTTGAAGAGAAGTCCTAATTCAGCTGTACAATGATGAAAATTATTGAAGTGATGATCTATCAAAGACATTCCTCTAGCCTGCTGGTCTTCTAAGACTTTTCAAGACAAAATTGACTCAACCCTAGACCTAAGACCTCAAAATTTAAAACATGATTGTAAATGACCTTTGAAGACTTATTCTAATAAACAGGCCTGAACCAACAGTGCCAAGCACGAGGGGAATGAGTGACACAACCCACTCCATCAGAGTTATGGCATGCCTAATGAAATGCAACTGATCAAAACTGATGGGACACCTAAACATGAAATGCAAAAAAGAGCTTTGATCTCTGACGGAGGGATAACTAGATTGACTCTAACAACTAGCACTCACATCCACTCTAAAATCTCATGTTTTCCACTCTTTTCTTCACCACACTTTCGAGCTTCCCATTTGATCCATTTAAGACATAACTTCTTCATACCACCGTTGATGTACTTTGCATAATTGATGCTTCTCGGCCTCCTGAAGAACAATCTCGATACTAAACCACCCTATGGACCAACTCCCATTTATCAAAATGCATCAAACTACACTTTTGATAGTTATATAGGTGAGTTGTCTCGTTACTGAGTGTATATAAAAGTCAATTATACAGCTGAACTTTCTACATACAAAATCCATCAACATATAACAAATTCACATAAAAAAGTCAGTAATGTGTTCTCGCAGTATCAAAAAACGTTGGGAACCATTAAATTGAATGATGTTTTTCTGTTCATTGGGATTTCATATAATTACAATAGAATCACCATAACTTTATATATCAAACCCTAAAAGAAAAAAAATACCCAAAATAAACACAAAAACATTTACCCACTATAAACCCATGGAAGACATCCACTACCATCACAGTTATTTTAATTTAGCGCTTGGAGGCTTGCATTAACCTCTTTGGATTTCACCATGGACTCCAACAAAAGTGTCATATTCGGTCTACTATCCGAAGGCACTTGAAATAATTATTGGCATTGTTGTACCATTTCCATATGCCTTTATTCAAAAATCAACCAAGAAACTAATTATGGGTATTGTTGTACCATTTCCATATGTACCAATTCCATGCATAATGTGATCCATCCATAAACAACCAATCCCTGGTGACCTTGAAGAGGATTTGCATCAAGGCTTGCAACAATAATGAGTTCGCTGACAATTCGAGCATGGCCGTTGACACCACCAAAATTATATTCGATGATGTGTATCTCCAGACCAAGATTCTTGACGCCCGACTAGACATTAATGTCGAGCCCTATAATGAGAGCATTGGTGACTACTTATGCCATGAATCAGGCTTCCTTCTTCTTTAACTTCTCACAAGCCAAGGTCATGGCTACCATAGTGAGAACGATAAATTGTTTCATCAAATCTCCCCTTGCAGAGATGAGCATCTGCAATAATGATTTATATGCCAGCTAATACATGCAATACGTCTAACACCATTTCATCTGCAACAACGATTCGATCCCGTGACCTTTTGGATTTATGGCTAGTGACATATCCACCGCAGACTTCATGTTTCAATTTCGAATGGTGAGGTTGGTTGTGTATTTAACTTTCCAACGACATAGCATGGGCTTCTCTTATGCGGTTTGAGAAACACAGATTTATTCTCGTTCACCTTGCAGAACATTGATATGGTGGGATGCCAGTCCAAACAAGATCACACAATGTGTCATCAATTCATACGGTGCACCAAGTTGGTTATTTTGAAAATGTAGCGAGCATCCTCCTTACCCTCAATTTATGTATCGATTATTATCTACCACAACACAACACAAAACGTTTATTCATAGTGGAACCGTTTCACCTCCCAAACGTCAGTGGAGATCAGAGCTTCTGTCCGATAGAAGGATTCTTGCAGAGATGTAAATAGATGATGCCTACGGTACTTGTTGTTCGTTGCATACAAGTCTATTCAAAAGAAAAAAAACAAACACATAGATCTACATAGGGAAAAACAAAATCCACAATAGAAATCAAATCTCACACACCTGTACTAATTCATGTACAAAACAATAAAAATCAAGGCCCTCTTGCATCTTTTTGGCCTCAAGCCAACATAGTTTCTGATACCAAGTTAGAAAACATAAAGAGCCTAGATAATTACAGGTAAATCATACACATGGTATTTTATTGATCACAATGGTTACATATAACTAAGAATATATAACTCTTGTAGATCCTAGAATAGTGCATCTAGATAGCTATTACAACTCACAAATAGGAAAATGACTACTTCTAAATTGACACCTAGTGACTGTCAACAACCTAAAACATAGAAGCATTACTTCCAACATTTAATATGTTAATTTTATATAACTTGAATTTTTTATAAACCTAAAATAATAAAATATACTATTTGGCATCAAAATGATATAGAAATTATGAGAAATTATTAAATTATGAGTTCAACTAATACTGTAATTTCAACTAATATTTATATAGGAATTGTATAATGTAAGAATGCTTATTTATCTCAATATCTCTTAAATTCATGTAACATACAAATAATGGAAGTTATCACTACAACCACTACAATACATGGGGGATTTTAAGACAATATTTGAGATGATTTTTGGGTAAATTGTCTTAAATTGAGACAAAAAATTTGTATTGTCTGAAATATTGTCTTTAAGCAAGTGTCTTAAATTATTGTCTTAAAAAATTGTCCCTATAAAGACAATATATAACATAGTTATTAATGTCTGTTAGGTGACAAATTCATTTTTGTCTCTCTAGAGACAATACAATAATTATATTTGAAGACAATACAATAACTTTTGTCTCTTTAGAGACAATTTAAAACAAGGAACCCACAAAAATATCACACCATTGAAATAAATCAATATAAAAAGAATTTAATTAAAAATAAACTAAAATACCATTGATTAATTCATGTTAGGGCCCAGTGGAATCAAACCACCAACCTCTTGCTTATAAGGCAGGTGCTCCACCACTGAACTAACACCATTTAAAGAATTAAATGTCAATATAGGCATTTATTTAAAAAAAAAAATCGATACATAATGACATAATATTTATAAAATTTATAATCGTGCAACCCCTATTTTTAACTTAATAAAAAATAATTCAATAGAGTTATCTCAATGTCACACCCATGTGGCATGACCCGCACAACAATAATTACAAACAAATTAATCTAGTAATACAAAAAAGTAACTAGAATTAGCACAAGTTGTTAATATCTTGCCACAACTATTGAATGGTTTTTATTTAGTGTGTTTCCATTGTTGATCTCTTTGTCTAGTTCCTCTTTGGCCACACCATTGGTTAAAAAATTATATTGAAAATAGATAAGAAAGGAAATTTTCTGCAACTTGGTAAAGCAAGGAAAATCCTTAAAATGATTATCTTTGAAATCTAATTAACAAAATAAATCAACAAAAATGTGTGTACACAATCTAGATTTCATATTTCATATTTCATATAAAAACATTTCACCTCAAACTCGAAATACCATTTTTAAGGGACATCCCTAGATGAAGCATTAGCATGTTAGTTTGTAGGAAATTTGGAGAAGGTTTCAACCATTTTAATTCATGTTATATTGTTCATTTCGTTATATAGAAATGAGGAAAATGTACAGAGAGAAGAGAAGTACATATTAGAAGTATATGGCAGGCTTCAAGAATGTCTTATATCAACGCCAAAAATACCAAAAGAGAGGAAGGCCCAATTGGGCAACAAAGGGAAACCCGATGAGGAGTGGACAAATGGGTGGATACAACTATAGGATAATAATGAAGTTGAGATTCAAGGAAGGCTTGGTAAGAGGAACCAAAAAACATTTAGAGCTCATGGAACCAACTATAAAGATTTCAATTGCAAGAATAAAGTAGGTGGTAGAGAGAATTTTTGGGACCATATTAGTATATTAGTCACTGGATGGTTGTTAGACACATCATAGGTCAACAATATTCACCATCAAGTGAGATAATGAGGGATAGGGGAGATGGCTACCGTCTTTGGACGTATTTCCTTCACCATAGTATTAGCATGGAAGAATCATTGATACTAGGTGACCTTAATTTTAAATCATGTATTCTTGCATAAACAACATTCATAATAGGAAAATACATGATTAGATAAATTACCAAGTGGAACATTATGAAAAGTTGGATGTAGCTCATGCCAATCTCCAGTTAAACTAATCCTCATGTATTACTTACATACATTTATATGCAAGAGCAACAACTACCATTTATTTGTTTCTCTCATATGTTGAGGCACAATAACTGTAAGAAAATAGATAAGCCACCATATCAAAATCTAAATCATCATTATTATATTTCAGAACTACTTGAAAAATTGTCCAAAAGTACATATTATGCAGGTTCACATCCAAATTAGCTAATAATAAAATAATAATAATCAAAACTTTCATCACAAATTCTATCTAGTTATGGGACTTACTCAAAGAGCTTGACAATATTTGTGTATAATTTCATAGACTAAGGTATTTCTTCATGCTTTGCATTCTAGAGATTGGAAGACTCCAACAATGAAGCAACCTAAAGAAATTTTAAAGCCGCTCCAAAGTAAAGGCCTGTGATATCATGCTCACCATCTCCTATAACATGCAACATCTATTTCTAGTGAAATTAGACTCCTAAAGTAGTTAATATTTTAAACAAATTTCATGAAATCACAAAGAAATATTTAGGCTAGGTGTACATGGAGTGATAAGGGTAATTAACATCAATCAAACCTTCAGTTTGTCTACAATGTGTTTCAAATCAAACCTATATATCATCCCATTGAAATTTGGTGGAACTTCCAATCATCACTAAAACTCTCTCCCTTGTGTCCCCCTTTCCTAGAAACTCACAACATAGATAACAAAAAATGATCTAGTACCTATTCCCTATACAAATTGATAAACAGTTAAACCCTTTAGTTACAAAGACTTTAGATCCAACAATAACAAGTATTGAATCCCTCAATAACTAAAAAACCCACTAGTATCCCAGCTAGAAATCAATGAACCCACCAATATACTTGGAAGAAACTAATCAGCACAATGCTATTTCTTTGAAAACCCAATGAAACCACAAAGCCCAATCAATCTTCCCCTTGAAATCCCTAGTACCCTAAAATTCCTTTCCTCCAAAATTAATGAACCCATTGTGCTAAATTATTTGTTTTCCTCTACAATGATGGACCCATAAACTCTTGATATCATAAATGAATACAAAACCAATCCTTCCCATCACGTAATGCTTTGATCATTCCATAGCATCCACTGCCCCATCATTTTTGAAGGGTTCTCCTACTAGAACCATGGATTATAAGTGGGTTGAGTTTGACAGGATTCATATGTAGCATTCATCAATAAAATTTAGGAATTACATTGACTTTCCTGCATGGTTCTAAAGTTTAAAGATCAAACCAGAAGTTGGAAATTTGGTAAATGATAGGCTCCAAATTGTTTACAAATATCATGGAATTGAAACTATGTTGGAGTGTTCATTTTCAGTCATTCAGGTATCCTTCACCTAAATTCATTTTCTAGGCCTTGAAATATTGAAATTCCAATTTGGGCATTTAAATTTTATTTTTTATTTTTTAATTTCTTCTACCCAATAACTACTCTTTTCAATGCTAGAGTAGCATATGTTAGTACCAGAAGCCACAAGATGGCAGATTTGGAGTTTTAGGTAGTGCAATCCACAAGCCTACAGATTTGGAGTTTCAAGTGTGCTTTTTGGTATGTCACAATTTCGGTCATTTAATTTAAATAAATGCATGATAGGCTCCAAATTGTTTGCAAATATCATGGAATTGAAACTATGTTGGAGTGTTCATTTTCAGTCATTTAGGTATCCTTCACCTGAATTCATCTGCTATGGCCTTGCAATATTGAATACCTACTCTATTGAAATTCCAATTTGGACATTTGGGAATTTCAGTTTTTGTTCAATTTCTTCTAGCCAACAACTACTCTTTTTAATGCTAGAGTATCTTCTATCTATGGAAAATTAGTCATTGCATTTACAATTGGCTAATATTTCTCTAAGCTCAGTTGAATATTACCTAGCATGCCCACCATATCTCATGCAAGACAGATTCATAAGGAAATGATGCATGCACACAAATAACTGGACTTAGCCTTCACTTAAAAGTATATCTAGTTGGATGCATCCATATGTTAAATGTGCAATAAGGCCTCTCATGTGAAGAGTCCTAAGCCAAAAGGCATTGTTTAAAAAGTTGGTTATTATTCAAGTAAACTATCTAGTATATTTCAATAAAATTGGTGTTTGTCATGTAAAGGATTGCAAAGAATGGAGTTCTTTTCATATGTTTAGTTGTAGATTACTATCATTTTTTTTTTTTTCTGGATAAAGACTATTCTATTAAAAAAGATAAAAATATTTACAGAGAGGATTAAACCTCTAAGGGGGCCGTAGCCTGCCCATCACCAAAGAGAATTATGCATATAGCAAACTTTAGTCCTTTTACATAATTGAGAGTTTTTGAAGCAAGAATTGAAGTGAGCTGGAGAGACAAAAAAACTGGACTGTCCTATAGTTGATCTATGCTTCAGAGGTAGCTGATCACTTACAGAAATACTATCTTTTAAAGCTGCTATTACAAAAAGATCCAAAACCAGGCTTCTGACCTGAAGACTGTAACAATTCATGCTGATATCAAAAAGAAGCCTGAGACATGCACAGATAGGACAAAAAAGAACCATGGAAGCATAACTTGAGTACCAAATATCAGAAGAGGGACTGCTGTCATGGCATTTTAAGCCAGAAGTCTTTAATCCTGCGGAGGAGAGCCTGTCGCGTCCACGTTTGCCTGGTTGGGGGAGCCAATCCAGGTCACCATTTCATTATCTTCAGCTCCCATCATACTGCCATCTGGGGGAATAACGAGATTCAGAACGCTTCCAGAAAAGCGCACTGGTTCACAAGCAAGAATTTGCTCTTGTGGAGAAGCTGGCTGGGGTTGAGGGGCTTCCTGAAGTCCATCCTCATTCTGCTTGAAATTGTCATTGAGGACTACTCCAGCCATCTCACCCTGAAATTCGCTCGTATTCTGAGACTGAGACTGAGCCCTGGAGATGTCATCCGAGCTCGTAAGCTCATCTTCCTCCTCCGAGAAAATTACAGTGATAGTGGCAGAGATTAAAGGCTTATTGAGCCTACTCCTGAACCTGAACCGGGTAGTTTGAAAGGAACTATTCAGAGAGGGCCGAGAATGATCAGAAGGCGGAGAGGATGGAGAGGCAGAGGCTAAAGGAGTGATGCTCTGAGGGGTAGAGCCACCACGACGCCGAGAAGCTCCACGAGTACCAGAATTGCTTCCACGATGGGGGACACCACGACGTCAAGCCATAGCAGGGTGCGCAGGGATATTAGGTAAATAGGATGACCGGAACTGGAGGGAAGGCGACCAGACACAGGCGGAATAAACCAAGTTAAGAAACCAGAGGGGCTTCCATACACCTTGTACAAAGCATGGGTGCGGAAATCATAGCGAGCAGAGGAAGACAAGATTGCGAATGTCAGCTGCAAACACCAAAGAGCACACCATGGTTAAATCACTTGGCTGAGGATCTCGAACCGGATGTACATTAAATGCTATAACCAGAGCCTTAATTCCACATTCTTCTCCTTTCATATCAACTGATGACAAAGTGTGTGGACTGCCGGATCCGTCCAAGTGTTTGGACAGCTGCCGCGGTGGCATGCAATTTGATTAACAGGCAGTAATGGCACCCGCATCCGGGGGTGTAGCCTCCTTATGATACATGTCATCTTTTACAATGGTATGAAAGTATAAGAGTTGGTTCTTTGAGGCTATGCTGGAGAGAGGGCCATCGAAGAAATCCATTTCGGTGTCCACTCCTAGATTAGCAAGAAAGTCCACCAACTTGTTCCCTTCCCGTCTGATGTGTTTGAAGGAAATTGCTTGGTGATGAGAAAGCCATTGGTTTAGAAGCTCAAGTCTTGGAGCCATTCTCCAGCTGCTGCTGACTTTATGAATGGGGGATCCTTGCATAAGCTTTGAGGCCATATCTATGATAATTTGTGAGTCCCCTTCAACAATCAGAGGAAAAAAACCTCTGTCTTGAGCAAGATTAAGCCCTCTCCATAATCCTTCCAATTCCGCTGCATTATTGGTGTTCCAGCCTTTTGAGCCAAAAAATGTTAGAAGGGGAGTGCCCTGATGGTTTCTGAAGGCTCTGCCAAATCCTGCTTTCCCAGGATTACCCCTCGAAGCTCCGTCAAAGTTAAGTTGAAACATGTTTATTGGCGGCGGAGTCCAACTTGTTGGAGGATTGTGATACCTGGTGGAATTGTCAATAGAAGAGAGCGGATGATCTAAGTGAATCTTCCAGTTGTCCCAGATAGTTTGTTCCTGCGGGATTGATGGGAAATCTTCTTGGGACCAGGCTTTGATAGACAGGGTTTCTTTAATATTTTGGTGTAATCCGGTCCATATCTGCTCAATAGACAGTGATTGATTTTTGAAGATTCTTCTGTTTCTCTCTTTCCAGATATTCCACATTAGTAAACCAGGGATAAGCTGCCACAGTGTATTTAAGAGTTTGCTTTGATATGGCTCTTGGCTCCAAGTGCGAAGAGTGCCTTTAATGTCCCCATGCACTCTGCCTTCTTTTTGACACCGGAATGTAACCTTTTCCCACAATTTCCTTCCTAGCTGACAGGTTTGCATTAGATGTAATGCTGATTCCTCTGCCTGTTTGCAGTTAGGACACATGGAGGGCCCAGAGAAATTCCTTTTTCTGAGGTTGTCCCATGTGAGAATCTTGTTATGAGACAAAAGCCACAGAAAAGTAGACACCTTCGGCCAGTTAGATGAATTCCAGATCTTATCCCATAAATTATCTTTGATTATCCTGTCCTTGATAATTACTTTGTATGCTTCCCTGGTGGTGAAAATGCCTTTCTCCTCGTATCCCCATCTGAGAATATCCATTCTTGCCGAGGAGAGGATTTGTCGTTTTTGAAGTTTTGAGGAAAGAGAGAGTTGAATTTGCTCCGTGCTGTGCAGTATAATTTGACTGGCTGTTTTCCATTTTCTGTATTCTTGTGTGGAGGATGAGTCCCAAAATTGACTCACCTTGTTGAATTGATTTATATCTTGGTCTGGAAAGTTGGAGAGAGTGTCTCTGAGTTTTGGAAGCTGCTACCATGAGTCTTCCCAAAACCGTGCTGTGTTTCCATTCTTCACATCCCAGAAGCTATGCTTTTGTATTAGATTTCGGTGTTGAATGGTTGAGTTCCAGATGACTGAACCTCTACTTACTTCTGACATTCTGATTCTATCCTCTATGGGGGTATTGTTCGCATATTTCGTTGTCCATAGGGAGGCCCAAGGAGTGCTGGGATTTGAGAGCCACCTCCACCAAATTTTGGCGCCCATTACCATATTGCTATGCTCTGGGTCTCTAGTTGTAGATTACTATCATTAATTGGTCACCTAGAGTTTATTATAATGAGGTTTTCCATTATACATTAATTTCTCAGTTGGAATTTACTTATGAGGCTTGCCATTATGGCTCACATTCACTTTTAATGTACTGAAAACTACGAAGGTTTCTCTCATCTCACATGAAATTCAATACTCTACACTGATGTTGCCATACCATTCACGCACTTTGAATGATACACTTGTACAGAAGGTCATAGATCACAAACAACATTTTAATTTTCTTTCAAGTTACTTATATTTTTTTCCTTGGGCAGATTCTTACTGGACCTCTTGTGAACAAAGGAATGAAGGGTTGATTGAGGAAAAATTTAGAGGCAAGAGCGTTGGTGTGATAATGATTATACTTGTTTACTTTGGGACAATATATTTAAAGAGATACCTTTCCATTGGATGAGGATGGAGTGTGTCAGCTTCCCCTCAAGTTACTATTTTTGTTTAGTATGAATCTTGAATGGATTTCATTTTCCCATGAAAAAAGAGAATATTGCATTGAAAAAAAACTGGGGATCATTCCAACAGTGATGTAATTGTGAGATTAAGGACAAGTGATGGCAGATAAGACTGGTTTTTATTCCATTTAGAAAATTTAGTAAAATAGAGCAAATATTTTGCGGAGCATCTTTCAGATGACTAGCCCATATGCCAATTTCTAGAATTATGTAGAAGTTTACTACTGTGAATCTAAATATGATCATCATTTGATCATTTTAAGGATTTTTTATGTGCACAACAATCTAGTTATAAGTTTATGGTTGCATGTAAAAATGACTCTTGGAATTTTGAAAGCAACCACCAAACTTGGTACTGATTGAATTATTTCAAGGTGTGTTCAATATTTAGAGACAATTCCCTGGGAAGAACATGAAGAGGAATAATTTATAACAACCCTTACATAGCTAGGTTCAAAATTCATTCCCATCCTTGCTAGACTTTAATTAGTTGACTCAAAAGTGGTAAGAAATGTGTTTCTCTCTGCCACACATGCTACAATTCAAGTTGACATAAAACATTCTCATTTACCTGCTTCTCTATACGAACTAAAAGCTTTTGCACAAGAGAAGGTAGAGTATATGCTTGTTGAATATGATGATGTACCACTACTTAGAATAGATGACGATGTCAAATATGAAGTAAAAAAACATCTATGAGAGTTGTTTGCAATTTTCGAAAATAAAATGGCTTCCTTGTTATCTCATACAGAAAATGTCCTAGAAGACCACCAAAATTACATTTTAATAATTTTGGCTAACTTCTTATGGTTGTGTCAGATTTGAACTAAGATGGATCTTTTAACTGAATTTGTAAGCAAGTGGATAAAAGCTTGAAATTTATTTATACAATTAAGGATATAATATTAAGGTCATGCCTTTGGGAAACAAAATTGAAGATGATTGAAGTTACAAGAAAGGTTTTGGAGGCAGTTGGGTATGGAAATGTAACCCTTTCAGTGCCATTTAAACACATCTGATGAAACTTTGGTTACTATTTATAAGGGAGACAAAATCACAACTCTACCTACAAAATTTTATGATAAAATTCCTTACGAAATGGATAATGATCTCTGTCAAAGAATAGAATCTGTGCTCATTTCCTTGGTTTCGACATCACCTTCTAGTGATTGGGTTGAAACTTTGGCTGACAGGCTTAAAATAGAGCAAGAAAGGTGCCCAGATTTAAGTGAATCTTTTGGAGTGTGGTGATATAGATCTAAAATAGAAAACATGAGATTGTCTTTTGGTTTGATTGGTGCTAATACCAACAATACCTCTACCACTACCAATGTTGGCCATTAATATAATTGGCTTCAAACAAATCAACCTAAATATCCATATTTAAGTGAATCTTTTGGATTGTGGTGTTAGAGGTGCAAGGAAACAAAGATCAGATCGCTTGTATTCATTGGTAGAAATTTGGGGCTCTCATTACATGATTCCAAGTGGTTAGATCAAGGACCATATAATATTGTGTACACTACACCTTGAACTGATCAGTTCACTTAGAAAGGGAGCCAATCAATTAACCCATATGGAGGACTAAGATCATTGTAAAAGGAATCATTAAATCATTGGAATTGCATGTAGGTTTCACAGAAAAGTACACCATACATTCCAATCAACCTACCAAGTTGAAGGAAAGAATCCATTTGTTGTCCCCGCCTCAACATTCCAAACAAAGTTTCTTCTTGGGCATGTAGCTCTACTATTCATTAAATGGACTTGGTAGAATGGTAGAGTAGCCCAGTGGCAAGGGTACGTCTAGTTACATTCCCAAAACCCTAGGTCTGTGAGACTGACTATAGTGATAAATGGATGGTCGTTTAAATTATTAATCTATTTGGTAGTAGTTAATCTAGATTGGGGAAGGCTTGGATTATACCTATTCCAAATTTGGAGGGGGCATGAAAACCACCTTGGAGATCCAATTTTTATAAATTTTCCTTTTGTTTACTTGAAGTTGATGTCAAATATTATTTTTGTTTTTTTCTCTCTAAGCGTTGTATAATTCCCCCCCACTTGAGCTATAGAGAAGCTCGCTTCTCTTAGAAAAACAAGACAACTGAGATTCATTATATATAAAGGAATCTAATTCAACAACACGAGATGATCATGTTTGCATCTATTACACACCTACTACAAAATAAGAAATAAACAATCTATTGTTTCTTCCAGCTCACCAATAGGAGCTTAAATCAACCCGTGCCTAATATGATGCATTAAACAACACTTGCCTATTCCATATAGATAATATATATAACATCAAACACAAGCTAATCCTAAAGCTTAAAAGCATTCTTTCACTTTTATCCAACAACCCTATCCACAACATCATTATGTTCTACAATTGCAATCCAAGGTTCAATAAACAATTTTAAAGGATTCTTGTAAACCTCCTCCATCATTTTCTTTGTATCACCCTCAATTTCCACAAGACACCACCTTAGAGGAAATTCTACAAACTTTAGAGTTTCTCGCCTATTACATAAATATTTCCTTACTTTAAAGTTTAGATTTGGTGGCCTCTTCTCATTGGTTCACAAGTTACAAGCTGATTTTCTATCATTCATCACCCTAAGCTTCCCTTGAAGATAACAATGATTTCCATTGGCATTTTTGTGTTTGGATCAAATGAGCATCCATAATGTCATCAACAAATGTCATGAGTCAACATTGGACACAAAGATCCTAATCAATGATCCTATCGATATTGTTTTAGATTTTTAGGTTCCACTAGTTGTAGATGAGGGTCATTAGATTTCCCAACACCAAATGCAACATTTTCCCTCTCTCCTAAAAGCATTAGATACCAATGCTTCTATTGTGGAGAGAAATGATAGAGATTCTAATTCTTAGTTTTTAGCATATGTATTTCTCATTATTATTTTGGTGGGATGGTATCATTGTGGATTGATGCAACAAAGCGTTTTGGTTTCCTATTCTCATGGATTAGTTGAGATCTTATATCTATCTATCTCTATTATTGTGCTTCATTGCTAATTTTTAGGATCTTGTTGAGATTTTCTCTCCTAGTTTGTTGAGTTACTTTTCTTGATGTAAAGCTATAAAAACTTAATTGCTTAATGAAAAAAGAAATTAGAGATTTTGTTTCACACTTTAGTGTTAAACTCTGCTAACAAGTGGGATTTCACACATCTAACATATTACTAATTTGAGTATTAATACATGGAGATGTGTTCCTTCATCTTTTAAGAATTGTAGATGCATTCCAACACTAGATGTGCAAATGGCCCCAACCGTTTGTTCTTCATTGTTATGATTTCACTTCTTATCAATAATTGGTATAGTGTGTTCATTTTGGTTACAAGATCATTGCAATTGTACAAGAACATCCTTTTTCACAAATAAATTGTACCAAAACAAAATAGACACTTATATATTGCACAACCTTTAATTCAATGTATGGATTAAAAATTATACTAAGGTAAAACATAAGCTACTCATTAAGACTTTATGTGAAAATGGTAATAAGATAAGATAATTTTGTTGATGTCCAATGGATGACAACAAAGTTGATCAATGGGACTAGAAAGTATAGCCAACATAAATTACACAAAAGCATCTAAAATCCCGAAATATGTAGGATGCAAAGAAGAAGATTCAGGATTACCATCCGGAAGTCAAATAGTGTGCTAGTAAAAGGAAGTAGTTTTCCTTTGAATAGATGAAGCATAAACTAGGATTGAGCATGTTTATTTATTTTAAAAAATGCTAAAAAAATTAACAAACTAATTTATTCAAAAACATTTTCCCTTTTAAATGAAAGGAATGTAACATACCTCTCATGAGTCAATATGATGGAGAAATTTATCTTCAAATTCTCGACAAAGTTCCAATGCAATAACACAGGTTCCTTCAGAATTCTGCACCAATTTCTCACCTAGCCTCACTAACTCACCTTCAACAACTTGTGATCTACCCTCCAACCTGATATTTAAAAAATAAATTTTAATAATAAGGAAACATGTACCAATTATTCATGAGTATGACTACTAACAACGATTTAGTTTCAAACATGTTGAATTCCAATTTAAATGATGGACCATATTTTTGTATGCCAAAATTTCATATCAACTACAATTTTTAGATTTTTTAAGATAACATATACTCTAAAATTACTGCATTTCATATTTTTAAAATAGGATACCTATCTACTTTGCTTCTAACAACTTTGAAGAGAGATCACATTTATATGCTGCCAAATTGTTGTTTGTACGAAAATCATTTTGATTGACACAAATTTGATTTTGAGGAAGGCCAATTATTATGACATCTATATGGATATTTCATTAGTTGTGAGTCTAAAACTACAATGTGTTATTGGAAAGATTGTGGATTTGTAGCATGCTATGTACTATTGAATTGGCTTTACTTGTATTGTTGTTGGTGAAATCAACTAGTTTGTTTACAGTGTGTGCATTCAATATCATCTTTGTTTGAAAAATTGAAGAAACTTAGAAATATTGTCATACTGGTATAGTATACAATTTTTTCATGTGCTTTTTTCAACCCTAAGGGAAATTTTCCCAAAATGGATTTTACATCAAACCATGCTTGGGTTGTCAAAAAGTTCAATATGGAAAATCCAAACGCAACTACTCCTAAATCATGTTCCTTAAATATGTGATTAAACAGAAAATATTTTTAGTCAACTTCCTAATTAAAGCTTTCAATGTGCTATAAGAATATTATTTGAAACAACATTGCTACACTTCCTATCCCTATCCACAATGGCCCTTGATATCATCATACCAGAAATTGCATAGGGAAAATTGTCAAAATCTATATGAGTAGTGAAATCTAGTTTTGTTTAGGAGATTAGAAAAAAGAATGCTCCACCATAGAAAGATATATCTTGAAGAAAATCATCAAACGCCAATTACAAATTATAAAAATAAAATACATATTATCATAACATAGATTGCATATAAGTAGTTGACGAGGACATAGCTATGTCAGTGAAAGTGGATTGCCTGGTTAATAAATACAAACAGGTTACAAATGAACAATTACATGATGAAGTGGGAGAAAGACATAGAAATCCATTTCAAAAAAGTTAAAAAAATCATTGACACCTAAGAAAAGATTTGGTTCCATAATTCCTAGAAGGATATAATTATTTCATGTTGAACTAAGCTTATCCTATATACTAATGTACTAACATGTTATGCCTACAAAATGTGTCAATGTGTCATACAATAAAACTAATAATGGATATTTATAACATGAAAAAAACAAAAAAGTAATGATAATATAGAATTTGTTGAATGATATTAACAAAGAGGCCGTGAAAATATTTTACTCATCATAATTTTTATTGAAAGGGCATATCCCAACATCATAAATATATGTTATATTGTAACTATAGTAGTAGACATACATTACTATCACAATTTCTTGTGGCCCTTCTTTCTTTTTGTGAGTTGATAAAAGTAGGAAAAAAAGTTTTAGTATTACAACTAACTTCACAATACCTATCTCAATATACAAACTTAAATTAATCTAAGATGAGTGAATGGAGACTTCCACAGTTAATCATATTGTTATAAAATTCTGGAATGAAACTGTGTAATATATGTGATATGTCCAACATTTTGAATGGTGACTCCAGCCATCATCAAGGACCACACAAAGCTTCATGTGCTAACGAGTGCTAGAAAGCCTTTTTTATAGGAAGATCTTTGAATGTTGGATTAACGATCATAATTTTGATTTGAATAAATAATATTTGACTAATTACCCTTTTGAAACCATGATGTCTAGCTAGTATATATTTCAACAAATTAATACTGATAAAGATTTGGAAATTTTTGAACATAGAGAAATTAGAAATAAGATTATTCATTTAATGTTTAATTGAAAAATCTCAAATGTTAATATAAAAATTAATTTAGAATTAAAAGTCAAAATATTTTTTATTATGAAAATAATTAAATAAATAAATATGTTAATAGGACAGATTGGATCCACATAAGGTGAATGGGGGATTGGTTCAACAATATGGTTAGGAGGTTAAAGAGGCTAAGAATTAAAGAATTAAAGAATTAAAAGGAGACAGGGATTAATGACAAATAAGAGACAAACAAATTAAAGGAGTTAAGGAATAAATTAATAAATTGAGTTAAGGATTAATAAGATGTTAAGAATTAATATCCAAATAAAATTAATATAATGAAGCTAGGATTACTATAAAATAAGATGATGAAGAAAGTTTAAACTCGAATACGATGATAAGGGTTAAACGTAAAATAAAGAGGCTAAGAAATAAGATGGGACAAGGATTAACATCAAATAAGATGCTAATAAAATAATACCAGGAGTTAAGGATTAATATAAAATTTTGTTGATGAAGAGGGTAGGAGTTTAAGATAATAGTTAGAAATTCTCAAAGATGACCAAAAAAAAATTCGGCTAAAGGGAAGGATTATGAGGGTTATAGCTCCAAATATCACCCTTGGTATTTGTGATGCTTGGTTTATGGCCTAGGGCAACCCCTCCGTCCAGAATTGGTCCAAATATTTTTAAAACAGTGTTTTACTCCCTGTACGCTACTTTTCCTTGTGATAAAAGCGTGTACATGCGGGTTAATCAATACCCAACCCGCATATATGTGTTAAAACACTTAAAAAAATTAAATTTCCTTAACTATGGGTAGAGTTCACAGGTTTAACCTGTTGATTACCTCCTAGTGCCCATGGCCCAACTGTTTCCCAACTAAAAAGCTAATTGGGAGAAGTATAAATAGACTTCTACGGGAAGGCCTTAAGGAGGAGAGAAGAGATAGAATTACTATACTGAGATTATCCCCTGACTAAGTCTGAAGTATCCCTATGCTTCAAGCACTTCCCCAAGTTCAGGAAACCATTGTTTCCTTGAGTGTTGATATTCTCCCACTTGCCTGAGCTATCATGGTATTGGTTATGGAAGGAGGCTGTTGAAGACTGGGACTGGATGGATCTGGAGGACGGTTCTGCTTGGAGCTGGAAGAAGAAGACTCAGGTGAACTCTTTCCGTATCTGTTATAGCTTTCTACAATAAAAAGAAACATTGTCTTGTTCCTGAGATTGACTTTGTTTATGCATCAGATGTTGTTGTTGTAATTCATGTATGAATGATTATTTTGATGTATAACTAACCATTTGCTTATATGATATAAAGTTGATTTCATTAAAATGCTTTATCTATATGCTGCTATGTATGTTCAAATTGGTTGATTTGCAGATTCAAAGATCATCAGTTGTTGTAGAGGGTTTGAACCCTGCTGGAACTACCCAAACGAAGGACATCCAGGTATGATTGTTATCACATAGTTTGTTTATTTAAGCATGTTTCCTGAGTTGTATGCGTGTTTCTTACTGTAGATTGCTTTTACTTTGTTGGCGTTCCAACCCAAAACCCTAGGGTACTTATGCCCGTTTCAGAATTGGCAACTCCACTGGGGATAACAATCTTGTTATTCCTAGTTTGGGTTGTTCTGTGTCAATCAGGGCTCAATTCTTGGTTTGCTTGTTGTGACAGTATTGTTTCATCCTGTAGGATCTCAGACCTCAAGTATGATCTTGTTGATCTAGCCTTGTTTTTTTTATTTTTCTTGGAAAACTTAGTATACGCACTTTTGTCTGTTTACAGTAGCGTACAGACGCTAGTTTCTGTAAAGTGAACCTGCGTATATGCGAGTTTCCTTTGTCATAAGAGTGTGTGCATGCCTCTATGCTTGAACATAGTTGCGTATACAATTTTTTATATGTTTTTTTTAAATATTTTTGCCCAAAAAGATTTGTTTCATGGTTTGTTTGGTTTTTGAGTGGTCAGTTTATGTCTTTAGAATTTAATTATTCAGTGAGCTTACTGTTTTGAATTCTCTTCTGCTTTGAAAAGTTTTTGGCCTAAGTTTGCTTTTGAGTGAGTTTTATGATTTGTGTTTGAACACACAAGGATTCTTATCAAGGTTCTTGATTGTTCTATTCTTCTGGAACAACAGATTGTTTCAATCTTTGTGTCAAACTTGATTATTGGTCTACTTTCTTTGCTTTCTATCAATTCATGGCCTTACACCTTTTCTTGCTTTTTGAAAGTTTCCATTTGAAGAATTTGAAAGTGTTTCTTTCCTGACTCCTTGGTCAGTTTCTCAAAGCTCTTTTGCTGCTTTTGGATTGTTTAGTGCAAGTTGAAGCCCTTTTTTGTTCAAGTTTTCATTCATGTCAAATTGGTAACTTACAAAGTTTCCTTGTGCTTTTCTTTCAGTCTTTGAGTCTTTGGTGGCATTTTGAGAGCTTTTGAAAAGTTGTTTTCATTGCTTCTTGAAAAAGGAAAGTTTTAAAAAAACATTGTTTTTTTTTTCTTTTGCTTAGTTTGATTTTGGTTTCTTTTGATTTTTTTAGAGTGATTTGTGATCTTTTTGATTAGTCCTTCTTGTTTGGAGAAGATTTTGTATTCTAAATTCATATATTTTCAAACACTTAAGTTGGCTTATTAACAATTGCTTTCATTCTCTTTAGAGTAATCTAGGATCTTGCATTCTAATGTACACCTTGCATTAGGGTAGATTTTCATTATTAAAGCATCAATAGTCTTTTTAGTTTTTGTGAGTATGAAGTGTGCTATAAGAAAAGAAAAGAAAAATGTTTTTGTTTTATAGAAGTTTCTTAGAACCTGTTATGAAACCAGCTCAAGAAAAGATAGAAAAGATAGATCAAAGCCTTATAATTCAGCCTCTTCGAGGGGGCAACCTCCTTTACATTACATAAATGAACAATTCTTGGATGATTCAAATGACAAAACCTCCTTTCTATATATAGGAGTCTAAGGAGTCACAATATAATCCAGATGACCTAACAATAATAATATAAATCCACAAAAATAACAATAGAGGGATTCTATGGGGCACAGTAATAACAATATGGGGGCAATAGGGGCACACCAATATTAATAAGGGGTATAACTACAATAGTAATGGGGTAATCACTAGTATTATAGGGACCCAACATGCCACTCTCCTTAAAAAAAGTGTTGTCCTCAACGCTTGAGTAGTTCTGGATACTTCTGCATAAAATTCTCATCCTCCCATGTGGAATCTTCAGCAGATAAGTTCTTCCACTTGATAAGATACTCTGAAATTGAATGATTTTTTAGCTGTCGAGTTCTTGTTTCTGTGACGGCTTCCGGTCCCAATATAATTTTTACTTCCTCGTCAAGTTCTTGCAATATTGTTTGAACTAGGAGCTTGTCACCTATAACCTTCTTTAAACATGAAACATGGAAAACTAGGTGCAATCGAGAAGCTGCAGGAAGCTCCAATTTGTATGCCATAGTACCAATCTTTTGCAACACCTTGTACGGACCATAATACTTTGGTGATAATTTATTATCCTTCTTAGCTTGCTTGAGGGACATTTTCTTATATGGTTGTAGCCGTAGGAATACCCAATCACCTACATCAAAACTTCTTTCACTGCGATGTTGATCTGCCTGTTGTTTCATTCTATTCTGTGCCAACACGAGGTTATCCTTTAAGAGTTGGAGGACTTGTTTTGATGTTCGATGTGATGTTCCACTGCCTGAACCTTAGAATTTTCTCTTAAATATGATGTGATGGATGGTGGTTGATACCCATAAAGTGCCATAAATGGGGTCATTTTTGTTGTTGTATGGAAGGAAGTGTTATACCACCATTCAGCCAGAGGCAACCATTTGACCCATTGTGTCTGTTTATCAGATACAAAGCAACGAAGATATTCTTCCAACATTTGTTTACTATCTCAGTTTTCCCATCAGATTGAGGATGATAAGATGAGCTATGAGCTAACTGAGTACCAAGACAAGAAAATAATTCTGTCCAAAAATTTCCAGTGAAAATGGGATCTCTGTCACTTACAATAATCTTTGGGTTTCCATGTAGCTTTTGAATTGTTTCCATAAATGCAGTAGAAACTATACTGGCTTTAAATGGATGTGATAATGCACAAAAGTGTGCATACTTGGTAAGTCTGTCAACTACCACCATGATGACACTCTTTCCCTCAGACTTGGGTAAACCTGTGATAAAATCCATTGAAACCTCCTCCCAATGTTGGCTTGGAATGGATAAAGGTTGTAATAGACCCGGTGTCTTAATTGTTTCAACTTTATTTTGTTGGCAAACCAAACATTCCGCCACAAAATTTTGAATATTTGATTTAAGGCCATCCCAAAAAAATTCCTTCTTAACCCTGTGGTAAGTTTTTAAAAATCCTGAGTGCCCTCCTAAGGGAGAAGTGTGCAATTCCATAAGAATATTTTGTTTTAGCTGGGAATTCTTACAGAGGTATAAGCGATCTTTGTACCATAACGAATCATTTTTCCAGCTAAATGTATCAGACGTATCGGAATCTTGTTGTAACTTTCGAATAAGTGCCCACACTTCTTCGTCATTCTTCCATTCCTCCCTTGCTTCGTTTATCCAATCTGGTTGGATAATAGAAATGGCGCACAACAATGCTTCCACATCCTCATCCTTTCTTGAGAGTGCATCTGCCACCACATTTTGCTTCCCTTTTTTGTAGATGATTTCAAAGTCATAACCCAACATCTTTGTGACCCACTTTTGTTGCTCTTCAGAGGATAATTTTTGTTCTAAAAAGTATTTAAGGCTATCATGATCCGTTTTTACCTTGAAGTGTCTTCCCATTAGGTAGGGTCGCCATTTCTTAAGTGCATGGAGTATTGCCAACATTTTCTTCTCATAAATAGCTTTTCTTAAAAACTTTCCCTTGATTGGACGACTTTCAAAAGCAATGGGTCTTTCATCTTGCATTAGAACAGCACCAATTCCATTTCCTGAAGCATCACATTCCACAATAAAGGTTTTTGTGAAGTCCGGTGTAGCTAAGACTGGTGCTTGGCACATTGCCTTTTTAAGATGTTCAAAGGCCTTTTTTGCTTTCGGAGTCCATGAAAATGCATCTTTCTTCAATAATGTTGTTAGAGGTGCTGCTATTCTCCCATAATTCTTAACAAACTTGCGATAATACCCTGTCAACCCAAGAAATCCTCGCAGATGCTTTATGGATGTGGGGATTTTCCATTCCTTAATGGCTTTAATTTTTCTAGGGTCTACCTTAACTCCTTCATGAGATACAATATGACCCAAATATTCCACCTCCTGGACTCCAAAGAAACATTTGGATCTTTTTGCATATAATTGTTTCTCCTTCAATAGTTGTAGCACCCTGTCAACATGTTCAACATGATCCTTCCAAGACTTGCTGTAGATTAGTATATCATCAAAAAATACTAACACAAATTTTCTAAGGAATGGTTTGAAAATTGAATTCATCAAACCTTGAAATGTTGAAGGTGCATTGGTAAGGCCAAAAGGCATGACCAAAAATTCATAATGACCCTCATGAGTTCTAAATGTTGTTTTCAGAATGTCTTCAATCTTCATTCTGATTTGATGATATCCTGAACGAAGATCCAACTTGGTGAAGTAAATTGATCCATGCAATTCATCCAGTAATTCATCAATGACAGGAATGGGGAACTTATCTTTAATAGTGAGCTTGTTGAGCTCCCTATAATCCGGACACATGCGCCATGATCCATCCTTCTTGTGCACCAATACTACTGGAGCAGAGAAAGAACTTTGACTCGGTTGAATTATACCAGCCTCTAGCATTTCTGCAACCATACGTTCAATTTCACTCTTTTGGACATAGGGATATCTGTACGGCCTGATGTTTGGAGGAACACTTCCTGGAATCAGATGAATAGCATGATCATGATCACGCATAGGTGGGAGACCTTTGGGAGTCTCAAATACCTTGGAATGATTGTCCAGGACATTTTGGAGATCTGGAGAAATAGATGATTCCGATGTGGAAACATCTAGCGAGAATAATTGTGCAATTACACCTCTTTGCTCCTTTTTTAGAAGCTTTGTCATACCATTAGAGCTGATTATCTTTCCTGGTTTCCCTGCAATACCCCTTAATTCAACTTCCTTTCCTTCCATAGAAAATTTCATGAAAAGTTCTTGAAAATTAAAAGCTATTGTACCCAGGTATTGTAGCCATTGGACTCCTAGTACAACATCAACACCTCCCATTGGAATGGAAAGCATTGGGCTAGTCAATACATATTCTCCCATGGATAGCTTGATATTATGGCACTTTCCAGAGCAATTTATTGTTCCTCCATTTGCAATCATCACTTGACACTCTGGTGCTGGATATAGGAAGCAATTCAATTCTTTTGCTACCTTACAATGAATAAAATTGTGGGTGCTTCCTGAATCAATCAAAACTATTACCTTTTTCTTCTTGATTTGTCCTTCTATCTTGATGGTTTGAGGAGTGGTAATTCCTGCCAATGCATTACAAGATATGGTCGGATTTATTTGTTCTTCATCTAGGCTTTGTTCCTGGAGTATATCCTCTTCTTTTGACCTTTCTTGCTCCTTTTCTTCTTCCTCTTCACAATCTATGTAGAATAATTTCTTCTCAGCACACTTATGACCTTTAGTGTATTTGCTATCACAATTGTAACAAAGCCCTTTTGCTCTTTTTTCTTCCAATTGTTGTGGTGTCAACCTTATAGGTTGTGGAAGACTAGGGGCAAAAAAACTTCCGTCTTTATAGTTGTGAGTGGTATGCTTCCTGGTTGCCATAATTTTGCTTTCCATTTTTCTTGCTAACCTGAATGCCTTCTCTAATGAATCAGGTTCCCAAAGGCGAACATCATGTTGGATATTATCCTTTAAAGATCCCATGAACACATCAATCCTATGCTCCTCTGGAATATCTTTTACCCTTATGTTCAATTTTTGAAACTCCTCAATGTGCTCCATTATTGAACCCTTTTGTTTGAGACTTATCAATTGGCTAAAAAAAGTGTTGCTTTTTGTATCCTCATAATGTGCTATCAATTCTTCCATAAAAATTGCCCAAGTGATAAATTGTTTATGAGAGTAAAGCCATTGATACCATACAAACTGATTTGGTTCCAAATATAAAGTTGCCATACGTACCTTTTGTGTGTTTTGCACATTATTGAGATCGAAGAATTGCTCCATCTGTAATATCCATGTGGCAGGATCCTTGCCATCAAACTTCCTCATATCGATTTTTGGAATATGGTGAGTCTTTGATCCAAAATTAGCGTCTATGTAATCATGATTAACATTTCTTTTATTCTCATCATGAGTTTCCTTTAGTACCCTTTCACCCTTAGTGCCCATTTCTTGTAGCAACTTATTCATATTTATCTTCAATTCGTCCATGTCTGTCTTCAAATCTATCTTCAAATCATCCATCTTCCACGTCAATCATCTTAGCTTCTATGCCTTTCTTTAAACAATCCATCTTAGCTTCTACACCTTTCTTTAAACCATCCATTTTAGATTCTGTTCCTTTTTGTGTAAGGGACAGTTGTTGCACTTGGTCTTGTAATTTTGATATATCATGTTGCATTTCTTCCTCTTCTTCATGAGTCATGCTAGAGATTTTAGGTTCCTTACTAGGTGTTTGCATTTTCTTTCCTCAGGGCATCAGTTACCGATAATAATGCTCTACTATGCCCTTTGAATTCCTTCAAAATAAATTTTCAAACCAAGCTTAAGCAAAAATTTAAGAAAATCTACACACCTTTCTTCACTTTGTAGAAGCTCGATATTACCAATGATGTATCTCTGTACTTTCCAATCATCTAATTCTGAATTTGCGATTGTGGTAGCCCTCTGTGTCCTCTTTCCAATGACATAAGTCTTACCCAAATTGGATTCTCCAAGGAAGAGTTATGCGAAATCTCCCACAGTGACTTGATTATAGACTAGTTCAATAGAGCGAACTTGTACGACGTGCCACGAGTCACTGTTTCAACCTTTGGATCTGAAATATGCATATAAGAAACTACAGTCCGTCCTCTTTATGTCCCTTAGTATGAAATTTCAATCTGATCCCTAGAGAGAAAGTTATGACGATTTTCCCCAAGTCACCTGTTTGGAATGTAATTCAGGAGTTTGCAAAAAGACCAACTTCCTCAGATCATATCTCCGCCAATATAGCAGGAAAAGCTATGAAATTTGGACCCAAGGTTCAGCGCGATTTATTCTCAAATGGGTTTTTGTTGTGATTTCTGAAACGTCACAGAAAAAAAGTTATAGTGAAAATTCCACGATGACCTGTTTGGAGCAGCGAAACCCTAGAATCCAAAGCTATGAAACCAAATGTTATGAAACTAGCTCAAGAAAAGATAGATCAACGCCTTAGAATTCAGCCTCTTCGAGGGGGCAACCTCCTTTACATTACATAAATGAAAAATTCTTGGATGATTCAAATGACAAAACCTCCTTTCTATATTTAGGAGTCTAAGGAGTCACAATATAATCCAGCCAACCTAACAATAATAATATAAAGCCACAAAAATAACAATAGATGGATTCTATGGGGCATAGTAATAACAATATGGGGGTAATAGGGGCACAACAATATTAATAAGGGGTATAAATACAATAGTAATGGGGTAATCACTAGTATTATAGGGACCCAATAGAACCCAAGTAGAAATTTCTTTTCATCAAAGAACAAACAATTGCATTTCATATAAGTTTGTTTTTCATTAATTTCTTTTGCGTCATACAAACGCCATCGGTTTCATTTCCATATTGTCCCTTTGACTTAAAATAACAGCCAATTAAAATCAAGCGCTTAATAAAATAAACTAGAACCTTTTGTATCGTCATCAGAATACACCAACAAGTTTTAGGTTTATTTAGGGCCTTGGATTAGGCGAGAGGAGAGTAAACTCTCCAATGCCACTCTAAATTGTAAAACATAGAAGTCTGATTAAAGAGTGAAATCCAATAGCATTAGGGAGACCAAGAAATCTCCATGACTGGGACTTAAGCACAAGGGTTCGTGAAGATAAGGATGAGAGATACCCCTTCTCTTACTTGTCAGATCTTACCTCACGACTGTTCTACCTGGCTTTTGATATGAGTTGGTGTCTTTAGTTGCCAATCCTAGGGATCCACATAGATGGATACGGAGGGGAATCTCATGGAACCTGAGGTTGACGTTGTATCACTTTTAGCAATACTTTTGGAGGGCACCCTTGTGAAGCTTGGGGGATTGCATTGGAAAAGGCTATTGTCTAGATGTTAGCGTAACTACCTCTGATACCTTCACTAGTAGACCTGGGGTATAACTACCCCAGTCTATTTTCGGAAGGCCCTTATTATTAAATTTCTTGTATTTTGGTGTCTGGTCTTAATCACCTGGAGTGGAAATACTTGGAAGTTGTTTGATTGCTGATCTCTTTAGGGACATTTTTAGTGTGTGTTCTGTGCTCCTAGTTGGCCTAGCTTTCAATTTTCTTGAGTCTTTAAGTAGATCTTATAAAAATAATTCAAAGTGGCCAACCGACCATCTCGACGGTCCTAGAGACTTTGTGGGCTTTCACGTACGAGTCTAGAGCCTTCTCCTAGAAGGTGTAGGAGTGATTCTACCAATGGTTTTCAACCAGTGGCAACATGTGCATCGGAGATTGATCCTCTGCTTGGGGGCATTAGTTTACAAGATAGACCTGGTACTACTACAAAGTTAGAGAGGAACACACCAGTTCTTTCTTGAGTACTCTTCCATTCGGAAGATAGTATTGAAGTAGAAGAGATTTCAGAGTTGGTTGTGGCTCCGAATTATTGTTATACGTTGGAACTCCGACTCATAGGCCTTCGAGCCCAGGTCCACAGACATCTATCCCTTCGGTGACCACTAGTGGAAGCATGGCATTGTTTCTGGGAAAACTAGTATTCCTAAAGAATGCTAGCCCTCTAGGTTTGGCAGCTAACCTAGAAACAATAGTTTAAAGCAATTCAATGATTTCTTCTATGTGTAATAGTAAGAGAAAGATAATGGAACCAACCTAGAACTTCCACTTAATTCCTTGCTTGCTATCTCTCCCCTTTGACAGATCCTGCAACTCCTCCTCGTACTTAACATGCTTAGAGAGTACTTGCACAAGTACAACAACAACGAACTGTCAAAGCATCATGATCTATTACAACATAAAAATTACAGAATCAGATATATAATGAACAAATGATAGCATTCACAAATGATAACATTCACAATTGCACAATCATATGGAAGAAAACTTGAAGAACTTTATTAATAGAAGGGAGAATTATAACCCAGTTGTCTGTTCCAACATCAACCTCCTAGCTCCAATCCTTCTTCACCTCATGAAATAGCAAGATCAATACAATGCTCTTTCCTCAATTACAAACTATTAGCACTTCCTTGCAATTCACAACATTCCAGCCCCTAGATATCTTGGATGAGGGATCCATTTATAGATGTTAGCAAGGGTGTGAGTCATCCATGGGGTTTGATTAGTGTCATTCCACTTGTTACAATGGGTTCCACAAGAGAAGGGATTAGATTTTCTTAGATCCCTTATTCATCCATGGGCGAATTCAGAGAGGCAAGTGGCATAGGAGAAAGTTCTAGAATATTCCATGAGCAATCAATTTGACAAATGTCCCGGACATTTGTCCATCCTCGCTCATCATACCCTATAGAAGGCCTAAACAGTATGCATTTCACCCTGGCAGTGTACCACTCAGTATGCATCGCACTTCGTCAGTGAAGCAGCTAGTATGGTTCAATTTATGCAGCTTCTGGATGGTTTCTCAGGTGGAACTTCTGGGGAATGATGTATTTAGATGACTATGTTCCTTTAGGGTACGAAACAACTCTTTTAGAGGTTGATGAGCCCTAATATATTAACATATAAGTTTGGGGTTGATGTGGCCAAATATTTCTACAACAGTTGCCCCCTAAAGCATGAGGTCGTAAATATTCATGTCAGGTGAAATGCTTTATCATGAGGATCCGAAGTTTTGAACTGGAAGGTGACGTACATAAGTTACAATACAATACCTTATCATAATATGATTTTCATGAACCATCTGAGGGAGGCATTCCCATGCTCAGCTTTATAAATTTCATTTCATGTACATAGATCAGATAGTCATCTGCAAATATAGACTGGTGATTCTTCAGATATAGAGTCATCATCTATGGTTAGGATGACCATCTATGTAGAGCCTTTGTACATTTGATGTTTTTATATTCCTAAATATATCGCAGCTCTAATGGATGAAACTAGATCCAGGGTCTTCAAACTCGTCCAATCTTCACTCGATGCACAAGTCAATCCATGTGAAGAGATGTTCTGAAGTTGAACATGGAAAGACATCTCCTCATTACCAACGAATGATGTGAGTTGTTAACAGACGTGAGAGGAATCACTGATAATGATAATGACCCTCAAGGTATGATAGTACAATTCACATGGTGTGAATACATGATCTGATGTCAAACACCACGGAAAATCTTTCGATCGAAGGCCATTGATGTCAACTTGTTGCCGGAAGTGAGAAACTTGCATTGATGTATGCAAGCTCCAAAGCACTGAAAGGGTTGTTTCTAAGTCAACTTCTTGGATAATGAGCTGATATCGGCAAGAAGTGACTTGTTGTAGGAGGGCCTTGATGTATCCCACATCTACAACATGAAACAAAGAAAATAATTTTTTGGAAGTGAAAAATGAATTGACGACACAAGTTTCAGGAATGGCGGTCATGAAAAAAATGAAGGTTGGAGGTATTGCAGTGGATGAGACATTAACTGGATGGTGATTTCTCAATTGAATGACTTATCTTGAACATGTCAGCGACACTGAGATGAATTGGTAGCGTTAACCCAAAAATATGGATGGTATGAAAGGCCAATGGTGAGATGACCGGGTGAATGGAATAACCCAACCCAACTCAATAATGGTGATGAAGTGAAAGTGTCATGTTCAAGAGTGACTTGCTACCATAAATTCTTCAAGTTTCTTCCCCTTTTTCCCCAGTCATTGCTGACCAATACCTCTTTATTTTTGTCAAGCTTGAGGAGGATAACATATGCTTGTTCTATAATTCACCCTTCAGGCAAACCTATTACTATTTAATGTTTTAACGAGTCTAGCGACAGTGAAACTCAGTCTCATCTAGATGGACAAGTTTGTCGCTATTGTTTTAACGAGGTTAACGACAAGGATAACTTGGTCCATTTCATGTTTAGAGAGTTTGAAAAAGGGATGAAAAGAAAACTCCATAAGCTATTTTTCGTAAAATAATCCCTCAGGTCCGAAAAAGGATAAAATAAAACAGGAGGGATGACATTTCCAATACTTTAATGAGTTGGAAAAGATAAGCGCTCGACAACCTTTTCATATTTATCCAATCTGAAAATGGTTTAAAGAGGACTCTATTTTGAGGAACAAGTGGTGTCTAGGGTAGCAACTGGTTCCGATGATGTTGGAACTTCTCAAAACATGTTGATTTATGTGGAGAGGCTAGCTAATAAGGCCACTCATCGCAATTGTTCCTAAGAAAGGGTAAAACAACCAAGTGAAAGCGTATGATTGGCCAAAGGGATGGTGGCGATGGGATGTACACAACCAAGGTTCAAAAGGCTGATAGAATGGCAATCACAAGGGTTTGAAAATTTGAGAATGGGTTCATTTTTAGACAAGCTTGAACCATGGGGAACTATGCTTGGATTCGGTTTCATGTTTACACAAACTTGAAACGAACAAACTATGCTTGGCTTCAATTTATTTTTTACACAAGATTAAAATGAAAAATTATGCTTGAATTGGTTTGCATGCCCCTAGCATGATGAAAAGGAGAGTATCCTGTAACCAGATGGAAATCACTGTGGTGAAGCAGGATGGTTGTCCAACACCTCTTTGGCTTTGTTCAGATAGAAAAAGGTGAATGGTGAGATAGGCAAAGGTGAATGGTGTGATAGACCAATCACATAACCTACAGGAAAAATTATCTTTACTACTAGGTGCATGTCCCCCAAGCTTCATTACATTCACCAAACTACTCATGGCTATCAGGTGGATGGAATGAAGGTTCAAGTGAAATACTTGACTTCGAACTTGGGAGCGGGGATGATACCGTTGATGTAAATGGACCATTTACGGATGATGATTGACTTGGAGCTATATTTGGACCGGGAAATGAAAGTTGGTCAATGGTGACAGTCTTGCCTTCATGCGGGAAACACATCACTCGGAAGAGTGTTGAAACAATAGCTTCCATGTTATAAACATTGTCACGCCCAAGAAGTAAATTGTAATCGAACGGCCCTGGGACTACCATCATGTTCAGATAAACAGTTTTCCTTCCCAAAGTAATAGGTAACTTAGGAATGATCCCTAATGGTCGACTGGTTCCTCTGTTAAAGTATAACTAATTCTGCGTAACAGGGACAAGCAGTGGCAAACCAAGCACTTTCCAAGCAGTTGAGGAAAGGATACTCACTGATTCACCTTCATTTATAATAGTGCCAGACACAATCATTTTAAAAACTTGTACTATGATTTGGAAAGGCACATAAGAAGGAAGGTGGGATCCTGCCAGTCGATTCCAACCAAAGGAAGTGACTAGATTACTTGGAGGGGTTATCAAAGACATGGGAGAATTAACCCTTTATGTTACAAGAATTGGAGCACTTTCCTCCTGTTTTGATGGAACAGGTGGATTGCCCCCAAGCTCATTAGAATCTGAAGTAACAAAAAGAACTTGAATGGTATCATTTTCACTCTCTTTGGGAAAGGTACGATTAGTTAAAGGTGAAATTGGGTCAACTATTACCTCGACCTGTTGATTTTGGTTGGGAATAGACTCAATGGATTCACTTTCAGAGAGAGTGGTTTCAACCGACGATTGATTTAAGTCAGTCAGTTCTTCAACTAGTGAAGGACTTAGGTAGAGTTTCCTGTAACAAGATGGAAGTCGCCGTGGTGAAGCAGGACAGTTATCCAACACTCTTTTGGCTTCATCCAAAAAGGTACAAAGGTGAAGGGAATGATTTCTTTCACATAACCTACATGGAATTCTGATGTTTCCTTTCTTTCCATGAACTTTACTATCACTAGTTGATGGTGTGTTACCAACATGATCTCCAGAGGTTGATGACACGGGATGGTGCGAATGGAAAGACCATTCTTTCAAGATCTGAGGAAAACAAGGACAATTTCAATGAAAATGGTCTCTCGCACAAATTATGCATGGATATTTGGGTTTAGGAAACTTAATAGATGGATTTTCATTAGATGTTACAATTCAGAGCAATGGTTGCTTGGTTTCCCCCTTGCTGAATTGACTTCTTCTTCTTCTCTTGCCCTTTCTTCTTCTTCTTAGCCACCTGGTTACTAGTATCAATATTTTCACCAAGCAAAGAGGAAGAAGGGGAAGGAGAAACAAACGAGGAAGAAGATGAAGGGTCAACTTTAGGATCGACTGGAGGTTTATTTTGTCGAGTTGAGGGTGTACTCAATTAAGGAGAAATCAAGACATTTTGAACCAAAGAGGTTGAAAACAGTCATATTGGCAGGCCAATGGTAAGTCTTGGAAGGGATAATAGAGCCATATAAGGAGCACTAATATTTCCGAAAGAAGGAAAAGGACTAGGATTCCCATTGAAAGGGATTCCTTGATCAGTGGACTCCGAATTTGTCTCTATATGTTTCAACTTAAGTTCAACTAAGGGATAGGGAGGTTATTCCGAATTCAATTAATTTTAATGATGCTTGGACATGAATTTGCTTTTTTAGTTTTTAACAATCGAGAAAAAGATAAAGATGACTCTAGTCTCCTTCAATTTTTAATGAGCTTGAAAGGACAAGTGCTTAGATGGAACTTTTCTTTTAAATAGTCGAAAAGGAATGAAAGTGAATACTCTGGAAAATCTAGATAGAGGGAATACCAAACTAATCACAAAACTACAATATACACCTGGGTGATAAATTAAAAAGAAATTACCAAGGACTTATGTATGGCAGTCAATCTTCCTGAATGCTATGTTCATTGCATTGAGATCGATAAGGTGACAGACACAGTTTCCTATGGATAAAGGATATAAGCCTATTGTGGTCTCCCAATATATACACGATGGTACAGTGTCATAAGTTAGTGCTAGCACTTGTCGTATCAAGGAGGAGGAATCACCCAAACTTCAATGAGAATGATAGCCACTAGTTTAAATGACACCAGAACATGTCTCTAGCCTAGATCTCTAGATATGCTGCTTTAAGTTCCAAAGCATTGTTAGGTTCATTGAAATTTATTTTAAAGTTGATCTTGTTTAGAGTTTGCCTTTCAATGGTTTACCGTGTAATGATGATCTGAAATTCCTAAGATGTAATCTACAATGATAAACAATCTTTGTTTATTTGAGCAATGAAAATCCTAGCTACTAGGGAAAGAAAATAATAGTGCTTTTGAGCAAAGAGCAAAGAGCACTCACTAGTGCATTTCCCTAAATCATATTTTCGCACACAAACCCAAAAAAAATTAATGCTAAATACAAATGCATGTATTTGTTTTCATTCTCCTTAATGTAAAAAATGCCAAAAGGAAAAATCAATGCAGCAAAGATCTGAAATATTTAACTCAAAATGACATTTTCGACAATTTATTTTTCAAAAGAGACAGGAAGACTCAAAATGACACTTTTCAAGTTTGAATAAAAATGCTTTCAACACTTCGAATATAAACAAATCAAATCAAACAATGAAGAAAAGTTCAATCGATTATCAAGGGAAGGAAGAATTCATGACACTTCTCTTTTCGACACAAAACAACAATTACGACACTTTTTGTACCAAAGCGACAAATCGATTTAAACAACTTTTTGATAAAGGATTGTAAATGATGAACACACACACAAAAAAAATCACTAATCCTAATGTAATTGAGGCTAATCTAAGTGATGCAAGTAAGTTTCAGTAAAGAGGCATTGTTCATTTGCAGCAAAACAACCACACAAAACTGAAAACAAGCTCAAAAACCCTCAATTTCTAGAATGAAAAAATAGTTCAGTCAATCATCACACCTGGTCTTCATAGAAACAGAGATGCATCACACTTACTACACTTGGGAGGTGTGATGCATACTGAGTCACAGTGGAAGATGGTGCAATGGTCCAGGGAGCACAACTGAAATGGGTTTTGGCTCAAAGGCGGAGCTGTTTTCAATGAGTTAAGGTGGGTTTTGATGAACAATAAAGAGCAAAGTATGATGGAATGTTTTGAGAGATTTACTGAGCTACCAAAAGGGCATCTATATGTGCTTGTAAGTCAAACATTTAATTCATAAACTAAACAAGAGATTGACGGAAGTAGCATTCATCTACTATGCAATTGCAGAGCAAGAGCAGTTTGAAGGCTACCTGGCTAACTTTAGGCTATGTCTATAGTTTATAAAACAAACAATAACAACAAACAAACACCTGTTCATTCCCTTGCAAGGTAACCAATTTGTTTATGGGAAAACTAGTATTCCTAAAGAATGCTAGCCCTCTAGGTTTGGCAGCTACCATAGAAACAACAGTTTAAAGAAATTCAATGATTTCTTCTATGTGTAACAGATAAGAGAAAGATAATGGAACCAACCTAGAACTTCCGCTTAATTCCTTGCTTGCTCTCTCTCCCCTTTGATAGATCCTGTAACTACTCCCTGTACTTAACACGCTTGGAGAGTACCTTCACAAGTACAACAATAATGAACTGTCAAAGCATCGTGATCTATTACAACATAAACATTACAGAATCAAATATATAATGAACAAATGATAGCATTCACAAATGAATGTGTCGTATTCCATGGTTACTTAATTTCAGAGTTTTTCACCCTTAGCTAACACTTAGAATCCTTATAAGGGGTTGTTAGCTCCTTACAATACTTCGTTAGGGGGTAACTTTACCGGTTGCAAAGGATTTTCGGTTGGAGTTGGTCAAACTCAAAATTTTGCTGGACCACAAGGATCACCCTTTGGTGCAGTAGGTTCTACAAGTTACTTTGGGCAACCTGGTGTCTTTCAAAATCTAGGTCATTCTTTTCAGACCTATGGGAACCTCACCCAGTCCAGTTGGAATCCCCAAGGTCCTCCATGACTGCCTTTTCTTGCCACGCTTAATCTGCCAGACTTGACTAAATTTACGAATGATCCAATTAGTTACAATTCGGCTTGGCCTCCGGTCCCAACTAAAATTCCATTGAATATTCCGAAATTTGAGGGGAAGAATGGTGAAGACACGGGAGACCATGTGACCACATTCCATTTATGGTGCTCATCAAATTCCCTGATCGATGATTAAGTCAGGTTGAGGTTATTTTAGCACACCTTAACGGGGAATGCGGCTAAATGGTATATAGAGTTGCTAGGGGGAACTTTTACTTCGTTCAGTGATTTGGCTAATATTTTCTTAAACCATTTTCAGTTGCTTGTCCGTTATGAAGCTAGAGCTGAACTTCTGGCTAATTTTCATCAAGACACGGAAACCCACATTTTGGATCATATCGAGGAATGGAGACGGATAAAAAGGCTCATCAAAGCTGAAATTCCACCAGAGTTACGTCTCAAATGGTTTTTAAAATCTTTATAACCCAAGATCTCTAAGGATGTTTCTCTTTCTGGTGTTTATTCGGAAGAACGGGCTATTTTTCGAGCCCAACAATTAGAACTAATATATTCTCAGTCTGGGACTCTTTAGAAGATCTTACATGATGCTCCTAGATCCATGGTTGATTTAGTGAAATCGAAGCCCAGCCCTCACGCCGATGGTATAGTTGGATCAATTGACTCAACTACGGTGAACCTCTTGAACCAATTGCAGCAGTTGTCTTTACAAACTGCTTTCTTCTAACCAGGCAGCACCGACTTCATCTATGCCCTCCTAACCTACCTCCATTAATGTTGTCCATGCTTCTAACCCTAAAAGAAATCAACAATCTGATGGGAAGAAGAAGGGACGAGGTAAGAAGAGGAATTAGGAAGGGAAGGGTAATGCGAACAAGCACGATAATGGTGCCGGTGAGGGTAGAAAAGAGTCTAAGAAGAAAGTTAAATTTCCATGCAAGTTATGCAATGGGGATCATTTGAATCACCTCTACCCCAAGATTCAGGATGCTTAGTGCTTGTTAGTGCAGTAGGGATCCTCTAGCTCTCAAGTTGTCCTGACTAACCCTTTTCCCCAAGGGCAACAATTACTTTTTGGCGCAAACTCGAATGCTGGTACCTCCACAGGATCAACCAAGAAGGGGAAAATTCCTGAAATGTGTATGTGATGAACTCGCATGTTGACATTGCCACACATGCACACGATTACGGTGAAACTGAAACATCTAAAACAAAATCTGTTCCCAAAACCTTAGACTCACTTCATATTGACCGACCCTCTGTTGAGTCTATACCTCAGATATAGAAAGGTTCCGCTAAGTTCTCGACAGTTAACCCTAATGCTAGGGAATTCTAGAACTACTCGATTGTAGAAGATCTGGCTCAAAGTCCATGTGCTATGTCTGGATTGGAGGTACTCCAGTTGTGTCTGGCTCAAAGAAGTGCTTTGCTTTCGGCAATTGAGGCAGTCGATCCAAAAAAAAATTTAGTGCTCAGTTTTGATATGCTCAATGTCAAAAAGAGACTTCCTCGTCATATGGATTTCCAGATAAGGTCTATTTACCAGAAAACCAATATTTTTCGGATAGTTATAGATGAGGGAGCTTCCACATGCGTAATGTCTATATCATGTTGAAAGGCCATTGGATCACCTTCAGCGGTTCCTTCACCGACTCTCTTAACAGCATTTAATGGTCATTCTCATAGGCCACATGGAATTATCCCAGCTTTTCCTATATGTGTTGGAGGAAAGGTCGTTAATATTGAGGTAGAAATCGTTGATGCCAACTTGGATTACAACCTCCTATTAGGAAGAAATTGGATTTATGAGATGGACGCCATAGTCTCATCTCTGTTTCGTGTCCTTTGTTTCCCTCACAAGGGGAGAATTGTTTAAATTGATCAATTAGATTATTCTTTGGGTGATTCCCGTGCAACTTTAGATTCTACCATTCCATTGGTGGATAATCCTCGTCAGCCTATAGAGAATTTAGGAGTAGGGATGTACTCTTCTTTGATGGATATTTTTGACCTTCCCCCTCCTACAGCTAGAATCAATGCAATTTCATCCTCCAAGGGTCCTTCACAGAAAGAGTTATTTCGAACTCATTATTTTTCAGACCCTTGGACCTTACCTTCATCTACGACCACATTAGATGGAGGCCAGGTTGGTGGAATGGCATTCCCCATGTCCGCAGTAGAGCTTAGTTATCAATCTATCGTTAACTCTGCAGACGACCATCCCACTCCTTTTTCAGAAGAGGAGTTAGATGGTGATGTGGCTCCATCTTGGACCCTTGACTCTACTTCTGCTATGGATTTCTTAGATATAGTTTAACAATATGACGAAGCAATTTTAGAAGCAATGACGGGTATAGATTGACCTTGGGAAGATTTACATCATCGATTATATTTTCTTCCACCATTGTAGGAAGTCAAACCCAGGTTCTCCAACCTGCTTACTAGTGATGTTTGTACAATGTCAAACCCTTTGGCTCCAACACATTTATTTGCTAAAGGTAATATGTCGATCATCTCAAAAACTGTACCTATAAACCTCTCTAGGAATCCTAACATTATAGAAAATGTCTTCATCGGAGCTGATTGTTCCTCTGAAGAGATTCAAATTTACACTGATCTATTTAAAGAGTTTAGAAATGTGTTTGCTTGGTCTTATGAGGAAATGCCTGGTATTGATCCATCTATAGTCCAGCATGAGATCAAGACGTATGAGAACGCCAAGCCGATTCGTTAGAAGCTTCGGCCGGTCAATCCTAGGAAGGCAACAACTATTAAAGCTGAAGTAGAAAAGCTACTAAAGGCAGGTTTCATATACCTCGTTCCTCTAATGGAGTGGGTTTCTAATCCAGTCCTGGTAGACAAAAAACAAGGAACAATATGAGTCTGCATCGACTTTAGGGATTTGAACAAGGCTTGTCCGAAAGACAATTACCCCACACCATTTATTGATCAGATAGTTGATGAATGTGTGGGTAATGAATTTTTTCTCATTCATGGATGAATTCTCTGGTTATAATCAAATATATATCTGTCCAGAAGACCAGCATAAGGCAACTTTTATTTGTTCCTGGGGTACCTTTGCATACAAAAAGATGCCTTTTGGTCTTAAAAATGTTGGCGCTACATTTCAGTGGGCCATGTCTTATGCCTTCCACAGCATCAAGCATGTCATTGAAGCATACTTGGATGATTTAGTTGCTTGTTGTCGAAAGATAATTGATCATCCCAGTCACCTTCGATTAGTTTTTGAGGGATGTCGATTTTACAAAATCTGGTTGAATCCGAATAAGTGAATTTTCGCCGTCACATCTGGTTGGTTGTTAGGATTGATCATGTCAACTGAAGGGATTCAAGTTGATCCCTTCAAGGTGGAGGAAATAATTCAATTTCCTCCCACGTATTCCTTCTGAAAACTTCAAAGTCTCCAAGGACAGGAAAATTTCTTGAGACGGTTTATAGAAAACTACGTTGAGATAACTAAAGGATTTATGTGTTTGCTGAAGAAAGGAGTTCTATTTTTATGGGATGAATTTGTGCAACGGTATTTCGATGCCTTGAAGCAGGCATTAATCTTTGCCCCATTGTTGATTCCACCGCATTATGGCAGAGATTTCCTTTTATATCTAGCAGCAGCAGAATCAACCATAGGTATGGTTATGGTTTAGGAAGATGATGCTCTCACAGAGCATGTGGTTAACTAATTGAGTCAAGGCTCGGTAGGTCCTGAACTACGCTATTCTTCTGTTAATAAATTGGCCTTGGCAGATGTCCATGCTATCCAGCAGCTTCGTCATTATATTCTGCTATGCAAAATGTTCATCTTAGCGATGGTCAATCCTTTTCAGTTTGTCCTCAGTAGGCGAGTGATTGGGGTCAAATACAATCAATGGATTTTTATTTTACAAGAGTTCGAACTCGAGTTCTTGTCAGCCAAGTCTAAGAAGTCATTAGTTTTTGCGGAATTAATTTCTGGGCTACCTTGTGAAGAAGACATTGTTTATGAGGAAAGTTTCCCAGATGAACATATATTCCTCATATGTTCACAAGATCCATGGTATGGAGATATCATCATATATCTCCAGAATTCAAAGTTCTCGATTGCTTCCTCCAAGAATGAACGTCGAAAATTATTTCACCTTGCTAAGAACTATGTTATCATTGGTGATACATTATATCACCGAGGGGTTGATTCAATCCTTAGGCATTGTTTAACTTTAGAGGAAGCAGATTTTGTGCTCAATGGTAGCCACAATGGAGCTTGTGGTGGTCATCTATCAGGGCTTACAACAACCCAAAAAATCTTGCGTGCTGGCTACTTTTGGCCTTTGATTTTCAAAGATTGTATTGAAGCGGTCAAATGTTGCCACCCTTGTCAAGTCTATACTTGGAAATTGTGTGCGCATCCATCTCCTCTTTTTCTTGTTGTCTCTGCCTGTCCTTTTACAAAGTGGGGCATTGACTTTACCACTTGTAATCCGCCTTCAACGACAAATCAAAAGTACAATATAGTGGCCATCGACTACTTTATGAAGTGAGCTGAGGCCATGCCTACTTATAAAAACGATAGTGAGACAACATCATTGTTCCTCTTTAATCAGATTATTTGACATTTTGGTATCCTGAGAGAGATTGTCACTAACCATGGCAGTCATTTCCAAAACCAACTGATGACCAAATTGGCTCTTAAGTTGGGCTTCCGGCAGGAGCATTTGTTTCCGTATTATCCTAAGGCCAATGGGCAAGTCGAAGCCGTGAATAAGTCCCTAAAGATGATCCTACAAAGGGAAATTGACAAAAATTGCTCCAATTGGCACATCATGTTGTACCTGGCTCTCTGGGCATACCGAACCTCGATAAAGATTGCCACTGGTTTTAGACCTTTTCAATTAATTTACGGGCTAGAATCTATATTTCCTATTGAATGCAAAATTCCATCCCTTAAGTTAGTTGTTAAGTTCTTCCAGAGACCTCTAGTCTCGAAGAGCACCTCATTCATTTGAAACATCTCGATGAGCAGCGTCGAGATATCACCATAATAAACGAGGCCCATAAGAAAAGGATTAAAACTTATTATGATAAGATTGTCCATCCTCGGGTCTTTTATGAAGGCAACCTTGTCTTGGTCTATAACCAAGATAAAGATGCCTTGCGGGTAGGCAAATTCAAGTCTATCTGGTAGGTCCCTTTATAGTAAAATGAGTTTTAGGAAAAGGGCTTATGAATTAGTCGATTTTGAAGGGAACAAGTTGGTGAAGCCCCGAAATTGGTTGTACCTCAAGAAGTATTTTGCTTAGGTTACCTCCGAACAATGGCTTCTTTGTATATTTTGTATTTTTTGTACATATTGTGTTTGGAATTTTTGTGATATCGACACTTTTTTGATCTACTTTGGCAAATGTTGATGGATGATTTGGTCTATTTTGGATTCGTCGATGGTGCTAGTCGGCACACTTGGAATCTCGCATCCATAGCTTGGATGATTTATTATCCATCTGGTCAGTTGATGGTGTCAAGGGGAGTATGTATTGGTCCTACTTCAAATAATATTGCTGAATATACTGCCGTTATTAATTTACTATCGGAAGCTATTTCTTATGGAATTGATTCGTTGGTAGTGTATCTTGACTCACAGCTAGTAGTGTCACAATTAAATAACAATTATTGGGTTCGCGATCCTTATTTATATTGCCAATTTTTGAGAGTGAGGGTGTTGTAACGATCATTTGTTTATATTACTTATTTGCACATTCCACGATCTGAAAATTCATTAACGGATTCTATTACTAATCAAGCATTAGATTTGCATATCAATCATTCATCAAGTTAAAAACAAACATAAAAAGTTTGGAACTGTATATATATATATCATAAAGCTGCCCGTGTATACATAAGTGTTTAAAAAATAATATAAAAAATTGGGACTAAATGCCCATAATCATGTCTAGTCTATCTATCGACCCGGCTCGGGATGAGCGGATAAGAAGTTAACTACTGCATTGGCCACACGCCGAAGTATCCGGACCCAGTCCCGTGGTACTCCTACCACGCGATGTTGCATGTCCTCAGGTAGGTCCTCTATGGCTATCATCGGCACTTGGTGAGTCAATCTCACCAAGTTTCTTTGTACTGCATATAGGACCCTCTCTGTCTCAGTAGTTACCTTTTTGGCACCTTACCGCGACACTTGTGCTGCAGAATCCATCTGGTCTCATTGGACCCACATCTAGAACATGATCATTTTATCAGTATTTTGTCCCATCAAAAATATTTTTGAGTTCATTTTCATATTTTAAAAAGAAAAAATCTTAAAAATTAACAAAACTTAAAAAATTGTTACCTATGTCTCCCCATGTGGCGTTTGGTGGCAACACCAAGTCTGGATCTCCTCGTAAATCCATGCCAACATAAGGGTAGTCGTCGACGGAAATGATTTGTTGGTCCCACCAAGAAAAAAACTCGTCATCGAAAGTTGTCCTTGGCACGTCCCCGCCTCCAAGTCGTTTCATCAAGTCAACCCACCTACCCATTCATGGATCTCACGGGTTGCTGATAGAGAAAGATATCTTGGGACATAGCTGAGGTACCTTCTCGAAGAAGAAGGAGCATAAGATGGTCCCATATCCAAAGTTTTTGGCCTAACCTTTCTGAATGGAGGTCAATTGGCTCTTCATGTTGGTTAGAAGAGGTGTGCACCAATCGAGCACAGTGGTTAGGAATTCCACTGCCAAGCTCATGGACACCTATGAAGCCTGATGAAGTGAAGATGATTCGTTTACCCTGGCAATGGTAAACAACAAAATACTGAGAGATAAGCTATCCACATGTTTGATTGGAATCTGACTTCCAATCTTTTCCAGATGCCCAAGACAGTAGATGTGTACATAGTCTTCTACTGAAAGACTATTCCGTGTCCTGCCGGCCAAATGCACAACCTCCCCTCTTCAGGATAGACCTGTGATAAATTAGATATCTTCCACCTCAATCTTGAGAGGCATCTAATCAATCATGAAGGAATCATCCTCCACACTCCAGTAGTGGATCAATAAATCAAGTAGGCAAGTGTTCACTTTCATGTTTGACATTTTGAAAAATTTCAACAAACCGCACCCTCTCAATGCATCTAGTGCAGTTTGGTCATTCATTACCTCATTGTCAATTGTTGTATGCTCTCTCTCTCCATGTAATGGTCATCCTAAAAAAAATGAGTTTCAACCGTTAGAATTTGAGTTTCAACTTCAACTCGTGTACACACGGGTTCCCTTCACATAGAGTTAGGTGTAGGGCCGTCGTATACACGGGTTGGTCATAGCGAACCTGCATGTACGCAGAGTTGGATTTTTTTGACAAGAATTCCCACGGTCAAATCCTAATTAAAACTTCTAAAAATCATTACAAAACATTGCAAGTGTGGTTTGAGGGTTACCTGGTAACTTTGGCGCGATTTGAACGGTTGAATTCTTCAAGAGGCAAGTTTGCTCCTTTTGGTCCATAGCTTTTTTCCAAATGCAAATGAAAAATTTGTGAGTCTAAAAGTCAATATATAGCTTTGAAATTTCAAAAATTTTTCTCAAAACTTGATTTTTTGTATCATGAATTTTTTGACTTATCAGCTTGGATTGTCGAGAATGAGTTATTGTTTCAGGGTATTTTGGACACTTCTTCAAGATCTTATTTCGGTCCCATGACCACTGACCCATCATGGCAGGTATCGTTCACTTACTAGCATATAGGTTAGGGAAACCATTTTTTCCATTCCATCTTTCATACTAGCCTCCGTTCAGCAATACATCAGCCATAGGGTTGATCCCATCGTGTCTTGGTTAGCAAACCATGTTCACTTGCCGATTTTTTAAATCATGATACGATGGTAGAGCCATCCTTTACATGGGCATCATAGTTAGAATCTCACTGACATTGGTTACCCATGCTGTTTTACTGAGTAGGCTCAGGAGTCCTCTTTAGTCCTGCCATGACTTTTGCATTGAAGACACATTCTCTTTACTTCTACGCTTATTTCTTGCTGTATACCCTAAAGGCTCCTTTGTGTTGAGTTGTACTGCTGCATTGCATTTTGACTATTTTCACCTTTTGGCCTTGAGTCGGCTTCACTTGGACTCATGTTTAAGCCACTTATTTGACCATGTCTTATTTAAGTTCAACCATGCAATCACTTAGCGTCTGCAAATTGACACACCCTTTGACCTGTGGAAGGAACATCCCTTTGAGTGTCCTTGACCAGTTTCGCCTCCTTGCATTGAGTATAGGATTGTTCCCATCCCAGGAACTAGATCATATGTTTCTATAACACTCGTTCTTTCCACTATATTATATAATTTTTTTATTCGTTTTCCAGCTTAAAGAAAAAGGAAAAAAAAATATATATTCCAGAAAGAGTGGGAACGGGACAAAATTTCCATATATTGTTGGTAGCTAGAGTTAGTCCTGTCACCCTTGAACAAAGCACTCAAAAGAAAGTCTCATATTATTCCATCATGTTCATTTGGTACTATTGGGATCAGTTTTTAAGATCAGTGATCAACTTCATCTTTCCGCTTCATTGATCATCTTCTTATATATGTGATATTCAGACATGTACTTGTTCGATCACAATCAGATGATCTGTTATGTACTTTAAGTCTTTTATACTTGTATACATAGCGGATCCACTTCTACTTGATATGTAGACATGCTTTACTTTCTCTGAGCATGGGTATGCCCGCCTCAGACAGTTGTTTCTTTCTAATCTATTTTTGATGGCTTGGTAGGCTAAAATCTGGTGAAGTCCTTCTCAGTTTCGACAGGTTTCCTTTCCATATACTTAATACATTTTGGCCATCATGTAACTCTTTTGACCTCATATATTAGGGGGCATTTGTTATAGCTCCAAATATCACCCTTGGTATTTGTGATGCTTGGTTTATGGCCTAGGGCAACCCCTCCTTCCAGACTTGGTCCAAATATTTTAAAAACAGTGTTTTACTCCCTGTACGCTACTTTTCCTTGTGATAAAAGTGTATACACGTGGGTTTATCAATACCCAACCTGCGTATATGTGTTAAAACACTTAAAAAAAATAAATTTCCTTAACTATGGGAAGAGTTCACGATCACCTCCTAGTGCCCATGGCCCAACTATTTCCCAATTGTTTCCCAACTAAAAAAATAATTGGGAGAAGTGTAAATAGACTTCTCTGGGAAGGCCTTAAGGAGGAGAGAAGAGATAGAATTACTATACTGAGATTATCCCCTGACTAAGTCTGAAGTATCCCTGTGCTTCAAGCACTTCCCCAAGTTTAGGAAACCCTTGTTTCCTTGAGTGTTGATATTCTCCCACTTGCTTGAGATATCATGGTATTGGTTATGGAAGGAGGTTGTTGAATACTGGGACTGGACGAATTTGGAGGATGGTTCCGCTTGGAGCCAAAAGAAGAAGACTCAGGTGAACTCTTTCCGTATCTATTATAGCTTTCTACAATAAAAATAAACATTGTCTTGTTCCTGAGATTGACTTTGTTTATGCATCAGATGTTGTCGTTGTAATTCATGTATGAATAATTATTTTGATGTATAACTAACCATTTGCTTATATGATAAAAGTTTATTTCATTAAAATGCTTTATCTATATCCTGCTATGTATGTTCGAATTGATTGATATGCAGATTCGAAGATCATCAGGAGTTATAGAGAGTCTGAACCCTGCTCGAACTACCCAAATGAAGGAAATCCGGGTACGATCATTATCGCATAGTTTGTTTATATAAGCATGTTGCCTGAGTTGTATGTGTGTTTCTTACTGTAGATTTATTTTGCTCTGTTGGGGTTCCAACCCAAAACCCTAGGGTACTTATTCCCGTAATAGGGGGGTGGAGAGTTAAAAAGTGGTAATTGGAAGGGGAAGACGAAGATCTATGATACTTATCCCATGCCATCCCTGATCTTTGTCTTCCTATTCCAATTACCACTTTTTAACTCTGTCCCCCTCCCCTTGTAATCCTTCCCTTTATCTGACATTTTTTTTTGGTCATCTTTGAGAATTGATAACTATTATCTTAAACTCCTACCTTCTTCACCATTAAAATTTATATTAATCCTTAACTCCTTGTATTATTTTATTAGCATCTTATTTAATGTTAATCTGTATCCCATCTTATTTCTTAGCCTCTTTATTTTACATTTACTCCTTATCATCTTATTCGAGTTTAAACATTCTTCATCATCTTATTTTATATTAATCCTAGCCTCCTTATATTAATTTTATTTGGACCTTTAATTCTTAGCATCCTATTAATCCTTAACTCAATTTATTAACTTATTCCTCCTCATCTTATTCGAATGTAATCCTTAACTCCTTTAATTTCTTTGTCTCTTATTTGTCTTTAATCCTTGTCTCCTTTTAATTCTTTAATTCTTAGCCTCTTTAACCTCCTGACCATATTGTTGGACCAATCCCCCATTAAGCTTATGTGGATCCAATCCCTTCCTATTAACATATTTATTTATTTAATTATTTTCATAATAAAAAAAATTCACTTTTAATTCTAAAGTAAATTTTATATTAACATTTGAGATTTTTCAATTAAACATTAAATGAATAATATTATTTCTAATTTCACTATGTTCAAAATTACCAAATCTTGATAAGTATTAATTTGTTGAAATTGACTGGTCAAACATCATGGTTTCAAAAGGGTAATTGGTCAAATATTATTTATTCAAATCAAAATTATGACTGTTAATCCAACATTCAAAAATATTCATATTAAAAAGGCTTTCCATCACTCGTTAACACATGAAGCTCTTTGTGGTCCCTGATGATGGATGGAGTCACCATTCAAAACGTTGGACATATCACAAATATTACACAATGTCATTCCAAAATTTTCTAACAATAATCCATGATATTGTAATACCTAAATATCAGGAAGAAAGATTAAAACAGTCTAATGAGAAGAGTAAGCATACATCTTCATACTCATAATCTTCTTCATCAGATTCATTTGTAGATCATTTTCCCATCAACTTCTTTAACTCCTTTCCTACTTTTATCAGACCTTCACCTTCTTCTTCCTTACCCTCACCATATCTTCATCATCCTATAGTATTAAAAAGAGTAATAATTGTAAATACAAAATATAAACATGATTGAAATATCCTTTGTCCATGTAAGTTGGATTGGAATACATAAATGTCCTGGAACAAAAGTAAAGTAGTGACAAATTAGTCATTTGAAATTTTATGGCCATCTAAAAACAGTATAGTCATACAATAACTAGAGAAATTCATTAATGAACCTCATTTTCACAAATTGAATGACATGACAACATATAATATTAAGACAATATTAATGGATATGTTCTGTAAACTACATTACCTAAGCCACATATTAGAGGCCATGAAACATATTCTAACAAATATTATTTATTCACAGTTATTCCATATGAACCGTAAAATTCAATGGCACAATTTTCCCAATCCAGAGGAATTTTCACATGTAATTGAAGTCAACGAAGCACACAAGTTTTTCCAAGTCAGGTTATACTATAAACCTTTTCCACTTTGTGATACAAACTTGTTGCATCATAAACTTCAATAGAAGCCAATAATTATTATTATTATTCTCATAATAATAATAATAGTCATCTGATTTAAGGTCACAGTCTAGCCATACACCAAAGTTAAATGAACTTCAAAAACTACGTACAATATTTCCAATAACACATTAAACCTAGATTTACCCAGGATCGCCCAATGGCCTTGTCACGATATTGTTCATTAGAAGGTCGTGCAACCAAATCAATTACTATGCAAATTTCAATGAGGAATAATTGAGAGCATGAACTTAGCTAAGAGTTAGTAAAATCAAACTAGAAATGGTTCTTACAAGCAAGGTTAGTTGCAATAGTAATTGCAAAATATGGCATCTCTTAACCAAGATTTCTAGGTGTGATACATCAACCATAATACTATTAAGTGTTGTGTAATCCATTTTAAAACAAAACCCACAAAGTTTAAGAAGAAACATTTCAAAAATAACTAAGCAGATGAATAGTTGGAATTGCATATCAAAGACTAAAATTATACCAAGAGGTGCATATAAGGTCTTCATAAAAGGATTATAATTTCATACAATCAATTTCATCTTATGGCCACGACATGATATCCTTAATAAATTAGTACAATAAACATTTCAATAAAAAAACTAATTAGTTGAATAGTTTGAATTGCATATTGTAAATTGAAGTTCTACCAAGAGGCTTATAATAGATATTTATAAAAACATCATACATGGATACAACCAGGATCACCCAATGGCATTGACATGATATTGTTCATCAGGAAATCATACCATAAAATTAATTACAGTGCATAGTTCAATGAGGATCAATTGAGAGCATTTATTCAACTAATAGTTGGAAAAATTGAAGTATCGATGGTTTTTTCAAGAAAGAAAGAAATATTCACTCAATGTTAATGAACAACCTAGTTTGAGTGACTCTATTATTCTAATAAATATGCACCCTCTCTAATCCCCTTAGAAATTTCTACATTCTTACAAGAGCAAAGGACCTACCGACCAGAGAAGAGTTGAAAGATAATACCAGATGAACAATTTCTCGTTGTGACGACTCCTAGTTTTCCAAAGTGCAATATTTAACCTTTGATGCAATCAAAACTAGCACTACTATAGGTAGCATAATATATGTGAAATATATCAATGCATGAAGAAGGGATCCAATTTTCTACCATCTGAAAGCCATGTATTACATCTAGGGTAATGACATAGTAGAACAAGCTCCTGATACAATGTACAATAGACGAATCTCCCCCAGAATGGACTCCCATATAGTCAGACTTGGACCTGCACCAAGCTCCATAGGGATTAACCTTCCCTCCACCTACTACGAAGATGTGAAAAGAGGAAAAATAGACACAATCAGGATAACCTCCAGAATCATCTAAGCACCATTATGAAAGGAAAATTTGTAAGGTTTTCTAGGAAATTATCATACAAATTCCTATAATTCGCAACATTGATAGTGCTAAGCCCTTTACAAACCATAGTTAATGAATCAACGCTTGAATCTTGCAAAATCCTACAAATTGGGTATGGAAGTGAAGGTCACATCCTCTAATAGAGTACAATTATTCACAAACCCTACAAACCCTAGTTTTGAGATGCATTCTTGTGGTTGTTCAAGGCTTCTTAATCATGAAGTAACTAGGTTTTTAAGGGATTTGAAAAAAAATTGGAGATCTTGGTCCTGCAATTGATCCATTCCCTTAGAGATATTTAAGTGCTTGACATGTTTGAAGTGAGAAACAACCAAAGGGAGGAGTTCATGAGAGGTAATTGTGAGTTTTTGGGTTGCCTATGTGAGAATTTCATTCTAGACTTTGCACACCATGGATGCTGAGAAAATATTCCTCATTGTAGCTCTGGTTCGACCAATAAATCCAGTGATACATGACACATCCAAAATAAAACTACCCAGGATATTACTGACCACCTATGGCCTGAGAGGAGAATACAATGACCATGACCTAAACTAGTTGAGGAAGAGCCTTTAGACAACACCATCATTTCGCACCTCCCATTCATTACCAATTGCCTATGGTAAGGGTGATGACCTAAACCATTTGAGGAGGAAGGGCCTTTGGATAGAACTAGTATTCCTCGCCTCACACTCATTCTTTTATTATAGAAAAAATTTCACCACTCATTCCTTTCATTATAGTAAAAATGTTGCAAGAGAGATGAAATGAAATAAATAAATATTAATTAAAGTAAGTACAAAGGAGGAAAAAGATAAGTTGAGATGAAACTATTTTTTTGTCTCACTTTAATGTCTCAAAACAAATTATTGTGTAGTAGTAATTACATGTGATCATGAGTATGATTTACTTGTAAATTCACGATGGTTGATGAAGCATCAATGGATTTAGCTATGTCTCCTCAAGGTTCCTTTTATTCTTTAAATGAGTGGAATATTGCAACAACTTGTGGGAGCTACAACATGTACAAGTATTAGTAGTCATGAAGCATCAAGGCCTGGTGCTTTGCTTATCCCAGAAAAATTTCAAGTCAAGTGGCCTCATTGAGAAGCAATTTTAAAACCTTAACATATTGTATATTGTGGCTTGATAAAACTAACTATGTTGCAATCAAAATCTCACTGTCCTTACTCTTGGTGTGGGATAGTCATATGAGCCCTAAAAATTTGAAATTGTTTCAAGAAAACTTGACAGATATGGATATCAAGATCCAATCCATGTTGAAGTTGATTGAAGAGTATTCTGATTTATTTTCCAAGCATGCATAGATGTTCTACAAAAAGTGATGAGAGCTTGTACATTTGGCTGAAGAGTTTTATAGAGAATATCGAGCTTTAGGAGAATGATGTGACCACCTCTTTGGGGAACTATGCCAAATGCATTAAACCATGGGAGAGGAATTTCCAATCCAAATTCAACAGCAGAACAAATTGAGTCCTCTTGATGTTGATGAAATTATAAAAAACACTTATGACAGACACAGACCATCATAAATCCAAATGCGTAATAGAGCTGCATTATCTTTTGAAAAGGTAGAGGATGGAGGGGAATTTACAAAATTATATGGGTCAAAGAAGGTGAATGAAATAATTATAAAATACAATACCTTTGAGAAAAATGCATCATAGTTGCAAGATGAGATGAATTGTGTGCAAGAAGAAAGCCATAAGATGAAAGAAGAGTCATCATCTCGAGCTGAACAAATCAGTGAGTTGAAGGAGAAAGTATTCTCCTTGAAGAAATTGAATGAAGAACTTGATCAAGAAGACATGTACTGAGACTACAAGTTGAACTAGAGGAGCATCAAAAAATTGAAACATAAATTCAAAATCTAGAAGTAGAATTGCAAAATTTCAAGGGGAGCCTTGGAAAAGGAATCGAGTATGAAGATGTGAGCCCCAAATATAAACCTAAATATCATAAAAGAAACAAGTATGAAATATGGGTAGGTTAGTATGGGGACTCAAAACTTGGGAAAATGAGAAGAAGAAACTCATAAAGCTCTTTCAAAGTCACATGCAGAATGAGAGGAAATAATTCTTCAGTATTAAGATTTCCTCAATCTTTATCAGAATTCTAAAAATAGGGCTAGGGATTTTTAGGTAAGATTAACTCTTGCACAAGAGGAAAATAGCAAGATTAAAGATGAGTTATCATCAGGAGCTATACAGTTGAAGGCTTTATGGGAGAATTCACACCACTTAGAAAGGGACAAGAATTCCCTTGAATAGGAGAAGGAACATTCAATCAAGAATATGAGATTGCTAATGGAAGAACTAACTTCTACACATAATGAGGAACAAAGTATTAGAATAAGACTGCAAGATGAGACAACCTAGAATAGGAGGATTGATGGAACTCTAAGAAGTTTCCAGGAGGCCTTGAGTCATTCATAGGAACAAGAGAAAATTTTGATAGTAGAGATACAAGCAGGAACTGAGATGTTGAAGGTGGTAGGAAGTTTGACGTAGCTCTAAAAAGAATCCAACTTTCATTGATTCAATCATAGGAGTAGGAGAAATTTCTAACATCTGAGATACAAGTGGGAACTAAGAGGTTGAAGGATGCACAAGAAGAAAACAAAAGCTTAAATATGAAATATCAACTGGATCTCTACACTTGAGAGTTATAGAAGAGAAAGAACATGACATAGAAAGGGACAAGAATTCCCTTGAACAAGAGATGGATCATTTATTCAATGAGATGGGCCACCTAATGAAAGAAATAACTTCTACATGTAATGAGGAACAAAATATTAAAATAAGACTTCAAGAAGAGACTGCCTAAACAGGAGGATTGATGCAGCTTAGAAAATATTCCAACAGGCATTGAGTCATTCATAGGAACAAGATAATGCTCTGACAACAAAGATACAAGTGGGAACTAAGATATTGAAAGATGCTGGTAAAAAATTAAAGCTTCTAGAGGAAGATATTTTCCAATTCCAAAACATGAATGATGCTTTAGTGGAGAAATCCTCATCTCCATCAATGTCTATTAAAACTCTAGAAGAGGAAATCTCTAAATCGAAGCAAGACAAGGTCAATTAGTTGGATAAAGTGGCACTTCGTATAGACTAGAGAAATTGTTTGCCGCAAGACCTTTATTGTTCGAAATAGGAAAGGAATGACCTAGACATAATATTTTAGATAATCACAAGGAAAATCAAACTATTAGGACTAGACCCAGAGAATATTCAGTTGCGTTTTGTTGTTTGCAAGATGAAAATAAAAAATTGAGGGAATTTTGCAAAAAATGAGGAGGAAAAGCTAGCAATGTCAAAGATTTTTGAAAAAGTAGAGGAGGGGCTTAGAGACATAAAGACATATATAGAAATGTACTATCATCTCATACAATAGAGACACAAAGGCTCGACGATGAATTGAAGAAGAAACATTTGCTTTTACAGGATCTGTAGGAAGAGAAAAATACCCTAATAATTTAGAATCAATAATGCACTAAGCGATAAACATCCTTGAAGAAAATTTGCACAATTTCTAGAAAAAGGTTTCTCAACTTGAAAGAGAAAACATGAACCTGAGCAGTGAGTTGAAAAATTCACATGGACATGTGGAACACCTCAATAAACGACTATGATTTTTCCAAAGTGTGAAAGAAAAATAGGAACATGAACTTATAGCATGCAATACTCAAATATTTTTTTTAGTAAAGGAGGTTTTATTATTACAAGTAGAAGGAAATGATTCGAATACCAAACTACAAAAAGATACAGAAAAATGAAATATCATTCAACTTGAGATAGGAGAGTTACTTGGCATACTATGTCAAATGGAAAAAAAACACGGAATTGTCAGTTGAATGTGAGAAAAATATAAGAGAGTATAAAGTTGTGGAAGAGACAACATCAGAACTAAAAAGGACAATTCACATACAGGAAACATAAAATTTTTCATTAATGAATAATCTTTCCTTTGAAATGATATTTAGAAAGGAAATAAAAGTATAGATGGAGAAGGTTTGAAACATGATACTTCTTGTACCTGATATTGAAAGGGGGAAATCAGAAAGCACAAATGTTGAAAGCATGCAATTTCTCAATATTATTTTTGAGAAAGTAAAATACCTTCAAATATAAATTTTACATGTTGAAGGAGTTAGAAAACACCTTTTCATTGTGGCATTGGCAGCTAGTACATATATAAAACATTTGAAGATGGAGATATTTGTTTTCCAATCATAAAAAACATCCCTCAATGAAGAGGCTGAAATCATATCTTGGCACTTAGAAAATATACAAAAGGAGATCCCCATTTTACAGGGGGTTTCTCAAGGACTGGGATTAGAATTACAAACCAATGAAGAGAGAGAAGTAAACCTAAAAAAAAAGTAAGCATTTGAAACATTCTTTAGCAAGTTCTCAAGATGCCCATATGATTTTGCAAAATTAGCATAAGAGAACTTTACAGGATTAGAGTTATGTTAAAATGCCAAATGATGAGTTACAGGAATGTTGTGTCTTACTAAAGAGGAAAACAAAATATTTTTGAATGAAGCATTAACAAAACTTAGTCTTGTGACTATACTACAGGGTAACATTTCTCAAAGGGACAAGAATATAGATAAATTGATGGAATAATTAACCAAGTTGTATGAGGAAAAAAAGGCACTTGAAAATGAGATCCAAACGAGTGCTAAAAATTTGAAAATGTTACAAGTTGAGGTGTTGTAATTTCAGGAGTTGATACAAAGGTTCAATGAGGAGAACAAACATGCAGATGCATTGCAGGATGAATTAAGTGTTTTTCAAGAAAAGTGTCAATAAATGGATGTTCAAATTCAAGCTAGTATTGATCTGATAAAAAAAAAGGTTTATATGCTTGCAAACTCAGGCAACAGTTACAAGTAGTTGAGGAAGAATACATGATGTTGCTAAGAGTTATACAGTGTCAAACAGGAACATGCAATGGGTCAAATGATAGTGAATGGAATTCAAGTGAAAGTGTCATCATTGACAAAGGTGATTATCGATCACAAAGTAGAAATATAAACTGCAGTAAAGGATAGGGAAACATTGAAAGATGAATTGCATAGCTGGCAAAGGGAGATATATTTTCCAAGCAAAACATTATGTTCTACTTTTGCCCAAGAATTTTTTTTACAAGAGGAATTTAATAAATTGTAAGAGGGATGAGAGAATACAAGAAGACAACTGCAAAAGTAAGCTAAACATGTGATAATGCTAGAATTAGAAATTGAGAAGTTATATGGAGCCCTACAATCTACAAAGATAGAGAATGCATTGTTTAAATATGGAAATCAAACTATGTATGAAGAAAACAAATTGCTTGAAACAAGAACATGGGATCCTTAGGAAGAGATTCTTTCCCAAGAACATGAGAAGGAGAAACAATAGAATGACACAACAATTATATTTTCATAAATAAAAGAACTTAAGAGAATCATTTTTTATTTTTAAACAATGAAGAACAATGGAGGAGCTAAAGATGCAACAATATTTTGTCTAATAGTCCCTATGAAAGAAGGAGTATGCCCTTTAAAGGAGAAAGTTTTGGATCAAATGAATATTTTAAGAAGTGACACACACCAAACTAAGGATAATATTCTCAAGTGGTTTGAATATGCTTTGAAGAAAATGCAAGAAACAAACATAGAACCATTTGTTGAAGCATATAATCGAGCTCATGTGGTTCAAAATTTGCAGGCATATATTGATGCAGTTCAACACAATGTTATTGAACTCGAAATAAAGAATTAGAAAATGAAATATGAATTATAGAGAACCATCAATGAATGGTGGGATGCTAAGCTTAGGTTATAGGACACACATGAGAAGGAAATCTATTTTGAACAGAAAAATAACTCACTAAAAGAAGAACTCCATCGACACACACAAAAACCCCTTCAACTACAAGTGTTATAGACATTTTTTGGCACTGCAACCCCAATCATATATGTCCATAAACCAAGGGCTCCTAAGTCCCTAAAAGTGTTTCATCGCACCCTAAAGGAACAAGGTCAGTTGATTACATCATCTCCCAGAAGTTCTCCAAAGAAAACTACTCAAAACCGGTCAAATCTGGACCATACAAACTGCCCAGTGCAGAAGGTGCAATGCATCCCATCTTCCCAGAGTAAAAGGTGCGACGCATACTGGATATCTCTTCTGCAGGGTGCGATGAGCAAGAGTGGACAAATGGCAGAGACAGTTTGCAAGGTGGTTCGACATGGAATCTTCCAGAAACTTCTCCTATGACACTTGCCTCTCTGAATTCACCGAGGGATGAGTAAGAGATCATCAATCTCCAAGTGGAATCAAGAACTATCAGAGAGAGGAAACTAATCAAATCTCAAAAGCTGACTCACCTCCCTGCAATCATCTATATATGGATCCCTCATCCCAGAGATCCAGAGGCTGGAATTTTGTATCTTGTAAGGAAGTGCTGTTGGTTTCTTGGTGTAACATCATAGTGTTGGGTGATCTAAGCTTTTCATGAGGTGAAGAAGGGCTTCTTGCTGAGAGGATGACGCCGGGTCAGAACAATTGGTTGTAATCCTCTTTGTTATTCTTGATATTAATAAAGCTATTCAAGTTTTCCTCCACATTCTTGTATGATTAACGATATATGCATTTGTGTGGTCAATATATATCTGGTCCTATATTGTTTGTGATAGTAGATCTCTATTCTTGGATAGTGTTATGTTGCTTTGATTCCACAGGTGCTCTTTGAAGCTGGGTAGACGAGGAAGCGAGTGGCAAAGATCTACCAGAAGGGAGAGAAATCAAACAAGGAACCAAGCTCAAGATTGAGGTTGGTGTCCTTTGTTCCCCTCTTATCTACTTATCATAAAGGAAAATGAAAGTAGTTTTAGTTTGTTTGTTTCTAAGATAGCTACCAGTCTTAGTGGGACTAGCAGCTCTGCATAGACACTAGATTTCCCGATAACAAAACGACGACTCCACTGGGGAGCGAATCGCTTGTTTACTTTTCTATATTTGTTCGTTTTATAAACTTACAGACGGAGCCTGAAGTCAAGCCAGCTAGCCTTCGAACTGCATTTGCTATGCAAGTGCAAAATAGATCAATGCTACTTCAGTCTATCTCCGGGTTTTGTTTATAAACTGAACAATTAATCTGTAAACATCCTAAATTCCCTTGTGGTGGCTCTAGTAACCTCCTTAGATCTAACCCTATGATTTATTTTCTAATTATCACTTGCTCAGCCTAAATCCCTGAACTGTGCTGCAAACTGTGATCAAGAACTGGATCAAAAGTCTCGCATTGTACCATCGCACCCTCTTCAAGGATATCAGTATGCATCACACTACCCATGTGCAGTAGGTGGGATGCATACTGGAATCCCTATGTAACAGGTGTGATGGTCAGAGAAGGCTAATTTTGCCTCTGGAATTTGGTTTTTCTTCACTCTTTTCAGATCTATTCAGGAGTTTTGCTGTCTGTAGTCAGTATACCTCTGTGTAAACCCCCTTCCTTTCCATTATTCTGCCTCCATTGTGCAAAGAAGTGTAAATGTTTTTATGTATTCTGAGCCATTTTCAGTTCTCTTTTACAAAGAAGTAGCGTAATTGAACTGTCGTTTCTTGATTTGGAAGTGTCGCAAGTGTCGTTTTTCAGTCATAGAAGAGAATCCGATTGTTCTTGATAGTCGATTACACTGTTACTCTTGTATTTGATTTGAATTAGTAGTTTTTCGAGTGTCCAAAGCAAGTTTTCAATTCCAAATTGCAAAGTTTCGTCATTGTCTTCATTTTGTCTTGAAAATAAGCTTGTTAGTAATGTCGCTTTGAAAAATAATTCAGATTTGCGCTTAGCTTTCTTTTTATCATTCACACATTAAGAAGGCTGAAAACAAATACATGCATGCGCATTTGCATTTAGACTGTTTGTTGGTTTGATTTAGGACAGTGCATATAGTGTGTGCTCTTTGCTCTATGTTGAAAGAATATCATCTCTCTTTATTTAGTAGCTAGGATTTTCATTTGCAAAAAGAAGATTAAATGATTGTTTATCATCTTAGACTGCATTTTAGGAATTGTATATCTACATCACGCGGTGAACCTGAAAGGAAAATTTATTAAGCAAGATCAACTGTAAAATAAATTTAATGAATCTAAAAACGCTTTGGAACCTAACACACAACATTTAGAAGTCTAGGCTAGAGACGTATTCCAGCGTCGTAAAGCCTAGTAACTGTTGTTTTCATTGCTGGTTGGGTGATTCCTCCACTTTGAGACGACAAGTGCCAGTACGGACTTGTGCTCCCACGTACTGTTGAGTATATATTGGGAGACCATAATAGGCTATATGATTTACCCATAGGAAGCCGTGTCTGCCGCCCTATCGATCGCAATGCACTGAACACAGCATTAGGGAAGATTGACTGCCATACCATAAAAAGTATTCTGTAGTTTTGCGATTGGTTTGGTAATCCCTCTGTCTAGACTTCCAAAGTAGTTTCTTTCATTCCTTTTCAGACTCCTTAAAGGAAAAGGTCCATCTGAGCACTTGTCACTTCAAGCTCATTAAAAATCGAAGGCGACTAGAGTCATCTTTTGTTTTTTCTTGACTCTTAAAAATTGAAAAAACAAGTTGTGTTAAAGCGTCTAAAATTCAGTTAATTCGGAAACATATTTCCCCTTTGATTTTTAGTTGATCGAGTAATCCGCAATCGTGGAAGAAAGTCAATTGAAACCTCGTCGTTCGCAGAGGCTTACGAGTCAACCGTCTTTGTCTCCAGAATCAAAACTGTTATGAATGAAGCGAACTCGTTTAACCGGCTCAAAATCCCCTAGTAAAGTTGGAACAAGTGTTCCGACACCATCGGAGACTCCGGTTACTCCAAACATTTCTGGTATCCCTACCTTTACAGAAGAAGTTTCGTAGCCACCAAAGGATAGTAGAGCTGATCCTAGTGTGAAGGTAAGCACTTGTATTACTGAACCAGCTCCATCTACAACTGATTTGGAAGGTGTTATTCCCCAAACATCTATTGCTGTAGAATCTATACCTTCTTCGGCACCAAAAATATTTTACGGACTTGACGGTCTACCTCTTCCACCTGGTCTGATTGCTATAGAAGAGATTTTGGAGGATCCTCCATCTAGTACTCCATCGCAATTTGAAGTCGGGATCACCCTATATCCTTCTTCATAAGAAATTAGTCTACCGTTATCGGAACCTCCTGTAGAATCGCTAGGAAATCTTTTGGATAGACTAGAAATGTCTGAACAATCGTCGACATCTAGGACTGTGTCATTTGACACAACGACAACAGAACTTCCTGCTGTCACTCCAACAATGTTCATCAGCATACCAGCTGTCCCAACTAGCTCTCAATCGCTAGATGGGGCCCACTCAGGGGCTAATTCGACAGTATGGTCCATTCTCGTTTGTTCATCCGGAATAATATCTGAGAGCTCTTATGTTGAGTCTCAGCAAATTGATCCTTCACGGTGTCAATTTGGGCAATTCGGTCCTCAAAGGCAAATCATTCCTTTGAGTACTGGATTACTGCCGTATGGGGAGAAATATACCCTTTCATTGTCTCCTTCGGGAGAACAACCATACGAGAGTTCACAACAAAATCCAGGTTATGCTGGAATTACATCTAACAGTTGGGTGCCAATACTGCCTCAACAACCAAGAGTTTTATACTTGATGCAACAATTTTTACCTATGTCAAATATACCAACTACGCCGGCTATTGTGACGGTGTCGCAAGTTCAAGTGTTGCCTGTTGTATGCCAACCTCAGGTTTCTCAGGTCGTAATGCAACAACCTCTTATCCCTGCGACGCCAACTAGTGGAATTACACGGGCTCAAACGGGTACCATTACCCCTCATCTTGGTCAAACAGCTAGTATTGGACAACAGCACATGGATTCACAACCATGGCTGGTGCAATATCAACAACTAAAATTCCAACAAGCTTACTAAGGATCTGAGCAACAAATCTTTGCAAATAATGGGTAGCTGTCTATTCAAAACGGTCAATATCAACCATTCCATAATGGTTATGCTCATCAACCTTACCAAAGTTACCAGCACCAAATGCATTATGCCGGTATGCAAAGACCAACTGCTCAGGTAATTCCATCTTATCCTGGGTATGCTTTGCCAAACCTGAATCAACAGTTGCCCTTCGTGGCGACTTTAGAGTTACCGGATCTAAATTGGCTAACAAACGATCCAATTACTGACGCCCTTTGGTGGTAAACGATTCTGCATAAACTTCCATCAGATATTCCTAAATTTAATGGAAATCCTGGTGAAGACTCATTGAATCATGTGATGACCTTTCATCTGTGGTGTTCATCAAACACCCTAAACAATGATTCGATTAGGCTTCGCCTTTTTCAGAGAACGTTAACTGGTTCAGCAGCAAAATGGTATATCAAATTACCTAGAGCTTCGTTTGATAACTTCAGTACCCTAGACACAACCTTTTTAACCCATTTTCAGTTACCCATAAGGTACAAAACGGGAACAAAACTTCTTACCAATTTCAAGCAAATGACGGCCACTCACATATCCGATCATATTCATGAGTGGCGACGTCGTCGTAGAATGGTAAAAACGTATGTTCCTGATCAGCTTTTAGCTAAATGGTTTATTAAGTCATTATTACCTTCCATTACAGAAGATGTGGCAAAGGGAGGAGTCGTCACTGAAGAGAAAGTTATTGCTCGTGCACAATATTTAGACTTGATTTATACTCAGTCTGGCACACTCTATGATAAAACCTGACGCTCCCAGACTGGAATTTTCCGTTCCTCCTCCTCCTAAATCGAACAATGACTCTCATGCGGCGATGGTGTGATTGGTACAATAGACACAAAATCAATGAAGGCTACATCTAAAAAGACCCGTAAGATTTCTAGTCAAAATTCAAATGAGGAACTTCTCGCCTCGGAAGTAAATGTCGTCTCAACTAACAAAGGCAAAGAAACCAAGAAACCAGGAGGCAAGAAGAAAAACAAAGGGAAGAAGAAGAAACAAGAGGAATCATCACCTAAAAAATCTTCTGCAAACCCTTCTAGAGATAAGAAACCAAATTGTCCATGTCTTATATGTGATGAGGATCATTGGATAAGAGATTGTCCATACAAAGCTGAGCTTAAAAAAATCTTCAAGAATTCGAAAACCTCGACAGTATTAACTGATCCGTTTCCAAATCCAGGAACAAATCTGGTTGCCAGTGATAATGCTTCCCCGTCCCAAGAGCTGATGTTGTCAATTTCGAAGCAGGAAAAATGATGCTTTGATAACGACAAGGAATAAAGATTACGGGAATCCACAACTGTTGAAAAATAAGGATAAAGATCAACCTAGTAGTTTGACAACAACTTTGACAGAAGTTGTGCTGCCCATCACTCCAAAGTTAATAATAAAACCGCCAAAGGGAGTAGTACAAAAGTCGACATTTAATCCTCGTGCCAGAGTAGCACAACATTATAATATAGTGGAAGATCTGGCCCAATCACCATCCACTATGTCAACACTTGAGGTACTGAAAAATTGCCCCTCCCAAAAGTAGCTTTATTATCAGCAATAGGTGAGACTGACCCAAAGGATTCTAATCTTGTGTCCTTTAATCACAAAGGATATGATCCTCAGTTACCAGCTCAGCTAGCTTTCCTCATTCAAGTGAAAAGCCTCAACAAAACTATGCATCGAACAATTATTGATGAGGGGACATCTACATGTATTATGTCGATGAGTTGCTGGAAAACTTTAGGATCTCCAACCTTGTCACGATCTTCGATGACATTAAAAGCATTTGATGGAAAAACATATACCCCGTATGGGATTTTAAGTAACTTGCAAGTTGAACTAGGGGGGAAACTATAGAAATAGATGTTGAAGTAATCGACGGAAACCTCGATTACAACATCCTACTGGGAAGGCCCTCGATATATGCTATGGCTACAGTTGTGTCAACCTACTTCAGAAAGATTGCATTTCCCTTTCAAGGGGGAATTACAATCATTGACCAACAAACATTTCTCCCTAATAGTTCCCAAGTTACGGGAAGCATTCCGATGATCCATGGAAGCGCCCATTCGCTTCAAAATATCAGAGTAGGGCCACTAAAAGACCCTATATTAATGGGGACTTTTGCCCTCCCACCTCCAATTAATCTGGTGGAAGTGGCGACGGTAGGAACCTACAATATGATATCTTCTATTCAAAAGATCTCAGAAAACGATATTAGCATGGATCATCTGCAGGTATTTCCTCCAAGCCCAATGGAAATATTGTAGCAATCAATGTTTTTGGCATGGGAGGCAAACCCAAATCAACGCTCATCAAGAATTTGGATAGATAGGTCTAAGGAATATGGCACTTCTTCAGATCCTTGGTCGCAAGTACATTACACAGACGAAGGAATTGTTTAGTCAATGATAATTAACGGAGCACCATGGGAAGATTACCACCATCATTCCCATCTTGCGGATTGTCAAGAAGATACTCTTGATGACCTTCATCATCCTTCAGTTTTTGATTTCCTATCAAATACTGTAAACATGGTGGATTCCGAGTGAAACTTGTCCAATATCGAAGATACTATCGCCATAAATATCTCGACCAAAACAGATATTGTAGAGAATATTTATGTTGGCAAATGTTGTTCTCCTTCAGAACTGGAAATATACGAAGCTCTTTTTCGTGAATTCAGAGATGTGTTTGCTTGGTCATATGATGAAATTCCAGGCATTGACTCAAGTATAGTTGAACACGAAATCAAGATGTATCCAGATGTCAAACCAGTACGACAACGGCTACAGCAGGTGCACCCCAAGAAAGCCACTGCCATCGAGGCAGAAGTTGAAAAACTTCTCCATGCTGGTTTTATTTACCCGGTTCCTCTAACTGATTGGGTATCGAATATTGTTCCTGTAATGAAGAAACAAGGAACGATTAGAGTGTGTGTCGATTATAGGGATGTAAATCAATCTTGTCCAAAAGACGACTACCTTACACCCTTTATTGACCAGATAATTGATGAATGCGCCGGATGTGAAATCTTTTCATTTATGGATGGATTCTTCGAGTATAATCAAATAAATATCCGCCCATAGGACCAGTCAAAGACTGCATTTATTTTTCTGTGGGGCAAATTTGCGTATCGCAAGCTACCCTTTAGTTTAAAGAACACAGGGGAAACATCTCAGAGGGAAATGAATTATGCCTTCCATGACATCAAAAACATTTTTCAACCATATCTTGACGATCTTTTGGCTCATTTGCGAAAGTGGATCGATCATCCGCAGCATTTGAGAGCGATATTTCTATGTTGCCGACACTACAAGATACGACTCAATCCACACAAATGTGTGTTCTGTGTCAGTTCTGGTCGTTTGCTTGGATTTGTAGTCTCAAAGGACGGGATTCATCTCGACCCATGTAAGGTTCAGGCAATCATAAATTTGCCTCCACCTTCAAATTTTCCTCAGATTTAGAAACTCCAAGGGAAAGCAAAATTTCTGAGGAGGTTCATTCCAAATTATGCCGAACTTGCTAAAGGTTATACACGTCTATTGAAAAAAGAAGTACCCTTCATCTGGGATCAGGTCGCGCAAGCTTCCTTTGATGCTTTAAAGGAATCCGTAATAAAAGCATCATTAATGTACGCTCCTGATTATCAAAAAGACTTTAACCTCTATCTGGATGCAGCGGGTACAACCATCACAATGGTTTTAGTTCAAGAAGACAATGGAATTGAACATCCTATATATTATTTGAGTAGAAACTTAATGATACAGAAAGCAAGTATTCCTACATTGAAAAGATGGCTCTCGCCACTGTTTAAGCGATACAGAGATTTCGACACTATGTCCTCTTTCGAAAAACTACCATTTTGTCAGATTGCAGCCCCATGACTTATATCTTGTCGCGACAGTTGCTGGGGGGAAATTATTCGAAATGGATAGAAATTCTTTAAGAGTTTAATATGGAATTTGTAAAATCCAAATCGAAGAAATCCCTAGTTTTCGCGGAATTAATATATGATCTCCCATCGTCATCCAACGATGAAACATCCGAAGAAACCATCGTGGATGAATCTTTGTTTCTGATATCTTGAAGCAATCTGTGGTACGGAGATATAATCATCTATCTCCAAACCCAAAAATATAGGTCTAATACCTCTCGCTCGGAACAAAGACGTATTCGATACCAATCAAAAGACTACATGATCTTCAGTAATACGCTTTACCGTCGTGGTGTCGATACAATTCTGAGGAGGTGCCTCACCCATGAGGAGGCCGAAAAAGTCCTGAATGATTTCCATTCAGGCACGTGTGTGGGGCATCAATCTGGGTACGCTACGGCGCAAATTTTTTTACAAGTAGGATACTTCTGGCCAACAATGTTCAAAAATTGCATAACCGCAGTCAGAAGTTGCCGTGCGTGTCAAATTTTCGATAGCAAAACCAGAAGACCACCCGCACCCCTACAACTAGTAGTTGTTGTTGGGCCATTCACTAAATGGGGCATAGATTTCATGACATGTAACTGCACCTCGACTGGGGGGCATGGGTATATCATAGTTGCAATAGACTATTTTATCAAATGGGTCGAGGCGATGCCTACATTAAACAACACCAGCGAAACGGCTGCCCTTTTCTTTTTCAATCATGTAGTTGCTAGATTCAGCGTTCCACAGGCCATAGTCACAGATCATGGATCGCATTTTTGCAATCACATGATGGTTGAATTAGCTGCCAAATTGGGGTTGTCCCACGATAGCTCTACTCCATATTATCCGCAGGCCAACGAACAAGTTGAAGCAATCAACAAGGTCCTGAAGCGGATGCTGAAAAGGATGATTGGAGTCCACAAAAGGAGTTGGCACCTGATCCTGTACTTAGCCTTGTGGGCATACCGAACATCAGTAAGGAATGCAACTGGGTTTACACCCTTTCAACTGGTGTATGGCCTAGAAGCAATCTTACCAGTTCAGTGTGAAATCTCGTCCCTCAAACTCGCAGTCAACCTTCTCCCTAGAACTTCAGAAGAGGAGGCTCGTTTCTTGGAACTAATCCGATTAGATGAAACTCTTCGTGATGCCACTTTGGCTAACAAAGCCCATAAGAAATGATTCAAGGCACAGTTCGACAAGAATTTCAAACCCTGTGTCTTCTCAGAAGGTGATTTGGTCCTACTTTACGACCAGGAATCCGAGAAATTGGGAGCAGGTAAATTCAAGTCTTTGTGGATGGGCCCCTATATTGTTAAACATGTATTAGCAAAAGGGGCCTACGAGTTAGTGGATTATGATGGGATTCCACTGGCGCAACCCCGTATCGGGTTGTACCTTAAGCGTTACTACGCATGATTCAGTGTAGTAACCCCGATGCTTTTGTTACATTTTTGTTTTCACTAAGGGTAATTGTTTTGGTCAGGTAATCCACTTTTTACATTTGTTGTAGATGTCGAACCTATTGGAATCATTTTTTGGATAGGCCGACGGAGCGAGTCGTAGTTCACGGAACATATCTTCTGCGGCCTAGGCCATTTTTGATCCAAGCGGCGAGTTAGTAAGTTTCAAAGGGGTATGTATTGGTTGGTCAAAAAATAACATCGCTGAATATTGAGCGTTGATAGAACTCCTCTCTGATGCCATCACACATGGCATACGCTGACTTGTTGTCAGGCTAGACTCGCAACTTGTCATCCTACAACTAACTGGTATCTACTCCATTCGAAATCCAGCTATCTATTGCATGTTCCTAAGGGTCAAGATCTTGGAAAGGCAGTCTGATTCTATTCAATATCAGCATATTTCCAGAAACTTAAACACATTAACAGACTCATTGGAAAATTATGTGTTAGATAGACATTTGCAACATTTATAAAAAGAAGCATTTCATCAATATTTGCATCAGGATCATGTAAATTAACCAAAATAAAACTTCGAAAGTCAAAAATATATATATAAATGTTTGTGGTTTACACATAATGTTCTGTAACCAAGAAAAAATTGGTAAGATGACCCAAAACTCAAAATTATAGGGGGTACCCTAGTCTAATGGTGCTGATGATAACAAGTCACCGCCTGTGCAATCATGCGTAAAAGCCGAGTCCATCGACTTGGCACACCATTAGTATGTCGCTGCAGCCTCAAAGGTAGCTCGTCGGTCCTCACATCCAGAATACGAAGGGTGAGACCCTTGACTTGATCCTGCAATGCTAAAAGAGTCGCGGCCACATCAAGGTCGCGAAGGATAGCCCTCCCCATAGCCTCTCCTGTCGGAGCGGCAGCTGGCGCTCTCGGACGTACTGCTGGTCGAACTAGTCCAATGTCTACATGAACACATGAGTTTTGATTAGTCTTGAGTAAAGAAAATATAAGAACATTATGAAAAGCAATAAACAGCAATATGGTCAGAGAATCTACCTATGGCACCCCACTGTTCGCCAGCCGACAGCACCAAATTCGGATCACCCCGGAAATCCATACCAGCATATGGACACTCAGCAAAAACCATCTACTGACGGTTGAACCACTCAAAAAGGGTATTAGAGAAAGAAATCTGGGACTGACCTGCATGTCAGGCAATGAAGTCAACCCATCTCTGCATCCATGGCTCCAAAGCTCCAAAGCTCCAGCAAACCAAAGTTCAAATGAAATGGTAAAATGAGGGGTAAAAATCACTTTTAAATTACTTTCACGTAATTCAAGTAAAATATTAGTGTTTTGACTCATTTTTCAACCATATATTATTCATTTCTAACTAGTTTGATGAAGCAAATGAATAGGTAGTACAACCTTTGAAGGAACAAAGTTGTCAATGATAAAATCAAGGTAATCAATGACCATTATATCGAGCACTTTTTATGTGGAGTTCAAGCTCATTAAAAATTAAACATAAGCAGTGATAAAATGTTTCCCTTAGAGTTTAAGCTCATTCATTAAAAAATGAACCAATTTCTGGTAAATAACCCTCGTGAATGCATTATCATCAAACCTTGAACCTTGGTCGTGTTCTCATCATCACCTCCACTTTGTTTTGGCCAATAATTCACCTCCATTTGATTGTTTACCCCTTTTTGAGGAACAACTACGAAGAGTGATCATGTTAGCCATCCTTGTGACACTGTCGTGATTGGAAAATTCCAAACCTTACCTAGAATCCGTTGTTACCCGAATTTATCACTCGTTACTCGAAAAACAAGTCTCCTTTAAGCTCTTTTCATCTGACTCATAAAATATGAAAATATTGCCGAGAAATTGGCCTCTCCAGCTCGTTAAAGTGACCAGAAGTGCTATCCCTCCTCTAGATTTTAATCTTTTTGGACCTGAGGGATTATTACACAAAAAGATCGAGCGCTTGTTTTGTTCGGATCGTTAAAATTACCAAAAATTCATCCCTTTCGTATTATTTTATACTTTTTCGGACCTAAGGGATTATATGATGAAAAAGGATTATTGGAGTTTTCTTTACGTCCCTTTCAGACTCTCTAAAGTTGAAAAGGACCGAGTTATCTTTGTCGTTAAAACTGAATAGCGACAAACTTGTCCATACAGACAAGAACGAGTTTCACTATCACTAGGCTCGTTAAAACATAGCGATGGGTTTGCCCAAAGGGAAAATTATAGAACAAGCATTTGTTATCCTCCTCAAGTTTGACAAAAATAAAGAGGTACTGGTCAGCAATGACTGGGGAAAAATTGGGAAGAAAACTTGAAGAAACTTTATTGGTAGCAAGTCGCTCTTGAACATGACACTTTCACTCTGCATCCGAGTCAGGTTGGGTTGTTCCATTCACGGGTCATATCACCATTTGTCCATCACATCATCCATATTTTGGGTTAACGCTACCAATCCATCATGTAAGTGTCACTGGTATGTTCAAGAGAAGTCGCTCAGAGAATTCACCTGTGTCTCATCCACTACAATACATTCACGCTCCATTCTTTCATGACCGCCACCCTGAACCTTATATCATTAGATCATTTTCACCTCCATTAAAATCATTTGCTCCGTTCCGTGTCGTAGATGTGGGATTCATTAAGGACATCCTATGACGGATCGCTTCTTGTCGACATCAGCTCATTATCCAGGAAGTCGATCTAGGAACAACCCTTTCAGTACTTTGAAGCTTGCATGCCTCAATGGCAAGTTTCTCACTTCTGGTGACAGGTTTACATCAATGGCCTTCGATTGAAAGATTTTGCGTGGTGTTCGACGCCAAGTCCCTTTTTCACACCACATGATTTTTACTGTCGTACCTTGAGGGTCATCATCATTATTGGTGATTCCTCTCGTGCCTGTTAACAACTTACATCATTGGCTGGTAATCGGGCGATGTCTTTCCATGTTCGACTCCAGAACATCTCTCACATGGATCGACTTGTACTTTGAGTGAAGATCGAACGAGATTGAAGACCCCAGATGTAGTTTCATCCATCTGGGTTGCGATATATATTCAGGAAAATGAAGACATCAAATGTACATCATTACTGCACAGATAATCATCCAAACTAAGGGATGATGGCTCTACCAGATTCATAAGTCTGCACACAGACAATTGTCTGTCCTATGTACATGAAAATGAATTTATAAAGCTGAGCATGGGAATGCCCAACTCAGCCAGATCATGAAAATATTATGAAGATAATGTATTGTATTGTATCTTATTACAAGTCGCCTTCCAGCTCGAAAAAACTTCGGATCCTCATGATAAAGCATTTCACCCAACATCAAAAGATTAACGACCTCATGCTTTAGGGGGCAACTATTATAGACATTTTTGGGCACTGCAACCCCAATCATATATGTCCATAAACCAAGCGCTCCTAAGTCCCTAAAATTGTTGCTTCGCACCCTAAAGGAACAAGGTCAGCTGATTACATCATCTCCCAGAAGTTCTCCATAGAAAACTACTCAGAATTGGTCAAATTTGGACCATACAGACTGCCCAGTGCAGAAGGTGCAATGCATCGCACTTTCCCAGAGTAAAAGGTGCAATGCATACTGGATAGCTCTTCTACAGGGTGTGATGAGCAAGAGTGGACAAATGGCAGAGACAGTTTGCAAGGTGGTTCGACATGGAATCTTCCAGAAACTTCTCCTATGACACTTGCCTCTCTGAATTCGCCCAAGGATGAGTAAGAGATCATCAATCTCTAAGTGGAATCAAGAACTATCAGAGAGAGGAAACTAATCAAATATCAAAAGCTAACTCACCTCCCTGCAATCATTTATATATGGATCCCCCATCCCAGAGATCCAGAGGCTGGAATTTTGTATCTTGTAAGGAAGTGTTGTTGGTTTCTTGGTGTAACATCATAATGTTGGGTGATCTAAGCTTTTCATGAGGTGAAGAAGGGCTTCTTGTTGAGAGGATGACGTTGGGTCAGAACAATTGGTTGTAATCCTCTTTGCTATTCTTGATATTAATAAAGCTATTCAAGTTTTCCTCCACATTCTTGTATGATTAACGATATATGCATTTGTGTGGTCAATATATATCTGGTCCTATATTGTTTGTGATAGTATATCTCTATTCTTGGATAATGTTATGCTACTTTGATTCCACAAGTGCTCTTTGAAGCTGGGTAAACGAGGAAGCGAGTGGCAAAGATCTACCAGAAGGGAGAGGAATCAAGCAAGGAACCAAGCTCAAGATTGAGGTTGGTGTCCTTTGTTCCCCTCTTATCTACTTATCATAAAGGAAAACGAAAGTAGTTTTAGTTTGTTTGTTTCTAAGATAGCTGCCAGTCTTAGTGGGACTAGCAACTCTTCATAGACACTAGATTTCCTGATAACAACAAGTGAAGAGGAATATTGTTGAAAACTTGAATTCCAAGCTCAAGGAAGCAAAATAGCTTGAAATTTATGTTTCAAGACTTCTTGATATGGCCATTGGCCCATAGCCAAAACAAATGTCAAAAAACATGGAAAGATGCCAACTTGTGCATGATAAACTTAGAGAACTTTTTGAAGAACTTGTTTGCTTGAAACATGAGAATGAGAAACTTAAATATTATTCCTTGCATATGTCTACTAAGGTTGATAAACTTGAATATGCCTCAAGTTTAACATACAAAGAAGGGATACAGAGAAGGGATACCATCATGGAGAATGGTGAAAATAATATTAATCTATTCAAAGAGTTTGAGATTCTTAGAGAGATGTGTAGAAGTTTAGATATTCAAGTGTAGAAACTGAGTGAAAAGGCTTAAAATTTTGATACAATCTCAGGAAGAAAATAATTTGGAAATGAAGTTGGAGGGCTTGCAACCAAAACTAGTAGACAAAAGATGACTTCAAAATAAAATTTGTGCTCTTCAAGCTCGAGTTAAAAACATGAAACAAGAAAATACTCAACAGGGGAGCGCACTTATAACAAACCACCAAAATTCAAATAGGTTTTGCACATTAAAGAAGGATATTTGGTCATAGAGGAATCACTTGCATTACAAGAGAAAGAGGTGGTGATTGGTGAAGCTAAAGGCCCAGTAAGTGCTGATGATTTTGAGTAAGAGATTGATATATTGTAGGAGGAAAATAGAAAGTATTGGAACCGACTTAGCTTTGCTACAAAAGAGACACAAAATCACCAAAATGTAATCCAAGATTTGCAAAACGAAATGAAAATTTTGACGTAGAACAATGAAAAACTGAAGCATGAAAAATATGGGGGAATATATTATAATTTCCTTGAAAATCCATTAAAAGAATCCCTAGGGCAAGTCATGCAACTAGTGGAGAACAATAATAGATTGAAAAATGATCTCAAGTATGGATTTGTTTGGATTAACAAAATGTAGTAGGAGATGAGTGGCCAAGAATACAAGTTTAAATTTGACAAATACATCTCAATATTAAGTCAACAAAACAACAAAATAGCAGAAAGGTTGGAAAATGGTTCAGAGAAAGCCAAAATTTTGGAATTGGAGGTCCAAAGGATCTACATTATTATGTCAAGGTTTCAATAGAAAATATTGGAAGATGGGCCCAAGATTAGAGTTCCATTGCGAACATTCCTTGTTAGTGGAAGAAAGGAAAAACCTTCCAAGGAACAAGCACACTCTGCTTATATCCAACCTTTGATTGTTAAGTAGACAAGACTAAAGTTGCAATCATGTCATGATGATAATGGAGGGAGCTTGTAAATTTTGCAGAATGTCCTGCTAGCTGGTTGTTAATGTTCTCCCATTTTTTTGGGCAAGCATAGATTACTGCTTACATAAGAGAAGCACTCAACAACAACCAATTATTTAATCAATTAGATGTTAATTATTCCACACTCATCAAGTGTTATCTACTACCTTCTAACTAGCATGAAGAGCTCATGATCCCTCCTAACAAATGTATAATCATATTTCATATTTCTAGTCTACATACATAACTCCAATATTTTCACAAATAGTAAAATGCGTACTGAATGCAACAACTCAAGACCATCTCTTTTGAAAGAAATGATAATATTTCATCTTGCACTTGTAAAATATGTGTACTCTATTCCATAGGTAAAGGCTGTCTCTTTTGAAAGAAATGATATATTATTTGATCTTGTAGTTGTAAAAAAGTAGCACATTTATGTCATTCCTTCAAATATCATTTCACATTCTAGGAAAGGAAAATTCAAACCATTTTTTCTTTCTATGTATCTCCCATTTGGTCAATGTTGTAATCACAACAGAAAAACTGAAAGAGAAATGGTAATGGGAATTCAGGGGCAATAAAGGGTGGAAATACGAGGTGTTGGAGTGTATGTAGGTGGTATTCTCACATAAAATTGGCCTTGTGTTGCTGAATGTGACCTGTGAAAAGTTCTCATAGAATAATATCTACCCATAATCTCCCTTTTACAGGGATCCTTTTAATGGAGAGTCGTTATACATGGATATGTAAATATGGGAGTGATGTTAGGTCTATGTAAATATGGATGTGATTTCTAATGATGTTTCATTGGGTCAAGCTTTGATATTGACCTTCCATAAGAAGTGTTGATCCTGTAATAGGGGAAAAAGAGTTATTACAGTGATGGAATCTCCAGATTGGAGATCCAAAAGGACAAATCATTGATCTCGGAACTATAGAGAGATTGGTGCTAGCACTGAAACAACATAAAAGTATTTTTTTTATCGAGTGTCGAACCATAGATTTGAATCTACAAAAGACTTGTTAAGATTTTGGAAAATGGAAATATTAGAAGGCTAAGAACAAAGTGGAAGAATGAAGACCCCGCTAATAAAACTTAATTAGAGGAGGAAATACAAAGGGTCTTGACCAAATTCTAGCGGAAATTTCTACCATTAGAGTGTAATTAAAAATATTAAGGAGTGTATATGTTGAGGAGTTGTGTACAAGACTACGAAGTGTAGTCAAGGTTCGATAAGGAGAAAAAGAAGGAAAATTTGAGGATTTTCCTGTTATATATAGGGCTAAGATTTTACAAACCCTAGTGAAGGCCTTAATACCTAAATTCTGCAAATTGGGTATGGAAGTGAAGCATCCTCCAACAAATTACATTTATTCACAAACCCTACAAACCCTAGATTTGAAATGCATTCATGTGGTTGGTCAAGGTTTCCTAATGATAAAGTAACTAGGTTTTTATGGATTTAGAGGCCAATTAGAAATATTGGTCTTGCAATTGATCCATTCAATTAGATATATTTAAGTGCTTGACGTGTTTGAAGAGAGAGAAATGAGAGAAGGAAGGGGTGCACAAGACATGAGCTTTTGGTATTTTTATGTGAGAACTTTGTTCCAGACTCTAAACACCATGGATGTTGAGAGAAAATCTTGCAACCCTGCTAATCATGTCAATATGAGGAGGGACAATAGTTACTGTGGCTTCTTTAAATCTCCACACTGCTCTCCATTTTCCCCTTTGGTTATGGGCTCCTATCTACCAAATCAATTGAGAGAGTAGAAAGAATAGAAAATCCAAAGTGGGTATGGGAAACTTGTGTATATTGCACAAATTATTGAACAACTATAAGAAAATACATGTACATGACTTGAAAAATAGTTTGAAACAAAACAAATTTTGATTGTGCAAAATATATAGAGGGTGTTAGAGTTACAATTGGTTCTCATTTAGAAGAATTAGAATTTCCTGTTGCATTTTGCATATCCATTACTAATATGGAAAAGGTTAATGCATATTTAATATTAAGATTTCTATGTAAGGAGTGAAAATATTGTTAGAAGGATGTATTCCTCCCTTACTTGCATCACTAAAGTTTGGGGTTTACATAAGATCCATAAGCACCAACAAAGGAAATATATGCAATATCACATGGTAGTGTGAGAGATCATGTTGGGATGAAGATACTTTTGACAAAGGGTGTTGTGCCTATTATTTGGGATCATCTTCATTGATCGTTCCTCTATGGGGGGAATATTATCAATATCTTCACCTATGGAATGGTATGTTATATTTTAGCACAAACAAAACTAGATAAAGTGATGAGTGACATTGATTTTCATCATCTATAGTTCATTTAATATATCACAAAAAAGGCCCCTTGCATGTCCACCCACTTCTCTAATGGTTTTGCATAGAAAAACAAAACATATTGATTATTGGTTGCCATAATATATCTAAAGGATCTAATATACATGTAAATATGCAAATATTTTTTAATGACCTAACTATATGGAAGAACCCATTTACCTTTAGGCCTAAGATATTCATTAAAGAAAATGTTGATGTGGAGGGCGATGACTATGGACTACTTCCATTTTGTACAAGATATAAAATCTATACTAGTGCAAAATTGGGTATTGTTTTAGTTTAGTATATGTTGAGATACATGCTTCATCATGTCATAGGAGAAACTCCTAAGAAAATGAACGTAGAAGGCAAAGATCTCACACCAAGTCTAACGTTTTTTAATTTCACGGTCTCTCGTTTGGATGCCATTTCCATTCCTGAATTTCATACTAATATTAATAAATGACAACCACTAAACTAATGTGATAATGTATTTGAGTTTCCTTGCAAAAAAAAATTGTTATTTGCCCCTTTTCCATAGTGAAAGTAGATTTCTTTCTCTAAGCTAGCTCAACTTAACCAAAAAATAAATGTATAATTTCAATGCAAACATGATGATAACCAACCTCAATTTCATTTTTTCTCTTTATATGGTGTTACTTGTGTAATCTGAATTGACATATTAAATTTATTGAAGTGTCTTTACTAACCTAATATGTAGAACTAGTGGACTGCAATTCGAATATGAATAAATATCATTACACTATGGAGATTTATACATTTAGAAGTCATTAATAAATGTTAGCTCTTGATATGTTTCTCAATAAAGGAACCTATTCTACTAAATGGGAAAACAAGTAAGCTACTTCAATAATATTTGCCCTGATGCCATTGATAAAAAAGATTCCTTAGTAACTAATTAATATTGTGACTGCTAATCTATTTGATAAATTGGAATGTATCAAACACTTATTATACATGTTTTTAATAGTAAAGTGTGAAAGTTTTAGTTAGGAAGTAGTACCAATAAGGATTATTTCAATTGGTAAATTCTCTTGCAAAAGAGGTGATAGAGCTCTCAACACAAAATCTTACTAATTCTATTAGGATTATTGGTTGGCATTTTAGTTTCTAGTTACTATTGTGATCCATTTGAAGACCAAGAAATGGGGTAAATATATGGGGGTTTGCAATGCTCACTAGAAGAAAAAAGGACATTGGTGAGGGGCAAAAAATGTCACCATAAGCTCATTGGTGACAGTCAAAAGAGCCTTCATCGCTAAAAACTGAATGCCACCAGAGATGGCATCCCCACAAGTATAGGTGTTGTGGTGACATTCAAATTCTATTGCTAATAATGATTTATAATGACGAATAACGAGAGTCGCCATTTCATATGAGAAATGGTGATAGACCATAACTTCGGTCACCAAAACTTGAACGTCACCAAAGGTGGCATTGCCAAAAGTATAGGTGTTATGGTGACATTGAAGGTTTGTCACAAATATTGATTATAATGACAGATAGTGATTGTCGCCATTTCATATGAAACAAACGATTTATTGTGATGGATCTTTCATGACCGTCACTATTGGTGCATATATATGGTGACATTCATTGACCATCACCAAAATCTGCATTGCCAAAAGTATAGGTGTTGTGGTGACATTCAAGGTCCATCATGAATAATGACTATAATGATGGACAATGATTGTTACCATTTCATATCAACAACAATGATTTATGGCTACAAATGTTTCATGGTCATCACTGTTGATGTGTATATATGGTGGCATTTGTTGAACGTCACCATTTCATATTTTGGTGAGGGTAGAAAAGTGTCACTGTAAGCTCATTAGTGATGGGAAAAAGAGCCTCTATCACTAAAAAATTATCATCACCATTCCATATGGATTTCAGGACACGATGGAATCAAACCACCAAACTCCTTATAAAGCAGGTGCTCTTCCATTGAGCTAACACCCTTTAAAGAATTAGACTTTTAAAAATTAGACCTTGAAATTTCATAAATTTTAAACTCTACAACTTTCAATAAATTAAATTCTTGGAAATCTTTTACTAAACGAGAAAAGAAACATCGAAGTTGTAGGTCTCTACCTAATGATTATGGAGGTTACGAAATGTGGGTGGAGGGAAAAATAGTTACGTATAAGAGAATCAATATGTTCAGTTGAATACTCAATTAGAAGTGAGACTCTAAAGACATTTATAACCTATAAATGAGATATAACTAGAAAATGCACCAAATATTGAAAAGAAAATGTCATAAGTGGATAGCATATGTAATAAGAGCATTGCTGAAGACAAATGAAATAAGTTATAGGATGAGTGAAAGAAAAATCTCAACGTTGTTGCTGTTGGGTGTTTAGATATCTCAATGATATTGTTAGCTACCTATACCAATAGGTTTCATATGTCATGATTGGCAAGGGAAGGTCCAAATATGCTCTACTTTGATTATGCAAAGATCCCATATTTCCTAGAGAAGACAAGGTATGCTAAAAAGCTTGACCTTGTTCCAATTTTGATGGATGATTCAACACTCTAATCTGGATCATGCCATGCTTTGAATTTCCAGTTGTAGAATAGAGAAAGAGGTCTGTCCAAACTGTTAATCTTGGTAGACAAGTAGTTCAGGAAGAGAAGAAAAGGCTCCCAACTGCTTAATCTGGGACCTTGGAAGGAATAAGGGTAGAATTAGGTAGACAATAAAAAGAAAAGGCCAAAGAAAAGAAAAGGCAAGTGAGGGTTTGCAAGCCTAAGTGCACCCTCCAAGAAAAAACAAAAAATGCTAGGCAAAGTAGCTGAGTAAGTAGATGGGGTTGCAGAAGTGGTATTCATTTCAAATTTAACCTTGATGGTCAAGATGAGAAAAGAAAAGCAAAGGGGCATGTCTAACTTCCCTTCTTCCCCTTTTTCATGTCATTTACTAACATTCCCTTATGAGTTAAGATTCATGGAACTAATTGTGGTGTTATGATTGATTTTTAATCTTTAGAAGTCACATTTCCTGTGTAAAAATTCTTTTCATTTTGATCTACTCCTTAAGCTAAGTGTTTTCCAAATAAACTTAGTATTATCCCCCTTCATTCACTCCTCTCATCCATATTAACCCTAACTCTACTATGTAAATCCCTTATATTACCTTTCCCCTAATATTATTAACACCATGGTGTATAAACCCCAAATTTTTTATAAATATCCCTCCCCTTGGCGTTATAGCCAATAAGTTCTATATCAGGGATCAAATTGGCATCTGGTCAGTTTGATTAGCCTAAAGCCTCGCCCCTCTCCCCTCTTCTGAATCCCTTTGACTCATTTAAAATGTCATTTGCTAAGAAAATCTTGTAAAAACCCCTCCTACCCATAACCCCTTTGAAAATTATGAAAAACCCAAAAAAACCACCTTTTACCACTTATCCAAAGTTTCGGCGCTTATAATTGATTTTCCAAAAATGCATTGTGAAACTTTACAAAAACCCATATTCTATAGTTCTACGCCAAGCACAGATCCCAAAACAAATAATAAATTAAACCCGCCCCCCCTCCGTATTGGTCGATTACATTGCCCTTCCGCCCACCGTCGGATCGGACCCATGTGATCCGACGGTCCTCGTTAATATCGTAGTCGCCCCCATGACCTACAATTAGTGCCCGAGAAAATGACGAAGGGTTACGTCATTCCTTGGCCACGCGTCACCCTCTTAGGTCTCTCGGAGCGACCTCTGACAAAACCAGGGTCGTATCCTAACCGCTCCGAGAAACCGTAACAGCTCTGATAAACCGTAACGGCTAGTGCACTTACCGCCCGATTGCTGGTCCCATGTCATGCCCACGTCAGCGCCACGTCGCCGCCATCTCGCCGCCGCATCACCTCATTCGCCCGTCCCTTCGCTGACCTGTCCGCCACTTCAGCACATCCATGGACCAACCAGGGCCTGCCACGTCACCCGGTGACGTCATGCTGACATCATCCGACTCCAACCCCACCCGATGACGTCATGCCGACGTCACCCCAAAAACGCGCCAATATTGCCAAAAATCTATTTTTAGGCCAAAATTTTGTGTTTTTTCTACTTTTGCCAAAAGAGACTATTGTCGCTCCTGCATGAATTTAACGACCATACCAGCGCCAACCTGCACAGTTCGACTCTGAAACCGCGGGCGCCTCCGTCGTACCTGCTCTTGCAACTGTCAGTAGCAATCCGCGAGGTATTTCTCCAAATCATTCTCTGCTCCTGGTTTTTATCCAAATTTCTGCAAACAAACCGTTAAGGGAGTGATAAAACACTAAATTCACCGTCTAGTATCCCATAACCTGTGCCTATTTCCCTCTGGCAAAGCAGCAATCAGTTTACAAAACTTGCATTTGACCGAAACAACCTGAATTCACGGGTAGCTCGCGCAATCGTGAGCTAGAAACCTCTACTAGCTTAAATCACCATTGAAAAGTTCTGGTCGGCCCTGCTACTTGTCTTTATCAATCCATCAAACAATATTTCAATTGCTGTATGCTTAATTCACCCTCTGGTCCCTGAAATTCACACTTTCATTGTAAGGAATCACCTCTCTGTTGTTCTGTTTACTTCAACCAGTTCACCTGCAAGTCAGAAGCTTAATAGACCATGGAAACTCCAATTCCACTGAACATCAAGCCTCTCAATGCCCCTCACCAGGAGTTAGAATGGAAAGCTCTAGGAGATATGGATTATCAAATGCTGGATTGGTTTCCATTAGGCTCTAAATACAATATTCACATGGTAAATGAATTGAGAGCCCAACACCTTAGTGGAGCTGATATCCTAGGGATTTGGGACTCAAACTTGCACATCTACAACCTCCCCCAGGTAAATCCTATGCCAGAATTGATCCACAGATGCCAGTAGTGCTATGATCCATGCTAAAGAGTTGTCCTCAGCCCCACAGGCTCAATTCTATTCCATATCACCCCAGAGAGCATAAATGAGATGTTGCATTTCCACACTGCAAAACCATTGACCCCCCTTTACATACAGAACTTGATAAAGAAGGGGACTAAGTTGTCAAATGACCAGATCATCAAAATCAACCAGCTTTTTGTACAACCAGGCCCTGAAGCCATCAGAACTCCTCCTATTGGATATGTATACTTAAATGACTTGGGCAAAATGCTGGTGGATTTGATCAGCTATGTCCTAGGGTTCAGGGGAGTGGAGGATGTCAATGATAGTATAATGGCAATGCTGTCTATATTCTCTCCTGGAAGGCCTCCAGCTGTACATTATGACTATGCCACATATATTGCAGATAGGATCCATGACCAGCTGATGAATCTGCAAAGGGAAAGACTGTTCAGATACACTGCATACATTTATCATCTATTCTTGTTTTATCAACCAGGCAACTTCCCCATTCCCCTGAAACAAGTTAATGCCCAAGGGAATCCAAGGTCAGTTGTGTTTTGGACCTCTGTTTTTCATTGTGGCTCTGTATCACCATACACATACTGTGAGTTCATAGACTTGTTCATTCATCCAGCTATGACATTGTTGTATGGTGTTCCTCCTCCAAGGTTAACTAATGACATGAGGAGAATTCTCCATCTTAACAAAACCTACAGCATTGGTAATTGGTACCTTTACCAAGACTACACAGTCATCAGAGTATATGGCTGTGAGTTGAAGCCTTATAGGCTGCCAAGGTATGTCCCTATGAGACTTTTTGCCCTAGAATATTTCAGGCAATTTGGGAATACCGACTACCTCCACTTCCAAAGTAAGAACAAGAAGGCACAGTTGAAGGTAAGGAGCCAACTGGGCCCTTTGCTATATAACAAAAAAGAGAAGGGATGGAAAGAGGCAGATAGTATCCTAGAGGGCCTCAGACTGCAAACTAGTTTTGAGTGGATACCCTATGACCCCAATCATTTTGTTTCCCTCAGAAGGATAAGATACAAATTGGGTACCTATTCACATATAAGGCTGCCTGAGATTGAGCAGTATGCCAATACATTGAGCTGGGTAGAGGGCACCCTAGAAGAGGAAATTACTAGTGAAGAGCTGCTAGAAAGAGAGGCTAGAAATATTCAAAAAGAAGCTGACTTAGAAACTTGTGGACAGGTCCCCCTCTCATATAAAAGACAACTTGGAGCAGCTGCCTCATCCTCAACAACACATCAGCAAACTGCCATGAATACTCCACAAACATCCAACAAAGGCAAAGAAAAGCAGGTGGAACAGCCACCTCCTATGACAGAAGAGCAAATGGAAACCCTATTGTAGCAACAAGAAGAGATGGAGCAGCAGGGAGAAGTGCAGCAGCAAGAAGATCAACAACAACATGAAGAACAAAGGCAGGAACAGCCTGTCCAGAAAGAGAAAACAGTGGAAACCCCTAAATCCACTGAACAAACTGTGCCTCCAAGGCAAGAAACTTCAGCTGAAGCATCAATCCTCCAAACTCCACAAAAGGAGGACACAACCAGGAAAAGGGATAGAGAGACTCCCCTTACAACATCAGCAGCTCATGGGGAGAAAAGACAGAGAATCAATCCCTTCTCAGAGGAAGAAATGCCAATAGGACAGACTTTTGGTATGGTCCCACCCAGTAGGGAAGCATCAGCAAGTTCCTTTCAACAGGAACAGGATAGAGCAGTGGGAGGAGAAGTGAGTTCCTCAAGTCAGCAAAGGGAAGGTGAACTCAGCATTAAACAACAGTTCATCAACATCAAGAGGAAAAATGAGCCCATCAGGATACAGCTGTATAACCATCTGTTAAACATGGCCCCCACCAATCAACAAAGACTCATGTCTGCATATGATGTGCAGGAAGGCAAAATGATCATGAGTCATTTTATGCCAACAGCAGTGCAGCCCCAATCTGCCTCTGACTACTTGAGGACTAACCTGGAAGTCCTTGCCAAGGATATCCACCTAATGGACAAGATAGAACTGCATAAGCAAACGGGTGAGATGGTCTATGCTTCCTTGGCAGACCAAACATTAGATAACTACAGGCTAAAAAATAGGCTTAACCATACAGCCTCTCAACTTAAGTTGGAAAGGGCATCATCACAGGCTAAGGACAATAGAATTAGGTCCTTAGAAGATATAATTATTGAAATTGGGCATGATCCCAAAGACATCAAAGGCATCCAGGAAATATTGAAATTAAGGGATGCAGACATGGCTGCCTTGAGGAGGAAGATCAAACTCCCAGCCACAATTCACCCTCAAACAGATGAGGTTGCCTAGCAAAGACATGATCAAGAGGCCACAACCTTGTTGATATCTCTGTACAAGCAGCTAATCCAAACTGAGGAAAAGCTTGGAGAATCGGAGGCTGCAAAAGCAGCACTACAGGCATCCTTGGAACAGAGGGAAGAAGGGAAAACCTCCAAGCCTCCTCCTGAAGTGATCAACCTTGAAGAAGTTGCTCCAACTACTGCCCCTCCTCCTCAGCAAACAGGACCTACAGCACCAACTACATCAACAGTTGCACCAACAACAGAGCAGACTCATAGTCTGGATATGCAAAAGCTTCAAACTGAGATTAAAGTCCTGGAAGCTCAAATGCTAGAGCTTAATCAAACCAAAGAAGCTTTGGCTAAAGTAAATGAAAGACATGATAAGAGCAAACAGAATGTGGCTGAGAAGGAAAGAGATATAAAGGCTCTCAAAAAGAGAATAACTGAGCTTGAGAAAGAGCTCACACTAGATAAGGTGACAGCAGAGCTCAAAACAGTCCTTTGGGCCAATATTGGCCAGTCCATTACCAATCAGTGGCACTACATTGAGACCATAGATGAGCAGTCAGCGCTCATTACAAAGGCAAATAGGGAGATACACAGAGCAAGAGCAAGTCTTGGCAACATGCCTGATGCTGCCAAAAGGATGATCGACATATTAAATAACAGGACAAGCTCTCAACTGACCACCATGGGAATTGCTCACAGGACTGAGACAATCTCAATGATCAAAAGGGTCCTGACATTAAGAAACCTGGTTAGCACACTAGAAAGGAGAACCCAAGATATGCAGACTGAAATCAACAAGTTCATGGACAGGTTTCAAATATTACAAAACAGAGGCCTCCCCAGCATACTAAGCAGTGTGGGAAGACTGCTTACCCATGAAAACTATGCTAAAAGGGTCAATGCCTTTGCTGCAAGTCAAATTGCAGAACGGCCCAGCTCTTCAGCAGAATCAGGGCCAGCATCAGGGCAGTCTCTCTACAATAGGGTGGAAAACCTGTTTTTTATCACTAATGAGATCAATCATCTGTTCGATGTGCCTCCAAATTTCTATAAATATACAGAAGCAGATGAGACCATAGAGGCAATTGTGAAGCACCAATTGCCCACACAGGAAGTCTGGAATAGATTGACACAGATAATATTATCAAGCCAGAACCTGTAAATGTTAATTTTTGCAGAATTATCAGTGATCACGCACAGGGAAAATTTTGGTAAATCAGCATACAATGGAAAGATGAAAGGCTGAGCCAACTCAGCAGGATTATTTGGTCACCACAGCAGCAAACACAGTCACAGGTGGCAAATCCGAGAAGACACAGCGCAACAAACGTAAAGGCGCATTTTCTAGCATTAAAGCAAAGCGTTCCAACCGACTCAATGACCTCCAAAGGTCAAAATATCCTCTGACAGACTTTAAGAGCAGTTATGTTGCATTCAAAGCTGTAATAACTTCTTTTCTACTTTTCTGTACTAAGTAATGAAGATATTTCTCTCTCAGATGACTCAATGCCTGAGATATTTTGTATAAACTTTTCTATAAAGTCCCCCTTCGCATGAGTTTGCAAGGGTTGTTGTTGATTTCATTTCTATATTTCTGTTGTTGTACAACTCTCAGAGAATTAATACAAAAGGTGGATGGAATTTCCAAAGCATTGTGTTCTTTGATGCACTGTGGTGGCTGACTCAATGTTACAGGATTCCTGCATGTTTCATAGCACAATAAGTCTTCTTTAAACCTTTGTGTTAAATGTGTTTTTCTAGTCTTCCATTTTCTTCCATGTTCTTGAGTTTTACACTTGATAGAAAAGTAAAAGAATAGTTCCAGGATTTAATCACAGATTACCCTGAACTCAATCTAAGCTGTTATGTATGTTTTCTTCAGATACAGTAAATAAGGTGTAATTCTTAATTGCTACACTTTCAAGCTATATCTTTCACTGTGATAAATATTTTCAGGAATTCAAGTCTGCTCCTGAGACATCTATCTCCCTCCCACACCTCAGCTTAGTGGAAAATTCTTGAATGTTTTTCACTGGTTGTTCACATATCACCATCATAATCCAACTTTGTTATATGAAGTATTTAATTGGCCCTGTAACTTCAGTAAGTCATCTCAAGGTCTCTAAACACTTGTAGCCAAAGACTCCATTGCCCAATGAAATAAACTCATCTGCAGATTGCACATTTCAAGTACAGAAAAACATCCTTCTACCAAAACACAAAACCAAACACCCTCATTTCATAGCTAGCCTAAAATCTCCATTGAACATAAACAAATTATACAGAGAGAGCCCTCTCTGATTACAGTGTGGCTAGACACTGTAACCCAAAGATTGGTTAGTGGTTACCCCGGCCGTATTCCCTTGGGAGTCATAGGGAACAACCTGGGTGTTAACATAATTGGCGACTCCACTGGGGACAAGCTAGGATTTTCTAATTGCTATCTATCTCCCAATGCTATAGAGCAAGCCTAAACACCAGTCAAGAAGCCTTCATAACTGTTTACTTAACAGCTATAGGGAAGAGTTGCTTCAGTCAATCTTCTTAGCCTTGAGACATCCACAACCATTCCAAAATCTGATCCAGTCCTTATAGACACAAAGAACATTCTGCAAAATACCAAAAAGATTAGAAGCTGGCTCCTAAGAGGAAAACTAAACATACTAGGTCAAACCCTGACCCAGACCCACCACTTGCTTTTGAAAATCCTAATATTATTCCTAGGATCATTAGGAAGCAGCAGGAATAGCAAACCTTTGCTGATTCAAGTCCTGAGACAGCTTATCCAAACCTAATTCCCACTCCAATCAAGGTTCTGTTTCGGTCTACCCTTGATTCCCCTAGTTCCCCTTCTTCATCTCAAAGTTCCCCTTTCACATCTTTATCCACTGCACACACTCTTTCAAGCAATATCCCATTATCTACCCCTCTCAGAAACCCTGTTATACCAGCTATCCCTGTTGTCCCATTTATCCCTGTCAATCCTATAAACCCTGTAAATATGGCCAATAGATATGCACCTTTGCAGTTACCTGCCAATCCTGCAGCTCTACCCCAAGACTACCAATCCAAAATCTCATATTTTGACTCCACTGGTTCTTTCACAGCTACTCAGCATGCCAAAAGGATGCAAGACCATTTTGAGAACTATGAAATAGATGATGACAGTGTGAGAATGAGAATCTTTGTCCAAAGTTTAACTGGTGATGTGAGAACTTGGTTTAGATCCCTGAATGCAAATTCTATCACAACTCCTGATGAGCTCTACCAAGCCTTTACCAACAGATGGGAGAAGAAGAAAGATCCTCTCCACATATTAGGTGAGTATGACACTATTAGGAGAGGTCCCCAAGAGACAGTTTTGGAATATTGTGCTAGGTTTAACAATGTATATAATGCAATCCCACAAAACTTAAGACCCCCTCCTGACTTAGCTTTGTACAAATTTCCTGATGGCTTTGACCCTGATATGGCTTATCAGTTGAAGGAAAGAGATCCCCAATCCCTGGCTAAAGCTCAAAGGGTTGCTGTCATAGTGGAAGCTAACCTGATTGCTAAGAGAAATAGAGCTAGGCTGGAAAAGAGAAACATTTTCAAAGAAGAACCCTCAGGCTTTGATCAAAAGCTGGATGCAATACTAAATACCATGAAGAGACTGGGTGAAAGAGTGGAAACAGTAGAAAGAAAATCATCATGGGAAGCACCACAAAACAACCCTCCCAGGAATCCAAATTTCAGGAGAAATCAAAATCCAAACATAGGCAAGGTAAATACTGATCCAGACATAAGGCCCCCTTTTCAAGAAAACTATGCAGAGATCTCTACATCAGTTGAACCCAATGAAGATCCTCATATTAATCTAATGGGTTTGAATGGTGAGAGTCAAGTTTTCTTAACACAAGAAGATCATGATGATCAAGAACATCATGAGGATGATGAAATCAAACTGTTCCAAACCAAATCAGGTGAATCATTTGACTTTAAACAAGGCTATGACACTGTTGTCTATGAAGTCCATAAACAGTACAAGCTAAGAAGCAGAACTGTTAATATAAATCTGCCTGAAAAAACTAAAGATAGCCAACAGCCCAAAAGAGCCATAGTGATGGAACCTGATGATAAATTAAAATCACCTGCGGAAGAAGTAACTGTTGAAGAAGTCATCGAACCATTCCTCTTAAAACAGCCCATGGCTACATCATCTTCTCACCCCAATGCAAAGGTTACTCCTAAAGAGATGAGTAAGAAGGATAAGCCCCAACATCAGGATGAAAATCAAGAAGAAGAGTTAGTGAACAAAGAAAGGACTGTCATACATAACCCCAAGACCCAATTTGACAAACCCTTTGACTTAAAAGCTGAAATTGGCAAGCTAAAGATAGCTATTCCTCTCTCGGAACTAGCCAAGCATGACATCTATAAACTACAGATCAAGAAGTCCCTTCAACTCACTAGCAACAAAGATGATGTCAATGTGTTGGATGACACCCCAGAATTATTGTTTGGCCCAGAAGTGGATGGAAAAACAATAGTCACAGGGGTATTACCTTTTTATGTCAGCTTACATATACATGATAAAATATTACATAATGCAATGTTTGACTCAGGTGCCTCTCACAATCTCATGCCAAAAGCAGTCATGGAGAGATTAAATCTAGACATAACAAGACCATACAAGGACCTGTTTTCCTTTGACTCCAACCAAGTTAAGTGTTTAGGTCTCATAAAGGATTTATGTGTGTCTTTGGTTCAATACCCCAACAAAACAATTCTAATGGATGTTGTAGTTGTTGATATCCCACCAAAGTATGGAATGCTGTTATCAAGATCATGGGGGGCCAAACTCCAAGGCTCCCTACAATTAGACATGTCATATGCCACCATCTCTGTCTTTGGGCAACCAAAAAGACTGTACAGAGAAACACTCATGAAATACATGGTCAGCAGTGAAGAAAAGCCTCAAAACTTTCCCATATATGCTGTCCATTCAGACATAGACTCATATATTCTATTCAATGACAGCGCAACTCTCTCAAACAATGATGTTGGAACCAAGATACTAATACAGGAGGAAGACTCAAATGAAAGAATTATCACCCATGAAACAACAGTCAACCAAACACTAGACATTGCCACTGCTCTAGTTGTGAAAGATATTCAATCAAATGATGGGGCTATCATAGAGGACAAACCAGATGAAAAACCAGAGCTTCAACTTACAAGTCCAGCTCATGGACAGATCATTATATCTCCCTCACAACAAGATATCCTATGGTTCCTTGAATTTGATGGCTCAGTCAACAAGTTAGGGGCAGGAGCTGGAGTTTGGGTATACAATAAAGAAAATAGTCATGCAGAAGGCAGAGCTTATAGATTAAACTTCAGATGTACCAATAATATGGCAGAATATGAAGCCCTTTTACTAGGCCTCAAGTTAGTAAGGTCCTTACAAGCTGCCAAGGTTTCAATCATGGGAGATTCTGATCTAGTCATTCAACAAGTAAAGGGAAATTTTGTCACCAATGACAAAAGGTTGAGGTCCTATAGGTTTGTTGTAACTGAAATACTAAACTCCCTCTCTGAATTCCAAATCACAAAAATTTCCAGGACTCACAATCTCCATGCTCATAGTTTGGCAACATTTGCTAGTACTTGCAAATTACCATTGGAACCCAACAACTGTTTCACAGCTGAAATAAAATACAGGCCCTCCATTCCAAACAATGTCAAAGACTGGCAAGTATTTGAGGATGACAAGCAAATAAACCATTTTTTAACTCTGCAACCAGAATTTGCAGGATTAAATATTGACACTGACATAGCAAGTCAATCACAAATACTTGACACAGCAAGTCAATCACAAATACTTGACACAGCAAGTCAATCACAACTACAGTTTCAACAAGTTGTTCACCCAATATCACCTAGAATAGCAAAACAAATGCTCAATCCAACCATTTTCAACAAGGAAAACATTCAGCAGATTCAACCAATCACTTGTGAAGAGGTGGCCAATGCTGAAGCTGAAATCATAGAGCTGAAAGACAATTTTCTTCCAACAGGCCTTACTCCATTGGAAGACATCTTTGATTCAAATGATATCCCTAGAAAGCCAAAAATGCAGCCATTAAATGCAGCCATTGAAGAATGCAATATTGGTACCCTTGACAAGCCAAAAATAATAAAACTGTCTGCATCCTTGCCTCCTGATCAAAAACCCAAATACATTGACCTTTTCAAAGAGTTTCAGGATGTTTTTGCATGGGGCTATGAGGATCTAAAGTCCTATGATACCTCAGTCATCCAGCATACCATTCCTCTCAAACCTAATCAAAAACCATTCAAGCAAAAGTTAAGAAGGATCAATCCCATGCTCCTTCCTTCTATTGAAAAGGAATTGCAAAAAATGTTTAAAGCTGGCATCATAGCACCAATCAGGTTCTCTGATTGGATTTCAAACCTAGTCCCTACAAGAAAGAAAACTGGTGAGATAAGGCTTTGTGTGGACCTAAGGAATCTAAATCAAGTATCACTCAAAGACAATTACCCCTTACCCAAAATGGATCACATTCTCCAAAGAGTGGTGGGGGCCTCAAGGATCTCACTGCTTGATGGATTCTCAGGCTTTAATCAAATCTTGGTACACCCTGATGACCAAGATAAAACTGCATTTACAACCCCATGGGGAACTTTCAAATATGTAAAAATGCCTTTTGGATTGAAAAATGCAGGGGCAACATTTCAAAGAGCAATGGACATTGCTTTTGCAAAGGAGATTCATGACTTCTTAGTCATTTACTTAGATGATCTCACACCTTTTTCAAAATCTGACCAAGAACATCTGAAACATTTAAGACAGATTTTCCTAACATGCAGGAAATATGGAATTTCCTTGAATCCTAAGAAATCATTATTTGGTTTGGAAGAAGGAAAGCTCTTAGGACACATCATCTCAAAGGATGGCATTAGAATTGACCCAGATAGGATACAGGCTATCCTACAAATGCCCCACCCAAGGAATGTCAAAGAGTTACAAGGATTCTTGGGAAAGATCAACTTCTTGAGAAGGTTTATCCCAAACTTAGCAGAACTAATCAGATTATTAAATAACATGCTGAAAAAGGATTCAAAAGTCAAATGGACTGTTGAAGCCAATCAAGCCTTTGAAGGTATAAAATTGGCCCTTACCCAAACCCCAGTGTTAACCAATCCTCAGTTTGACAGAGAATTTATCATTTTCTCTTTTTCCTCCCAGCATACTATTGTTGCTGTTTTGTTACAAAAAGATGACCAAGGAAATGAGAAGCCAATTGATTTCTTTAGCAAAGCTCTTAGAGATGCACCTTTAAAGTACCAGATCATGGAAAAGCAAGCTTATGCCTTGGTCAAAGCAATTAAGGACTTTAGGATTTATATCCTTTATTCCCATATCATAGCATATGTGCCAAGCCCTATTGTAAAAGACATTCTCACTCAAGAAAATTTAGAGGGTAGAAGAGGAAAATGGATTGCCAACATCTTGGAATTTGATATTGAAATAAAACCTACAAAACTGATAAAAGGGCAAGGTTTGACCAAGTTAATGACAGAAGCAAACTTCCAAGCCCTAGATATCAATCAGCTGGACAGTGAATCGGAGCTGGCGACTCCAAAGATCAATGTAGCCTTTGAACAATCCCCTTGGTACTCTGATATCTGTTATGTGTTACAAAACCTGTGTGCTCCCCCAGGATTGTCCAGAACTAAGTGTAGGTTCTTAAAAATGAAAACCTCAAGGTTTTGTGTGATGGATGGCAATTTTCTTTGGAAAAACCATGAAGGTATATTGTTGCATTGTTTAATTGAAAATGAAACTAACAATATCATGCAAGAATTTCATGCAGGAAGTTGTGGTGGACACTTGTACTGGAAGTCCACTGTGGATAAGATAATGAGGGCTGGTTATTATTGGCCCACCATGTTCTCTGATGTCAAGAAATTCATCACCTCATGTCATAAGTGTCAAGTGTTTGAGGGCAAAAGACAGTTACTGCCACTTCCCTTAAGGCCCATTGCAACAGAGATACCTTTTCAACAATGGGGCTTGGATTTCATTGGGGAAATTCATCCCTCATCCTCAGGACAACACAGATGGATCTTAACAGCCACAGATTACTTCACTAAGTGGATTGAAGCTGCCCCATGCAGACAAGCAAATGATTCAATAATCATTCAGTTCTTGGAGAACAACATACTGGCTAGATTTGGTTGCCCTGATAAAATAATCACAGACAATGCTGCAGCGTTCAGATCAAAAAAGATGGTGAGTTTTTGCCATAAATTTCACATCATTTTGGGCCATTCTACTGCTTATTATCCCCAAGGAAATGGTCTTGCTGAATCATCAAACAAAAGCCTTGTAAACATTATAAAGAAAGTGCTGGAAGAAAATAAGAAGAATTGGCATAAGAAATTGGTGAATGCCTTATGGGCAGATAGACTAACAACTAAAAGATCAATTGGGACCAGCCCATATGAGTTGGTTTATGGACTAGAAGCCAAATTTCCCTCATCACTAGGAGTGCCTGTTATGAAACTTCTTCAAGAAAGCCAAGCTGAACCAAATGATATGCAAAGAAGGATTAATCAAATCATATGTCTGCAGCAAACTAGAGATCAAGTTTACAGCAGAGTTCAAGTGTTACAAGAAAAACTAAAGAAGGCCTTTGACCGCAGAACTAAGGCAGAAGATTTTAATGTTGGGGACAAAGTCCTCAAGTGGGATGCAAGGAGAGAAGACAAAGGAAAACATGGAAAATTTGATTCCTTATGGAGAGGACCATTTGATGTCCAAGCAGTGCAAGGTAACAACACCTACTTCCTAAAAAGTCTTAATGAAACTGACTTGGATGAAGGTCCTGTGAATGGCAGGATGCTGAAGCACTATTTTGACTATTACCCATGAGTGCAGCCTGAGGTTCCCTTGTATATATGCAGATGTATATATTATTTTCTGTCTAGATTGTAAAAATGCAGTTTTCCAAGTTTATTGATTGTCAGCAAAAGGCACATAGATTCAAAGATATACCAAGGAGAAGAAGCACAATTTTGACAATTCAAAGCAGCATACTTCAAAGTTCTGGGTAAAACATGTCAAGGGCCAAGGCAATCTGACCTGCTGTTCTTGGTCTTTCAAATGAAAAACCATCCCCATGTGGAGCCACTGTTAGCTACCTATACCAATAGGTTTCATATGTCATGATTGGCAAGGGAAGGTCCAAATATGCTCTACTTTGATTATGCAAAGATCCCATATTTCCTAGAGAAGACAAGGTATGCTAAAAAGCTTGACCTTGTTCCAATTTTGATGGATGATTCAACACTCTAATTTGGATCATGCCATGCTTTGAATTTCCAGTTGTAGAATAGAGAAAGAGGTCTGTCCAAACTGTTAATCTTGGCAGACAAGTAGTTCAGGAAGAGAAGAAAAGGCTCCCAACTGCTTAATCTGGGACCTTGGAAGGAATAAGGGTAGAATTAGGTAGACAATAAAAAGAAAAGGCCAAAGAAAAGAAAAGGAAAGTGAGGGTCTGCAAGCCTAAGTGCACCCTCCAAGAAAAAACAAAAAATGCTAGGCAAAGTAGCTGAGTAAGTAGATGGGGTTGCAGAAGTGGTATTCATTTCAGATTTAACCTTGATGGTCAAGATGAGAAAAGAAAAGCAAAGGAGCATGTCTAACTTCCCTTCTTCCCCTTTTTCATGTCATTTACTAACATTCCCTTCTGAGTTAAGATTCATGGAACTAATTGTGGTGTTATGATTGATTTTTAATCTTTAGAAGTCACATTTCCTGTGTAAAAATTCTTTTCATTTTGATCTACTCCTTAAGATAAGTGTTTTCCAAATAAACTTAGTATTATCCCCCTTCATTCACTCCTCTCATCCATATTAACCCTAACTCTACTATGTAAATCCCTTATATTACCTTTCCCCTAATATTATTAACACCATGGTGTATAAACCCCAAATTTTGTATAAATATCCCTCCCCTTGGCGTTATAGCCAATAAGTTCTATATCAGGGATCAAATTGGCATCTGGTCAGTTTGATTAGCCTAAAGCCTCGCCCCTCTCCCCTCTTCTGAATCCCTTTGACTCATTTAAAACCTCATTTGCTAAGAAAATCTTGTAAAAACCCCTCCTACCCATAACCCCTTTGAAAATTATGAAAAACCCAAAAAACCCACCTTTTACCGCTTATCCAAAGTTTCGGCGCTTATAATTGATTTTCCAAAAATGCATTGTGAAACTTTACAAAAACCCATATTCTATAGTTCTCCGCCAAGCACAGATCCCAAAACAAATAATAAATTAAACCCGCCCCCCTCCGTATTGGTCGATTACATTGCCCTTCCGCCCACCGTCGGATCGGACCCATGTGATCCGACGGTCCTCGTTAATATCGGAGCCGCCCCCATGACCGACAATTAGCGCCCGAGAAAATGACGAAGGGTTACGTCATTCCTCGGCCACGCGTCACCCTCTTAGGTCTCTCGGAGCGGCCTCTGACAAAACCAGGGCCGTATCCTAACCGCTCCGAGAAACCGTAACAGCTCTGATAAACCGTAACGGCTAGTGCACTTACCGCCCGATTGCTGGTCCCATGTCATGCCCACGTCAGCGCCACATCGCCGCCATCTCGCCGCCACATCACCTCATTCTCCCGTCCCTTCGCTGACCTGTCCACCACTTCAGCACATCCATGGACCAACCAGGGCCTGCCACGTCACCCGGTGACGTCATGCTGACGTCATCGGACTCCGACCCCACCCGATGACGTCATGCTGACGTCACCTGTTGTGGGGGAAAGTATCCAACTCGGAATGACCCTAACCCACTCTAAGGGTGACAGTTCCTTAGCAACAGCTGAAAGCAAAGCAATCTAAAGTTTCTTCTTTATGACATGCAAGAGATAAAAGGAAGAGATCCACTTACCGATGTCTTGCGCGAATGGTCGATCCAATCTCCTTTGTTTGCCGCTTGCTCCCAGCTCCAAGTCTTTTCACGGGCCCAGCTACACGAGATCCTGCAAATAAGACAAGAAAAGGAAACTACAAGAAGCATGCATTCATAATCGATTCAAGGATTAGCATAAATCAAAGACGCAAGTAAGACAACACACCATTGAAACACATGCGAATAGAAGAACCTCAAATGCTTTATTAATATATGGAAGTAAGGTTCAGGCGGTGATACAACCATGAGAGGTCCAATCCAGCATCACCTTCCCAACGGAGAGAAATCTCTTCTTCACCTCCCTCAAGCAATCACCCAATGCTCACAACTGTAAACCAACAACAATTCTTTGCTCTGAATTCCCGGCCTCCAGATCCCATGGGATGAGATCCTTATATAGAGTTTTGGAGTGAAGATAAGTCAGTTGTATGTGTGACTTGTTGTCCTCTTCAACCCCAGTTGTTCTTCAGTCCTTGAGTCCACTCGGAGTTTCTACCTTCCACTTGGAGTTTTAGAACCTCTTAACTCATCATTAGGCGAATCTTATGATCCAAGTGTCAATTTGGAAGCTTCCTGGGAACTGGCACTTTGAGAAAAGATTCCTCCACATGTCAAAGTACGCCCAGCACAGGTAGGCTTTGTTGTACCTGCTATGCAGCGTAGGTACACCACAGGGCTTTTGACATTCAGCGCAGGTGCTCAGTGGAGCAGTTGACATGATCCAAAACTGACCTGTTTTTGAGTGTTTTTCAGTGGAGAACTGATCTGTAGTGCTGTGGTTTGCTGAACTTGTTCCTCTAAGGGTAAGAACAACATGTTTAGGGACTTTGGATCCCTCAGATTATTGACATTTCATGCTCCCTGCTGTAAGGCACAAAAATGTCTATAACAGCTGCCCCCTAAAGTATGAGGTCGTTTATCGGGTGAAATGCTTTATTAGGAGGATCCGAAGTTCATTCAATCGTCGGGAGGTGACCTGTAACACAATACAATACAATACATCATTTTTTCATACTTTCTTTTCATGATCTAGCTGATGCAGGCATTTCCCATGCTCAGCTTTATAAATACATTTGTTGTACATATACAGACGATCGTCTGATAATAGACTGCTAATTCTCTGCTTTTAATTATCATCCTTTTAGTAGGATGATCATCTGCTGCACATGTCTATGTATTTATCTCCTGAATATATATCGCAGCCCGGATGGATGAAACTAGATCCGGGGTCTTCAAGCTTCCGATCTTCACACTAAGTACAAGTCGATCCATGTGAGAATTTCTTGGAGTCGAACATGGAAAGACATCGCTTGATTACCAGTCAATAATGTAAACTGTTAACAAGCGCGAGAGGAATCACCGATAATGATGATGACCCTCAAGGTGCTACAGCACAATTCACGTGGTGTGAATATAGGGTCTGACGTCGAACACCACGCAAAGTCTCCCGGTCGAAGGTCATTGATGTATACCTATCGCCGGAAGTGAGAAACTTGCCATTGAGGCATGCAAGCTTCAAAGTACTGAGGGGGTGTTCCTAGATCAACTTCTTGGATAGTGAGCTGATGTCGACAAGAAGCGATCCGTCAAAGGAGGGCCTTAATGAATCCCACATCAGTGACACAGAACGGAGCTAGTGATGATGGTGAAAACGATCTGTGAAATATGATTCAGGGTGGCGGTCATGGAAGGATGAAAGATGATGTATGGTAGTGGATGGGACTCGGTTGACACTTTCTGAATGACATCTCTTGAACATATAACGACACTGATGTGATGGATCAGTAGCATTACCCCATTTGGATGGTATGGCGAGACCATGGTGAAGGGACCGGTGAATGATAATAACCCAACCCGATATTTACGGAGGCAAAAGTGTCATGTTCAAGAGCGACTTGCTACCATTAAAGCTTTGAGGTTCTTCCCAATTTTCCCCAGTCATTTCTGACCAGTACCTCTTTATTTTTGTCAAGCTTGAGGAGGATAACATATGCTTGTTCTATAACCTGCCCTTCGGGCAAGCCCATCGCTATGTTTTAACGAGCCTAACGATGGGGAAACTCGTTCTCCTCTAAAGACAAGTTTGTCGCTATCTAATATTTTTAACGAGCCCAGCGACAAAGACAACTCGGTCCTTTTCATTTTTAGAGAGTCTGAAAAGGGTACATAAAGTGGACTCCAGGGGTCCTTTTTCGTCATCTAATCCCTTAAGTCCGAAAAAGTATAAAACAAAACAGAAGGGATGAATGTTCGATATCTTTATCGAGCCGAACTAGACAAGCGCTCGATCTTTTTGTGCAATAATCCCTCAGGTCCAAAAAGATTAAAATCTAGAGGAGGGATAGCTCTTCCCGTTCTTTTAACGAGCTGGAAGGCCAAAACTCGGCAAACTTTTCATATTTTACGAGTCATTTGAAAAGAGCTCAAAGAAGACTCGTGTTTTGAGGAACGAGTGATAAACAGGGATAGCAGCAGATTCCAGGTACAGGTTGGAATTTTCCAATCACGGCAGTGTTACAAGGATGGCTAAGCGGGATCACTCTTCGCAGCTGCTCCTCAAAACAGGTAAACAATCAAGTGGATGTGAATGATCGGCCAACTGCAGAGTGGAGGTGACGGTGCACAAACACGACCAAGGCTTTTATGGCTGATGATTTTAAGGTCTCAAATGGTTATTTACCGGTTCATTTTTCTTAGTGAGCTTGAACTCTGGGGGAAGCTTGCTCACATGCTTACGTTTATTTTTTAACGAGCATGAATTTCCGCATTAAAACTGCTCGGATCTTGCGTTTATTTTTTAACGAGCATGAACTTTGCCAAAACTGCTCGTTTTTACCAGTCATAAGTAGGAAGGTCTCGTGTGAGATAGCTATTTTTTAAGGAGCTTTTATCTCACGAAGCTATGCCCCATATCCTCTCTTTGGGCAAGCTGGGTCCTGACTTATCTACGGGTTAGTGGGGTTAGTCCTACCTAAAACTAAAAGTCGCCTATGCTTGCCTTCCAAGAGGTTTGCATGCCCCCAGGTATAAAGTATAATTTCAAGGTTGCCCCTCCTTCCCCCTCACTTCTGCTTTTCTTTGGGTGTTCTCATCTACTTGTCGTCTTGTCAGTCCTAATGTTAACGATACTTGTCTTCTCGTTATTTTTAGCGGGTCTTACGCGGTACTTGTCTTCTCGTCAGCCCAATTTTTAACTGATCTTTGCGACAAGAGAAGGACATCTCTCAATAGACAAAACATTGGTGGGTTTGAGGGAGGCTTACCTCTTTCAGGTTATCCAAGGATTGTTCTATTAAGATTTAAACAGAACGTTCCTTGGCGGCGTCTACCGAAGTAGACGAAGGTGAGTGGCGCTGCCTTAAACACATAACTTTGACAAAAGAATCTTTTTCCAGAACAACCCCACTTCCATTCACACCTTCTTCTTCACAGGGCCTTGGCACTTTTCCGGCTCTTCCTTTCGAAGAAGAAGAAGAAGGAGGGGACGGGGTATGGACTAATCATATTCTCCCGCGGAAATTCTACTTTACACCCAAGGTTTTTTCTGCCTCCAGAGCAGACCAGGATGCATGCCCCCTGGGCTCCAGCGTTCCTTTCCCGAATCACTCGCATTCATCAGGAAGAAGAACCGGGGGAAGAGACCTTTCTTGATCGAAAAGACCATTGAGGATAGGTATGTGACTACTTGCGATGCGTGATCCTGGAAGTGAAAGTTGGTCTACGGGCTTGACCATCCTTCCTTCGTATGGAAAACACATTATTCGAAAGAGTGAGGAGACTATTGCTTCCATGCAATATATGTAGTCTCGTCCAAGGAGTAGGTTATAATCCAAGGGTCCTTGGACGACCATCAAATTCATCTTGACAGCCTTCCCTTTCAATGTAATAGGCACATTAGATAGAATCCCTAATGGTCGACTGGTTCCTTTGTCAAAACCTGAGAGATTTCTTATCTCAGGCAAAAGCGCCGGGCAGCCCAGTGCTTTCCAAGCAATAGAGGACAGGATACTCACAGATGCCCCTTCATCAATGATAGTTCCAGCCATCACCATTTTGTATATTTGGACTATAATTCTAAATGGGATACTGGCTGGTAACCGGGGTCTGCCTAGTTGGTTCCAATCAAAGGACACAACCAGGTTGCTTGGCGGTGGGACCGAATATACGGCCGGATATGATCCTGACGAGGCTCCTTCCTGCGATAAAGGAGTGGGCACATTTCCCTGATGTTCATCAGAATCGGTGTTGATGAAAAGAATATGGACAGTGTCATCCTTACTCTCTTCTGTGAGGGTGTCAGCTGAAGATGAATCCTCAGTGACTGTGGTGTTTGAAGACGAAACTTCTGAAGGGAGAACCGGGTCAACTTCCGTTTCGACCTTTGGACTTTCGTCCGGTCCGGATTCAGTAGGTTCATTTTCAGTGACTGACACTTCAGCTGGCCCTATGAGCGGGGCAGCTGTATTTTCGACCAACGAAGGACTTGGCGCGAGTTTTTGATATCCAGGAGGAAGTAGCAACGATGCAACCGGCTGATCTTCCAAAACTCTCTTGGCTTCGTCTAAAAAGGAACAACGGCGGAGGGTGTGATTGCCTTCACACAGTTCGCAGGAGGATGTCCATCCTTTTCGTTGTCTATAACCTTCATGTTCGCTGGTCGACGGTAAGCATTCAACCTGACTGTCAGAGGTTGACGCTTCTGAACTGTGCAAGCGAGGGGACCAGTCCCTTAGTATCCAGAGAATACTGGGACAATCTCGGTGGAAGTGGTTTCCTCTACATATGACACATGGCGACTTGGGCCTGGTCCGTGCTGTGTGTGGATTTTCGTTAGATGTCTTTGGCTTGCCCCCAGCCGCCTTTGGCTCCTTCTGCTTCTTTTCTTTCTTCTTCTTTTCCTTCTTCTTTTCTATGGGAGCTCCGCCTTCGGCGGCTCGTTCCTTCGAAGAGGAAGGATCGGAGGAAGATCCATAAGAAGTGGAAGGCTGGAGGGTAGCTCTAGACTTGTCTAACTGTTGACTAGACTGTTCAGGAACCGTGGTGTTCTGAACTACAGCGGTTGAGAATAGCCAAACTGGCAGGCCAATTGTCAGTCCTGGAAGCGACAATGTGGCCATGTGGGGCGCACCAACTTCTCCCCAAGAGGAGAAAGGGATAGGGGTCCCATCCTGTGGAATCCCTTGGTTGGTGTGTTCCATGTTCTCAACTTTTAAGATCAACGTAGGAATCAAGGGTAATTATGTTCCGTTTAAGATGAATTTTATATGACGACGCTTTAGACACAACTTGCTTTTTCAATTTTTAAGAGTCGAGAAAAAGCTAAAGATGACTCTAGTCTCCTTCGATGTATTAACGAGCCCGAAGTGACAAATGCTCGGATGGAATTTTTCAATTATAGAGTTTGAAAAGGGCCAAAAGAAACTACTCTGGAGTTCTAGGCAGAGGGTGTGCCAAACCTTTCGCGAAACCACAGAATACGTTTTACGGTACGAGTGGTCGATCTTCGTGAATGCTGTGTTCACTGCATCGCGATCAGTAGGGCGGCAGACACAGTTTCCTATGGATAAAGGATTTGTTCCTATAGGGGTCCCCCAATATACGCGACGATACGCGGGGGCACAAATCCGTATTAGCGCTCTCGTCCCTCAGGAGGAATCACCCACCTTCGTAGAGATCGATAGTCACTATGTTTAACGACGCCGGTTCACGTCTCTACCTAGACCTCTACTGTGTGTCGTTATGTTTCAATGCGTTGTTAGATAAATTCAGTTCTTTTTAGGTTGATCTTGCTTAGCAGTTTGCCTTTATGGATCACCACGTGATGTATGATACAACTCCTAAATGCAGTCTAAGAATGATAAGCAAGCTTTTCTCAATTCTTTCAACTTTATGAAAATCCTAACTACTGAAGGAAAAGAAAGACATCAACTTTTCAAACAGATCATGGAGCACACACTAATGCACTTTTCCTAAATCGACATGCAAACTGTCAATATGCACATGCACAATGCAAGTATTTCTTTTCTTCTCTCTTAATGTTTGGTGTATGACAAAAAGAAAGCTGTTGTACGATTTCGAATTCAATTTCAGGCGAACACAAACAAGTATTTGTCCAATAATCAAAAGAACACCTTAATATTTACTCGTTTTTACACAAGAAATACTGAAATTCAAACCAAATAACGGAAGCAAATGCTCAAGCCGCTATGAACAACAATAAACTAGCTCTTAGAATCACTACGACACTTTCTTTCAGGCCTAGATCCAAGAGGTCACAGCAAGACTAGTTCACTTTCGCTACGGGAAACTGTGAATGAAAGCAAGAAATACAATAAGAACAATCACGGTTTCTACATACAACTGAGGCGGAATGAGGGCAAAGAAAGGTAGTTTCAGCTGGGTATACAGGTTGACAGCAGGCTGCAAAAACAATATTGAAAACTGGGCAACAGACAGTGGGGAACCCCAGTTGCACAAGGCAAAACTGGATCAGCGCAGGTACTGCACTGTCAATCTGACATGCAGCGCAGGTAGCCCCTTCGGGACCTGCGTTGCAGCGCAGGTAGCCTTTGCTACAGCTGCACTGATGAGACAACTCTCGTCTCACTCAGATTCCGGGTCACAGTTTGCTCAAAAATCAACAGTTTTTGATCAAATCAGAAGCTATCAGTCAAGTATACTCTAGAGGATGATTAAGGAAGATGAACACTATCACAAAGAGCTTAAAAGAGTCCTTGTGGATCAGCTCTTCAAATCATGAACATGCCCAGCACTGGGCTAGAGTAGCTGCCCTCTACTTTGCATTCGAAGGATTCGAATGCAGTTCGATTCGGTACTCCCTTTGTTCAAGATATGAATAGCAAGAATACACAAGCTACCAACAAGACACGATCCCCAGCGGAGTCACCAGTCTGTTGTGGGGGAAAGTATCCAACTCAGAATGACCCTAACCCACTCTAAGGGTGACAGTTCCTTAGCAACAGCTGAAAGCAAAGCAATCTAAAGTTTCTTCTTTATGACATGCAAGAGATAAAAGGAAGAGATCCACTTACCGATGTCTTGCGCGAATGGTCGATCCAATCTCCTTTGTTTGCCGCTTGCTCCCAGCTCCAAGTCTTTTCACGGGCCCAGCTACACGAGATCCTGCAAATAAGACAAGAAAAGGAAACTACAAGAAGCATGCATTCATAATCGATTCAAGGATTAGCATAAATCAAAGACGCAAGTAAGACAACACACCATTGAAACACATGCGAATAGAAGAACCTCAAATGCTTTATTAATATATGGAAGTAAGGTTCAGGCGGTGATACAACCATGAGAGGTCCAATCCAGCATCACCTTCCCGACGGAGAGAAATCTCTTCTTCACCTCCCTCAAGCAATCACCCAATGCTCACAACTGTAAACCAACAACAATTCTTTGCTCTGAATTCCGGCCTCCAGATCCCATGGGATGAGATCCTTATATAGAGTTTTGGAGTGAAGATAAGTCAGTTGTATGTGTGACTTGTTGTCCTCTTCAACCCCAGTTGTTCTTCAGTCCTTGAGTCCACTCGGAGTTTCTACCTTCCACTTGGAGTTTTAGAACCTCTTAACTCATCATTAGGCGAATATTATGATCCAAGTGTCAATTTGGAAGCTTCCTAGGCACTGGCACTTTGAGAAAAGATTCCTCCACATGTCAAAGTACGCCCAGTGCAGGTAGGCTTTGTTGTACCTGCTATGCAACGCAGGTACACCACAGGGCTTTTGACATTCAGCGCAGGTGCTTAGTGGAGTAGTTGACATGATCCAAAACTGACCTGTTTTTGAGTGTTTTCCAGTGGAGAACTGATCTGTAGTGCTGTGGTTTGCTGACCTTGTTCCTCTAAGGGTAAGAACAACATGTTTAGGGACTTTGGATCCCTCAGATTATTGACATTTCATGCTCCCTGCTGTAAGGCACAAAAATGTCTATAACATCACCCCAAAAACACGCCAATATTGCCAAAAATCTATTTTTAGGCCAAAATTTTGTGTTTTTTCTACTTTTGCCGAAAGAGACTATTGTTGCTCCTGCATGAATTTTACGACCATACCAGCGCCAACCTGCACAGTTCGACTCTGAAACCGCGGGCGCCTCCGTCGTACCTGCTCTTGCAACTGTCAGTAGCAATCAGCGAGGTATTTCTCCAAATCATTCTCTGCTCCTGGTTTTTATCCAAATTTCTGCAAACAAACCGTTAAGGGAGTGATAAAACACTAAATTCACTGTCTAGTATCCCGTAACCTGTGCCTATTTCCCTCTGGCAAAGCAGAAATCAGTTTACAAAACTTGCATTTGACCGAAACAACCTGAATTCACGGGTAGCTCGTGCAATCGTGAGCTAGAAACCTCTACTAGCTTAAATCACCATTGAAAAGTTCTGGTCGGCCCTGCTACTTGTCTTTATCAATCCATCAAACAGTATTTCAATTGCTGTATGCTTAATTCACCCTCTGGTCCCTGAAATTCACACTTTCATTGTAAGGAATCACCTCTCTGTTGTTCTGTTTACTTCAACCAGTTCACCTGCAAGTCAGAAGCTTAATAGACCATGGAAACTCCAATTGCACTGAACATCAAGCCTCTCAATGCCCCTCACCAGGAGTTAGAATGGAAAGCTCTGGGAGATATGGATTATCAAATGCTGGATTGGTTTCCATTAGGCTCTAAATACAATATTCACATGGTAAATGAATTGAGAGCCCAACACCTTAGTGGAGCTGATATCCTAGGGATTTGGGACTCAAACTTGCCCATCTACAACCTCCCCCAGGTAAATCCTATGCCAGAATTGATCCATAGATGCCAGCAGTGCTATGATCCATGCCAAAGAGCTGTCCTCAGCCCCACAGGCTCAATTCTATTCCATATCACCCCAGAGAGCATAAATGAGATGTTGCATTTCCACACTGCAAAACCATTGACCCCCCTTTACATACAGAACTTGATAAAGAAGGGGACTAAGTTGTCAAATGACCAGATCATCAAAATCAACCAGCTGTTTGTACAACCAGGCCCTGAAGCCATCAAAACTCCTCCTATTGGATATGTATACTTAAATGACTTGGGCAAAATGCTGGTGGATTTGATCAGCTATGTCCTAGGGTTCAGGGGAGTGGAGGATGTGGATGATAGTATAATGGTAATGTTGTCTATATTCTCTCCTGGAAGGCCTCCAGCTGTACATTATGACTATGCCACATATATTGCAGATAGGATCCATGACCAGCTGATGAATCTGCAAAGGGAAAGATTGTTCAGATACGCTGCATACATTTATCATCTATTCTTGTTTTATCAACCAGGCAGCTTCCCCATTCCCCTGAAACAAGTTAATGCCCAGGGGAATCCAAGGTCAGTTGTGTTTTGGACCTCTGTTTTTCATTGTGGCTCTGTATCACCATACACATACTGTGAGTTCATAGACTTGTTCATTCATCCAGCTATGACATTGTTGTATGGTGTTCCTCCTCCAAGGTTAACTGATGACATGAGGAGAATTCTCCATCTTAACAAAACCTACAGCATTGGTAATTGGTACCTTTACCAAGACTACACAGTCATCAGAGTATATGACTGTGAGTTGAAGCCTTATAGGCTGCCAAGGTATGTCCCTATGAGACTTTTTGCCATAGAATATTTCAGGCAATTTGGGAATGCCGACTACCTCCACTTCCAAAGTAAGAACAAGAAGGCACAGTTGAAGGTAAGGAGCCAACTGGGCCCTTTCCTATATAACAAAAAAGAGGATGGATGGAAAGAGGCAGATAGTATCCTAGAGGGCCTCAGACTGCAAACTAGTTTTGAGTGGATACCCTATGACCCCAATCATTTTGTTTCCCTCAGAAGGATAAGATACAAATTGGGTACCTATTCACATATAAGGCTGCCTGAGATTGAGCAGTATGCCAATACATTGAGCTGGGTAGAGGGCACCCTAGAAGAGGAAATTACTTGTGAAGAGCTGCTAGAAAGAGAGGCTAGAAATATTCAAAAAGAAGCTGACTTAGAAACTTGTGGACAGGTCCCCCTCTCATATAAAAGACAACTTGGAGCAGCTGCCTCATCCTCAACAACACATCAGCAAGCTGCCATGAATACTCCACAGACATCCAACAAAGGCAAAGAAAAGCAGGTGGAACAGCCACCTCCTATGACAGAAGAGCAAATGGAAACCCTATTGCAGCAACAAGAAGAGATGGAGCAGCAGGGAGAAGTGCAACAGCAAGAAGATCAGCAACAATAGGAAGAACAAAGGCAGGAACAGCCTGTCCAGCAAGAGCAAACAGTGGAAGCCCCTAAATCCACTGAACAAACTGTGCCTCTAAGGCAAGAAACTTCAGCTGAAGCATCAATCCTCCAAACTCCACAAAAGGAGGACACAACCAGGAAAAGGGATAGAGAGACTCCCCTTACAACATCAGCAGCTCATGGGGAGAAAAGACAGAGAATCAATCCCTTCTCAGAGGAAGAAATGCCAATAGGACAGACTTTTGGTATGGTCCCACCCAGTAGGGAAGCATCAGCAAGTTCCTTTCAAGAGGAACAGGATAGAGCAGTGGGAGGAGAAGTGAGTTCCTCAAGTCAGCAAAGGGAAGGTGAACTCAGCATTAAACAACAGTTCATCAACATCAAGAGGAAAAATGAGCCCATCAGGATACAGCTGTATAACCATCTGTTAAACATGGCCCCCACCAATCAACAAAGACTCCTGTCTGCATATGATGTGCAGGAAGGAAAAATGATCATGAGTCATTGTATGCCAACAGCAGTGCAGCCCCAATCTGCCTCTGACTACTTGAGGAATAACCTGGAAGTCCTTGCCAAGGATATCCACCCAATGGACAAGATAGAACTGCATAAGAAAACGGGTGAGATGGTCTATGCTTCCTTGGCAGACCAAACATTGGATAACTACAAGCTACAAAATAGCCTTAACCATACAGCCTCTCAACTTGAGTTGGAAAGGGCATCATCACAGGCTAAGGACAACAGAATTAGGTCCTTAGAAGATATAATTATTGAAATTGGGCATGATCCCAAAGACATCAAAGGGATCCAGGAAATATTGAAATTAAGGGATGCAGACATGGCTGCCTTGAGGAGGAAGATCAAACTCCCAGCCACAATTCCCCCTCAAACAGATGAGGTTGCCCAGCAAAGACATGATCAAGAGGCCACAACCTTGTTGATATCTCTGTACAAGAAGCTAATCCAAACTCAGGAAAAGCTTGGAGAATCGGAGGCTGCAAAAGCAGCACTACAGGCAGCCTTGGAACAGAGGGAAGAAGGGCAAACCTCCAAGACTCCTCCTGAAGTGATCAACCTTGAAGAAGCTGCTCCAACTACTACCCCTCCTCCTCAGCAAACAGGACCTACAGCACCAACTACATCAACAGCTGCACCAGCAATAGAGCAGACTCATAGTCTGGATATGCAGAAGCTTCAAACTGAGATTAAAGTCCTGGAAGCTCAAATGCTAGAGCTTAATCAAACCAAAGAAGCTTTGGCTAAAGTAAATGAAAGACATGATAAGAGCAAACAGAATGTGGCTGAGAAGGAAAGAGATATAAAGGCTCTCAAAAAGAGAATAACTGAGCTTGAGAAAGAGCTCACACTAGATAAGGTGACAGCAGAGCTCAAAACAGTCCTTTGGGCCAATATTGGCCAGTCCATTACCAATCAGTGGCACTACATTGAGACCATAGATGAGCAGTCAGCGCTCATTACAAAGGCAAATAGGGAGATACACAGAGCAAGAGCAAGTCTTGGCAACATGCCTGATGCTGCCAAAAGGATGATCGGCATATTAAATAACAGGACAAGCTCTCAACTGACCACCATGGGAATTGCTCACGGGACTGAGACAATCTCAATGATCAAAAGGGTCCTGACATTAAGAAACCTGGTTAGCACACTAGAAAGGAGAACCCAAGATATGCAGACTGAAATCAACAAGTTCATGGACAAGTTTCAAATATTACAAAACAGAGGCCTCCCCAGCATACTAAGCAGTGTGGGAAGACTGCTTACCCATGAAAACTATGCTAAAAGGGTCAATTCCTTTGTTGTAAGTGAAATTGCAGAACAACCCAGCTCTTCAGCAGAATCAGGGCCAACATCAGGGCAGTCTCTCTACAATAGGGTGGAAAACCTGTTTTTTATCACTAATGAGATCAATCATCTGTTCGATGTGCCTCCAAATTTCTATAAATATACAGAAGCAGATGAGACCATAGAGGCAATTGTGAAGCACCAATTGCCCACACAGGAAGTCTGGAATAGATTGACACAGATAATATTATCAAGCCAGAACCTGTAAATGTTAATTTTTGCAGAATTATCAGTGATCACGCACAGGGAAAATTTTGGTAAATCAGCATACAATGGAAAGATGAAAGGCTGAGCCAACTCAGCAAGATTATTCGGTCACCACAGCAGCAAACACAGTCACAGGTGGCAAAGCCGAGAAGACACAGCGCAGAAAACGTAAAGGCGCATTTTCTAGCATTAAAGCAAAGTCTTCCAACCGACTCAATGACCTCCAAAGGTCAAAATATCCTCTAACAGACTTTAAGAGCAGTTATGTTGCATTCAAAGCTGTAATAACTTCTTTTCTACTTTTCTGTACTAAGTAATGAAGATATTTCTCTCTCAGATGACTCAATGCCTGAGATATTTTGTATAAACTTTTCTATAAAGTCCCCCTTCGCATGAGTTTGCAAGGGTTGTTGTTGATTTCATTTCTATATTTCTGTTGTTGTACAACTCTCAGAGAATTAATACAAAAGGTGGATGGAATTTCCAAAGCATTGTGTTCTTTGATGCACTGTGGTGGCTGACTGAATGTTACAGGATTCCTGCATGTTTCATAGCACAATAAGTCTTCTTTAAACCTCTGTGTTAAATGTGTTTTTCTAGTCTTCCATTTTCTTCCATGTTCTTGAGTTTTACACTTAATAGCAAAGTAAAAGAATAGTTCCAGGATTTAATCACAGATTACCCTGAACTTAATCTAAGCTGTTATGTATGTTTTCTTCAGATACAGTAAATAAGGTGTAATTCTTAATTGCTACACTTTCAAGCTATATCTTTCACTGTGATAAATATTTTCAGGAATTCAAGTCTGCTCCTGAGACATCTATCTCCCTCCCACACCTCAGCTTAGTGGAAAATTCTTGAATGCTTTTCACTGGTTGTTCACATATCACCATCATAATCCAACTTTGTTATATGAAGTATTTAATTGGCCCTGTAACTTCAGTAAGTCATCTCAAGGTCTCTAAACACTTGTAGCCAAAGACTCCATTGCCCAATGAAATAAACTCATCTGCAGATTGCACATTTCAAGTACAGAAAAACATCCTTCTACCAAAACACAAAACCAAACACCCTCATTTCATAGCTAGCCTAAAATCTCCATTGAACAGAAACAAATTATACAGAGAGAGCCCTCTCTGATTACAGTGTGGCTAGACACTGTAACCCAAAGATTGGTTAGTGGTTACCCTGGCCGTATTCCCTTGGGAGTGATAGGGAACAACCTGGGTGTTAACAGATATATAAAATTTTGTGCAAATGTAACATGGATCTTTGGAAACCATGAACGACATATATATATATATATATATATATATATATATATATATCCCCTTCACATAAACCAACATGCAATTTGGAATTTCACAAGTCTGCACTCAAAACACAACAACAACCAACAAATTAAAAAAAAATTGACTTGGATAGAAAGCAATAGCCTCATATTCATTCTTGAGCTACTTCTATTTATTTGAATTTGACTTGTGACATTCTTTATCTAAGAATGAAGCAAAATCATCACTAGTATTAAATTCATCCAACACAGACTTTGGAGATCCCACTGACATTTGTGTTTTTGTTGTCATGCCTGAAAACCATGGATATCCATGTCAATATTAGAATAAGATGTGTGCCTACTACTCAAGAACACATTCCTTATTAACCATTGTTACCTAACAGAAACCAAAGAGACAACACAATAGCAACATACACAAAATCTCCTACCGAAATATAATCATAACTTAGCTGAGAAGTCTAAAAGATGTTCTTAATTAATAAACTTTGTGTTTGGAAATTTGTTTCTTTAGATTTAAAAAAGACTACGTTGTACAACAATTCTATCTATTTAACTAGGAAATTATATCATAGCATATATCATACAATAGCAATCTACAGTACCTAAAGTAAAAAGAAAAATTTGTTCGAGAAAATAAATTTAGAAAAGAGCTTTGAAAACTATATGTTTTTCGATGAAGCTTTAATTATTTTAACAAAAGACTAGTTGGAGTTTGAAAATCAAAATCATTCATAGGAAGTGAAAAAGACAATGGCCAAAGTCGCTTTCATACAAATAAAGCTAGAGCCACTATTGCCATTGTAGATAACTGAAATTTGGGCAGTGGTCTAATAGTTAGAGCTTATTTACAGGGAAGACTCGTCAATACCATCATTTTATTTCCACGATCTGTTGTGTCTCTAGATCCAGATCAGATAGCTTGCTATTCTCAACTTATACCTTTCAAATTGTTGATTTCCGGCTCACCCTTTAAAACACAATTCTACCACTCCATTTGATTTTGTTTTGTCAAGAGAATTGGCAAGACCTTCCCATCCTCTGTTTTACATCAATTGATAATCATCCATAAATGATATAAAGAATAACAGATACACAACAAAGGCCAAAGATACACTTGTTGTATACCTATGTTCTAGGACTCATATGACCTTATTGGTGCAAAGATCTCACCCTGAAAAAATAACATCCACGTGGAATTTACAATTTTTTTTTTTAAATCAAGCTTCAAGTAAACCAATCAAAATATGAACATCCTTTTAATCAATAATATCTATGACTTAAAATAAAAGTGACCTAGAATTGAATGTTTTATCAACCATGTCAAGTACCTAACATCGGGTGATAAATACAGGCTATGCATATTGGATTAGAAAAATAATTGATGTGATAAATCTAAAAATCAAACAAATGACTTACAACTACGAAACAAAAATAAATGACTTACTTCAAAGACATGAGATTTCCCTTTCAACCCTACTATTAAATAACTCTTCTTTATGTCACAGACCATTAAACTTTTTCTGATACCAAGTGGAAGTGATATTGTAACACTAACCTCTAATAGAGTCTGTGTCCATGACTACTTCTCAATATCCGCTCCATTATGAACATTTGGGGCTACATCCTTGTAAAAAAATGGCAGGAAAAAAAAATCCACAAATTAAAACAGACTGTAGGATAACTCATTCCTACAACATGATTATCTTGTAATGTAATTTTTGCCACATTGTGAGAATCATTTCCTTTTGCATATTCTATGAGAAATTGATGAAAAAAGTCAACTAGAGCTTGTTAACATCAGGATTATAGTAAAACATAAAGGAACCGCTCCAACACATATATAATCCTAAACATAAGTATTTATTGAGGAAATTGTATTTTGTGAAAATATGGAAGTCAAATCTTTGAAATAACACAATTTATGGTACCATAGCCTTACGATGTCAATTCATTTGAGTATTTACGAAGGCCATTCAGGAATTTCTTCAAAGTTCAAAGTACAAACAATTAACATGTAGCCTAAAAAAAATCATATTTGAAAAGGAGATAACCCAATGATGTAGAGTATATATCTCACATTTATATATCCTAATTTCTAGACATTGAAATGATACTTTTTAGCATACTATTGTGAATTCAGTCCAAAATGCTAGAAAAAAATATTGATGGATATTTTTGTTAAAAATGGAAACTAGGGACAAATTCCACTTTGAACAGCTCCTTTGGGGAAGATAATTATGGCATTTAATTCCTATTTTATAGAGGACCAAAATTGATCTAAATATTGTCAAATTTGGATAAGTAGAAGTGGAATTTTGAATTTATGTTTCTCTCATGTAAATTATTTAGGTCAACCTCAACTATATGTCGGCTTAAGAAGATCAAAATTCATGTCCCCTAAACTCCACTGAATTGTATATATAGAGGATAATTCTCTCTCGTTTGGGACACATAAATCAAAAGAAAAAGATATCTCTATGGAAGCGAAGATGAAGGAGGATAAATTATGGTTATGGTTGGAACTGTTTTGGTTAGGGCTTTGTCATAATAGGTACAAGTTTGGAACCAGTGCTTCACTATGGTTAAGGAAAATCTTATATATGGGTTGTGACATGTTTCGTATGGGACTTCTTCCTATAGTTTGGCCACAGCTAGAATATATTCTCACAACTTGACTACAGGCCTTGAATCACTTGCCCATGAAGCTGAAATACAACAAAAAGTCGTTGACCTTATATGATAGTATTCGGGTGCTTTTTGAGGATGTCGAAGAAACTTAAAAATAGGCTAGGACTACTACTAATTATAGAGCCCTTGTAAGAATAAAAATGCCACATTGTTTCTAGATATTAAAAGGCTGGAGAAACATGCTTCAGAAACCCTAATCCAGAACCACAAAGATAATATCAACAATGACCTTAATGTGGTCATAAACCAACTCCTTAAGCCAACAAAAGGGAGAATCATGTGAAATAAAGAAGGACACAGTATAAAGGAGGATTTTTGGATCGATCAACTTATAAAGAAGTGGGTTGTTGTTTCCCTAACCAGACTGATCTTCAACAACAATATGATTTGTCCTCTATGAACATACTACCCAGATTACAGGATTGAATGGATCTAAGAGAAGTGATGCCTAATCTTCATATTGGAAAGTTATTTTATATCATTGTACTCTCTCTCTTTCTCTATTGAACATTTGATGATAATAATAAGAAGATTTGATGAAGGTTTTTCCCCATCTTGGGGTTTTTCCTTGGCTTGAGCCATATTCTCATGTCTTTCTATCTTGGCTTATCTTCTGCATCTATCATTTATGTTCTTTCGTCAGTTACTATTATATAATGTCTAATGTGATTGGTAATTGGATTAATGGGCATATGGTTGAATGAAGTACCTAACCTAAGCAAAGAATATGTTAATTAAATTAACATGGTATCAGAGCTTAGGTGAGGACAAGCCCAAGATTAAAGAGATTACAATCACTAAAGAATTTAATTGATACCTCCAACTCTCTGTGGTAAATCAATTCATAGTTCAAATTTGGTTTATTTCTTAAGGCCTTCTTCAAGCCCTAATCAGTAAACATGGGCACCAATCCTAAAGATATTCAACTATCACGGGAAAAAGTTGGAAGACAACAAGGTATTTTCCTGTACTTTATAACAATCCTACACAACAAGCTTAAGATTGTATAATCATCATAAGCCTATGGAAAGATATTTTCTATGATCCTTGTAGGTAAGGTCAATCCTCTATAGATCTTTGTTTGAAGTACTATTCTCATCTCTAGAGGACTGATCAAGTGTAGGAGATATCTATCTAAGATATCGGGAATACTTCAGATAACAAGCATAGGCTTGCATTCATTCTGTCATTACTTTTGAAGTTGAGATTATTTCCTAAGAAGTTACAGTCCTAGACATCGATCAAGAGTACCAAATCCTAGACCAAAACATATTTCGAAAGGGTCCTAGAATCTAAAATTCCTCCATAAATTTTGGGAATGATCACCATGACCATTGATTAGTATCAACTGTTCAACACCTATTCTCTCTATCAATGCCTCTAGTTTTGGAAGGATATTTCTCTTTGAAGATAGAAATTTTCTGCAATAGGGTCAAGTCACTATGATGCCTTACTTGAAGGATTGAATCATCTGACTTGCTACAGGAATAAGGCTAAGGGATTGCGTAAGAGAAAAGTTAAAGAAGGATCATATTGATCTCAAGAGAAATATTATGGTTATGTTTTAGGTATCCTAAATCAAGGTTATTGATAATCTAAGAACATGAAGGTTTGATTAGTCAACACTGGGCACTCAATGGTCATTTTACACAATCTCTTGACCTCCTTGAAGATCATTGTTGCAGTAAAATTATATTATATTCCTGTTGGTGAAAGCTACAGTAACTATGCAGACTTGGTTATTATTATTTGGGAGGCTCATATCCAAACCCTGTGGCATATTGAACTTTCTCGTTGATTGAAGCATGATAACCTTGTCATTAACATAACCCTGTGGCCTCCTTGAGAGATAATTGATTCATTATACCATCATGAAACTTGCAAGTTGATTGGCTATTAACTTTAGATATAAGTGAGCATGAAACTTTTAAATAAGTCATCTTTATCAAGATTCTGATAGAGGTAGACTGTAGCAACAATACCAAGTTGACTCTATCTGATGGAAAACAGTAACACAAATGAGACTAAATGAAGATAGACCACATAAAAATGGTTTTAAACTTTTATTTTTGAATATCTTACAATTGTGATAATTATCATCAACACATGTATCTACTGTCCTTTGATAACACTATAGTTTGATAACTTACAAGAAATACAACTGAAACACAAACAAAAATTTTACTACATGTAGAATTTCTTGCCAACATTCTCATCATATTTGTAGTCATACGTTTGTGCTTTATTGTTGTGACACTCACTATTTCCAAACTAAGGAAAATGTGGACAAAGATAAAAATAACTTGGCGAAGTTGAAGGCTCTATTTTCCTTATTAACATCTTCCTTTGACAAGGATATTGGTCACCTATAGGTCTTTGGGAACTCAACACTGGATGTTAATTTGATGAATGCACAAGGTCAGATTCAGAATACTTCCATATCTCCCTTAGCTACTCAAATGAAAGAGGTCTCTAGGCAGTTCCAGATGATCAGAATCTCTCGTGTGTTCAAAGAATTTAATAGGACAACATATACTCTCTCAAAGGAAGGACTTTAGTTAGGAGAACTAAGTTCTAGAGAAGGAATTCCTTGGTGGTCATTTATCTTATTTAAGAGAAAAGCATAATAGGTTCCACAACATGGAGACCTTCCTTCAGAGCATTCATATCAAACTACAGTTGTTTAACATTTTTAATTTGCAGTAAGCTGAGAAAGGTAATTTTATTGATATCCAACAAATGACAAAAGAATATGTCAATGAGACTAGAATGTACAATCAGTAACTACCAATCTGTAGGGGTGTCCTCGGCTACCTTGGAAGCATAAAGAGAAACTTTTTTATTTTTGTTAGAGTGGTTCCAAAGTTTTAATTCTAAATTTGGTTGTTCTTTACAAACAACTTCTCCACAAGTCTCCCTAAGATCCCACTTTTATGAATCAATGATACCCACATTTAGTGCAAAAACCACTATGGAGTTTTAAGGCCTCCTAGTCATTAGGGAAGTTGATTATTAGTATTACTTGTGGCATCTTGTGTATTTTCAAATGCAAATACACCATATATAATTATTATGTATTTTAGAAACTCCAATATAAAATCAATATAACTAGGAGTCATTAAGGCCAACAAATATATGTTCAACCATATACATAGTGAAGACATACATGTTTAATAATGATGACATGCTATAACATAATATGATTTGGTACAAGTATTTGTTGCTACAAGTATCTATATGCTGGCAGAAATAGGCCTATAATGGTTTATTTGAAAATACCACTGGAAAATGTGCCTAGACTAGTTATACTATGCTTCAATCTATTGGGAATGGGATATCTATTTCATAATTTACCTAAAACAATAAAGTTGTTTCATGATTATCCCTAAGGTTGAAATGAAACCCTGAAACCACATGTGACATGGTAAAAAAAATCCCTAAAATAATTGGCAACAATTGTGGCCAAGGTCAATCTCTAAGATCTCTTTACATAGAACAAATTTTGTTAATAATTGAATAATTTTGTCTAACAATAGTAATATATCCTCCATACCAAATAAATTATTTTTCCCTAATGAATGTCCTATTGAAAAGTATTTTTGGGCTATCTGCTCCACAATACCAAAAACAACAGTAGTGACATGTGAATCCCTTTGGTCTAAAATCTTTTCCAATCCAAAGTCTCCCATGATGGCTTCAAAATATTCATGTAGTAAAATGTTTTTTTTCTTTAAAACCACAATGAATTATCTTGGAGTCATGTTGATCATACACATATAAGTAATAAAAGTCTCCTTTCTACTCCAAGTGCTATCTATTTGGGAGTATACTAATCTAGAGCTAGTTTCCCTACCAATATGATTTCTTAGATGATAGGCTGCATTTGTAATTCATTTCTACTCCGTTAAGGAAATTCACATAATTCCAAAATAGAATGAAAGCAGCACAATCTTATTATCCTTTCTTCATAAATATCAGAATGCTATTGTGCCTCCTTGTAAGTTTGGTTAGTATGTCCATCATCAAGTGACCTTAGATTTTGCCTTAAGACCTCTAGTAGTAAGCCTTAGAAGAGGGTAGCAATTCTCTCGCATGCATCAAAGTTCCCTGAATTCATATGAAAAATCTTATCTGATTTCTCTTTTTCTTCTATATTCAATGCATTTATGAGTGCAACTACTTTTCTCACTACTCTCTAGCTAGAAAGTGAGGGTGTTTTGTTTGTTAGCTGGGGAATGTCAAGACAAATGTCAGTAGTGGGAATACACAATTTGCTCAAATTTCAATAAACTCCTTTTTCAACTTAATATTCAATTGAAAGAAATTTCTTCAAAAATGAACAAAGCTAAGACATCATCATTGCTCTATGGGATATCAATTTTAATTCTTGTGGTTAGATACCGTTTTTGTTTATAACTTAAGCTTTATAAAATATTCCCAGGATTAAGAAATACATACATACATACATACATATCTATATATATATACAACTTGAACAATTGAAGAAATCCCTCACACACTCATATACTCCTCACGTAGTTGAGCATGCATTGTCATATACAAGTTAGATATGGCGTGTAGTACAAAGATGTATCATAGAGAATAATTCCAAAATTTCAATGATTAAAATGGATAGAGGTGTCAGTTGGATGTATATAGAATCTAGATTAAGAACTACAACATGATTTTAAGGAGTGGTTGACTACAATAGGAAATAGTGACGTAGCAATCATATGTCAAAGGAGCTCTCCTTGGAAGGATTTGACAGGAGATGGTGTAAGGCTTGACATATCATTACTTATAAGTTGCGATGGCATGACTATGAAGATTTAGAATACAGGAGGCTCTTGCATGTTGGTGTATCCATCCTATACAAATAATATTTTGGCCAAGTTTGAATATAACGACTGTTGGGTAGTTGTAGTTGTTTTCTTTCTCAAAAGATTTAGGTGAAAGCTAAACATGACATATTTTTCATCATGATTTTGTCGATGTTGAACTTATGACGCTTCTTGAATTTCACCTACAGAATAGGTAACCTTATGTTACAAGTTCAGGTGGCATCTTGGCCACCTTTAGAATTTTCTTGTTTAAATGATATTAATTTAATAATTTGTGCAAGATTTGGGGAGGAGAATCATGTTTCCTTCACTAAATGTATATGTAAGATGAATTCTAATCACATCCAAATATATGCTTCTAAGAAATAGCTTGCAAGTTATTAAGGATTGGTAGGTCCCTATAGTTTCATAACAAGAGGTAATGTCCAAATCATGCACACTAATTGTGTGTGCAAGTGTTGTAAAATTTAAATATACCTGGATCTCATGTGCAATTCTCTATTTACATTTTCTTAAAGGAGGATAGCATCATGTACCTCATGTGGAGTGCTCCATTTACTTTGTCCTAAAGGTAGATAACATTGTCTAGAAGCGGTGAGGTATACTCATCTGGACAATTGAAAAAAGCTATTTTGTTTACTGTCATGTCTTGAGGCTCCCTTCTCAACATACCACAAACACTTGAAACAATGCTGGTGGAAAGGCATGACACCATAGCAAAGGTTGTACCACACCTTTTAATGAACTTGTATGAACTTGAAGCTTCTGAAATTCCTTGAAACTATTTTTATTAATGTTGTTTCTTACCCTTCTCTTTCTTCTTAGAACACTAAGAATCATAATGGCCATCCAAAATTGAAGCGTCTAGAATTATTGAAAACTATTTTATTGTTATTGTTACTCACCCTTCCTCTACTTCTCAAGATACTCAAAAGCATATTGGCCATGCTTCTTGCACTTGATATGGCTCAAATTATTATTCTTCTGGTTAAAAGAGCTTGAATCTTCCTTCTTCTTCTAACCCTTCACAGATCCTATTTTATTTCCTCCTTTCCTGACTCTCCCAATGAGGGCTAGCTTTGGTACATCCTCATCACTGGCTAAAAATATCTCCAATCTCATTTCCACCTCGATAAATGCATCCCAAAAACTTTCAATTGCGGGTAACTTCTCACAAGCACCTATAAACTGTACAAAATGGTGCCAATATGGACCAAAGCCATTCAAACTGATCCAAATTAGTCCATTTCTTCTACCTTTTCATCAAGTGCAACTCGTTTCCCTCTCAACTCTTGATCTTTATCAGATAGATAACTAATGTAGTAGTGTTTCTCATGCAAGTAATGAACTATTTCTTCATTAAGAGCATTCTCCTAGACATGTTCTCGCTCCAATACAATGTAATCAAGGTAATATTCATTTACCTATCAATCTTCTTCTCTACAATGAAATGGGTTAGATGATCCTTCACCAAATCCAAAACTCCTCATTCTAGTTTGACCAATTCTAATCATGCTCAGCCAACTCCTTGGTATCTGTTGAAAGTAAAATCTCCTTCTCCATGAGGTACCACAATTCAACCTCTTCCAAGGATGCGACATCCTAAAGTATAATAGAGTTGGAAGTGCCATCCAACATGTGACAATCCTAAAGACCCTAACTACTTGTGATTACAACTCTTTAAACAAACATTAAAACATATCAAGAACTAAGAATCAAATTTGCAACCTCTTATAGTTGGAGGCCACCTTTCGCAAACACGCAAAATAACACTCCAATCCCTGGAGCAACTACGACATCACACCCCATGGGCCACAACGCTTAACCAGTTGAAATCTTCTTCACTTGTTGAAGCTCGGGAATCCCACCCTTGAAATCCTTCAAAAACTCCCTCTAACAAGTTGCAATCTTATCCATGCACAACTTCCTATTAGTTTAAGTGAAAGTGCTATGATACCATGTAATCCAAACTATAGTAAGTAAAATTTTCACTAAAAGAATAATCCTAAGATCCTAGGTAATTTAAAGCCCTTGATGGGTATAATAGAATCTACAAAAACACACTGCAGAAAAATAATAAGAGCATGTATACAAATATGAACTCTCAATCACATCTATCTTCTAGTGAATGCAGATCAAAGAAAATACATTGCAATACCTCAAAACCAAAAACTTTCTAACCAACACAGAAGTGTTCACTACATCTCCTTTATAGAATAAGAAGATGAGAAAAGATACAAAGTATCTAGTCACATGCATGAAGCACTCATGGTGACTTAGTCAAACGCTAGTCCAAGTCTAATCATCTAGTGTACCTCTATTGCATGGATAAGTGTGCCATGTAACTGCATGCAACTAGAAGACAAATAGAAGAATGCATCCCCTTCCTTGAGAACACTGCCCCCTACCTAGACTGGAACCTTATCATGAAAAAGAGCTCTGATTAACAAGGGTTTTGTGCCCTCCAAATATTAGATCATGCATGTAGAACTGAATTGAACTAAATATGAACTATAATCTAAACTAAACCGATGAAAAAATGGAATTGCTTAATCTTAAACAACATGTAAATTAGAAATATACCATCTATTCTCCTACATAACAACACCTCCCTCATACTATAATGTGCACAGGAACCATAAAAAACTGTTTCCATTATTAATGTTGTATGGATCTGCAAAAAATACACCCTTACTACTGTTGTACCTGCCAACTAAGTGCACCCTAGTAATGTGGAGAAGATTGTCAGAGTTAAACAAGGTATAAAATCTAACAAATGATATAAACCAATTAATCAAAAAAATATTACCATAGTGAGAAATTGAATCATTAAAAGAGTGACTAGCATCAAAAGACACAAAGTTAAGTCAAACAAAATATAGATCGAATAGTGATTCAATACACTACATTATTTAACGTTATTTTCATCAATATTTACCACAGATAACACAAAATTTATTGTATGGCTTTAAGAAAATTCATCTCAATGGGAAAATAAATTTTTTCAAACCCCAAGATTGAAAGGAAATTCTTAAAGCCATGTGGAACCTACAATGACTCTCTAGCTTTTCTGTTGTTAAAGTTGCAGGCCTATTTTAGCAAAGCCATAAGCTTTGATCATGAGGAAATGTAGTTAAAGGGTTTTTTCTAGATTTATATATATTTTCACAGTCTAGTTTCAATTATGCATTTTCCCATACCAAGTAAGAAATAAAATAAACCATTAGTAGATAAAGAACATATCAATCAGATCTAAACATGTAAAATAGAACTGATAAAGGATATACAAATGTAGAATGGAAAGTTTTAACTCAAAAACTGAATAGACAGTTTGGTGTTAATAGTAGCTATATAGCAGGATTTGATGTCAGTAGTAGAGAGACCAAGTCCATCGAATGCCTCTTTCCAAGAACCCTCAGCAAGAGTTTTCCAAATTCCCTTTGATTTTCCAAATGCGCTAGTTTATATCCAAGCAGAAGTTGTGTCCAATGGCTTTCAAAAACAAAATAAAACACAACATAACATAGTGTTGATGTATAAATTTGAGCAAGAAATGTACAAGTCAAAATACCAAAATTTGGCTAGAAAATCCAAATCACTAGGACAACACAGGAAAAAGGAGCTGTACCTGTGTTATCACAGTTGTGCAAGCTCTAGTTGTAGCAACTACAGCTAAACTTTCCTTTGTTCCCATAGACTTGTTCCTATGTTTCAAGTAAAATCTCTTAAAGTAACTATAGCTATAAAAGTAAATAAATTGAGATATGAATGATTGTAAATTTTTGGTGCCAAGGCCCTGATACAAAGCATGAATTTTCCTAGTGGAAACCACCTCCCACAACACATCAGATAGATGTCTTCACATTCAAGCACAATACATAACAAGAATCAGTAAATACTAAAAAGTGTAGCTTCGTTTACAATTCATTTCCATAAGAGCAATTGCAGACTATGGTAATAATGACTCATATTTACAGTGGGGGTTCTAGAGTTATAGTATTTTTCATCGATGCATGACTATTCTACAAGCCTACGTAGGGAAGAAAACATAATTTATCTAATATCCCTCATAATCCTCAAAGACTAGGATGAAAAATCCTATTTACTTAGAATTAGTTGGAATCATTAAAACATTTCAAACTAAGGTGAATTCCAAAACCTTGACAACATAGTGTATGCAAAAATTTCAACAGTAGCAGAAAACGTTGAGCAATCATAATATGCAATGAAAATAATGAACATGCCAAAGCAAAACAACTCCACAAGATCAAGATGCAATTGTCAATAGAAAAAATGCAACCCTCAGATTACTAAAGGTAAACCAATCTTTAACATATTTATCTATTGATACATATTATAGGTGATAGAAAAGAACATTATCGCACTATCTGAATAGTTTTATTATAAAATATTTTTCAACTTTCGATCAAATGGTGGAGCATTATCTTAAGATTTGTCCCCAAACATAGGCAATGAACACTTATGTCTCTCATGCTGAAAATTACTACTAATCGACCCATATGACTAAACACACTAAAACAAAACTAAAGAAAACATGAAAACGACAATAACTATAGGTAAAGACATACAAACAATGTTAATAAACTATTTCTTGGTTCTTCACAAGAATCTCTAGCACTAGCACAAATTTGTCTGAAGTGTATGGCAGGTAATCAAGACAATTGCCCTCCATTTCCTACGGAAAAATAGTTGTGGCAATAATTTTGATGATCTGCCCAAAGAAAGGGGAGCTAGAATGAATAAGTTCTTACTTTCGGATTGTGCAATTATTCAATGTTCCACTCAATTGATTGACTTGAGAAAAGACCACAACAAGCTAGACAGGTGAGCTAAATTTCATGCAGGCCACACTTGCATAGGGGTAGGTAGGGACGAGGCTATTTTGATGTAATTATGGCTTAGCATGTAATCTTTGAAGAGATGACAATTATATCCCTTTCAGTGATATATTGGGTTTTTTCCAAAATAGATAAATAACTAAATTATTTTTTTATAACCCACTAACTTTGAATAAAGTTGCGTACTCCTAAAAATTTAAAAATTATAACATCTGTTATTTTATCCAAAATAGTAAAATACTATATACAGTTTGTCCACCACAACTACTATGAGAAATGAATTCACCTGGAAGGCATACTTGTGGATCTAAGACACTCAATTTGAGTGAGATTATGGATTTAAATCAAGGGGTTCAAGGACAAAGTTCTTGAAAAGGATGCATACTTTCCATGATGAAACTATCTATTAGATCTATTTGGGGAAGGTAATTTAATCAATTCCCAGAATCATTATAACCATTTAGAGAAAAATCCTAGGCAAATAAAACATGATGATCAACACTTCATAAGCGACCAACACAAGCTTCTTAAGACACACTAACCATTTGGTAGAATGATAAGCATGGAGTTACCTTTAAGCCTTGACCTTTGCCAATTGTAACGAACCTCTGTGGCCAACCCGGAAATATAGCCCCTAACCCCATAGTTTTTTTTTAATTCCTTTAGATATAGTTAAGATTCCATATTCCTTTCTCCTAGTTTGACTACTACACCACATTCAAGGAGGAACCATATACCATAGATACATTATCTCACCTTCCTCGAACAATTTTATAGACATAACCACAGCTTGGAAGGAAGGAGGAGCCATAACATGCAACCATCAAGCCTCTTGTGACATGCATGGGTTCGATATCTTCTACCCTTATATATATAGATAGAAACTACTTCCTAACTGCTCTGCATGCCTCTAGATCTCATGCCAATAACTTTCTTCAACACCAATAAATCCTGATTACCATATGCATGCATAAACTTTATAAAATCCATTAACTCAAATAATCACATGCAACACATTCATCACATCTACTCTTTAAACAAATTGCTCGTAAGTGTTTTCATCCACTTAATATGCCCTACTACTACATAAAGATGCAATAAGAGCACATGCATAATAAGAATCCATTATTTTCATAATAAAGATGATTCTTAGGTAACAAATAGAATGCAAATCAGACCCCATTGAATATGCATACAATCGATACTCTGACCATCATAAACTATTCCATTAAATGCATTATACCATCTAATCCACATGCAACCACCACTATCTGCCATCTTAAACTAGAGACTTTATATAGCATTAAATACATACTACGATCCTTCACTAACAAAATGATGACCACCTTTAGATTCATTGGATATTTACTCATCCATATGCATAAGAATGAAAGTAATTACATGAATACAGATAGATTCATCAATGGATATCTTATGCAATACAAGTACAAAAGTGGAGCACCTCAATGGATGCAACTCATCTTAAAGTACCTTAATGCATAGACTAAATAGCATAAAGCTCTTGCTTACAATTTTTAGATTTAGGACCAAATCATTTATCCGGTATAGTTATCATTCTCCCATACAATGATCACATAAGTTATAGGCATACCAAATTTAGATTCCACAGCCATTTCATCACGACTTAATCCTTTTACTGATTTTAACATGAAATACATTAAAAAGCCATATGCCTAACTGCACTTCTTCCATACCAACAATTGATGCAGCATCTATATAACTGAACCAAATACTATAATGTAACTGAACCAAATACTATAATGACATAAAGAGTAAGAGACCAAAATACAAACATTCCACGCATGTGAATCCATTTAAAAACCATCACTTGGAGGGAAGAGGACCACCACCCAACCATGAATCACCTTTGATTCCCCCCGAGCTGAAGATCTTTCCAAGGATCAATTGTCCTCAATTGATCAATGCATTGGGTATTTAATATCCTCTTTCATGATTTAGTTTCCATTTGCCTAAGTCTTTTTCGGAAAAGCTCGTCTTTAACTCCCACAAGGATTTTCCTCATAAAAGCTTGCCTTTATCTCCCACAAAGCTTTCATGTTTGATGGATATTTATCTCCCATCCATTCGATGGATCTCCAATCCATCGAAGCTTATCTAGAATCACATCTAGAAGCTTTATCATGAAAGGTTCATCTCTATCCCATTCTTCATGGGATTTGGCAAGGATCTCCTCTCCCTTGGTGCTCCACCATCCAAGTGATTTTTTTTTATTAATTTATTTAATAACACATTTTCTTTTCATATTACATATCACCTAGCTTTCCTCAGCTTAGGTTTAGAATAGTTTAACCCACCAAGGAGGGTATCACACCTAGCTTTAACTCAGCTTAGGTTTATAAAAATTTAACCTAAAAGGTAGGATATCACACCTATCTTTAAGTTAGCTTAGGTTTACAATAATTTAGTACACAAGGGAGGGGTGTTACACACTCCCCCCCCCAAATTTTACACTTTCCTGGGTGTATCTCTACATCATGTCCTCGTTCACAGGTAGTTGGTTTTTGAATCAACAGCTCTCATGGCTCTGCCATCTGATGCAATTTTGCTGATGTACATTGGTCACAAGGAGTGCTCCCAACACCTCTCCTTCCATAGCTACATTGGTCTCGAGGAATGCTCTCCTTTCATAGCTACCTGTAACATTTTTTTTCAAACCATTTGTGAGAATTGATAGATGCAAAATTTTAACTATGATAAATATCATAATCTGTTACTTAATATTATTAAAGTAGCTATTGCTTGTATTTGAATTTATCTAGAGAATGCATGTTCTCTTCTTGAATTTTTTCAAGCTTTTGTGTTCTTGTCGGACACCTACTTCTTGCAGTCTCTCTGCATACAATACATCTGTTAGAATATTTTCCATGTTAATATGCTTGCAAGGTCATAACAGATTAGTTCACATAACAATATATTATAAGAAGAATTTCAGCGTAACTCACATGTAGAAAAAACTTTGTCGATGCATTTCAAACCAACTAGTGTGGTTCATCATCAGGACAAGTTGAGTGAACAAATCTCACTTTGCATATTAAATAGATAGTAGAATATTCTAGATCAGGTAACAGCTATAATGACAACGGCTAGATTTGACCGTGAACGGCTAGTTGACTTAGATAAGGGTTAAAAACTTTATTAAATAAGTTAATATTTTTATTAAAATACGAAATGGATCATTTTATAATTATAAATATATATTAGAATAAGTAAATTAGAATAAGTAAATCATAAAATAAATTAATCTAAAATTGTTAGTTATAAAGTTATTATATATAAATATTAGTTAGTTATAAAAGTATAATTAGATAATCTATAAATAGTATGTATGCCAATATATATATATATATATATATATATATATATATATATATATATATGCATCAAAATTGTATGTATGCCAAACTACAATTAACCATGGTTACTTATCCTTGAACCACTTCTTTCTTTTCTTCTTCTGTGTAACCACCCAATCGATTGTCCTGCCAGAGATCTACCCAATGTAAACATTCTTGCACACAATGTGTATTATATACACTGATATACATATCATATTTCAAACATGTAACATATGTAGTCATATGGGTACCTTATGTACTGCTGTAGATAGTACCATCTATGTTATAGCCCATCATACCATTGCCATGGTATCACCTACATGACAAAACTTGTCCACATTTTTTTTAGCAATTAAAACAATTGTGCTCAGTTGACAAGAATTTTGTATGAGCATGGTTTTTTTCAGTAATCAAAGAAAGTTATTTCAAGTGTGGATCATTTCCAGATTTCATTTGGTTACAGTATCAGTAGTATAGTACTGTTTTCATACATATTTTCATCATACCCTTAACCAAAAGATGAGTTATCTATTTTATGAATTCCTATTTGAATTAAGCAACATTTCTTATGTTGTCCAAACACATTATCAATGCAATCCAATAAAAGAACCTCTCAAAATTTCTTGGTACAAATTATGATATCAATCTATTTAAATAAATTGTTAGATACCATTTAATTGACTCAGTGGTCCATACCATTTCTGCTACTTCATCAATTACTATGGTTTGCACTTAAGGATACTTATAGGTTCTATTATGCATATCCATCGAAAGATGCATATGCCCTGAAAATCTAGTTAAGTTAAATTTTCCCTTAACCATACTTTCTTCCAACCGAAGAACAAATCACACTGTATGTAGATGCATTAATCAAAGGATAAATTTGAATGACATTTTGTATAGGTTATATAGTCTTGTATTATAACATGTTCTCACCATTATTTACCTTGGTATAATACTTCGCAGAAACTATACCATTTATAAGTTGTTTTTATAGCATGATGACCATAGTTTAATCTCTTTCGAGAATCAAAGTATAGTTTTATGAGAATTGTGATTCTTTCGCTCATGAAGGCAACATATGTAAGTGGGTCAATCAAGTAATGATATCTTCCTCCCATGTGCATTACTTACTTTTAAGGCATTTTCTCCCTATTGCATGCTATAACAACTTTAGTTATAATATTTTTCCTGTAAGACTAATAACCTTCAATTCCCTTGTCGAGCTTGACTCTTAAACATAGTCATGCATACTTTGCCTATTTATTGTTGGCACATAACAGCCCATGCATGTATGCTAACAAAATATAATTTCAATATAGTTCAAGCAACTCAAATCCCTTGCATAGAGGAAAAAACCAAATTTATACATGCTATGCATATTTGTAAGCATTGATAGCACTCTATCATTGATGTTACAATTCACAACTATTCCCAACATCTAAGCAACAAAAATACAGTCTATCACAACACAACAATAAATCCACACTACTTTACCAATATAATCATTAGGTCAATCACACTCTTTTCTTCTACAAAACATACTCCCCCTTAATAGGAATTGGTGTAACCAACATCTTTATGATTGTTGAGCAATGACTTTTACTTTCTTTCAACATGTAAGAGACCATCAATACCAGAATTCATCAGGAAGTGCTTACATGGAAGATTCATATGACTCATTACTATGCATGGATATTAAGCATGATCCTTTTTAAAACATTTTTATCTGAATGACCACTTAGCCAGAGTATGGTAACACATATGATTCATGACAATGCATGGGTATATGTATCAATAAAACAATGGTAAAACCATGGTTTTCTTTATTATCTAATCTTCTTTTCTAGGGTTACGTGATTTTATTTAGCCATGCATATATACCACAATTGTACCAGTCACCATTTAAATCTCTTACCTATTGGAACAATCAATTCCAATATAGTTTTCCACACAGTTCATCAACCGGTTCATGTGATGGTTTGGGATGTTGATCCAATGGTAGAAATTATGTTAGAGGTTTTAAGCAAAACTTTCTATTTTCTCTTCATCATTCAGAATTCCCAAGTTTCGTTTTATGTACATATGGTTGCTATCATGCATAAATATGTATTTTACCTTCACTTTCGATACCAAAATCTCCACATGCTCAAGCATGACTATTTTGGAGATTTACATGAAAGTCAACCCACTAAAATAAACTAGAATTGCAGGTAGAAAATTTTCCTTTATGGAAATCCTTATACATAAGGATTTAATTCTTCTATGCAATTATAAATAAGAAATTATTTTCTTATGCATAAATAGTGATGATTAATTTACAATCATTATATGACCAGATTTTCCTATTATTGAACCATGTAGAAGCAGCTAGTCTTTTATTCATCAATAAGTTTTTTTTTTCTTTTCTAAGAAGCTTCACAATGAAAGATACATGTAACATGATATCGATTTGTATGTTGACTATATTATTTCGACTTTTTCACTTAATAGTAAAAAAAACAAACTTAGTTTTGTTTCCAAAAATAGCAGCTTGCAATGTTTCACTTATCAACCATGGAAATTCACTAAAATTCATCTTGTTGCATATTCAGTTGTTTGTTTGCTTTTATCTTTAAACACAAACAAACAAATTTTGGTTTGTTATAGGCTGCAGTTCTTTGCTCGCCCACACTCTTGTTCTCTGGTGGCCTGTGATGATATTTTTCATGCTTGACATAACCAGGTGGTTGTAGTAATTTTAAAGAATGGAACTTTCGTAGCTACTGATATGGTTGTGGTAGAAATAGGTATTAGAGCAAACACTGAGTTGTTTGAAGATCAACTTGCCATGGAGAAAGGCAACATTAAAGTCAATGGGAAAATGCAAACAAGCATTAGTAACCACTTGGATCGGAAATTGTAAACAATTATGTATATATTTTCAATTCAAAAACTTCAAAATCATTATTATCATGAACCTGCTCTAGTTCTGCCAGGTCCACACACGATGGGAGAACGTTGGCAAAGGTAATGTGGTTGGGATCGATTCCTGTTCGTTTCATTTGGTGCAATAGTGAAAGGGCTTCACCACTGATCCCTTCTCTGGTGTAAATAGAAATCTCGTTTTCATTCGAATCTTGACTTATCTGACTTCCAAAAATAAAAACGCTCACAGCGTAATACAATCAACATAAAAAGAAATATATATATATATATCATCGTCAACGTGTAACGACCTTACAAGGATTCATTCATTTAACAAAAATTTAATGGTAATTGTTTTTAATTACTTTTTCCGTGGGAGGTGGACATACGAATCCAGGTGGAGGGGGGAGACAGCAATGTGCCGAAGCTCTAGAGCCAGTTGAAGTCAAGCAGTTGGAGGCAGATTGTTGTTCCTAAGAATCGTGCTACTTCCCTGTCCTGGTTTCCAGCCTACACTGGACATCATTGCTCGGCAACAGTATCTCTGATGCCTACGTGCACTAACTCTTCTCCTCAACACATCATCGCAGGCTTGTTCCTAATGAATTTTCCTCCACCCGATCCGTCGCCTACAGGGCGGCTTCCACCCTTTGGAAAGTTGTAAGTCCCTCTGACAGGAGGGAAAAAACAACTACTAGGTCGAGAGTAAAAAAAAATTCATGATGGTCGACGTGGAAATTAATAAAAAAACACTACTACATATTTTAATATCATGTTGCAGTAACATTAAATCTCTCACTTGATAGTCATGCCACTCAGAACCATTACGAAACCTATTACACACCACGGTCTACTTTGTCAACGCAAGACATATATGCACACCTTAAACTTGGGAGTGCAACATTAATGGCGCGTTGACACTCATTGCATGCAAATGATGATAACCCTATTAGGTACAAACTTTCCATCCACAAAACATCAAAATGAAGAACTTTCAATCCTTAAGACATTGTGTGTGCTTCTTCGCTTGGGTTTGAGAACCCTAACAGATCTGTCGATCCCCATCTCTATGTCGCCCCCCCTGCATAGGAAAAAACATACGTTGACACAGGAAGGTTAGGATAACCCTTATCCTTTTGAATTTATTTTTTCGAAGCATTTGTGAATTCTTATCAGAAGCATTTTCGTGAAGTGGAAGGAAACCAATCGGATTGGCATAAAGGAAACAATAGTCCAATGCTTTTTCCATGCGGTGATGCTTTAAAAGCTAAGGCAGGTGAGCTTTGTGGAATTTTATAGTAATCATGCTACTTTAGCAGCCTTTTCTTTATTCCACTATTGGCCTGAATGGAAAGCTGCCGCTTTGCCATACCTTTTCCTGAAAATAATACTAAAATTCACCGCCCTCACATCAGCAAGGCTTACATGCCAATGGTCGTTAGAGTTTGATTATAGGTAAATCTTATCGCATAAATCTCGATACTCATACCCTTTTAGATAAATTCATATATGTATTATAGAAACCATATGTTTTAAAAAAAATCATTGATTTCTTTTACCATTCTATGAGCATTTCTAGGGTAACCCTATCCTCCCACAACCGCCTTCAGATCAATGAATGATTGGAGAGGTGACGATGACTTTCCCTAGTTGCATGATTTTTTTGTGCCTTGGAATGTGTTGTTGCTTAAACACTATTCCTAGACAAACACTACCTATTTTTTTTTTTTAAACAATGCATGGGGAATAAAACATTCCATTGAGAAGGACAACCAACTCTTAGCTTGTACCTACAACTCTACGATGGTTGTTTCATGCCAGATGATCTCCCTAAGAGAATGAACATTCCTGCTACATACTCAGCAGCGAGACATCTAATCACTGGATGCTAACCTTCAGCGAGAGGATTATGGGCAGAAAGTCTTGGTCCTCTGATTGCGTTAAGGAAGATCTCTAAGCCTTACCATATCCACTTGTGGAGTGATACAAAGTAACACACTAACAACCGGCATCTATAGAATAGTGGGCGAATGCATGGAGTTGTTAATTTCAGAGGCAGATTCACATTTGTACGCCTCTGTAATGTATAATCTTATTTTAACTATGACGAGGTCAATGCATATACTCATGTATTAATGTCTTATGACAGAGTGGATTAGGTTTCCGCTGCTCCTTTGTTATTGGTTGATCATCCCAAAATGAATTGCCACTTGATGTGTTGACCTGTCATAATTAAAAAACGGATATGCCCCTCAAAGTTTTTAAACAATCCCATACTCAACATGCATATCTCATTATGCCCAAATCAGATTTTATCTTGGCATTGCAGCATTAGGGATGAGGCCGCTTATGCCATTAACTTCTATAATATAGACCAAAAGTATCTACCTTAAAGGTAGGCGATGGGAGAGCGAGTTTTAATTTGATAGCAATTCGAGGTTGATTAGAGGTTTTTTTTCACAACTTCTTTTTACATTGACTTAATACAAAAAAAAATCCAGTCTCGATACACAATCTAGATGGGTAGAAGTCAACATCTTCCCATAATGCATAGAACTCTTCATTAAATTTAATTTCTTGATCTAATTAAATTATCATGCATATGTTAATGATTCCTCAATAATTCCTCAATAAACCATGTTAACATTTGGATTCAACCTAAGGAATCTTAATTTTTTTTAATGACAAGAAAATCAATATGACATTAACGTGTTCTAAGTTTCAAGATTCAATTTTCATCTTTATGGATCTGGTTTATTTTTCTTATAGAGATTTTATAATTAAAACCCGTCAACATAACTCTACGGAGGTGGATGAGTCCATAGGCCTTAGTGTTTGAACCTATGGCTTTGATACCATTTGTAACGAACCTCCATGGCCTACCCAGAAATATAACCCCTAACCCCATAGTTTTTTTTTTATTCCTTTAGATATAGTTAAGATTCCATATTCCTTTCTCCTAATTTGACTACTACACCACATTCAGGGAGGAACCATATACCATAGATACATTATCTCACCTTCCTTGAACAATTTTATAGACATAACCATAGATTGGAAGGAAGGAGGAGAAATAACATGTAGCCATCAAGCCTCTTGTGACATGCATGAGTTTGATATCTTCTACCCTTATATATATATATATATATATATATATAGAAAGAAACTACCTCATAACTTCTCTCCATGCCTCTAGAGCTCATGCCAATAACTTGATTCAACACCCATAAATCGTAATTACCATATGCATGCATAAACTTTATAAAATCCATTAACTTAGACAATCACATGCATCACATCTACGCTTTAAACAGATTGCTCATAAGTGTTTTCATACAATTAATATGCCCTACTGCTACATAAAGATGCAATAAGAGCACATGCATAATAAGAATTCATTATTTTCATAATAAAGATGACTCTTAGGTAACATACAGAATGCAAATCAGACCCCATTGAGTATGCATGCAATAGATACTTTGACCATCATAAACTATTATGTTAAATGCATTATACCATTTGATCTGCATGCAACCACCTCTATCTGCCATGTTAAAATAGAGAATTTAATGAAAAACATACTATGATCCTTCACTACCAAAATGATGACCACCTTTAGATTCATTGGATATTTCCTCATCCATATGCATAAGAATGAAATTAATTACATGAATACAGATAGATTCATCAATAGATATCTTATGCAATACAAGTACAGAAGTGGAACACCTCAATGGATGAATCTCATCTTATAGTACCTTAATGCATAGATTAAATAACATAAATCTCTGGCTTACAATTTTCAGACTTAGGACCAAATCATTTATCAGGTATAGTTATCATTCTCCCATACAATGATCACATAAGTTATAGGCATACTATTTTCCTTCATCACATTAAATTAAGGACCAAGTTTAGATTCCACAACCATTTCATCACATGACTTAATCCTTCTATTGATTTTAACATGAAATACATTAAAAATCCATATACATAACTGCACTTCTTCCATACCAACAATTAATGCAGCATGTATATAACTAAACCAAATACTATAATGACATAAAGGGTAAGAGACCAACATACAAACATTCCACACATGTGAATCCATTTAAAAACCATCACTTACAGGGAGGAGAACCACCGCCCAACCATGAATCACCTCTAATTACCCCAAAGCCGAAGATCTTTCCAAGGATCAACTGTGCTCAATTGATCAATGCATTGGGTATTTAATACCCTTTTTCATGATTTAGTTACCATTAGCGGCGTCCCTCTTTTATGGATTTTTCCATTTTCGTAGGTCTTTTTCAAAAAATATCGTCTTTATCTCCCACGAGGATTTTCCTCATAAAATCTTGCCTTTATCTCCCGCAAATCTTTTATGTTTGATGGATCATTGTCTCCCATCCATTCGATGGATCTCCAATCCATCCAAGCTTATCTAGAATCAATTCTAGAAGCTTTATCATGAAATATTCATCTCTATCCCATTCATCATGGGATTTGGCAAGGATCTCCTCTCCCTTTGCGCTCCACCCTCCAAGTGATTTATTTTATTAATTTATTTAATAACACATTTTCTTTTCATATTACATATCACCTAGCTTTCCTCATCTTAGGTTTAGAATAGTTTAACCCACAAAGGAGGGTATCACACCTAGATTTAACTCAGCTTAGGTTTACAAAAATTTAACACATAAGGGAGGATATCACACCTAGCTTTAAGTTAGCTTAGGTTTACAATAATTTAGTACACAAGGGAGGGGTGTTACACCAACTCAGAGTAAAATATAGTAGTCAAGGTGTTTAAGGACCTAATTCCTAAAATGCATGCATCCTCTTCCATAGTGAAAATGTTTACTAGATGATTTTGGAGAGGGTGATTTAGAAAGTACCATAGGTTACTAAGGGAGCTTGGATTATCAATGAATTTACTTGGCCTTCGGAACGGTTGGTTGGTATAGATTGGTGACATCATGGATATGGTGAAGTCTCAAGTGATATTTGTATGTCATAATATGGAACATAGAATAGAATGGGAGCTTCTTTAACAAAAAAAATAATCATCCCTCTGAAAAAATGTTACTTTGACTATTATGGATAAAATGCTAAGTAGATAGGCTATGCTGGTCAAAAACCTTTAAGAAAATAGTGCAACCCTTTTAAGCAATGGTGAGAATATAGATGCCTAATTAGAATGGAGTTATTTTTAATCATTGCAATTTGACAGCTCAAAAACAAAATGCGGTGAATCCATGGACCTATTAATTCTGTACCAAAATAGAACGACTACACAATTATTTTTCAAACTCAAAAGCAAAGTAAACACATAGATTCCATATTGGGAAAATAAATCCTATATCAGGAACCATCCATTGGGATATTTAACAAATTATATAGGTTGCATGCATTTCAATCTTAGTTAAGCTTTAATCTTCAAAGCGAAATGAATGATTATTGGCACAGAGCCATCTAAACCAAGGTCATGCGTGCACCTTGGGGTTTCACCTATGTCTAATATTTGAATGTAAACCATTTGTTTGAATTCAAGATATGGAGGTTTAATGTGGGTCAATTTTAGTGTCCATCTTCAATGCACCCAATAGACCATCTAAATTCAGTGCATCCTTACAAGAGGATCAACCCCACCAATTTTAAGCACACTAACCCAAGGATCCAATGACCCAAATTACAACCAGATACAAAAACCCGTTTCAAAATACTTAACCCATATGATTTCTAAGGAAATACATGTGCCAGATATTGAATTCAGCAAATCCCATTCCAAAAAAAAAAGAAACAACCCAGTTTAATTCTAAGGCAAATATGTGCTCGAGCTAGAAACTTGTATTTTTGTCGACCCCTGCTATAAACCTCTGCCTGGTACTTGGTATTACATGTATATAAGGGATACAATATGGTAGTGTTGATGAGCCCTGTTGTGGATCCTGAAGTTTCCTTTGTTAAAGATTCAAAATAAACCCCCATCGCATATAAATTCCACCGAATAAGATCTCTAATCTATTATATATATGTCTATTGTGGGGTTACAAAATCATGTATTCAAAACCCAAAGTGAGAATAAAGAAAATTAATGATTGATGTTGGAGGTCCAATAATAAGAATTTGGGTTGCTTGTAACTTAGATTCCAAATCAAAACTAAAAGTCTCCTTGAGGGATTAGAATAGAGAAAAATCAACGTGTTTAACGAATCCAATAGATGGGAGTTTGAAGCAAGTGATGGTGCCGACTCTTGACTTACCTGGATATCATTTATGATGAAGTTCATATTGCAGTCGTTGTTGACAATTTTGACCATGTGGTACACAGTAGCATTGGATGTTTGGTGTCTGAATTAACCAGACTGTGAAAAGTTCGACTAGATCCTTGTGCTAGTCTGGATTGAAGTTTGAGTTTTTTTATGAAGCTAATTTTAAAATTAGGCAGGATTGTTTTATGTAACCACATGTAATGGTTCACAACGCTATTGAATGAGGTGTTGTTCACTAGTCAATTGGACTTAGAATTGGAATTCAAAATTGATACTAGATTTATTTTAGATTTGGATTAATCAAGTATTCAAGAATTTAGATAGATTAAATTTCTTTTTATTCTTAATAAGGAAAAAAATATTGATTTTCATTAATAAAAAGTAGATATATACTTTGGTATTTCATTGTTAATGTTTTTTCATGCCATATATTAGATTTTAAAATAAAATGTCTAAATTTCTAAGTATCTTATTACTCTAAATCATAGTTCTTCTATTTCTGAAAATTGTCTACTATATCAATTTTCACAAAAAAAGCTTAAAGTTTTTTATGATGAAAAATATAACATATATGATTCAAACATGATAAAAATATATCATGATCTATGAAAATTGTCCTGAATGGATGACAAATAAACCAAATGAAGGAAAATTTGTCAAGGGAATCCCTTTATAAGGTTAAACTCCTCTAGTTGCAAAAGTAATCCTTTATCGAAAACTGAGTATAAAATCCTCCCTGGCACACAATTGCATCCCTTCTTTGATAGGAGATTTTCCACTTGATTCTAGTCTCTATATACATTATTAAAGGCCAGTATCTGAAAGGTATTCATCAAATATCTTATGCATTGCATCCAAAAATTAAGGGAAGGTGGTCCACATTTTGTTCTCAATTGTACCCAATTTAGGATCATCTTGGAATCTCCAAATACAGGTAAATATTCAATTGCAAGCTAGTTAGCACATAGAAGATCCCCCAAGGGTATGATTAGCTCAACCCTATTATTTGACCCTGTGCTACTATACCAACTGAAATGGAAGTTGCTGTATGGCTTCAAAACTAAATGTGTCCCACTTCCCCAAGTCCTATTTGTGGATGCTCCATAAAAAAATAAATAAATAAATAAAACAACAAGAAATTATGACCATAGCTCCACGAGTCGAAAATTTATTCTATGTTGTTCCTCCTTCATTAGCCATATATCCATAAAATATGCAGAGATCTTTAAATACACGTCTCTAATATCTGGTTCTGCTTGTTCAAAAATATTTTCATTCTCACTTCTCCATATGCCCCACCAAATATATAAAGGAAATGAATGATATGTCTTGAAACCATAAAACCATTGAGTGAGACATATCTAAATGGAAAACCATGTTCTAGATTATATGTGTTTTAAGTGTTTGAAGAACCCCACTCCATACTGAGATCACAAAAGGACATGTTAGAAATAGATGTTCTATGTCTTCTAAATCTTCTTTGCATAAAGAGCATCTTCCAAGATCCTGAAAGGCCCTTTTATGGATATTATCCCAAGTTAAAATATTATTGTGGACCACCATCCACATAAAACATTTTAATTTGAGAGGTATATCCCATTTCCACGTGTTATGAAACCAAAAGGCATTATCATTCAAGCCATGTCCATGAGAAATATGTTTATAAATCTCTTTAACCGAGATCTTCTGATTAGACATAACGCCTTCCCATGATAACTTTTCTTTCTTCTCAGTGAGTTTTAAACCTGCTAGACTTAATTGTGTTGTGAAACATGTCCATTCCACAAATAAATCCTCTAGAAATCCAAATTCAAATGCATTAAGCCAATAACTTGTAACAAAAGAGGATCCTCAATCACACGAGATTTAGTTCATAATGTAAAGCTTTTTCTTATGTAAATTCTCAAGGATGGGAATAGAAAGAGTATGTATTCCCTCTACTCCTTTGATATCATCTAGTCCTATTTCTATCTTATTCCTCCTTCCAACCTCCCATCTCAAATTTCGTAGTAGCCAATGTTTGTTTCTCATTATGCTTCTCCATATATAAGATGCCAGCTTCTTCTTTGGATCCCCCTCTTTAATCCATTCCTTAAGCTCTCTATTTTTTAGATATTTCTCTTTAATAACCTATTACCAAATACCTTTACCCTGGAAATCTATCCATAATTTCTTGACAATTAAAGCCTTACTGAAACATTATGTGTCCTTTATACCCCACCCTCAATCCTTCTCATGTCTCGCAAGCACCTCTAAATAGACCAAAAGTATCTTATTTGTGGATTTAGGCCTAGCCCAAAGGTACCTAGCTATAATAGCATTAATTCTTTTAATTATATCTTTAGGAAGATAGAAGAGATGCATCCTATATATAGAAATATTCTTAAGGGATGCTTTGATCATAATCAACCTCGTTCCCAACGATAGCCACTTATTCGACCATTGAAACATCTTACACTCGAATTTTCTTATCAACCATTCCCAGTCCCTTATTTCATATTTATGAGGTTCAAACAGAACAAACATAACCCTAGATATTTTAATCCTTCCTTTATCGTAATCGAGTCCACCTCATAGATTTGAGCTCGGACTGGTAGCATAGACATTCCACTTGGGGCATATTTCCACTAAAAATTTCCATGCCTTCTCATTATCTACCATAGTCTCTTGAAAAAGGACTAATGAAATCTTTTTCATAGTTATAATACTATGAATAGAGCTTATTTTTGGGGCAGATCCCAACCCCCTAACATTGAAAGACATAAAGATCATAAATATTGTAAGTGGTCGGGTATAGGATCTCTAAGGACCCGGGAAACAATGAGTTTGTAATTCCCGATAGATAAATAGGGATATAGGATTTCTAGTGGAGTGGATGGAGAAACCTCCATGGTGGCTTGAAAGGATTCATGAAGGCTTGAGGATATCAATGAAAATTTTGAAACCTTCATGAATTTAGTACCTATCTTCTTCCTCATAGTGACATTCTTCTGAGCATTGGGGCTAACAATAAAATCATCCTGCGCGAAGAAAGCTTTTTTTATAGACAGTGGCTCGAGGCTGATAGATTCATTAAGTGCTAATAAGAACATTTCAAAGTATTTTGAGACTAGAGAAGATGGGTTACCTATAAAAGACCCAAATCTGATAGTAGGGGATCAAGGATGACCTGAAGTACTAGAGAGTCCATCCTTCCTTCCTAGGACCCGGACGATGGAAGGAGATTCTTTGTAAATGGTAATTGATTCAAACATGACCGGAATGTGAGGATGGGGAAAAAAGGAGGTCAAGGAGGACCCCTTATAGATAGGTCAAAAAACAAGATTAATAAATGTCTCAAGAAGGTCATTTCCATGATCTAACGAAACATTGTATTTATGTGAATCCAAGACATCATAAGCACATGCATCATTATGCTTTGTAGAATTATCTTCAAGAGAAGGGATGATCATATAATTGAGTACCTGAAATCATTAAGACAGGATTCTTGAGCGCTAAGCTTTCCTTTTCGTAGGAAATCAATGGATTCTAGGTTACTCATAGTTCCTCGACCCAAATGTTCTACAGGCCCCAAACTGCTTTGGGCAAACTTCGATCAGATGACTAGTTTCATGACACCCTAGGCATATAAAGGGGAAAACTTAGAAATTGATGTCATGTTTGAAGGAAAATAGCCCGCAAGATAAGTCTATCTCAGTCAACAGACCTCCATTAAAGTCCACTTCAACCAATGCCCAACCTACCCTCTTATCCAACTTCCCCAAACTCCTCTCCTCTATGAAAAAAATTGCCAATCTTGTTATCAATTGCCATTATAGCCTGATTAGGCCAAAGTTCCAATGGAAGCCACAGAAGCTTCATAAGTAAGATCTTATGATGCGAGACATCCTTTAGGGGGTTAAAACATGCACTCCACCTCTCGAGAGATAGAAACCCATGGTCCCTGACCCAAGGAAGATGTATATTTTCTTTGTGTCTTTCGTGCTAACAAAATGAAAGAAAAACCACCTGTTGAGTAAGATATAGGCCTTCAGATGGTATTTGAGAATTGGTGCCCAACTTTTATCAACCCATCCCTTAAAATATTCCCTAGACATCATAGTGAGCTCCCACTTGCTGACTAGAGCCCAATGCTTGAGGCTTTCCACCCTGTCTTAGAAAATGTCCACCCCTAGAACCAAAATTTGTACATGTGTCGAAACCTTAATCAACATTTTCTTACAAGTTTGGGACTTTTACAATTTTTAATTTAGACCATCAAATCCCTACCTTCCCCCTTCACGGATGATCTCAACATAAGATCCCTCTACCACTCCTTTGAGATGCAAAGAAACATGATCACGGCTCCTAAAAAACCTATGAAAATTGTTTTTGGCCTCCATAGTGACCTCTCTTTCTCTCCCGATGATAAATATCGAAGGAGATCCGAATAGTGTGCCATGTCAAGGGCCCCAAGGGTGACCGAAACTATCACCTGGCAATCCCCACTCACAAAAATCCTTTCCACTAAACTGTAACCCTGTTAGGTCCCTATAATACTAGTAATTCCCCCATTAATATTATAGTTGTATCCATTATTAATATTTTTATGCCTCTATTGTCCCCATATTATTATTATTGTGCCCCATAGAATCCCTCTATTGTTATTTTTATGTGTTTATATTATTATTGTTTGGTCGGCTTGGTTATATTGTGACCCCTTAGACTCCGATATATAGAAAGGAGGTTTTGTCATTTGAATCATATAAGAATTGTTCATTTGTGTAATTTAAAGGAGGTTTCCCCCTCGAAGAGGCTAAATTCTAAGGCGTTGATCTCTCTTTTCTATCTTTTTGTGAGTTGGTTTCATAACATTTGGTATCAGAGCTTTGGATTCTATGGTTTCACTGCTCCAAATAGGTCATTGTGGCATTTTCGCTATAACTTTTTTTCTGTAATGTTTCAAAAGTGAAACAAAAAACCCATTTGAGACGAAATCACGTTGAACCTCGGGTCCAAATTTCAAAACTTTTCGCACTATATTTGTGGAGATATGATCTGTGGAATTTGGCCTCTTTGTAGACTCCTGAATTACATTCCAAATAGGTGACATTGGTAAAATCGGCATAACTTTTGTTTCGAGCATCAGAATGAAATTTCGTAAGAAGTTTAAAAAAGATGACAAAATTTAGTTTCCTATATATATTTTTTAGATACTAAGGTCAAAACAGTGACACGTGGCACTTCATACAAGTTCACTCTTCTGGAAAGGTCTATAATCAGGTCATCTTGGGAGATTGTGCATAACTCTGCCTTGGAGCATCTAAATTCGATCAGACTGGTGGCATTGGAAAGAGGACATAGAGGGCTACTGCGAATCACAATTACATAACTAGATGATCTAAAATTACAGAGAAACATCAGATTCAATATCAAGCTCCTACAAAGTGAAAAAAGGTGTGTAGTTTTTTTTTTTTTTTTGCATAATCTTGGTTTGAAAAATTAGTTTGAAGGAATTCAAAGGGCATAGTAAAGCATTATTATCAGTAATTGATGCCCCAAGGAAATAAAATGCAAACACCTAGTAAGCAACCTGAAAGATCTAGCATGACTCATGAAGAAGATGTAGGAATTTACAGGGTAAGTTCCTCAGACAGAACACCAAAGGACACAACTCACAAACAGATCACAGATCAATAAACCAGTATTTTGATGTGGTTAAAACCCTCAAAGAGGGAAAAAGTCCACGGCCTGAGCCAACGCGGCCACTTCAGGCAATTTATTAATAAAAGAATGAAAATTTACATATGCTTCTCTCATAGACGGATTACCCTACAAATGACCCTCCATGCTCTTTAAATAGAGATCATGGACCAATCGGGTGTTAAGCCACGGATCAAGTGTCGGTAATACCGAGGAGAGAATGAACCGTCGAATCACTACATATCATGACCGTCGGATTGTAAGTTACAAAATGTACATAGTAAAGAAACACACTTTACCTAACTCTATACTAGACCAAGTTATACTTAACTATTTCCTATGTGTCGGAATATCCTAACATCCCCCCTTAAGAACAACTTGGGATAGGATTGAAGGATTTACAAATATGACACAATAGGAGAAGGAAGGAGGCACTAGAGCTTATCCCCCCTTAGTGACAACTTCCTGAACTCCAAGCATAAATCGAAGTTTAGTGAACTTTGCCTCTGTGAGAGCCTTTGTAAAGATGTCTGCAACTTGATCATCTGTTGAAAAATATTTCACTTCAAGAACATGGTCATGAATGAGCTTTCTGATGAAGTGCATGTGCAGTTCAATGTGTTTGCTGCGCTGATGTTGGACTGGATCATTGCATAGTTGAATGGAACTTTGATTATCACACCAAAGTGTAGTCGAATGCTGCTGCTGAAAGCCAAACTCTGACAGGATCTGACGAAGCCACAAGGCTTCCTTACTAGCTTCTACGGCACCACGATACTCTGCTTCTACTGAAGAAAGAGAAATGGCACCTTGTTTCTTGCAAGCCCATGTAATAGGTCCTAAACCAAGAGTGAACACATAACCGGCAGTAGACTTCCGATCATCAGGGTCACCAGCCCAATCAGAATCAGTGAAACCAACCAATAGAGGAGTTGCTTCGGCACTGTAATGAATCCAAAACTGAACTGTACCTCGAACATAACAAAGTATTCTTTTAGCTAATTTCCGATAACTTTCATGTGGGTTTTGCATAAACCGAGAAACAAGGCCAACAACAAAGGAAAGGTCAGGACGAGTATGGGTTAGATACAAAAGTTTTCCTACAAGTTGACAGTATAAGGTAGCATCAACTTCAGGAGAAGTACAAGTGACTGAAAGTTTGACTCCAGACTGAAAGGGAGAAGGGGCTGGCTTACAGTTTTCCATGTGAAAATGGCGTAGAATATCACAGGCATACTTGGACTAGGAAAGGGAAATACCTTCCTTGGATTGCAAGACTTGAAGACCAAGAAAATAATGTAAGTGTCCTAAGTCTATCATTTCAAACTTCCTTTTAAGGCTGGACTTCACATGGTTTATAAGGTTGGGATCACTACCAGTAAGGATAAAATCATCAACATAAAGAACAAGAATGATAAGAGACTTGCCCACTTTCTTGGTGTAGACAGTATTATCAGAATGACACCTAGAAAAGCCAGATTCTAAAAGAAAGCTATCCATTTTGGCATACCAAGCCCGAGGAGCTTGCATGAGACCATTGTTGAGTCCCAAACTTGCATCTTCCCTATACACCTTTTCAGCCTTCTTTTCCACTTACTTGACCCACCAAGCTGTCAAATCATTGCATATTAGTTTAAAAAGAGCTTATAAAATGGTTTCCTAACTATGTCTTGTGACTGCTGTTTGATTTAGATTTTTGTTCAATCATCTGCAGAAACTTGTCACTTTCCGCAGCCAGATCAGGTTTCTGTAGCCATTTTGTTGAAGACCATGTTACAGGTGTCCACTGGAGAATCCCGCCACATGGGCAAGCTTCAGATGACATGTACATGGAACGTGTCCCCTTGGCTCAGCCGAATCACTGACAAACAGCCATGGTCAAGGACGGTCAAAGGAGTGGTCAAAGCAAGAGTTTTGCAGTGGCACGACTCTGCTTTTACCACGTGAAGCTTTACGTGGCAAGTTCCTCAATCTTCGGGGGTGTGCAAACATATGTGAATCGATCCGTGAACCAAATCAAACAGCCACCACTCCATAGATTTATTTGTCACGGCTACCATACTGCTAGATCTCAGGACGTGGATATTTACGTGTGTGTTTGGCAGTGCAGAATTTAGAAATTAGTTATAGCATCTTCAGATTATAAATAACGCGTTGTCATACGCTTGATAGTTATCTTTTCATATGTAATCTTGACTGTTGTTACGAGCCCACTGTGCCGTGCTTTACCTTTATGTTTTGACTGCACTTTAATATATGAGAAGACAGCGTTCTTAAGTTCAATTCGTGACTGAGTATTGATTGGCCGAGGTTGCAGAGGGCCCCTGTACACCAAGGCTTTGTAACTATTGTATAGTTCTCGCTTTCTTTCATTTTGTCACTGCTTTCATAATCGTTTGCTTGTATATTATTCATGTTAACTGTTGTCCATATTTTCTTTTATGCTTGTTAACTGATCAGTGTTTTTCTTTCAGGTTCTTGTAGACAGCCCGGGCAATTTACATAGTTTTTAATGACTAATGACGTGAAATCATCTTGTCCTTCTGCTGATTTATGATTCTGAGTTTTAATTCCAGCATTGTCATTTCTTTCAAGTTCTATTTTTCTCATTTACTTTCATGCAATCTTTAGATATCATATTACTCCATTTGTTTATGGTTACCTTCCTATAGCCAAGCGACTCAAATAGTGAGGAATCAGAATATTATTTGATGTAGTATGATTTAGTTTACTTTCCTGCAAGTTAGTGATTAGATTACTTATGTCATTTTCAGGGATTGAAGTATGAATAAGTAGTTTAATCTTAGTTTCATTTTATGCAATTTCATTTCCTGCAATTTAGATATCAGATTACCCAACTTGTTTATGATTACCTCCTATAGCCAGAGCGAGTCAAAAGGTGAGGGGTCAGAATATGAGTTGAAGTAGTGTGATTTAGTTTGCTTTGCTTACAGTCTTTGAATTGCTTCGAGTTCAGTTTTTTTATTTTCTTTTTACACAGCAGTAAGGATACTGGGCTTCATTGTCACTAGCTCACTGTTTTGGTGCATTTTTATTTTCTTTTGAGAATTGATTTCATCACAGCAAGTTTGAAACCTTTTTGAGAACTTTAAAGTTTGGAAAATCATTGTAGAAATCACCATTGCCATCCATATTCGATTTTCAATTCTGCCATCTCACGTTAAGGAATCAACAGAAGATAAACTCAAAAACAAACCAAAAAACTCAAAAACGACAGAGAAATAAGAAATAGGTTATCTTGCATATACAGTGCACTTCACTTCAGCAGTTTACGACTCTCGGATTGACATTTTAAACAGCAATTTAGGACACACTAAATTGACCAAACATTTTGGCGTCGTTGCCGGGGAAGTGAAACTAGGTAGCCAATTTCTTAAAAAAAAAAAGAAAGAAAATTTCAAGGAAAGTAAAAATTGATAACTTCTCAAAGTATGCTCTCCTCTTGCACCTAGTGTGATCTGGAGGATCAGAAAAAAGAGTTATTGGTTTAATAATTTCTCAAGTATGCTCTCTTCTTTCACCTAGAGTGATCTGGAAGATCAGAAAGAGAATTATTAGCCCGACTTGAAGAAAAATAAAAAAAAATGACATGCATAGAGCAAGAGATTCTAGGGGAAGGTTTTTAGCTAGGGCTAAGAGTTCAATTTTTACAACTCCATCTACTTCAAGGAATAGACAAGAAACACCTCCATCATCTCCAACTCACACTCCTAGCCCTAGGAGTCCTGGAATTCAAGAGGCAGTAGTTGAATTAGGAGACTCTCCCACACTATCCGCCGAATCCGAGTTAGGAAAAGACCCTTTCTTTACTTCTACAGGAAAACACATTGTAATTGAAGAAGTAGAATCACCTGAAGAGGAAGAGGGAGAAATTCCTCCTCGTTCGCCATTAGTAGAGGAACCAAAGGACTCTGAAGTCTCTAAGGAAACTCTCATGGCAGAGGAAGTAGTAAACAGATTTGGTAGAGGTAGAGGTAGAGGAGGAGGAGGAAACAATGGAGGAGGTAGAGGTAACAATGGGGGAAATAGGGATGGAGATAACTCATTCGGATTTCCTATAGTTGATGAGGATTCTCGAGCAAAAATGAAAAACATCTCACCATCTGTCCTCCCAAACTTTCATGGGTTACGAAATGAGGATCCTGAAACATTTCTATTTGAGTTTGAAGTCATGTGTCGAACTTATGATTATCTGGAAGACTTTCAAAAACTCAAATTGTTTCCTTCCACGTTGAAGGGAGCTGCTTTGAAATGGTTTATGGGATTAGTCACTCAATCCATTAGGACTTGGAATGATATGAAACAAAAATTTTTGGATAGATACCTGGGCTATTGTACGCCCACCAATCACAAGGACGAGGTATTCAAAATGGTGCAAAGAGAAGCTGAAAACTTGGAGGATTTACTTGAAAGATTTCAATACAATCTGAAAAGAGCAAAAATGAACAACTTAGATGAGGAAACCTTGAAAGCCCTTCTATTAAAAGCCATTATAGATGAATGGATAGATATTTTGAACATGATGGGAAAAGGAGATATATCTCAACTTCCACTTCATGATATAACAGAGCTATGTGTCCATCTCTCAAGGGGAAAATCTAAAACTAGAAAAGGGCCTAGAGATCCTTCTCTCATTAGAGCAAACAAATCTGCAACTGGATCAGTAAGTAGGGCTGAGATTGGCAACATGCTTGATGAATTCAAAAATGATATCTTAGGGGGTCTTAGTGAGCAACTAGACACCCTTAAGATACAAAACAAGCAGAAAGCAGAAGTTGAAGCTTTGTCCATCTTTTGCCCAAAATGTAGAAAGAAACATGCTCTAAGGGAATGTCCCTTGGATGCAAACATTGTAGAAACATGTGTTATTTGTTCAGAAAACCATGAAACCAAGGATTGTCCTTCAATTCCTGGGCTCAAAGCTGTCTTTCAAGAAGATCCAAATTCAATTGAGTCGCTCTGTTTTGTTGCAAGGAGACCTTGGCAGGGGCAACAAAATCAAGGGTTTAACAACTCTATGAACTTTCAAGCCCCACCAAATTGGAATCCTTGGCAACAACCTTGGTCCCAACCTCAAAATACATTTCAATCATGGGTACAAGGTATGCAAAATCCTTATGGGAGATTTTCTCAATTTTATCAATATCCTCCATCTTTTCAAAATCAACAAGCTCCACAACTTCCAAATCAAAATCCACAACTTTCATTGCCATTTCCACAACAACAACAACCTTCTCAACAGAATCCAAATTTTCAACTCTTTCTTCCATTCCAACAAAAGACAAATCAACTACCTTCCCAGCCATTGCCGAACCCCAACAATAAAAACACTGAGAATGCTTACATGGTAGATGGACAAGAATTTCCTACCTATATGATTGTTCCTCTTAATGATGTACAACTCAGATCTGGTAGAGTTTTAGACAAGCCTTCTATAGATGCTCAATGCAAAGCATTTATGAGGAAGATTCTCTTGAATTCAATAAAGGTTCTAAAGCATCTCTTCAAAACCCAAGTACTCAAAAAGAAAAAGAAAAAGAGTCAACCCCCACAACTCCTATAGTTGAGAAACCTGCATCTTCATCCACACCTCCTTTTCCTGAAAGATTACAAATGGACAAAGGGGTGGAAAAACAAATCTTGTTGCCTGACTATGATTTCCTAGATGAATTAAAGAATGTCTGTATCAAGATTCCCTTGTTACAAGCCATTAGGGAGATTCCTATTCTAGCAAAAACAATAAAGGAGTTGAGTCTTAAAAGACGAGGAAGGAAACCAAGAGATACAAGAAGAATCCACCTGGTAGGAAAAATTGCAGATATCATGATGGAAAAAATTACCATGCATAAGTATGTAGATCCCGATAGTCCAATTGTCAAAACACATATCAATGGGGTAGAAACTCCAAATACTTTGATTGATTTAGGGGCTGCTATCAACATTATGAGTAAACAAACTATGGAACAACTAAAACTTCCTAATCTTCTTTTTACACCTACTTTACTGCAACTTGCAGATCGATCAATTATTAAACCAGATGGTGTATTAGAAGACATTTCAGTCTCCTTAGATTCTTGGGAATATCCAATAGATTTCATGATTTTAACTCGTAAGAGTAATCTAGGAGGACACCCACTCATTTTAGGAAGACCTTGGCTAGCCACAGCAGATGCTTTTATCAGTTGTAGATCTGGGGATATGTATATTTCTGATGGTAGTTCGACAAAGAAATTCAATCTGTATCCTCCAGCAAAAGCAATATATTTCTGATGGTAGTTCGACAAAGAACTTCAATCTGTATCCTCTAGCAAAAGTAATACAGAAGTAGGAGATAATGAATGGGTTGATGATGAGGATAATATACAACCTGTCTTTAACATTTCTGAAATTAGTGAAGATAGTCAAATTCTTAACACATTAGAAAACTTTGAAACATCTTCAGAATATTACCACACACAATTTCAGTTAGATTCTGACATTGAGTATCTATCATCTAGACAAATGTCTCTTTACTCTATGGAAGAGTTTGGTAGTTCCGCCATTGAGATCTTTCCAGGTAAAACATTAAATATAAACAAAAACTTGGAAAAATCACAACAGGGAGAGCTAACCAAAATCTTGCAAAAACATTCTACTTCATTTGCATGGGAGTAAACTGATATGAAAGGTATTGACCCTAAGACTTGCATTCATCACATCTACATTGTGGAAAACAGTAGACCAATCAGACAATCTCAGAGAAGGAGGAATCCAAACCTTATGGAGATAGTGAAAGAAGAGCTCCAAAAACTACTCAATGTAAACTTCATTTATCCAATTTCAGATAGCCGATGGGTTTCTCCTTTGGTTATAGTTCCTAAAAAGAATGGTAAATGGAGGGTATGCATTGATTACAGGGAATTGAACAAAGCAACTTTGAAGGATCACTTTCCTTTACCCTTTATCGATCAGGTATTAGATACTCTAGCAGGCAAAAAGTACTTTTCATTCTTGGATGGTTTTAGTGGCTATAATCAAATTCAGGTAGCACCTGAAGATCAAGATAAGACCACATTTACCTGTCCATGGGGAACTTTCGCCTACCGAGTGCTTCCTTTTGGATTATGTAATGCACCCGCAACATTTCAAAGGGCAATACTAGGAATCTTTTCTAATCTAATCCATGATTGTGTAGAAGTTTATATGGATGATTTCACAGTTTATGGTAATTCATTTGAAGAGGCATTAGAGAATTTGGAAAAAGTCCTTATAAGATGCAAAGAAACAAACCTTTCATTAAGTCATGAAAAATGCTTTATGATGTTTACTGAAGGTATTGTTTTGGGACATCATATTTCAGGGGATGGGATTAAAGTTGATAGATCAAAAGTTGAAGTCATCTCCAAGTTGCCTATTCCAAATTGTCAAAAAGATGTTAGAAGTTTTCTAGGATTTACTGGATACTATAGAAGATTCATAGAAAACTTTACCAAAATAGCATCTCCACTCTTCAAATTACTTACAAAAGACTGTGAATTCAAATGGGATCCTGATTGTCAATCTGCATTTGAAACTTTGAAAACAAGAATATCTAAAGCACCCATTTTGAGAGGGCCAAATTGGAAACTTCCTTTCCATATTTCTACATATGCTTCAGATACAACTCTAGGAGCTGTGTTGGGTCAAAAGGATTTAGTTCCTTATGCCATTTATTACGCCAGTAAAAATTTAACTCCCACTAAGTTGAATTATACTGTGAATGAAAAAGAGTTCTTAGCTGTTGTTCATGCAATCAATAAGTTTAGACATTATATAACAGGCTATGAAACTTTTGTCCATATTGATCATTCTGCAATTAGATATCTAATGAACAAACCTGTTACTAATGGCAGAGTTACAAGATGGCTCCTACTTTTACAAGAATTCAATATTACTGTATTGGATAGACCAGGGAAACAAAATACAGTAGCTGATTTCTTGTCTAGGATCCAAAATACTAATGAAGATTCTCCTGTAGAGGATAAGTTTCCAGATGAATATTTATTTGCAGTAACTACTAAGACTCCTTGGTATGCATATATTGCTAACTATTTGGTTACAGGGAAGCTACCTCCACATTTATTTCCTAATGAAAGAAGAAGAATTATTCAGGAGAGTTCAAATTATTCATGGATTTCTAACGAATTGTTTAAAACAGGGCTAGATTGTGTAATCAGAAGATGTGTTCGGGAAGATGAAATGCCTGACATCCTCAAGGCATTTCATGATGAACCATGCGGTGGACACTTTGCTGACAAAATGAAGGCCTATAAAATCCTTTCTTTAGGATATTATTGGCCTTCCCTCTTCAAAGATACAAAACAATATGTCAGAAGGTGTGACAGCTGCCAAAGAGTAGGGAAACCAACTCTTTCAAGTGAAATTCCATTACAACCATAGGTACTCATCGAACCCTTTGAAAAATGGGCTTTAGATTTCATTGGACCCATTAATCCACCATCTAAACAGAAGAAGTATATATTGGTATGCACTGATTATGTCACTAAATGGGTAGAAGCCAAAGCATTACTTTCTGCTACTGAAAATTCAGTTGTTAATTTTCTTTATGAGGATATTTTTACTCATTTTGGTGTCCCAAGAGAAATTGTGTCAGATCAGGGAAGTCAATTTACATATAACTTGATGGAGAAGCTGATGGAAGAATACAAAATCAAGCACAGAAAATCTACTCCTTACCATCCGCAAGCAAATGGCCAAGTGGAATCTACAAACAAAGTTATTGAGAGCATCATCACCAAAACTGTTCATCTACACAGAAGAGATTGGGCAGAAAGGCTTCCCGAAGCCTTATGGGCCTACAGAATTACATGGAGGAATACAACAGGACATTCTCCATATGAACTTGTTTATGGGAAAGAAGTCCTGCTCCCCATTGAGTTTCAAGTCAAGACTTTCAAGATGGCAGTTCAGTTGGGGATAGATCTATCAGAAGCCCAAAGGCACAGAATGGAGCAACTGAATGAGTTAGATGAGATCAGACAAGAAGCAATCCTAAGAACTGATCTAGTTCAACATCAAAGAGCTAAGTGGCATGACCGATACATCAAGGAGAAAAAGTTTCAAGAAGGAGATTGGGCACTACTGTTTGATTCCAAGTTTAAAGACTTCAAAGGTAAATTTCAGACCCATTGGCTTGGGCCATATGAGATTGACAAAGTCTTTAGCAATGGAGCGGTAAGAATCAAGACCATTGATGAATTTCAAACTCCTCTTATTGTGAATGGCCACAGATTGAAAATTTATCATAAGCCACTCTCAAAAGAGGAATTTGTCAAAATGTTCCAAGAGAATTCTGCAATAAGGCTGGTGAAGAAGAATCCTTCTTCCCCACCAGCCTAGCCTTTGTTTCTTTTAGTTAAAAAAAAATAAAAAATAAAAAAAATTGTATAAGCCTGAAAACCAATCACTGATTGGCGGTCTTATACAGAAAATGTAGAGTGAAAATCAGGGACACCTGACACTCTATATTTTCCAAAAAAAAAAATCTCTCCTTCTTTTCATCATCACTCCACTTCATTTTCCATTCCACTCCATCTCCATTTCATTTTCATTTCACTTCACTCCGCTTCATCTCACTCCATTTCATTCATTTCAACAATAAATGTCTCTTTTAGAACCATTTTCACTCAGTTAGCTATTATCTAACTATCTTTGTTCAAGTCAAGTGGGTGTTGTGTCACTTTCCGCAGCTGGAAGCAGTTTCCGCAGCCAGAAGCAGTTTCCGCAGCTGGAAGCAGTTTCCGCAGCCAGAAGCAGTTTCCGCAGCCACCACTCTGTTTTTCAAATTTACAGTCAGAATGTTAATGCAATAATCATGAAAATGCAGGTGTGACTGAGCATATGTTATGAAGACATGGAGCATCTCCAGACATCAATAAAGAGCATTTGGTTAAAGGTTAATGAACAACAAATGACAAGGTTTCCAAAGGTATGAGCAAAAATTTCTTTCAAATAGAAATTAAAGGCACAATTTTGCATAGTTGTCAAACCATAAAAGCTCCACTATGTGCAATGATTATCACGATAGCTCCATTACCCATTACCATCCCACAACATTATTCCACACACCATGCATTTATTCCTTAATGGTCTCATGATTGATTTTCGGGTTTAAACTCATAGTCGACTGCACTTTCATACCCACTTGTAATCATGAGATGTGACCTAATTCATTACGGCTCCTCTCCACCACATTTTCCGCAGCCATTCATTAAACGTGTAACATTTCGTACACAGTCATTTAATTCAAAACCCCGACTTCACTTCATCTCCTCACCATTCTATTAAGACCATCTTCTTCACATACATCTGCACTTCATCTTGTGAACTCACCTCGGCTGCTCATCCCCTGTTTCCACTTGCAGTTCCAGAGCACTCCCGTTACCTGTTATCCTCCAATTGCAGCCACTATATTCTTGCCATAAACCCTGCAACTGAGCCACCTTACCTCTGTTAAACCTTCACACGCAATTGAATTTTCAGTTGAATTTCAAAACAGGGGAAAGAATGGGACGATTACTAAGGGCAGAACCAGAAGGACCGAAATATTTAGAAGGTTACCCTCAAGCAAAAGATTTGCTGAAGAAAGAAAAATGGTTACGCTTCATCCAAAAATTTAAGGGCCATAACAAGGAGGTAACAAAAGCCTTTGCACGGTCTTTCGACGGCCAGATGGTGGAAATTGGAGACTTAAAGCTCACGGTCACTGAAGCAACAGTAGCAGCTGCCACAGACTTGCCCCAGGAAGGTGAGCGATGGTTTAAAAACAAAAGTGTGGATGAACAGGCATGGAGAATTATGCTACGTAACCCAGGTATGGACGTTACTGTGTTTACAAAAGGAATTCCTGTTCATGCATTGAAAGAAGAATGGGCCAGCCTACTGTTAATTATCCAAAAGTTTATCACTTGCGAAGGACGCTTTGGTTCAATGTACATGTACCATGCTAGATTATTGATGAACTTTTTAGAGAGTCAAACCCTTAATTTGCCTTATTTCTTACTGCTGAGTTTGAAAAAGATGAGTTCCACAGTCCAAAAGCACATAGGAAATATAGAACCTCATCTATATCATCATGGACTTGTAAGGATTCTCATTGAAGACCAACTGAAGAAAAACAAAGATACCTGGGAACAATTCTTAGTAAGAAATTTCTTTCAAGAGCCATCTGAGGCACCGGGAAATAGTACACCCAAGACACCGAGAAGGAGTAAGAGAAAAGAAAAGAGTGCCATAGTCCAAGACTCTCCTATTACCAAAACTCAAAAAGTTGATCAAAAAGAAAAGGAGAAAAGAATTAAGGACAGAAAACAGAGAAAAATGAAAGGCAAAAGAAACATAGAAGAAGTCTACCAATCACCTGAACTATCTATAGAGGAAGACTATCAAACATTGTCTGAGAGACTAGTGCATCTTCAAAAACAGGCTGCTACAGCAAAGAAGAAGGAAAAAGGGAAACAGGGCATAGAAGAAGGAAGTACTAGTCCACCGTATTTAAGAAGAAGCAACAGGCTTAGATGAAGGGGGATTAAAACACAAGTAAAACGACCCAACTTCATTGACTTGGGTGGGGAAACACCCGAGAAATCTCCAGCTAGCCGTAGTCCACCTCGTCCTCAGCCAGGTATTGAAACTAGTCCTCCACATGTTGATGAAAGCCCTTCTCGGCCAGAGCTAGAAAACAGTCCTCCTCCTCCACAAGACTTTGAAGTCAGTCTAAGAAAAACACCTGAAATAGATCCAAGTCAACAAGAGGTCTATGACTACCTTGAATCTTTAGAAAAGACTCCAGGCCCGAGTACCACTGTGCCCCACATGACACAAGATGCACAAGTCTAATCCTTAAAGCAAGAAGTGTTTGAATTAGAGGTTCTAAACAGGCATATTAAGCAAGAAAATGAAGCACTTAAGGAGTAGAGCAAAGTGGATAAAATTATTCATGATAATACTATGCTTCATTTGGGACTATGGCAAAAGAAGAACAAGAAACTAAAGAAAAAGTGTAGAAAGTTGAGCAGAGAATTAATCAATCTCAAATTTAGATGTTTGATAAGGAAACCCAGGATGGTGGTAGCACCAAGAAAAAAGAGAAGAGGACTGGATGTCCTAGCGGAGGCTTCAGAACATATGGATTAAAGGGGAATGACTAAAATTTTGGTTGCATGAGGACATGCAACACCTTCACAGTGGGGGTATGTTGAGTCCCAAACTTGCATCTCCCCTATACACCTTTTCAGCCTTCTTTTCCACTTACTTGACCCACCAAGCTGTCAAATCATTGCATATTAGTTTAAAAAGAGCTTATAAAATGGTTTCCTAACTATGTCTTGTGACTGCTGTTTGATTTAGATTTTTGTTCAATCAACTGCGGAAACTTGTCACTTTCCGCAGCCAGCTCAGGTTTCCGCAGCCATTTTGTTGAAGACCATGTTACAGGTGTCCACTGGAGAATCCGGCCACATGGGCAAGCTGCAGATGACATGTACATGGAACGGGTCCCCTTGGCTCAGCCGAATCACTCACAAACAGCCATGGTCAAGGACGGTCAAAGGAGTGGTCAAACCAAGAGTTTTGCGGTGGCACGACTCTGTTTTTACCACGTAAAGCTTTACGTGTCAAGTTCCTCAATCTCCAAGGGTGTGCAAACATCTGTGAATCGATCCGTGAACCAAATCAAACAGCCACCACTCCATAGATTTATTTGTCACGGCTACCATACTGCTAGATCTCAGGACGTGGATATTTACGTTTCTGTTTGGCAGCGCAAGATTTAGGAATTAGTTATAGCATCTTCAGATTATAAATAACACGTTATCATACGCTTGATAGTTAGCTTTTCATATGTAATCTTGACTATTGTTACGAGCCCACTTTGTGGTGCTTTACCTTTATGTTTTGACTGCACTTTAATATATGAGAAGACAGTGTTCTTAAGTTCAATTCGTGACTGAGTATTGATTGGCCGAGGTTGCAGAGGGCCCCTGTACACCAAGGCTTTGTAACTATTGTATAGTTCTCGCTTTATTTTATTTTGTCACTGCTTTCATAATCATTTGCTTGTATATTATTCATGTTAACTGTTGTCCATATTTTCTTTTATGCTTGTTAACTGATCAGTGTTTTTCTTTCAGGTTCTTGTAGACAGCCTGGGAAATTTACATAGTTTTTAATGACTAATGACGTGAAATCATCTTGTCTTTCTGCTGATTTATGATTCTGAGTTTTAATTCCAGCATTGTCATTTCTTTCAAGTTCTGTTTTGCTCATTTACTTTCATGCAATCTTTAGATATCATATTACTCCATTTGTTTATGGTTACCTTCCTATAGCCAAGCGACTCAAATAGTGAGGAATCAGAATATTATTTGATGTAGTATGATTTAGTTTACTTTCCTGCAAGTTAGTGATTAGATTACTTATGTCATTTTCAGGGATTGAAGTATGAATAAGTAGTTTAATCTTAGTTTCATTTTATGCAATTTCATTTCCTGCAATTTAGATATCAGATTACCCAACTTGTTTATGATTACCTCCTATATCCAGAGCGAGTCGAAAGGTGAGGGGTTAGAATATGAGTTGAAGTAGTGTGATTTAGTTTGCTTTGCTTACAGTCTTTGAATTGCTTCGAGTTCAATTTTTTTTATTTTCTTTTTACACAGCAGTAAAAATACTGGGCTTCATTGTAACTAGCTCACTATTTTGGTGCATTTTTATTTTCTTTTGAGAATTGATTTCATCACAACAAGTTTGAAACCTTTTTGAGAACTTTAAGGTTTGGAAAATCATTGTAGAAATCACCATTGCCATCCATATTTGATTTTCAATTCTGCCATCTCACGTTAAGGAATCAACATAAGATAAACCCAAATCAAACCAAAAAACTCAAAAACGACAGAGAAATAAGAAATAGGTTATCTTGCATATACATTGCACTTCACTTCAGCAGTTTACGACTCTCGGATTGACATTTTAAACAGCAATTTAGGACACACTAAATTGACCAAACAACCATAAAGGGATTTCTTAAGTCGACGTACAAGGCTGGAGTCTGTTTGTATAAAACCAATAGGTTGTTCCATATAGATTTCTTCATGCAAGTCCCCATGCAAGAAGGCAGATTTAACATCCATCTGATGGACTTCCCATTTGAAAGAGGCAGCAAGGGAAAGAACAAGGCGGATAGAGTTCATTTTGGCAACAGGGGAGAAGGTTTCAGTGTAGTCAATGCCTTCAACTTGTGAAAAACCCTTAGCAACAAGACGAGCTTTATGTTTATCAACTTTCCCATCTGGTCCATACTTGGTTCTGTAAACCCATTTGCATCTAACAAGTTTTCGTCCCTTTGGTAGAGGAACAAGATCCCATGTATCATTTGCCAACAATGAATGATATTCTTCATTCATAGCTGCTTCCCAATCTGGATGGCCTGAAGTTTCTGCAAAGGTGTCAGGATCATAATTCACTGGAGCTTGAGTCAGTAAAGAAGAGGCTCTATCAAACTGAGAACGTGTACGTCGCTGATCTGTAGGATCACCTGCAAGATCACCTACTGCATCCCGAGTAGCACGGACCCATTTTGGAAGCTGAGGAGCTGAAGGAGGATCCTGAGACGGTGGGGGAGGATTGTCATCCTCACTTTCATCATCTGAAGAAGAAATATTTTCAAAAGTAGAAGAGATAGGGAGAGGTGGCACATCTGCCGAACTAGGCTCGTAGGCCGATATATTTTCAGCAAACTTTACATCTCTTCTAATGATAACATTTTTGGACTTAAGTGGAATAAGTCTATATCCTTTGACATCTTCAGAATATCCAACAAAAATACATTTTTCACTCTTAGGTTCTAAAGATTTATGTTTCTCATCTAGAATATGGGCCCATGCTTCACTTCCAAAAACACAAAAGTGACTTACATCTGGTTTAATTGAGCTCCATGCTTCTTCTGGAGTGATATTCTTTAAAACCTTAGTAGGAGTGCGATTTATTATGTAATTTGCACAGTTAATTGCTTCTTCCCAAAAACTAAGACCAAGTCCTTTAGATTGAAGCATACAATTAACCATTTCCTTTAAGGTGCAATTCTTCCTTTCAGCTACACCATTTTGTTGTGGAGTATATGGAACAGTATGTTGCATTTGAATTCCATTCTCAGTGCAAAAGTTTATGAATTTGTTGTTAACATATTCTCTGCCATTATCAGATCTTAGCTTAAGAATTTGATGTCCAGACTGTTTTTCAACAAAGGCCTTGAAGGCCAAAAATGTGTTAAATACTTCACTCTTGAGTTTTAAGAAGTATACCCAAGTGCATCTGGAGAAATCATCAATGAAAGTTAAGAAATACTTGCAGCCAGAGAATGAAACAACTGGAAGTGGACCACATAAATCACTATGCACAACCTGTAAAGGGGCTGAGGCATGCCAAGAGGCAAGTTTTTCAAAACTATCCCGATGATGTTTTTCGAGTACACATCCGGAACAAACACCATCTCTGCAAGATACCATTGGAAGACCTGTCAACATATTTTCTTTACATAGATTCTGAAGGGAGCAATAGTTTAAGTGAGCAAATCGCTCATGCCAAAGTTTGCTCACTTCATCGTTATGAGCAACAAATACCGAGGGTAGATTTGATGACCCAAAGTTGTGAAACTCATACAACCTTGTAGAATCATCAGCAATGCCAGTAGCTAAAATCTGTCTAGGATCTCTTAGGTCCTTAATTACAACATCGTGAGGTGAAAATTCAATAATTTTACCTTCACCTGAATGAGTTATCTGATATACAGATAGAAGGTTGCAGGATAAGGTTGAAACACATAATACATCATTAAATTGACCATTGTCTAGATGAATAGTTCTAGTCCCTACAACATTAAGAGATCTATCATCACCAACATATATATTTTTGGTGTTACAATCATTTAAAGAAGAAAACATGGCTTTGTTTTTGGCCATGTGATAAGAAGCTCTAGAATCAATGAGCCACTCATGAGAATGAGAAGAAGAAGATACATTTAGTGCATAGACAGACCGAGATGATTGACAACCACATGCAGAAAGTGCCATTCCCGAAGATGAAGTTGAAGTTGAAGAGTGCTCCAAATGGATGTTATGCTTCTTCATTGCTGCTTCCGAGGCTTCCATCTTCTTAAAGCATTTGGATTCTAAGTAGACATCTCGATTACAAAAGTTGCAATGTCTATCAGCCTTCTTCCCTTTGTTTTTATTTGTCTTATCATTTTGTTGAAATGATTTTTCATTTTGGGGCTGAAATTTCTTAGGACCCTTGTTTGGTTTAGGACCATTCTTTTAGGATATGACTTCTTAGGAGTCTTTGAATTTGGTTGCTGTTGGGCGGCTAACGCTTTCTTAGAAGAGTTTCCAAGATTAAGAAGACCAAGGTGTAAGAGTTTTTCTTTTTATCTTATTAACGAATCACAAAAAGAATCAAAGGAAGGGGACTTGTAGTCTTGTCCTTGAGAAATGAAGGCTTCTCTTGTAGTATGGAAGGTGGAAACAAACACAGAGTAGGCTGGTCCCAACTTAGTAAGGATGGAATAGATAAGGTTACTATCTTGTTTCTTAACCTTAACACCTTCCAAGAGATATCTAAGGGTCTTGAACTTGGACAAGAAATCTTCAATGCAAGAAAAATTATTGGGGTCCAATGTAAGCAACTCATTTTCAAGTTGATGGGCTCTAAGTTCATTTTTAATTCCAAAAACTTTATTGATCTGTTTCATTGCTTCATCAGGAGTATCAAGTTCTGCAATATGGAATCTAAGATCTGGAGAAATAGACATCCCTATCAATCCACATGCTTGATCTTGCCTATTTTCCCATTTAGCAGCCTTATCTTCATCTTTCGGTTTGGTTTCTTGGCCTGAGGCTATTCTGTAGAGACCTTTACTTCTAAGTAAATCCTCAATGTAGGACAACCATTGGAAGTAGTTTGTGCTGTCAAGAATAACTTGGTATGGACTTTCCATTTTAACGGAAACTGAAGCTGAAGATGCTGAAACTAAGTGTTCCAATGGAAAGATCTCGAAAAATTAGGCTGGTTAAAAAAAAACGGCTTTGAAAACGGCTTCCGGATGAAGAAGTTATGGCTTTTTGAAGAAAAGTTGTTGAAGATGCCGACGAAGTGCAGGAATGTGCGGAAATGAAAAAAAAACGCCCCCACAAAAAGGAGATTTGAACTCAAGACATCTACTCTCATAAAATAACTTTGAACCAAGTGAGCTATACAAAAAATTTGAGTGAAAGAGAGGGGGGGGGTTGAAGCTTTGGGTTGCGTGCTTGCTTTGAGAAAGCTCTTTTTCCCTTCAAAACAAAAAACACAAAACCCAACACAGACATACAAAAAAAACGAACCTTGCGGCTCAAAGTTAGCTTTAGCTGGAAACTAAATATTTTCCTCAATGTTTCTGATTTTCCGAGATCACACTAAGGCGCAGCGGAAAAGAGCATACGCATGAGAAAAATCCTTCCTTTCTGTTTCTGATTTGCCTAGATCGCACAGAGTCGCGGGGCAAAGAGCATACGCAGAAATGAAAGGTATAGATCCGGTAATAAAGAAAGCTAAATAAACCGAAATCGAAATAAACAGAGAGAAAATAACTGTACACTGCAAATAAACACGGTATACCTCCAGATCTTAAAAATGACGTAGCTAGGGCTACCGGAAACCTTTTCACGTGAAACGAAAGGGGTTCCTCACTGGAACAGATGCTCCCAACACAATAGAGCAGTCCTCTCGGCCTGAAAGTAGTCAGAAATAATAGATCTAGGAAACGACAGTCGGATGCAGTTCTACCAGCTTCAGATTTGGATCACCAACGGACGAGGCCCTCAAATAGCTCTGATACCATGTAGGAATTTACAGGGTAATTTCCTCAGACAGAACACCAAAGGACACCGCTCACAAACAGATCACAAATCAATACACCAGTATTTTGACGTGGTTAAAACCCTCAAAGAGGGAAACAGTGCACAGCCTGAGCCAACGCGGCCACTTCAGGCAATTTATTAATAAAAGAATGAAAATTTACATATGCTTCTCTCATAGACGGATTACCCTACAAATGACCCTCCATGCTCTTTAAATAGAGATCATGGACCAATCGGGTGTTAAGCCACAGATCAAGTGTCGGTAATACCGAGGAGAGAATGAACCGTCGGATCACTACATATCGTGACCGTCGGATTGTAAGTTACAAAATGTACATAGTAAAGAAACACACTTTACCTAACTCTATACTATACCAAGTTATACTTAACTATTTCCTATGTGTCGGAATATCCTAACAGAAGAGGAAGAAATGCAACATGATATATCAAAATTACGAGACCAGGTACAACAAGTGTCACTTGCACAAAAAGTAACAGAATCTAATATGGATGGTTTAAAGACAGATGTAGAAGCTAAGATGGATGGTTTAAAGAAAGGTGTAGAAGCTAAGATGGATTGTTTAAAGAAAGGCGTAGAAGCTAATATGAATGGCATGGATGCTAAGATGAATGGCATGGATGCTATAATGGATGGCATGAACAATAAGATGGAAGAATTGAAGATAAATTTGAATAAGTTGCTACAAGAAATGGTCACTAATGGTGAAAGGGTAGTAAAGGAAACTCATGATGAGAACAAAAGAAATGTTAATCATGATTTCATATACTATAATGTTGGATTGAAGACCCACCATATTCCAAAAATCGATATGAGGAAGTTTGATGGCAAGGATCCCGCAACATGGATATTATAGATGGAGCAATTTTTCGATCTCAATAATGTGCAAAACACACAAAAGGGAAGTATTGCAACTTTATATTTGGAACCAAATCGGTTTGTATGGTATCAATGGCTTTGCTCTCGTAAACAAATTATCACTTGGGCAATTTTTACAGAAGAATTGACAGCACATTATGAGGATACAAAAAGCAACACTTTTCTAGCCAATTGATAAGTCTCAAACAAAAGAGTTCAATAATGGAGCACATTGAGGAGTTCCAAAAATTGAACATAAGGGTAAAAGATATTCCAGAGGAGCATAGGATTGATGTGTTCATAGAGACTTGAAAAGATAATATCCAAAATGATGTTCGCCTTTGGGAACCTAATTCATTAGAAAAGGCATTCAGGTTAGCAAGAAAAATGGAAAGAAAAATTATGGCAACCATGAAGCATACCACTCACAACTATAAAGATGTAAGTGTTGTTTCCCCTAGCCTTCCACAACCTATAAGGTCAACACGACAACAATTGTAATGCATTGGTTGGAATTACCACTCCTCAAACCATCAAGATAGAAGGAAAAATCAAGAAGAAAAAGGTAATAGTGTTGATTGATTCAGGAAGTACCCACAATTTTATTCATTGTAAGATAGCAAAAGAATTGAATTTCTTCCTATATCCAGCACCAATGTCAAGTGATGGTTGTAAATGGAGGAACGATAAATTGCTCTAGAAAGTGCCATAATATCAAGCTATCCATGGGAGAATATGTATTGAATAGCCCAATGCTTTCCATTCCAATGGGAGGTGTTGATGTTGTACTAGGAGTCCAATGGCTACAATCCTTGGGTACAATAGCTTTTAACTTTCAAGAACTTTTCATGAAATTTTATGCAGAAGGAAATGAAGTTGAATTAAGGGGTATTGCAGGGAAACCGGGAAAGATAATAAGCTCTAATGGTATGACAAAGCTTCTAAAAAAGGAACAATGAGGTGTAATTGCACAATTATGTTCACTAGATGTTTCCACATCGAAATCATCTATTTCTCTAGATCTCCAAAAAGTCTTGGACAATCATTCCAAGGTATTTGAGACTCCCAAAGGTTTCCCACCTATTCGTGATCATAATCATGCTATTCATTTGATTTTAGGAAGTGTTGCTCCAAACATCAGGCTGTACAGATATCCCTATGCCCAAAAGAGTGAAATTGAACGTATGGTTGCAGAAATGCTTGCGGCTGGTATAATTCAACCTAGCCAAAGTTCTTTCTCTGCTTCAGTAGTATTGGTGCATTCCTAAAATGTCTACGTGTTAAGAAACCAGCTCACAAAAAGATAGAAAAGATAGATCAATGCCTTAGAATTCAGCACTTCCCAAAATGTCTACATGTTAGGAAACCAACGCACAAAAAGATAGAAAAGATAGATCAACGCCTTAGAATTCAGCATCTTCGAGGGGGAAACCTTCTTTAAATTACACAATTGAACAATTCTTGGATGATTCAAATGACAAAACCTCCTTTCTATATATAGGAGTCATAGTGAGCTCCCACCTGCTGACTAGAGCCCAATGCTTGAGGCTTTCCACCATGTCTTAGAAAATGTCCACCCCTAGAACCAAACTTTGTACATGTGTCGAAACCTTAATCAACATTTTCTTACAAGTTTGGGACTTCTGCAATTTTTAATTTAGACCATCAAATCCCTGCCTTCCCCATTCACAGATGATCTCAACAAAAGATCCCTATACCACTCCTTTGACATGCGAAGAAACATGATCACAATGCCTCAAAAACCTATGAGCATTGTTTTTGGCCTCCATAGTGACCTCTCTTTCTCTCCTGATGATAAATATTGAAGGAGATCCGAATAGTGTGCCATGTCAAGGACCCCGCGGGTGACCGAAACTATGACCTCACAATCCCCACTCACAAAACTCCTTTCCGCTAAACTGTAACCCGAGCTGATCAACGAAGACCAGAATATCCTCACCTCTCCCAACTGTCACCACATCCCAACCCATTAGAACAGAGAAGATTGACCACCCACCTATCACGATCCAAACCTCCAAATGTAAAATTCCTACTACCCTCCATTTGTAGCCTTGATATACATGAACATTATGTCACAAACCACGACCTCCTCTACCAATGTGGTGCCAAACCCAAAGCCACCATGCAAGACTTTGACAACAGAAATACGAGAAGTATAAAATATTGTGTGGCCCCTACATGGCAACATTCATTAGAAAAATCTAAAATGAGATACGAGAAAATCCTGAGGACGCGACCAAAAAATCTTCAAAATAGATAGAATTAATTAGAACCCCATGAAGGTTGTCATAAATAGTTAATATGCCAACTCCCACAGTAATGAAAAAGGACATGAATTAAAAAAAAAAACAACAATATGACTCGATTGCCAATAAATCAGTCATAAATGTTGAACCACCAAAAGATCTACCACCCCAGATAAAAGTAACTACTAGAAGGAAAATTTGAACTCTTCCAGACCCGAAGAGAAAGATCTGAACCATAGGGCAGATACATAGATGAAACCCTAATCCACTTCCTATAGCGGACAAGAAAAGTTATGGAAATTCCTCATAACCATAATATAAGGATATAAACATAAGACCAAGAGACAGTGAATCCCCCAAAACCTAATGTATCATCCCCAAAGACTATGTCTCAATAAGGCCCATAAACAATAGAAGCTTCCACAACTATGGGCGATCATGAACTAAAAGATCTTCAAAGTGCTATGATTCATACTTGATGCTTGTTTTGCATCCCTTCAACTAATAAGAGCCTCTACTTTGTATGATAACCTCCCTTATCCCATACCGATGCATAGTCCACACTTTCTCTTAGTCTTGGCCACTGAATCTGCAAAAACTATAACAGAGCTTGATAGAGAGGCTTCCAATATAACATTGGACACCAGAGATAAAACAAATGTGTCGGGGGAGAAACATTCCTTCAGAAGACCAATAATCACTTAAACAAGAGATATTTAACCACCTAATATATTTGAAAACACACAAAGTCCATCACTTGCAACCTACAATGCCATCTGTACATTACGCTTCCCACTCCATCACAAAGCTTCCAAATCATTGTCTTGAAACCTTCGATCCCAAAACCTGAAACCTTCATGTGAAAAGCTAGTTATTTACACCTTGTCCAAATCCCCTATTGCTTGTTTCCTTAGTGATCAGACACCTTCGCCCATGAAATTACTTTACAATTGAGTCTCTCCATCCTCATTGACTTCTTATTATGCATTTGATCTCGCAACCCTGCCCTTACCTATTTAATAATAGTCACTTTTCCTTGGAAGGGTTGGGAAACTCCCTCATATTCTAGCTCTCACCAAAATCCAATAATAGTGAGCCACCACTCCCAAGTTTAAGTCGAGTTTCACTCCAATCATTTATTACTTATGTTTTCAATTAATCTTATTTAAGTGATTTGTAATATTTAACTCAATTTTTATCATGGTATAGGAGCTAGCTTACATAAAAGTACTTGAGAACAACAGATAGAAGATACAATGTTGCATAAGACTCTTTGAGAGCAGCATTTCATATATATGTGTTTTCACAAAAAAAAAAAAGAAAGAAAAAGAAAAAAAAAAAAAGAAAAAATAAAAAAAAGCAAAAGCAGAGAACATAGCGAAGTGAAGCAGCCGTGAGAAGCCTCCTATTACAAAAACAAACCGTTGCTGCAAAGTCATTAAAAGACAAGAAAAAGTCGTAAATATGCATTGTGGGAAGTGCTGCATTTTTTTTTTGTGTTGCAGGAGAATAATGCAGTCCAGCGATCAAAACAGAAGGTTATTAACGCAGCCCAGAACAGAAGAAGAAGCTTTAGGCGTTACTAACCCAACATAAATTAGTTTTATTAACTTACAACGTTCTCACTTAAACGCGGGTTGTTAAGCGTTACCAAAAGAGGAGGTATAGTCGTCGAAGTTTAAAAAAATTGAAAGGAGCCTCCTCGCGTGTTTTTTTTAAGAAAGTCAACAAATCGTATTTCAAAAGTCTTCATCTTCGTCCTCTAATCTCATAGCATTTTTTTATTAACGAGTTTCGAAGTTGTTCTCATGTTTAACGAGTTTCAAAGTTTTTCAAAAGGCTCTTTTATTAAAAGAAACAAAATCTATTGTATTAGAAAGGGAACTTATTATATGGGATTAAGTGTTTAATGATTAAGTGTTTAATGAGTTTCGAAGTTTTCTAAAAGGTTTTAGTGTTAGAAACAAAAAAAAAATAAAAAAAAAAATCTATTGTACTATAAAGGGACCTTATTATATGGGATTCAAGTGTGGTTTAAAATTGTTGGCAGCATTGGAATATGGTAAGAATTTGTGAAATATTTTGAGAAAGTATTGTTTTTTAAAAAAAATTATAGACTTGCTTATTTTGTAGCAGTAAAAAAGCTATTATGTTTATAATTTAATTGGTTTGTTAAGTCATAGTGAGTTAACACTCAATAAATGGGAAAAGCCAAGAGGTTAAGAAAGTTGAAGTAGTAGTTAGAGATGTATGAAGCTTTTTCGAAAGACTTAGAAGTGAAAAGGAAAAAGAATGCATTTTCATTCACATGCATAAAAGAGTCAGTAGATGACAATATTCTTCCCCTAATTTCAGATGCCAAGACAACCAAGGAGGATTGGGATGCCCTGGAAAGGAGTTTTGGTGTAAGGGAGAGAATTGAAGTTGAAGATGAAGGTGGATCTATAGCAACAGATCTACATTGAGATGAAAGGTTTGTTGAATCCCACTATGCATAGCTACAAGTGGATGAAGATTTGGTATATACAACAACAAAGCTTGTTAATGAAAAATTGATGAATCCAACAACAGAACTTTCTACTGAAAATTTGGTGAATCCAGCAAGAGAGCTTGTTGATGAAATTTTGGTGAATCCAGCAACAAAGCTCGATGATGATAGTAAAGTTGACATTAGAGCAGTCAATGCTATGGTGAATCCAACGATTAATATTGTTGATGTAAAATTTGATAAATAATTGTTGGCTAATGATGAATGGTTGCAAGTGATGCAAGAAAAACATCATATAGACATGATATTATTCAGTGAGAAAAGTCCACTTGAGTCAGTGAAAGACAAACTATCTACAATAGAACAAGTTAGTATAGACGTGGAAGAGGCAAAGAAAGAGAAAGAGATAAACGTAGAGGCAAACAAGGAAGCCCACAAAGAGAACACAGAGACAAAAAAAGCAGCAGAGAAAAAAGTGCAATGGGGGAAAGTTCTCATTATAGAGCAGAAGGAACAAAACCAATTTAGTTCTGTAAATATTTGTATTTCTAATATCGATTTCTAGTGTCCAAGTACACAGAACAATTACGAAAAAGAGTTATTTTTCCTTCAAGCATGGCTTGCAACACCATGCCTTGATAAAGTCTGCATAGAAGCTGCAAAAATGCATGTTGAAGACATCTTGGATGATGAGAACATCAATGAAATTTTTAGGTATTGGAGTCCTGAAGAGATGAAATTGTATTATGGTCTTATGTTTTAACATATTGATGATGAAAAGAGCACTACAAAAGATAATATGTGGCAGCAGCCCACATACAAGTCATTTTTTGAAGAAGTCCAAGATATGCTTAGACAACCTAGAAGAATGGAAGACCTGCACCAGCAAATGAAGAAACTAAGATTTGAAAGATACAACAAAGAGAAAAAGTTGAAACAATTTAGAGGCTATAGGATCTAGAAGAAAAGAAGAAGAAAAGTAAATGTAGTTGAAGTCAATTTTATAAATTGTGAGACATAGACTAGTTGGTATCTTAATTAAATTTTACGTGGTTGAGAATAAGGGGGGCATTGGAGATTCTAATTTCAACCACCTATTAGGTGTCAAAACCATCCCTTTAAGTGTCCTAGTTTAGTTTCACTTAATCCACTTTAAGTCGAGTTTCACTCCAGTCATTTATCACTAATGTTTCCAATTTAATCTTATTTAAGTGATTTATAACACGAAAAACAATCCTCTACTCCATTGTTTTATTCTCTTCAATTTTTGTCACAAAAACTTTCACAAAATGAATTCCATCCTTTGTAACTTCATTGATAAAAAGAACAGAACAAGGAATCAATATGCAAAAGAGCAAGTTTGTTGGTATTTTGAAAATATTTGAAATTTTGAAGTCACTGGAGAGATAAGTTGCCGTGGCATTAAAGTGTATAGATAGATGACATACATAATAAGGGAGTTGTTTATAGTGTGAATTTTTGGAAGTTTTTCAGGGGGATATTTTTGGTCTAATTTATCTAAAATCTGACATGAAGTCATTCAAATCACAAAATTGTTGGGTAAACCCTGCACAATATAAGTGCTCTACTTCTAGGGTTTTTCATGGTGCTAAATCTATATATACATTCAAAAAACTAGTTTAAATAAAACAAATCAATATTTCACCTTAAATTTTTCAGCCAGATTCGCACATCAGAAACTCCAAACTCCCATAATAAGTAAGTCACCAGAAATTTGGATGCTCGATCGATGGATAAACGAAATGACGTCACATATTTTTTCGGTCGATGAAGCATTGAAGAAATCTGGATGTGGTTGCCAGAGAATACATGCAGGAATGAAGCATTGAAGTATATTCTCTGTATAAAGTGTAATAAATGACACAGTGAAAGTGTACAACAATGTCCTCAATTGACGTTCCTGTGATTCCAGTGTCATGTCTAAGCAATTCTCAGCTGCTGAAGCATAGTGAACATACAGCCCTTCTGTCGGAACGAACTCACTACAGAAACAGGAGAATCGATGTCGGAGAGAGATTATGGACCCAGCGGAGTCAGTCACATGGTTGGGGGATTTTTTTTAGAAGTATTCCCTCCACCTGTCCACCTCCATTTTGACTGTAGCTGAATTAGTCAGCTGAATTGCCGCAGGTGGTGTAATTACTTCTTCCGTATTTTAATCATAGCCACTGTTCACTGGAGCTACATTGATGGCACTTGGCGTACTAACTGGTTTCTTTCGTAAGGAAAAAAGAATCTATATCTGCATTGACTGGAAAGGAAAAGTGGGGAATTCCTTTGCTGCATGGTATGATCTTGCTGGAGCCTAATCATAGAATTTTATTTCTTTTAGTTGCCAAATGAATTTTGCTAAGAAAAATTAAATCTTCTTTTAACGTGAAAACGAATTCAATAGTATTATTTCAATCACTTCAAATTTCATGCTTTTCAACATTTGCATAGTAAAATCGTATTGTTTTTGCGTTTAAATTATATTTTTAAATGTAAAAATATATTTGATATATTAAAAAAAAATATTAGAGTGAAATTATTTGGTTGTTTAAATTATATTTTTAAATGTAAAAATAAATTTAATATATTAAAATAATTTATAAAACATTAGATTGTGTAATTAAATTGTTTAAGGAGGTTTTAAATTTGTCTAGGACACATTTGATAAAATCTTAAATTTAGGTTAAAATTTTTAAGGTTAAAGATTTTAGGTGTTCTTAGGTTTTAAATGGTGCTAAATATATGTCCATCCTAAAAACAAGATTAAACCACTTTTATTATCATATTTTTTTTTAGAGATAATAATTATTTTTATTTTAAACAATTTTATTTAAATTTTAGACAAAATTAATCCAAAAAAAATCATTGAAAAAAACAACCTCTTTAAACTAGGCTTATAATATATTGTTGTTAATTACGAAATATTTAATATTAAGTATAATATTGTTGCTAATTACAAAATATTTAATATTTGGTAGGTCTCTCGAGATATATTAACCATGATGATTATTTTATATCTTGCAAATGGGCTAAACATATACAATGTTGTTTGTAGAAGAATTTATATGATTTTTAATCATTATATTTAAATTAATATATTTCAATGTAAATTTGATTTAATGAAAGTTAAAATTGTTAGATTAATAGTAATGGTTATTTTCTATCTTACAAATGCGCTAAACATATACAATGTTATTTGTAGAAGAATTTATATGTTTTTTCATCATTATATTTAAACTAATATATTTTCATGTAAATTTGATTTAATGAAAGTTAAAATTGTTAAATTAATAGTAAAGGTTTTGGATAGTTGGTATTAATGAGTATGATATTTAGCCCATTATATTATATGTTTAAAAGCTGGTATTAATGAGTATGATATTTAGCTCATTATATTATATGTTTAAAAGCTTGGAGATAAACTCACTTCCCTGAAACCAAAGTGTTCATTTAACTACTTGTAAGTCAAATGTATTAATGACATTAAAAAATATATATTTATTATTGACCATATTTTCTTTAATTAAAATTTTACAAAATAAATTTTATATATATATATATATATATATATATATATTTACATTAATTTAATTATTAATCGTTTTAATTTATTTGGATTCTTCACTAAAAGAGATCAAATCTTTGAAGATTCAAACCTCTTTTTGAATGCAAAATTTGAGGGAATTTTTGCACCTTGAAATTAGAGTTTGTCGGCACTTGATAGATCAAGAGTTAACATTATAATTATTAATTTATTTGTGTGTGTACATACATATAATTTTATATTTATATATATGTTTTTTTCAATGTTATGTTTTTAAATAGGCTACATTAGAGAATAATACCATGGGAAAACCTATTTGATGTCTCAAAGTCATAAAACGGCTCATGTTTACATAACATTACAACATTTCTTCCATACTCGGTTGGAGGCCACCCCTTATGTTATTATTAATTTTTTTGATCTTTTTCCAGTAATATAATAAATCCACAATCCTCTCTTGGAGCAAAAAATATTTTGAATGTAGGTGCTACTTGTGGTCTTCTTTTGTGTTCTTGTTGGATCTGTTGCTTGTTACCTTGGTTTCTACTCTTATTGTTGTTGCTAAATTGTTTGATACAAATCTTTTTTGTTCTTCTTTGTATATTTTTCCTTCATGCAAAATGGACTCTCCCATTTGAAAACCAACACCAAATTTGTCCAATGGTGATCTTTGGTTCTCAAGCAAGTTTTCCAAGGCTATCGTACTCTTCACTTGCTTCAGCTGCTTGTCCTTTTCCTCCAACTACATCCATACGTAGACCACTTATGCTTATAACTTTCCAGATCATCCCTCCTTCTCTTTACGTTGAATATACACTACCTATTCAATTTTTTCAGCTTATTGAAGCTTGGTTCTCAAATTAATGATTTCCTCCTTGAGCTTGACCTCCTTATCATCACAAATCTGCAAAATAAATTCTTGATCCTTGCATGCAACTATTAGTCTACCAACCTCAACTATTAATTTTTCAATAACCACTAAAGCTAACTCATATTCTGTTTGAGGAAGCATTAGTTTATGAAATTCATCAATATCATTTCCGAGATCAGTGATACTGACATTAGATCTATCTGAAACATAACTTTAAAAAAATACATTTTGTGGTTATACCTTCAAATTTGTTGCATGAAAGCACTTTGGGCTCTACTGAAACTTCATTTTTTTATATTTCAGTTGGACCATTCGTACTAGGGGGATTGATCTTCTCTGGATAAGGTTCTTGCATTTGGTGAGACTTATTCTTTTTCTTCTTTTTGGCCTCTCCATTGTTAATATTATCACCTCCAAATAACACTTGCAATCTCTCCCGAACCTCCATGCCATATTTTAGAACTCCAATTTTCTCCAAGCCTGCATTATGGATATTCTCACTAATGATACATATTACTTGAGCATTTTGTTGCATTACTTTAGATGAGAGTGGATGCTCCCCAAATCCTTCACAAACTAATCTCCAAATGTTAGATAAAAAAGATAATAATTTAGCTTTTATTCTTTCATGCCATACCTTGAAATTCGCAGCAGTGAGGACATATACTCCTGGACAATTCATTCTGAAAATGAAAAAAAAAAAAATGCAAAATTTTCACCAAATCTACCCGGATGTACTCTCCAACGATTAAGCTACAATTAAGAGCCCCACTCTCATACCACTTATTAGAAACCTTGATCACTACTGAGAGGGGGAGTGAATCAATAGTGTGACTTTTGGTATATTTTTATCAATTTTACCATTTCTCTTCAAAATCACTTATTCCTGTGTAAATTAGCCAACAATACAATAGTATATCAACACATAATCATATTAGTAGCATGTACAAATAATAAGAAAATGTAATAATTAAAACAAAACCATGAAAATCATCAAAAATCACATCACAAAAGGACAACAGATTTAAGGTGGGAAACTCAAGGATAAATACCACCATCGACAAATAGCCTTCATCGTTGTCTCTTCTATTATGTAAAAATTCTTTTACATCCGATTCACTAAACACCACCAGTGCACAAGCCACAACTTGCTAATCATGTGAGTTGTTACTTGCTCTAGACAACAACTTCTATGAACTTTGCAGGCTACCACCAACACAAAGCCACTAGTCCCTCAACTTTCCAGGCCACCACCTACTAGAAGCCACCATTGGACTATCCAAAAACCACTAGATGGAATCCACCACTCCCAAGTTCTCATGACACTGACTGAAGGATGCCACTACACCCTGAAAATGTAATCCACTTCTTACTTGGAAATCCATCACTCACCCACTTAAGGCCCTAACCTTCAAGCTCCTTTGTGGACCACGTTTTAGAATTATTTAGACTGGGTCCATGATCTCTACATATAAACAATTGTGAGCCTCATTTCATCCATTTTCATACTTGACTCTCAACATCAATCTATGCTCATCCATTGACTCAAACACCTGCAACACAATCACCAATCTACATATAAAACTTTGCAACACAGTTACATCCAAAATCTCCTCAACAAAACCAAACCCTGAAGTAGCACATAATGAAAATCTGATATACACACTCAGACATAAAAAAAACTCATACATTCGTACAAAACTCATATACTAAAGTCACAACAAATAACTCTCCAATAAAACCCATGCAACACAAATGCATCAAGAATATAAACTTTGATCTTAAGCTATAGCAACTACAATAATATCTATCTTATCCATATCAACAACATCTAAAAGCCACAATCTGCAACACAAATATATTATACATATAGATCTATTGTATCTCCATCATCTTCTAGAATATGATCCAATTGTGAGCTCTGATTTGCTTTACAACTCTGCAAACATGTAGCATAAACTCCCTACCAATCTCACTATGTCTCACCCCTTCTACTTCATTCTCTGACATTTTATAATTAATGGAAGGTGCAATTAGTATTAATCACTAATCCTCCTCATCTTTGAATTTATCAGCTTCTCGATGATGGTTAACTCAAGTTGACTCTCTCCATTAAAATCCAAGAGCAAAAACCAAAGTATATGCCTTTAGAAATCAACAAAATATGTGAGGAATGCCGAAAATTGAGTCTAGACATGGTAACATAGGTTATCCCTTTGAGGAAAGCATTATTAGGAGGGGTAATGTAGGTTACATGTATAATACTTGAGTTATAATGCGGGAGACAAAAGGAAGCTCTAAGTTTGGAAGGGTACATGAGGTTGGACATATTGTTTCATGGTGTTGGAATTGATGTCAACCTAGTGGTCTTCATGATGTCAATCTAGTAGTGGGGGTCCTCATGATGCCAAGTTAGTTTTGGTTATCCTCATGATCCTATTGGTTCATAGAGTCTCAAGGTGGTGGAATTGATGTGGTGGCACTCATGATCATGTTGGTTTATAGAGGTGTTTAATTATGGACTTAGTTGTGGAGTGAATTGCTAGGTGTCCTAAGTGTCTACCTCAGAATTCAGTTGAGGAGTTGATTGTAGTAGTATGAGGTCAAGAAGTTTGGAGGCCTTGACATGATGATCAATTGATTAGGGTTTGAGGCCTTGAAATGATGATTTAGAGGATTCACACGAGGTTGCATAGATTCTACAATCTTGGGAGATGATTGCAGGAGTAGATGATCAAGTTCAAGAGGCTTTATATTAGATTTCACTGAGTTTAGGGGTTGAACAAAGGGTAACATTAGTTCTCCATAGGTAACCTACTTTATAACTCAAGTATTATACATGAAACCTACGTTACCCCTCCTAGTACTACTTTCTTTGAATGGATAACCTATGTTACCATGTCTAGACTCAATTTTAAGCATTCCTCACACATTGCGTTGATTTCTAAAGGCATATAATTTGGTTTTTTCTCTTGGATTTTGATGGAGAGAGTCAACTTGAGTTAACCATCATCGAGAAGGTGATAAATTAAAATATGAGGAGGATTAGTGATGAATACTAATTGCATCTTCCATTAATTATAAAATGTCATAGATTGCAGTAGAAGGGGTGAGACATAATGAGATTGATAGAGAGTTTATGCTACATGTTTGCAGAGTTATAGAGCAAATTAGAGCTCAGACTTGGATCATATTCTAGAGGATGATGGAGCTACAATAGATCTATATGTATAATATATTTTTGTTGCAGGTTGTGGCTTCCAGTTGTTGTTGACAGAGACAATCCCTCTAGTGCAATGAATGGGTCTAGCAACTGAAGTGACAATCAACTAGACATCTTCCTAGGTTATAATTTAAAAGTAGAATGAAAGAGATGACCTATCTCATTCTGATGCTATTCCAATTTCCTTTATTGATGGCCTCGAACCGCTTGTGTCACGGACTTGTTCCTGCTTCTCTCAGCATTTATGTACCTGCACAAATGCTCAAGAGACAACAAAGCATGCCAACACTAATATCAAATCCAATAACAACCTACTTAACTGATCAAGGAATGTCAAGCTAAATAGTCAATGAACATATATATTTTGGGAAGATGAACCAACGGTTGTATATTATTAGGAAATAAAGGGATGCTTACAACTAAACCTTGATGTTAAAAGGCTGTCCTTGAGTGGTAATCCAAGGCCAAGCCAATAACTCTCCAAACACTTCTTTTCCAAGTCTAATGAATAGCCTCTAGGCACAAGCTTAGCATAAGGGTGCAAATAAACATCGACCAACCATTTGGGAATGGGAGAAGATGAATTTATAGGCTGGGAGAGGGAGTTACGACTTCTCCAAAGATAGGATTAGGCCCTAATCTCCAGGAGGTAGCTCATGGGGATAAGAAAAAGAGGCCAAGATGAAAGGATTTGACCACATCTATTCAAAACAACCTCCAGCGCGTCGCTCTTGAAGCTTCTAGATCACGAAGCTTCTCATCCTCTTTAGGAAAATGACATTTTTAGAATCATCACGGGTATGCAAGGAAACAAAGCGATGCCTTTGCTGGTCAAATAGAGTGCAACGAGGGACCATCATTGTTTTAGGCCCTCACAAGAGAGATGACTCTCATTTTAGGGTTTTAAGAGCTATTTCTTCAAGGAAAGCTCAAGACATTTTCCAAACAAAGTCTTAGGAGGGATGTGAGTTGTATACATGGATGAGTATACTATAAAATAGTCATGTTTTAGGCACTTTAGGGTATTTCACAGGGAAGTGCAGGAGGCATGCCAAAATAATGTGTAACATATGCCCCCTAAAACATGAAGGTAGAATGATGAGTGATGGATGAGTTTCTTTACGAGCTCTTGCAAGGATAAGGACACGCACTCTCAGGAGACTTGAAAATCAAGGACACATATACATATACATATCTAAGATCAAGACATGAGTCCACGGCATGGATGCAACCATCCGGATGATAAAGAGTATATGTAAAGATCCATGGTATGGGTGCAACCATCCAAATAAAAAGGATCATCATAAATATAAAGTACCATGGTATGGTCACATCCATCCGTATAGTAGAAATGTGTACAATCATGAATGACATATAACTCCATGTAGCCTGAGTTATAACAGGCAAGAATCAGACTCTTGTGCTCCATCCTGACCCGATCAATGTATGAATCCTAACGTGTGAATGAAGGTGTTGAAGTCAAACATGCTAGAAAACCACCTGATTATCAACCAATGATGTGGACTGGTAACAGGTACGAAAGAAACCACCAGTAATGATAATGGCTCTAAAGGTACAACAATAAAATCCGTGAATGTGATAATGAGGCTGAAGTCGAACACTCGTGGAATCACTCGATTGAAAGCCAATGATGAAGGCCTGTCATCGAATGTGAAGAAATGACCATTAGGGCATGCCATCTCTATGGTACTGAAGGGAGTTTCTAAGTCATCTTCCTGGATAATGAGTTGAAGTTGACAGGAGGCGACCCGTTGAAGGAGGGTAATGATGAATCCCCCATCGTCGACACAAAACAAGGAATAAAGTGAAATAATTTTCAAGACTGTAACAATGACTCAAACAGTGCATAGGTAAATAATTGTAGTTTGGATTTCTCTTGAACATTGGCGAAATGACTCCAGAGTGTGGCAGCATCTAACTCGACATAGGACTAAAGGTCATGATGACATAATGGAATAGTTAAATGAGAGGCAAAATGGATCACCCAAACCTAGGAGGACAAGTGACTGAGAAAGGATATCCCAAACCCGACACGAGAGCAGAAGAGTGTCATGTTCAAGAGTGACATGCTTCTTATACAAAGGGTGTTTCATCTTCATTTTCCCCCCACTATTTCTAGAAAGTACCCCAATTATTTTTATCACAAGCTTGAAGGGGATAGCATATGCTTGTCATGTAAGTTCATTCTTTGAATGAATCCATCCTAGTAAGTTTTACAAGCCCTAGGAAGGAGAAGCTCAATCTCATCATGGTGATGAGTCTTTCGTTGTAAATTTTTAATGATTCCGATGTAAGAATAACTTGGTGTCTTTTTCATATTTAGAGATTTTGAAAAAGAGATGAAAAAGAAAACTCCATCATGTCCCTTTTCGTAATTTTTCCCTCGGATCCGAAATGGTAGAAAACAATATATGAGGGAACCTCTTGACCATGTCGATGAAGGTGTACCTTTTTCGTAAATAGTCAATCTTAGCCCGAAAAAGGGGTCAATGTATACTGAGGTGATGTCAATTCATTTACTTTAACAAGTTCAAAATGATGAGTACTCGACAATCTTTTCAGTTTTCGAGAGTCAGAAAAGAGCTCAAAGATGACTCCAAGGGGGTTCCTTTTTTATTTATTTAATGAGTCCGAAAAAGAGATAAAATAAAACTCACAAGAATTAGTCAACAATGATCACTATTCACTTGAAGGTACCTGTACCTCCATAAGGAAATGCACCCATCACTGATATCGAGAAAAAACATTAAAATATTACAAAAATATTGGCAAAAAGGACTTGGAAAACTTATAAATAGCCAAAAGTAATTTTACTTTTACCATTTTACCACAGTAAACTCTGAAAGTGCATTTATGCCCTAATTCTCTTGATTTTCAAGTGGCCATTACGGGAGATCCAGGGTGCCATTTTGCGAACCGTCTGCAATAGGTAAGAGGCCCATCCCTACTCTTGCATTTTATCATCTTTTTATGCATTTTAAATGGTAATTTTTATGCTATAAAGGAGGATTTTAATTTTTTAGGGCGCTAGCGACCATCGTGGGTATGGTCATTGAACCCGTGATGATTGCACTTGAGCCCAAAGGCTCATGTGATGCATCAATCTGTTTGTAAAAATAGGCGTGATGGCACAGAGGCAGCTTTTTTGGAAATAAAACCCTATTTTGAAGCAAAAATTTATGATTTTAATCCATGAAAAAAGCATTAATAGGTGTTAAATGATGTTTTGCAGGAGATTGTGGTCTTACAATGGAAGGAAAGAGGCCATGAGGTCGAAGACCACCAAGTAGCTTAGGATACTGAATGCATAAATGATCTAAGGAATTGTGGGCTACTAAAGTTCTTCAGGACTACAAGGTTAAGGGCTCAGATGGAATTGCTACCCTATATGATCAGTCTCTGGGATATAGATCGAGAGATCTTCATCATAAAAGGCTAGGAACTGGAGCTTGAGGAGATGGATATCTACTTCATCACGAGATTGTTCGAAAGAGGGGAAGCGATCCAAATATTTGGATCTCACCAAGGAGGTGAAAGTAAAAGGACTCTAGTATAGAGGCATTGTCTTGGTGCCTAAATTACCAATGGAGGGAAGGTAAAGATATCGACAATCACCAACAACCTCGTCTTGAGAACGATCTTGTTCAATATGGTGCATGTATCTGACATGCAAGCCTTACATGAGGCTTCAAAATCCCATCTCCAGTATGCTATCGCATGTTTGAGCCCCACCATATTCAACTGGTGTGGAGGCCTTTTGGGAAATATGAAACAACAACTTGCCAAGGGGAAGCATGGACAAGTGAAGCAATTTGAGTTCAGTTCAATATTAATTACCTTCATTTTAGAGCGAGTGCCCTTATTCTTGTATCAGTGGGAAAAGGTACCAAATCCTGCCCCAGGATATGCGATACTCGTGCGATGGAGTCAACTCATGCCTCGAGGAGGAATAGGTCAACATATGCATTACTCACCACAATTTTTCGCTTGGCTAGAATGCTAGCTACTCATGGCAGATGATTATGTTGGGTGTGGAGGTTGATTATCTTCTTTATTCAGAGGTATCGCCACATTGGACCCCAGTTCGTAATGGGGAGGCAACACCATCCGTAATATTTGTGTTGCAGGGGGGGTCCAGGGGGGCGGCTGCGACCTTTGGCAGCCCCCCGGGTGGGGGATCAGGGACAACACCCCCAAAGCTAAAAATAGATGTAAAATTCCCTTGTAAATTGTTGTAATTTTGTAGTCAATCTGAGTCGTTCATTAGGTAGAGATCTGATGGTAGAAGTTATGCTTAATTTAAGGTTTTTTCCCCAGAAGGAAACCTCTCGCTATATATGAGGGAATTGTATTGTGTCTATGTAGACCTATATTCTGAGCATGAAGAGAGAGGAGATTGAGCTAGAGAAAAGAGGGAGTTACAACAGATCTATTGTAGGTTGTATCTCTTCAGTTTGTTGGATAATATAAAAGGAAGGACTGGTTATTTCTCCATGGACGTAGCCCAAATTGAGTGAACCATGCATATCTGTGTCTCTCTTGTTTTATGTGTTTTCTATGTTTATATTTAAGAACTATTTTATGTGTTCCATTGCTATGTAATATATAATTTTCTAGCAACTGGTATCAGAGCCGAAGTTCTATTTGGCTTATAAACTTGTAGGAGAGAATGGTTCCTGGTTTGAGTGGGAACAATGGCGGAAGATGGTAGGTTTAGGGTTGAAAAATTTAGCGGCCAAAACTACTAGCTGAGGAAGACGCAGATGGAAGATTATCTGTATCAGAGAGATCTGTACCAACCATTGAGTGAAAAGGCAAAGAAGTCGAGGAGTATGAAAGATACATAATGGTATATTCTCGATAGAAAGGCACTTGGAACAATATGGTTGTGCCTAGCGGTGTCGGTAGCATTTAATATTTCAAAGGAAACGAAAACAAAGGGTTTAATGTCGACATTGGCCAAACTATATGAAAAACCCTCGACCTCAAATAAGGTATTTCTTATGAAGCATTTATTTAATATGAAAATGTCAGAAGGTGGATTTGTTGTTGATCATTTAAATTAATTTAATACAGTTACCAGTCAGTTAAGTTTTATAGGGGTAATTTTTGATGATGAAGTTAGGGCTCTGTTCTTTCTATGCTCATTGCTATAAAGTTGGAATGGTTTAGTTGTGGACATTAGTAACTCTATCTCTGGATATAGTACTTTAAAGTTTGATGATGTTATCGGTGCAATCCTTAGTGAGGAAATGCGACGAAAAGCTCCAATGAGACATCAGGGAATGCTTTGATTGCAGAGACTATGGGAAGAAAAATGGAAAGAGGAAAGAGCCCTAGATATCGCAGTAAGTCAAGAAAAGGTAGATCCAAATCCAGATAGGGGATAGTGTGCTGGAAATGCAGGAAGAAAGGACACCTGAAGAAAGACTACAAGTCTCAGAAGGCAAAAGAATGAGATGCGCAAAAAGAAAATAATCACGAAATGAATGTAATAGGTGATGTGTTTCAACATGCTTTGGTTCTTTCTTTAGAAAATATTATTGATGTCTGGGTGGTAGATTCAGGGGCCTCATTCCACGCCACATCTGATAGGAAACATTTTAATGATTATATTCAAGGCAATTTTGGACAGGTTCAATTGGGTGATGATAAACCCTATAAAATCATTGGAATGGGTACATTTTTCATAAAACAACATAATGGAAATCAATGGATATTGAAGGAGGTAAGGCATGTTCCAGATTTGAAGAAAAATCTTATTTCAATAGGGAAGTTGGGAGGTGAAGTCTGTGTGAATACTTTTACAGATAAAAATTGGAAGGTCAATAAAGGATCCCTGGTAATAGCAAAAGGAGAAAAGGTCAGTACATTGCATTTATGCAATGGTATTTCTAATTCTTTTAATGCTTTAACCTCTACAGGAGAAGATACGACATTGTGGCATCATAGGCTCGGGCGCATGAGTGAGAAGGGGATGCAGATTCTTCACTCAAGAAATTTGTTGCCAGGTTTGAAGCATGTTGATTTAAAATTCTATGAGAATTGTGTTTATGGAAAACAAAAGAGAGTCAGATTCCTCAGAATTGGGAAAGAAAAGAAGAGCAAAAAATTAGAGCTTGTGCATACAGATGTATGGGGACTTGCTCAGGTATCATCTCTTGGTGGCTCTCATTATTATGCTACTTTTGGTGATGATGCAACTAGAAAAGCCTGGATTTATTGTATTCGAAATAAATATGATGTATTTGATACTTTCAAGAAATGGAAAGCTTTGGTTGAAAATGAGTCAAGAAAAAGGTTGAAGTGTCTCAGATCAGACAATGGAGGTGAATATTGCAGCAAAGAGTTTGATAGGTAATGTTCAGAGAATGGAATTTAGAGAGAAAAGATAGTTCCAAGAAAACCACAAGAAAATGGGGTGTCAGAAAGGATGAACAGGACAATCATGGAGCGTGCAAGGTGCATGAGATTTTCATACAGGATTGCCTTTACAATTTTGGGCAGATGTTGTAGATACTGATGTTTATCTAATAAACAGAGGGCCTTCAAGTTCCTTGGATGGTGGTACTCCAAAGGAGGCATGGACAGGTAAATGGGTAAACTACTCATTTTTAAAAACTTTTGGTTGTGAAGCCTTTGTCCATGTTAATAAAGAAAATAGAACGAAGCTTGAGGAAAAATCAAAGAAATGTACTTTTATAGGATATGGTGTTAATGATTTTGTTTATCACTTTTATGATTATGAAAAACAAAAAATCATTGGGAGCAGAGATGTCATATTTAATTAAAAGGTTTTTTATAAGGATCAACTACAGGAAAAGAAATAAGAAAAAGAAAACAGACAATACACAGTGCTTGAAGAAATCACAGAAAAAGTGATGGTGCCTGAAAATTATAATGATCAACGGGCAGAACAACAACCACAACAGCAACAAGCACCTAAAAAACCTGAAAGTGTTGTTAGAATATCTACTTGTATAAGTAGACCCCCTCAACAATACTCTTCTTCATTATATCACGTATTGTTGACTGATTCTAGTGAACCAAAATGTTATGAAGAAGTAGTGAAAGAAGAAACTAAGAAGAAGTGGGAGCAAGCCATGAAAGAAGAGATGGACTCCTTAGCACATAACCAGACGTGGGACTTAGTCAGGTTGCCTGCAGGTAAAAAAACATTGCAGAATAAATGATTTTACAAGTTGAAGGAAGAAGATGGAGGTAGTAAAAAGTATAAAGCTAGACTTGTGGTGAAAGGGTTTGCACAAAAAAAGGGTATAGACTTTGATGAGATATTTTCTCCTATTGTTAAAATGACTTCAATCAGGGCTATTTTAAGTCTAGTAGCAGCTGAAGATTTGCATCTTGAGCAGTTAGATGTAAAGAGAACCTTTCTCCATGGGGATTTGGAGGAAGAGATATATATGCAACAACCACAAGGATATCATGTAAAAGGGGAGAAACTAGTGTTCAGGTTGAAGAAGAGCTTGTATGGCTTAAAACAAGCTCCAAGGTAGTGGTATCTAAAATTTTATAGGTTTATCTCTGAACAAGGTTATACTAGATGTCACTCTGATCATTGTGTCTATCTCAAAAGACAAAATGATGGCAGCTATATTATATTGTTATTGTATGTAGATGACATGCTTGTTGTAGGTTCTAACATGCATGACATAAATGTGCTCAAAAGAAAATTGGCGAACTCATTTGCAATGAAGGATTTGGGTGTAGCAAAACAAATCCTTGGTATGAGAATAACGAGAGATAGGAAGAATCGCAAATTAACATTGTCTCAAAGTGAGTACATAGAAAAGGTGTTGAAAAGGTTTAATATGTAAAATGCAAAACCAGTTAGTATACATTTGGCTAGCCATTTCAAATTAAGTAAGGAATATCCTAAGGCTCAGGAAGAAGTGGCTCATATGTCTAAAGTTCCATATGCATTAGTAGTTGGAAGCTTAATGTATGCAATGGTCTGCACAAGGCCTGATATTGCACATGCAGTGGAAGTTGTAAGCAGGTACATGAACAATCCAGGAAAAGAACACTGGATGGCGGTGAAGTGGATTCTCAGGTATTTGAGAGGTACCACAAATCAAGCATTATGCTTTGGTGGTTCAAACATTTCTCTACATGGATATGTTGATGCAGATATTGCGGGTGATAAAGATAATAGGAGGAGCACAATAGTGTATGTGTTTACTGTAGGTGTAACAACTGTCAATTGGGTCTCAAAACTGCAAAGTGTTGTTGCACTCTCAACAACAGAAGGAGAGTATGTTGCTGCTATAGAGGCTAGTAAAGAAATGATTTGGTTACAAAGGTTTCTGGATGAATTGGGTAAGAAGCAGGAGTTGGGCAGGTTATACAGTGACAGCCAGAGTGCCATACATCTTGCAAAGAACTCTGTGTTTCATTCCAAGACTAAACATATACAACTCAAGTACCATTTCATACGGTCGACATTGGAAGATGGACAGTTGAAGCTAGAAAATATACACACTAGCCAGAATCCTGCAGATATGTTAACAAAGTTGTAACCAGGGAGAAACCGTGAGTCTACTTAGTTTCAATTGGTCTTCAAGTATGATGAAGACGATGAGAAATAGCTAGGTCCAGAGTGGAGTCATTGTCCAACAAATGAAGCAGTGATGGAGTTGCTAGAATCAATCTCCAAGTGGGAGATTGCTGGATGTGGAGTCTGATTTTGTTCTTTATTCAGAGGTATCACTGCATTGGACCCCAGTTCGTAATGGGACAGTAGAATCACCCTTAATATTTGCATTGTAGGGGGGCAACTATGACCTTTTGGAGCCCCTCCCTTGGCGGGGGATTGGGGGCAGCGCCTCTGAAGCTAAGAGTAGATGTAAAATTTCCTTGTAAAATGTTGTAATTTCATAATCAATATGAGTCATCCATTAGGCGGAGATTGGTATAAGTTATGTTTAATTTATGGTTTTTTTCCCTAGAAGGAAACCCCTCGCTATATATGAGGGAATTGTATTGCGTCTATGTAGATCTGTATTCTGAGCGAGAAGAGAGAGGAGATTGAGCAAGAGAGAAGAGGGAATTACAACAGATCTATTGTAGGTTGTATCTCTTCAGTTTGTTGGATAATATAAAAGGAAGGACTGGTTGTTTCTCCATGGACGTAGCCCAAATTGGGTGAACCACGTATATCTGTGTTTCTCTTGTTTTATGTGTTTTCTGTGTGTATATTTATGCAATATTTTATGTGTTCCATTGCTCTGTAAAATATAATTTTCTAACTGATTATTATTACGCTGACATGGATTTCAGGTGGGATCCAAATCTACCTCTGCCACCAGGAGAACAGTGGACCGATGCAGGTAAAAACTTGTTTTTTAGATTTTTTCAAGTTTTATGATTTTTTGTAAAAGTGTAAATTGAGACTAAACTTGTGATAAATGTGCATTTGTGGGACCAGAGAGAGCACCAGGCATGTTGTCAATAGCAAGGCGAGTTGCACATCAAATAGTGGGCACCGACTATGAAGAAGGGTTAGACCCCTTAGCTGAGATGGAGTGCAATATGGAGGCAATAACTCGAGGAGTCGAAGGGTATGTCACTATTGATGATGTTCCACTACGTTGGCAGAGACACACAGTGGGAGTCTCTGTGAGACTGTGTCAGCTGTTAGGCCAAGTGATCAGAGCAGTCTCGTGCTATCATGAGCACTGTGCACGCTGATAGTCTATCTAGCTCTTTTACACATTTTGTAGGCTTTGAAAGCCAAGTGTCCCAAAACACTTTATTTTTTGATATCTTTTTGTGAATAGTCTGATAGACACGATATATATATATATATATATATATATATATATATATATATATATATATATATATATGCATGTTTTATTTCCTACTTGTGTGTCCATAATATGATCAGTTTTATAAATGATGCAAATGCCTATCAAGAACAAAATTTGCTAATGCATCTATTAATGTATTTAAATTACATGGAATATGTTGATACGTGACGAAATCAAAATTTCTTTCCAGCAATCTAACACGTAGATACATACACAATATTTATGGATTTCTTACTGACTAATGATTGTTTAACTGTAACACAACAAGCTGTGAATCCAACTTGACAACGAAATACCTAAGGCCTAGAGCAACTTCTTCTAACAAGAGTTCAATAACTGCACTGTATTCAACAATATTATTGGTTGTTCGACCAAGGTAGATACCTTGTAAGTTAATCAGATCGCCATTAGGTTCATAGACTACCCATGCTGTGGAAGAAAGGTTCCATGTGCTACGACAAGCATCATCAGCAAAACCAACATAATGGCTTGACGACATCTGCAAACTGAGTGGAACACAGGATAAGAAAAAAAACATCTCTACAAAGAAAACAAACACGCAAAAACTAAAAAATGCACACGAATGAATTAACACACTAATGTAAAAAATTCATTACACAAATTTCACACATAATACTTCTTTAGATACAACTCATTATGGGGTTGGGAAAGTGCATTTCCCCCATAGTCACATAGCTCATAGGCACCTTTTTGTAAGACACGCTTGACAATGTAGGGCCCATGCCACATGGGTTCGAACCTTCCTGCTCCCAATTTATCATTGGTTTGATCGTAAAGAAGGACCAAGTCGTCTTCAGCAAAAGTGCGGGAAGAAACAGTTTGGTCAAAATGAGCTTTGACCCATTTCTTTAGAGCTTCGATGACCATCGTAGCAATGCGGCGAGTCTTGTCAAGCCTCTGAAGGTAAAGTAGTCGTTCTTCTTCAGGTGAGGTATCCAGAAGAAGTTTGATAGGTAGTTTGAGCGAGGGGATTTCACATTCGATTGGAAGAGTTGCCTCTAAACCATATACCAGTTGGAATGGAGTGAATCCAGCGGCCATCTTAGCTAAAGTTTTGTAAGCCCAAAGAGATGATAATAGCATCAAATTCCAATCCTTTTTGTGATTCCCAACAGTACATTGAAGCTTCATAATCAAAACTTTAATAACTGTCTCAACTTGGCCATTGGCTTGTGGAAAATAAGGAGTTGAGTTATCATGACGGAGGCCCAACTGAGCAGTCAACTCTGCCATCATGTGCTGACAAAAACGTGATCCATGGTTAGTCACAATGGATTGAGGAACACCAAAATGTGCTATGATGTGGTTAAAAAGGAACTAAGTAGCAGTAATACCATCAACATTGAATGTAGGCATTGCCTCAGCCCATTTAGTAAAATAGTCAACGATGACAATATTAAAACCATGCCCCTTGGCTGAGCAAGGGTTACATGTCATGAAATCAATGCCGCATTTAGAAAATGGGCCAACGATAATTACTTGGTGTAAGGGTGTAGTTGGCGCGCGCTACTTGTGATTGAAAATTTGGCATTTGTGGCATTTTTGAATAGCTAGAATGCAATCTTTAAAGATAGAAGGCCATAAATAACTGACACAGAGGATTTTCTAAGCAGTGGCATATCTGGACATATGACCACCATAGGCACCATAGTGGAAATCATTTAAGACCCGCTCAGCCTCTTCTAGGGTGAGACACCTACGAAGAACAGAGTCCACACTGACCTGATACAATGTATCACCAAGGATCTGATAGGGTTGGGACTGATGCTGGATGTGACGTCAGTCAGATCGAGACAACTCAAATCGAAAGGTTTGGGTTTGAAGATAAACGATAATATCTCCATACCATGGGTCGAGAGCACTGATCAGAAAAAAAGTTTCATCGAGAATCTTCTTACTAAAATCAGTTAAAGTGATTGCAGACGGAAGAGCACATATCAACTCAGAAAAAATGAACGATTTCTTTAATTGGGCAGCAGTAAATTCCAAATCAAACTCCTACGGGATAATGATCCATTTAGAGTGTTTGACCCCTAATAACTGACAAGTCAATATATAGGTCATGGGGTTGTAATCAGAAATCACTGTGGTTTTCCGTAAAAGGATATAGTGTCAAAATATTTGGACGACATGGACTTCCACCAAGGCCAACTTCTTGACATGAGAATATTGAGACTCGATATCGAGAAGATTCTGACTTAAATAATAAACCATGTTCTCATTGCCATCGTCATCGTCTTCAACTAACACCATAGCAAAAGTAGTACCAGTTGCCGCCAAATATAGGAAGTAATCACGTCGATAATCGGGGGGATGCAGTAATGGAGCACTGATGAGCATGTATTTTAAAGCATCGAAGGATTTCTGGGCAACTTCATCCCAAATAAAAAGGATCCCCTTCTTAAGTAAGCGAGTAAAACCCTTAGCAAGTTTAGTGTAATTAGGGACAAATCGATGAAGAAAATTAGCCTTTCCCTACAAGCTTTGCAATCACAGTAATGACGTAGGGGGGAGTAAATTGACAATGGCCTCAACTTTCAAAGGATCGATTCAGATACCTTCGTGGGACACCACAAGACCTAAGAGTCGACTAGACTCAACGCAAAGCACACACTTGAGTGGATTAAGATGGATATTATAATGTCAACATTGTAAAAAGATGGATCTTAAGTGATCCGGATGGTCACGATGCTTAGGAGAATGAGCTGGTAAGTTGTCAAGGTAAGGTTAAAAAATGTGCTGAATGTCATGAAATGCATAAGAAATTTCCGTTTGGAAGGTAGCGCCAGAATTCTTTAAACCGAAAGGAAGCTTTTTGTAAGAGAAAGTACCCCAAGGAAAGATAAAGTCGTCTTATGTTGATTAGAAGGTGGAATTTTAATTTGGTTATAGCTAGAAAAACCATCCATGAACGAGAAAATCTCACTCCCAGTGCATTCGTTGATGATTTGATCGATAAAAGGAGTGGGATAATTTTCTTTGGGACATGTGCGATTGATATCGTGGTAATCAACAAAGACACGAATCGTGCCCTGCTTTTTGGCAACAAGGATGATGCTGGACACCCAATCTGTCAATGGAATAGGATAAATAAAACTCGCTTTTAAAAGCTTCTCCACTTCTACTTTGATAACAACAACCTTTCGAGGGTGCATAGGGCGAAGCTGTTGTCAAATAGACTTAGCATTACGATAAGTCAAAATATCGTGCACCACTATTGTTGGATCAATACCAGGAATTTCCTCATATGAACATGTGAAGACGTCTCAAAAATATTTAAAAAATTGAGTGTAAATCCTGATCTCATCTCGAGAACATGAAACCCCAATATCAATGTCCTCGACATCATAGGTTTAATGGAAATGTCAAGATGCATAGTAGAAGTGATGTTCCCCATATTACCCTCTGACAATACTTCATTCACCAGGACAGGTGTTTGAAGTGGAGGCATGGGACAATGAGAAAAGCACACTTCCAAATGGAAAGGCATCTCATCGAGGCTGGGAAGAAATGATGAATGATGAAGTAGACCGTTCCATGGATTTTCATCCAGAGACATGACCTGAACGATACTCTCATCTGTATGGGATGTCTCGTTCAAAGGATGTAAATAATTCCAAGAACCAAGCCAAGGAGATGGCGCATAAGTGTCCAAGTTTATACTGAAAACAATATGACTTTCTGAAGCAGTAGTCGAAGCCAAGACAATTTCTTGATAATTTTGCTCCAATGGATTTAAAGGCATATCATCTCCAAATGAATCAATTTGATGCAGGGTAGGGATAATCCAAGGATCCGTAGAGACCAAGTTCATATTGATTGAATTAACATGTGGAGGTGGGAGAGTAAAAGTACCCATTAAAGTAGAGCCTTTGAAGAGACCTTCCCCTACACTCTCATAAGGAATTTCAGAGTTTCCCACGTAAGGGATATTGTCATTCAATGAACCAGAAGAGAAGAAAGACAGTTGATCGAAAATGACAATTTTTCCTTCGTGAGGAAAACGAAGCACCTAGAACAAAGAATAAACCACACAAAACATATCGTGGGTCTAGCTTCACCTGAGAATAAGGTTGTAGTTGAGATTCACATCTACAACTTCTACTTCTAATTCAACAGTATTTCCTTCCAATGTAATCAGCAAGTTCGTGAGAATACCGTATGGACCTAAACCTCTACCATCAAAAGCTTCCAAGGTGTTCAGGGCTTGGTTAAGAGTAGGAGAGCCAATGGCCTTCCAACATGAAACATACATGATGCAAGTAGAAGCACCTTCATCAATAACAGTGCGATGGGTCGTCTTTCCTTTAATAAGAACTTGTATTAGAAAAGCAATCTGATGAGGAAGACAAGGCACATGGTTTTCAAGATCAAAAGTAATCAGACTTGAATCAGAAGGATCAATAACACCTATAGCAGACAACAGTGTCTTTTTCTGCGTTGGAAAGGATTGAAGAACCTCCAAAGTAGACATCACTGAAGGTTCCTAAGCTAAATCCTCAATAATATTGTAATGTTGCGTAGCTCTAGCATTTGGATTAAGAGATAATTTCTAGAGAACAACTTTGGGAGGTGGTAGGATTATGGAATCACTATTAGGGTGCTCAATATGGAGTGGAAGAGAAATGGACGTAGTAGAAGTAGAAGGAATATCAATGACTTCTTTCTCCACCATCAGCTTATGCGTGGCTTGATAGGCCTTTGTTTGAGTAGCAATCGAGATAGGTGATGAACCTTGCATCATGAAAACCTGGGAACCTCAGGAAGCAGAGGATTATGGTTTGTCTACCAACTGCGTCAACTGAGATGTAAAAGGTTCTTTTAAGATAGCCAAAGTCCCTTTCAGCAAGTGATTAACTTCAGAACATCGGGGACAACCCTTGTTGTAGCAGTCTTCCTCACAAATGAGGCAAGGATATTTCGGCTTTCTTTTAGAAGCATCATTAGTAGATGATTTAGGATCATCCTATTTTAGGGCATCGGCTTTGGCTTTACCTTTTCCCTTTTTCTTAACTTTAGAGGCATTATCTGCTATGTTAGACTGAATAACATGTACCTCAAAGGTTTTACTAGGACTCGATGAATTCTTCGAAGGATTATTACAACTAGTGTTTGAAACAGATTTCTTCTCCGAAGAATCTTTTGTGGAAGTCTGAGACAAAAAACCAATTATGCCATCAACAGGTGGTGCATCAGGAGACTTTGATGTTGTCAGATCCAAAGATGGTGTCAGAGCATTAGGAAACATCTCATACAACATGCCAGATTGTGAATAGACCAAGTCTAGATACTGGTCATGGGCGATAGCTTTCTCTTCAGTAACACATCCACCCATAGCCATATCCTTATCAATCTTGCTTACGAATGATTTTGTGAACCATTCAGTCAACAACTCATCAAAATTCTCAAATTTGATGAGGTGACGTTGACGTCTCCTTTCATGGATATGATCGAAAATGTGGGTCATGGTGTCCTTCTTAAGGGATGTGATCAAATGAGTGCTAGTTTCATATCGAACCGACAATTAGAAGTGGGTGAGGAAGAACATAGCCAGAGATTCGAAGTCAACATAGGTACCTTGAGGTAACTCAATATACCATGTTGCAGCAGCACCTGTGAGGGTTCTATGAAAGAGGTGAAGACAGATCGAATCGTCAACATAGGAATTGGAGGAGCACCATAGGTGATATGTCATCACATGGGCTTGCGGGTCCTCCTTAGCCTTTCCTTCGAATTTGGGGAAATCACTTGGAATTTTAGTTGGAACTGGAGGCCAGTAAGGTGAATGAAGAATGGGATCATTCGTGAGCCTCGAGACATCGGGTAGCTCCAACATATCCAAGAAAGGCAATTATGTGTTAAATGACATATAGGGCCTTTGAGGAGACCCAAACTGTGGATTCCATCCTTACTGATAAGGATTTTCCCCCACAATGGAGGATTTTGTCCATATAGGACATGATTTTGTCCCTACTGAGGGTTACCTTGACCATAAGGTGCATTTGGTCTAGGGTAAGTTTGATATTGACCCACCATAGTCTATTGATAAGCATTGTATGCAGCATATGGGTTATAAGGTTGTTGAACCTATTGACCCTGGACAAAAGGAGATTGACCCTGCTACTGTAGGGGTTGACCTTGGGCTTGCAAAGGTTGACCTTGTTGATACACATATAAATATTGTTGCTGCAAAGGTTCACCTTGTTGCTACAAAGGATGACTTTGCTGCTGTAAAGGTTGACCTTGCTGTTGCAAAGGTTGGCCTTGCGATGACAAAGGTTGAGTAGACTGCTGAACAAACTAGGTTTGTGGCTGCAAAGGATGCTACGACTTCGACAAAGATTTCCCTTGCTGCTGTAACAGTTTCCCTTGTTGCTACAATGCTTGCCCTTGCTGATGCAAAGATTACCCTTGCTGTTGCGAAGGTTTCCCTTGTTGCTACAAAGGTTGTCCTTGTTGCTGCAAGGGTAGCTAGATAGTTCCTTGGGATATACCCTACAGGTATTGATAATTCCCAAATTGAATCTAACCATATCCACTAAGAATAACGGATTGACCAGGCTGTACATAAGCTCCAACTCGAGGAATGCAAGACGAATTAACCAAGGCTTACAAACCATATCGGAGATAAGCCTGTTGGAGTGGAATCTGAGCCATATAAGGTTGTTGATATTGGATGTTACCTGACCCAGATGGACCAGTAGGGTTAGGAACACCACCATAATAAGGTTGATTAATTCCAACCATGTGAGTTTATAACCCACTCACATTGGCTTCACCTAACATAAGAGGAGTATTCAGATCTTGCCCCCTAGGTGGTGGCACATTCTGTCCGCTTGATGGAGGGTAGAAGAACTAACAGAAACTTGACCTGAAATAGTAGGTTGTACCAGAAGGGTCAGTTGAAAAGACAAGACAGGCTGTGATGGAATTGCGGGTTGGATAGGAACTGAGGTGACACCACTTTGTATAGAAGTACGAGAGGTCATGTTTGGAATGAATGAACCGGATGTAGGCATAGCATTGGAAGACCAAATGGAGTTTGGTACAATGATGAAGAACTAGGAGTACTTGAAACTAACTGAGCTAAGGTGGTATAACCATGTGGAAACATGGGTCCACTAGTTTCAGGAAAGATGAGAGACGAGACTCTTCATGTATAAGGAAATACTTCTGGAGGAAATTCATATCCTTGCTCATCATCGACATGAGGAGTATGGCTAGCGAAAATTTCCAAATGACTAAGAGAAGAGGTTAGGATTTCACCTTCTGACTCCATAGATGGAAAAAAATGGTGACAAGGAACCCGAGATGTACGAGGAGATAACTCCAAAGGAATACCAAGCCGATTGTAAGGACTGTATGGACGCTGAGGAGATATCACAATAGAATCAAATAACGTTTTTGATGAATAAACAACAAGCCTCTGTGGACTCTCAGGGGTTTGAATAGGATTATTAGAGGTATCAGGTACAGATTCTTGTGGTGACCGTGAATCTGATGGAGGTGGAAGAGAAGAAAAAGGTTGGATACTTGGAATAATCCCAAGTTCAAAACCTTGATCTTCAAGTGACTGAGGAAGCTCTGGATGAACTCCTTGGGAGGACCCTTCAGTATTAGACAATGAAGGGGAACTATGAGATGAACTCAATGGTTCAGCCATGATGACCTCCTTTGGAAAGAAAAAAGGGAAAGGAAATTTGTTTAGGGCTTTTAACAATCTTGAAATTAATAGGGAATTACTCAATATTGGTCCAAGAAGAAACTGCTTGGGTTAGACATGTTTATCACGGGCAGTTATTTTCCGAAACAAAAAAAAATATTTTTCATATTTTAAGAGTCAAGAGAAGGATCAAAAGGTGACTCTAGTCACTTTCGATGGTTTAGCAAGTTTGAAAGGACAAGTTGCTTGATGATATTTTTAAATTTAAAGAGTCAGAAAATATCGAAATGAATACTCAGGTAAATCTAGGTAAAATAAGTACCAAGTAATCGTGAACTGCAATATACACCTCAGCAAATAAAATTACCAGGGACTTGATGTACGTGCAAGTAATCTCCCTGAATGCTGTGTTCAGTGTATTACGTTTACAAGGCGATAGACTCGGCTTCGTATGGATAAAGGTTTGCAACCTATGGGGGTATCCCTCTATATATGCGATAGTACGGGAATACAAGTCTGTGCTAGCACTGTCTAATGCCGAAGCGAATGACAATTGCTAAGTTTTATAGACGTCAGAACACATCTCTAGCCTAGACCACTAAGTATGAACGCTAATGTTTCAAATGCTCTTTATATTAATTGATATATTTTAAATTTGATCTTTGAAATTATGTTTCAATTTCAAGGCCTTAACGATGTTACCTACTCCTAAAATGCAACTAGATGATGAAATGAAATCCTTCAATTCGATGAAAGTTATCTATGTAGGGAAGAAGATCACTCAAATCATGCATCAAACCAAATGAAAAAGTGCATCCATGAAAATATCCAAATGCTAAATGCAAAATATGAAATCTAATCTTTCACATGATAATCAAATGTAATGCCAAAACAAACCTTAAAGAAAAACTACTTTAAGATATAATGATGATTTTTCTCTTTTTCACTTAAATGAAATCAACGTAATCTAGTGCAAAAGTAAAAGAGAATGCAAGAAAGCCAACAAATATGAAAATCTCTTTCACATTAATGATTTGAATGCAACCCAAAATGCTTCAAAAACTATGAAAAGATAAACGCTTTCACTTTCACTTTTTGAAACACAAAACTCAAAGCAAACACTTCCTTTCAATTCAAATGAGACAATCAATTTGTAATCTATTGTTTTTCAAATGGAGCTTGAGTGACTTTCATAGTATCTACTAATGAAAACAACTTAAGACACAAGAACCAAAAGTGATTTGAAAAAGATGTTCGAACACACGAAAGAATCTTTAACTCAGGTAATTGATCTCTGATGAGAAGACTAACGAGCGGATGAAGGATGACCTAAAAGACCTAGAAACCCTAAAAGGCTAATCAAACTTCAAGCATACTCAAATCAAGTTAAGAGGCAATTGTAATTAGACAATAAGAGAGTCAACTAATATCACACTGGTAAATCACTGGGAGAAGGCAAAAAGAACTTAAAACAAGAAGACAAACCCTAAATTTCTTTAACTTCTACAATCATCACACCTGTTAAGAGAAAAGCAATGATCATCGCTACTGTATTCAACAAACCCGTGATATCATTATGACTGTCAGGGATAAAAACGTGATGGGCGAGAAAAGCAAAGAAAAACACAAAATCTTCAAGAACAACTCAAATCAACAACCTTCAAGCATCTACCAGAAAGTGAGACTGACTAAATACAAGCAATGGAGTCTAAAAATGAATGGTTGATCAAACTTGTCAAAAGACAAGGTAAAGAAAAGGAAGGAAAGGATCATAGGCTCCCCAGTGGAGTCACCATTTTGTTGACAAGGTTAATTCTCTCTCCGGACAAAGACGATCCCTCTAGCCCAATGAGCGGATCTAAACTGAAGTGACAATCAACTAGACATCTTCCTATGCTATAATTGAAAAGTAGAACGAAAGAGATGACCTGTCTCATTTTGATGCTATTCCAATTTCCTTTGTTCATGGCCTCGAACTGCTTGTGTCACAGACTTTTTCCTGCTTCTCTCAGCATTTATGTACTTGCAAAAATGATCAAGATACAACAAAGCATGCCAAAACCAGTAGAAAATCCAATAACAACCTACTTAACTAATTAAGGAATGTCAAGCTAAATAATACATGAACATATATATTTTGGGAAGATGGACCGACAATTGTATATTATTAAGAAATAAAGGGAAGCTTACAACCAAAATCTTGATCTTGAAAGGCTATCCTTGAGTGGTAATCCATGTCCAAGCCAAGAACTCTCCAAGCACTCCTTCTCCAAGTCTAATGAATAGCCTCTAGGCACACACTTAGCATAAGGGTGCAAATAGACATAGAGCAACCATTTGGGAATGGGAGAAGAATAATTTACAGGCTGGGAGAGGGAGTTAGGACTTCCCAAAGATAGGATTAGGCCCTTATCTCAAGGAGGTAGCTCATGAGGATAAGATAAAGAGGCCAAGATGAGAGTATTTGACCTCATATATTCAAAACAACCTCCATCTTGTCGCTCTAGAAGCTTCTAGATCACGAAGCTTCTCATACTCTTTGGGAAAATTAACTTTTTGGGATCATTACGGTCATGAAAGGGAATAGAGCGATGCCATCACTGGTCAAACACAATGTAATAGGCAACCATCACTGTATTAAGCCTCATAAGAGCGATGACTCTCATTTCAGGGTTTTAAGATCTATTTCTTTAAAAAAAGCTCAAGAAATTTTCCAAACAAAGTCTTAGGAGGGATTTGAGTTGTATACATGGATGAGTATGTTGTATAATAGTCATGTTTCAGGCACTTCAGAGTATGTCACAAGGAAGTGAAGGAGGCGTGACAAAATACTGTGTAACAAGAGATATTATTGTAGCAGCTACAGTTTAAGATCAAAGTTTATATTCTTGATGCATTTGTGTTGCATGGGTTTTATTAGAGAGTTATTTTTTGTGACTTTAGTATATGAGTTTTGTACGAATGTATGAGTTTTTTTATGGTTGAGTGAGTAGATCAGATTTTCATTATGTGCTACTTCAGGTTTTGGTTTTGTTGAGCAGATTTTGGATGCAATTGTGTTGCAAAGTTTTATATGTATATTAGTGATTGTGTTGCAGGTGTTTGAGTCAATTGATGAGCAGAGATTGATGTTGTGAGTCAAGTATGAAAATGGATGAAATGAGGCTCACAATTGTTTATATGCAGTGATCATGGACCCATTCTAAATAATTCTAAAACATGGTCCACAAAGGAGCTTAAAGTTTAGGGCCTTAAGTGGGCGAGTGATGGCTTTCCAAGTAAGAAGTGGATTACATTATCATGGTGTAGTAGCATCCTTCAGTTAGTGTCGTGAGAACTTGGGAGTTGTGGATTCCATCTAGTGGTTTCTGGATAGTCCAGTGGTGGTTGGGTGAGAATTATTAGGAGTGGTGGCTTCTAGTAGGCGTTGGTTTGGAAAGTTGAGGAAGTGGTGGTTTTGTGTTGGTGGTAGCCTACAAAGTTCATAGAAGTTGTTGTCTGGAGCAAGTAACGACTCACATGATTAGCAAGTTGTGGCTTGCGCACTGGTGGTGTTTAGTGAATCAGATGTAAAAGCATTTTTACATAATAGAAGAGACGACGATGAAGACTATCTTCCGATGGTGGTATTTACCCTTGTGTTTTCCACCTTAAATCTATTGTCCTTGTGTGATGTGATTTTTGATGGTTTTCATGGTTTTTTTTATTATTATTACATGTTTCTTATTATTTGTACATGCTACTAATATGATTACGTGTTGATATACTAATGTATTATTGGCTAATTTACACATGAATAAGTGATTGTGAAGAGAAATGGTAAAATTGGTAAAAATATATCAAAAGTCACACTATTGATTCAACCCCACTCTCGTAGTGCTCAAGGTTTCTAATAAGTGGTATCAGATTGGGGCTCTTGATTGTAGCGTAATCGCTGGAGAGTACATCTGGGTAGATTTGGTGAAAATTTTGCAATTTTTTTTAGAATGAATCATGCAGGAGTATATGCCCTCACTACTGTGACTTTCAAGGTATGGCGTGAAAGAATGAAAGCTAAATTATTATCTTTTTTTATTTTTTATCTAACATTTGGAGATTAATTTGTGAAGGATTTGGCGAGGATCCACTCTCATCTAAAGTAATGCAACAAAATGCTCAAGGAAGATGTATCATTTGTGAGAATATCCATAATGTAGACTTGGAGAAAATTGGAGTTCTCAAATATGCCATGGAGATTTGGGAGAGACTGCAAGTGTTATTTGGAGGTGATGATAACAACAATGGAGAAAAAGAAGAGTAAGAAGAAGAAAAAGAAGAAGGCTCATCAAAGGCAAGAACCTTAGCCAAAGAAGAACAGTCTCCCTAGTACGAATGGTCCAGCTGAAATATCAAAAAATGAAGCTTGAATAGAACCTAAACTGCTTTCATGCAACAAATTTGATGTTATAACCACAAATGGATTTTTTTAAAAGTTATGTTTCAAGTAGATGTCAGTATCACTGATTCAGCCAATGATATTGATGAATGTGATAAACTTATGCTTCCTCAAGAAGAATATGAGTTAGCTTTAGTGGCTATTGAAAAATTAACAGTTGAGGTTGGTAGACTAATAGTTGCATGCAAGGATGAAGAATTTGTTTTGCAGATTTGTGATGATAAGGAGGCCAAGCTCAAGGAGGAAATCATTAATTTGAGAACCTAGCTTCAATAAGCCAAAACAATTGAAGAGTTAGTGTATATTCAACATAAGGAGAAGGAGGGATTATCTGGAAAGTTAGAAGCATAAGTGGTCTCCATGTGGATGTAGCTGGAGGAAAAAGACAAGCAGCTGAAGGAAGTGAAGAGCACCATAGCCTTGGAAAATTTGCTTGAGAACCAAAGATCTCCATTTGATAGATTTGGCATCGATTTTCAAATGGGAGAGTACATTTCGCATGCAGGAAAAAACAACAAAGAAGAACAAAAACGATTTGTGTCAAACAATTTAGCAACAACAAGAAGAGTAGAAACCAAGGTAACAAGCAATAGATCCAACAACAACACAAAAGAAGACCACAAGTAGCGCCTACATTCAGAATATATTTTGCTCCAAGAGGGGATTGTGGATTTATTATATTATTGGTAAAAGATTAAAAAAATTAATAATAACATAAGGGATGTGCTCCAATCCAGTATGGAAGAAATGTTGTAATGTTATGTAAACATGAGCCGTTTTATGACTTTGAGACATCAAATAGTTTTTCCCATGGTATTATTCTCTAATGTAGCCTATTTAAAAACATAACATTAAAAAAGCATAAAATATAAATATAAATTATATATATGTACATACACAAATAAATTAATAAGTCTAACATTAACTTTGGATCTATCAAGTGTCGACAAAATCTAATCTCTAGCTACAAGCACTTCCTCAAATTTTGTACTCGAATAGAGGTTTGAACCTTAATAGATTTGATCTCTTTTAGTGAAGAGTTAAAATAAATTTAAAATGATTAATAATTAAATTAATGTAATATATATATATATATATTGTAAGCTAGGGTAGTACCTTCCTTTTCTATTTAATAAAACAAGTTGTACCAAATACAACATTCTGGTGGCCTCAACTTGCCCATATGGGAAACCAAGTCTGTTGGCCACCTAAGTTTGGTATATGCCATCCAATAACAAAATTTAATTAGTCTTTCTATCCATGCTATGTGAACAACACATCTAAAAACACTAAACATGTTACAAACTACCATACAAACGTCTGAAAAGAAAAGTTGGCCACAAAATAATCAGATAAGATAACTGTAGAGGACTAATCCTTTTGGTCTTCTTCATCGCAATCTGCGTTTACAGGTGCTGCCATCGAGTCATTTGGTGCGGGTGACAACTTCCTCAGCTGTTGCTGGATCTCTTCCAGCTTGTTGTCTTGCATTATCATGATGATCTGCAAGTTTTTCATTTCCTTTTTAATATTAGGCATGCCTTGTGCTATTGCTGCCACTTCACCTGCCACCTGCTCCAGGGCCTTAGCTAGTAAACGCTTTAAAACCTAGTACACATGCAAAGCTTGCCGATACAATGTCATTCGGCCTCTGGTATGCCTTGGGTCAGGGATAATATCTCCCCATTCCTCCATCTCAGGTTCCGATTCCTCTTCCATTACATTGTCTTCCATCTCTTGAATTAGCTGCTGGATATCCGCGTCCATCCCCTCTTTGTAGGCTCGAGCTGCTTCCTGGATTGTCGTCCTCATGGTTTTCCTTCCTCTCCTCTGACTAGCTGGTTCCGAGGTTGACGACTCGTTTCGGCTTGGCTGTCTCTGTCACCCTCTGCCTCCGCAACCCCTGCCTCTGCCTAGATGAGCCATTTTCTCCTTTATCGCCTCCTACTTGCAATTATCAACTACATAGGTTAGCTTTCGGGGTACTATAATCTTCCCGTCAGTCAGCATTTCCTTGTCACTTAGCTTTCCTGCCCCACTCCGACCACCCCCATTGTTCTGTAGCATCAGAGGTCTCTCTCCCCCTGGACAAAGGAGGGTGGCCAAGCTCTCTGTCATGCTTCCCTTCTCCTGGAAAGGGTCCTTGGAATTCTCGGGCTGACCCTCTGCCCCACTACTGCAATTCCCTGACATGCCTATGCTCTGATCCTCTCTCTTCCTCACCATGCAACCCTCTGACCCGTTCAGCCTCAACCCTTCTCCTGCAAATCCCATCTTACCCCTCTCTTCCACCTTACTATGCAGGGTCAGGTCCGAAGCAAACCCGCTCAAGCTCTGCCCCTCCCCATCACTTTGCTCCAATCCCCCCCCTACCACCATACTAAGCAAGCCAGAGTGAAATGCAGGAGGAGAGTCAAGGGGGACATACCCGTAATCACACTACCCTGCCGAAGATCCCAGTACCTGCGTTGCTCCGTTCTTCTTCTCCCTTCGCTGTATTTTAAGGAATGCTTCCCCCCTTACCACCCTCATGTAACTTCGCCCATCTGGCCCACGCACCATCCCACTACCGTCGCCGCTTCTTACCTCTTCTCCCCCCTCACTCCTTCCACTACGCTGCCTTGAAAATCCCGCAGGCATGCAGGACGCCACCATAGCCATTTGATATACGGTGAGGTCAGTAGGTGGCTGTCCTGGCCATCCACTCCCTTGCGCTGTCCACTTTTTCATACTGTCCCTCTTTATCACCCCGATTAGGGGTTATCTATATATATATATATATATATAATTTATTTTGTAAAATTTTAATTAAAGAAAATTTGGTCAATAATAAATATAGATATTTTAATGTTGTTGATACATTTGACTTATAAGTAGCTAAATGAACACTTTGGTTTGAGTGAGTGAATTTATCTCCAAGCATTTAAACATATAATACAATGGGCTAAATATCATACTTATTAATGCAAATTACCCAAAACCATTACTATTAATCTAACGATCTTTGAAATATATTAATTTAAATGTAATGATGAAAAATCATATAAATTTTGTAATTAGCAACAATATATTATATGCATAGTTTAATGATGTGATTTTTATAATAGATTTTTTGGATTAATTTTTTCTAAAATTTAAATAAAGATGTTTAAAATAAAAAAATAGTTATTATTTCTCTAAAAATATGATAATAAGAGTGGTTGAATTTTGTTTTTGATAATCCAAATGGATTTAGCACCATTCAAAAGCTAGAAACACCTAAAATCTTTAACTTTGAAAATTGTAACCTAAATTTTTTAAAATTTCCATAAAAGTTTATCAAATTTGTCCTGACCAAATTTAAAACCTCTCTAAACAATTTAATTAGAGAGTCTAATGTTTTTTTTAATATATTAAATTTACTTTTAAATTTAATATATTAAATTTACTTTCACATTTAAAAATATAATTTAAACAACATATATATAACATTTAAAATTTTAATTTAAACCAAAAAAAATACGATCTTACTATACAAATATTTAAAAATGTGTAATCTGAAGTGATTGAAATAATACTATTGAATTAAATATTTAAAAATGTGTAATCTGAAGTGATTGAAATAATACTATTGAATTCGTTTTTCAGATTAAAAGAAGAATTTTTTTTTTCAGTAAAAATCATTTGGCAAATAAAAAAATTAAAATTCTTCCGAGATCATACCATCCAGCGAAGGAATTCCCCACTTTTCCTTTCTAGACAATGCAGATAGAGATTTTTTTTCCTTATGAAAAAGTTATTACACCACTTCCGGCAATTCAGCTACAGTCAAAATGGAGGTGGACAGGTGGAGGGAATACTAACTCTGACAGAAGGGCTGTATGTTCACTGTGCTTCAGAAGCTGAGAATTGCTCAGACATGACACCCCGATTAAGATGGCCCCACCGGAATCACAGGAATGTCAATTGAGGACATTGTTGTAGAGAGAATACACTGCAATGCTTCATTCCTGCATGTATTCTCTGGCAACCACATCCAGATTTCTTCACTGCTCCATCAAGCGAAAATACCTGTGACGTCATTTTCGTTTATCCGTCGACCGAGTCATGCAAACTTCGGGGTATGTATGTCATCAATCTATACACTTTAATGCTACTGCAACCTATCCCTGCGGTCATTTCAAAATTTCAAATATTTTCAAAACGCTCAGCTGTATCTCCAGCGGTCACTTCAAAATTTCAAATATTTTCATAATACTGGCTAGCCAAAAGGCATATTGATTCTCTGTTCTGTTATGTTTTATGAATGAAGTTGTAAAGGATGGAATTTATTTTGTTCCAAAGTTTATGTGATAAAAATGGAAGAGAGGATTGTTTTTCTCAATGTTATAAATCATTTAAATAACATTACATTGGAAACATTAGTGATAAACGATTCGAGTGAAATTCGATTTAAACCGAATTATGTGAAACTAAAGTAGGACGCTTAAGAGGGATGGTTTTGACACCTAACACGTGGTTGGAATTAGAATCTCCAACACCCCCCTTAATTAAGTAAAATTTAATTAAGATACGTGGACTATGTCTGAGCTAGGGTTACAATTTATAAAATTGACTCTAAACTACATTTACTTTTCTTCTTCTATTCTTCTAGATTCTATAGCCTCTAAATTGTTTCAACGTTTCTCTTTGTTGTATCCTTCAATTCTTAGTTTCTTCATAGATCTTCCATTCTTCGAGGTTTTCTAAGCATATCTTGGACTTCTTCAAAAAATGACTTGTATGTGGGCGGTTGCCACATATTATCTTTGGTAGTTCTCTTTTCATCATCATTCTGTTGAAACATAAGACCATAATACAATTTCATCTCTTCAGGACTCCAATCCCTAAAAATTTCATTGATGTTCTCATCATCCAATATGTCTTCAACATGCATTTCTGCAGCTTCTATGCAAAATTTATCAATGCATGGTGTTGCAAGCCATGTTTGAAGGAAAAATAACTCTTCTTTGTAATCTTTCTGTGTACCCTACACACTGGAAATCGATAGTAGAAATAAAAATATTTACATAACCAAGTTGGTTTTGTTCTTCTGCTCTGTAATGAGAGCTTTCTCCTATTGCACTTTTTTCTTTGCCGCTTTTTTGTCTTTGTTTTTTCTTTGTGGGCTTCCCTGTTTGCCTCTGCCTTTATCTTTGTCTCTTCGACTTCTATACTAATTTGTTCTACTGCAGACAAGTTGTCTTCCACCGACTCAAGTGGGCTTTTCTCACTGAATAGCATCATGTCTATATGATGCTTTTGTTGCATCACCTGCAATCATTCATCGTTAGCTAGCAATTCTTCATCAAATTTTACATCATCAATATTAATTGTTGGATTCACTGTAGCATTGACTGCTCCAATGACAACTTCACTGCCATCAACAAGCTTTGTTGCTCGATTCACCAAAATTTTATTAGCAAGCTCTGTCGCTGGATTCACCAAATTTTTATGAGCAAGCTCTGTCCCTGGATATACCAATTCTTCATCCACTTGCAGTTGTGAATAGTGGGATTCAACAAACCTTTCATCTCGATGTAGATCTATTGCTATAGATCCATCTTCATCTTCAAGTGCAATGCCCCCCATTACACCAAAACTCCTTTCAATAGTATCCCAAGCTTCCTTGGTTGTTTTGGCATCTGAAATCAGGAGAAAAACACTGTCATCTACAGATTCTTTTATGCATGTCAATGCAAAGGCATCCTTTTGCCTTTTCACTTCTAATTCTTTCAAAAAAATCTTTATACATCTCTAACTGCTGACTTTTTTAGCCTCTTGACTTTTCCCATTTGTTAAATATTGATTCACTATGACTCAACAAACTAATTAAATTATAAACATAATAGTTTCTTTACTACTACAAAATAAAAAAGCTTATGATTTTTTTTAAAGACAATACTTTCTCAAAAAAATTTCACAAATCCTTACAATATTTCAATGCTGCCAACAATTTTAAACAACACTTGAATCCCATATAATAAGGTCCATACAATAGATTTTTTTTTTAATAAAAGAACTTTTTGAAAAACTTCGAAACTCATTAAACATGAGCCTTCAAACAAAATACCATGACATAAGAGGATGAAGACTTCTGAAATACGGTTTGTTGACTTTCTTAAAAACTCGAGGAGGCTGCTTTGAATTTTTTTAAACTTCGACGGCCATGCCTCTTCTTTTGGTAACGCTCCGTGGGACGAGGACAACCCAAGTTTGAGTGAGAACGTTGTAAGTTAATGAAACTAATTTCTGTTGGGTTAGTAACGCCTAACTCTTCTTCTGTTCTGGGCTGCCTTAATAACTTTACGGTTTGATTGCTGGACTGCGTTATTCTCCTGCAACGCAAAAAAATGCAGCACTTCCCACAATGCATATTTACGACTTTTTGTTGTCTTTTAATGACTTTGGAGCAACGGTTTATTTTTGCAGGAGGCCGCTTCTCACGGCTGCTTCATTTCACTCATTTCACTATGTTTTTTGTTTTTTTGTGAATACACAAATATGAAATGCTATTCTCAAAAAGTCTTATCCAACTTTGTATCATTTCTCTGTTATTATCAAATAGTCTTACACAAGCTAGTCTTATACCACCACAAAAATTGACTTAAATATTACAAATCACTTAAATAAGGTTCATTGAAAACATAAGTAACAAGTGCTGCATGCAGCCGGTAGTCTCTGCCAGGGTCTGCCACAACAACACAATACAAACGCTCTATGCAACATGTCTAAACTTTCTGTTTCGCTAAAAACCTGCCTTCATCGAACAAACTTGCTACCTTACCTTGCTACCTTACCTGAAAGATCTTGCTGTGTGCATGGCGTTGAAAGATCTTGCTGTCCGCATCACACAATCGCATAATTCATTTAATCGAATTTCAAAGGAAATACAATTTTCATATTAATTTAATGCGTTCATAGAAGGCTATCACAAAGACATCTTATTCCAGAACAGAGAAAACAATCGCATAATTCACTTGAATGTGTAATAAAACAACGCCCAGTGCGTTGGACAAGTTTAATTATTAAATACAAATTATATAATTTAATATTTCAAAATGAACATGGGTGTACTCTTCAAATGAAATAGAAAGAGTGATGAACTTTTATTTTTATATAAGTGTAATTATGGCGAATTAGATATATATTTTTTTATTTTGGAAATTTTATAAAATATTTGTGATATATAATTTTTTTGTTATTTTTTAATAAGTAGTTTTTATTTATGTAGACAAATATTTTAAATCTTTATATTGCAAATCTTAATAAATGTAGTTTAATAATCCAGATATTCCATATATTGTTGTATCAATTTAATATGTTATAGAAGTTGAATGTTTGGGGTATTGATCGTTTCATAAACTTAATCTTTTAAGCACTCATGTTTCAGATCTAAACCAACTTTGCTCATTCACATTACACTCACGCTTTCTAGGATAAAACAACTTCAGTGTGTAATTTGTTCTCTGGAGAATTTGGGAACTATTGATTCTGTCCTTGGAAGAGAGCGCGGAGAAACTATAGCTCTTTCCTGCGAGCTCTTTATTCAGAAACCCTGGAGACTGTGATGCAGAGAAGTTAACAGAATTAGATATTATGTGTATGCTATAGGCTTAAATGAAGACAACACCCTTTCTTTTTCAAGAGTTTTCAATAGACTTTTCGAATAAGTTACAAAATTAAAAAATCAATTCTGCATTATGAATATCAAATTCTTGTATTTTAGAATGAACAATGAATTCATTAACTTTTATTTTAGAATGAACAACGTATTTCAGAAAGTTTAGTGTCAATGAAAAATTAAATATTGAAATACAGATTCAAATAAAAATCTGAGATCTTGAAATACCAATACCAAAAATTGAAAAATTGTATAGTTTAATTATGCATACAGACTTGAAATACCAATACCATAAAATAATTTGAAATGTAAAAATTGTATGGTTACATTACAAAATTTGAATAGTTACATTACACCCAAATTTCAAGAAAAAATAAATATTGAATACAGATTAAAAACTGAAAATTGAAAATTTGAGAACTTGAAATACCAATACCAAAAATTGAATTTCAAGAAAAATTAAATATTGAATACAGATTCAAAAACTGAAAATTGAAAATTTGAGAACTTGAAATACCAATACCAAAAATTGAAAAATTGTATAGTTGGATTATGCTGAAAAATTGTATAGTTGGAAAATGGAAATTTGAAATACACACTTAAGATACCAAAATTTGAAAATCTAAACCATAAAAAATTTGAAAATTCGAACATCAAATACAGACTTGAAATAGAAAAATTGAAAACTTCAAATACAGACTTGAAATAGGAAATTGAGAACTTCAAATACAGACTTGAAGAACCAATTAGATATAATTGAAAAGAAAAAATTGAAAAAAGATTTCAAAATCGAAATATTTGCGGAGGATGTTTTTAATATTTTTCAAAAGAAGAAAATTAAAGGGAGGATCATTGATATTGATGACTCAATGAAGAAAAGAGAGAAAAAAAAATTGAAAAAAGATTTCAAAATTGAAATATTTGCGGAGGATGTTTTTAATATTTTTTCAAGAGAAGAAAATTAAAGGGAGGATCATTGATATTGATGACTCAATGAAGAAAAGTGAGAAAGTTGACAATGCGGGAGAAAAATAAATAAGCATGGAGAATAATTCAATCATCATGTTAGCCTTTATGAAATTAATACATTGTAACATCAGCAGGCTTAAGGAAAAGAATACAATGAATATTTTACAAATTTGTGTTAGCTTTTATGAAATTAATACATTGTAACATCATCAGTAGGCAGAAGGAAAAGAAGACCACAGATATTTTACAAATTTGCATTAGAGAGAAAAGGAACAAATTTGCATTAGAGAGAAAAGGAAGGGAACATTTATATTACAAAAAGATTATCTAAATTTATTTATAACTATCGTAAAGAAAATTGAAAAGAAAAAATATTTATAACGACCAGTCAAAGATTTTGACTGGCAATAAGGATTTGAAATTCCAGGTCTCGTCTATTCCTTTCCTATATGCTCACTAATCTTGATAGGTTATGTTCACGCGGTACATTTTTTTTTGATGTATAGCCAGAAGCAAACACTGCCCAAAAACCCAGCATCCACCTTTTGATGTTGTTCCGAGGTCTTAACGAGAGTCATTCGTAACTCGTGTTACATAGGCATTTCGTTATGTTTGTATTTTCTGATTGTAATTAAGATATTTTAATAGGTTTCAATTTTTCTAATGAAAAGATTTACACTTTACTTGGCAGTGAATAATCAAGAAAGAGAGATACGCGAAGTTGGATACTAGATATTCTATTAGTCTGATTCCGCTTTTTTGCTTCAAGGCATATATTGTATTATTGTATTTGAGTTCATTAAGCGTGTAGTAAAAAAAAAGAGAGAACCTGGTTTGATGGTGACCATGAAAGGAAACAAAATGAATTTGGAATTTGGTCGCTTATTAGTCCTTTATTAAGTAAAGGGAACACATCCAACTACCATATAAATGGTGGCATTAAATGAAATGAGACGACTCTTCCAAACAAGAAAACTACAATTTCATAGCGGCTTAAGTTACTCCCTTGTTTATTTAGTTACGTAGACACAATATCTATATTTTCTGGTCGTTGCGCACTTAAAAGCTGCTGCCCGTTGCGAAATAGCCTGTCCACACACCATTAGCACATGGATTAGATTCATCAGTCAGTATGGATTAGCCCGTTTTAAGAAGAAATATATATATATATATATATATTAGATTCATCAGTCAGTATGGATTAGCCCGTTTTAAGAAGAAACATATATATATATATATATATATATATATATATATATATATATATATATATATATATATATATAATTTACAGCAGCGAAGGTGGCAGACTAGATGTTGGATCAACATCAATAACAAATGACATCGTGAATAAATGAAAGAATGTGTTAGTCCACAGAATAATGACAGCAGCATCCTACATACAACTACAGGAATTAATTACTAGAGTTTAATATTAAATAGCGTTCATCAATCGATAGAAAGACTTACGAGAATGGCGCTGAACGTCGCAGCGGCAGGGAGGCTGGCGGACGTTGCAAGTTTCTGGAAGGTATGCGGCTCTCTCCTCCGCCTCCTCCTCTTCTCTTCCACACGATTCGCGGCGGCGGCGGCGCTGATTATGTGCAGCCTCAGAATCCATGAAGAGGTCCTCCATGGTTGAATCATACGATTGAGATTGATCGAGAACTTGCTGTATGGCTCGGCATCGGCGTTGTGGAGACATTCTTTCCAATTCCTTGCAACATCTCTCCGATGGTTGCTCTCTCCGTCTTTGCAAATAGTCGCGACATTGAGACAGTCGCCCCGGATCGCAGAACTATTGTTGTTGCAAGCCCTCTCCATACATCATGCCTTCACGTGAATCAACAGTTGGGGTGCCCCATTGAAGGAGGAAGAGAAGGGTTACGCCTAAGCTCACCCATTTAAGAGCCAGTCTCGTAGTGATCGGAGGGGAGAAGACGCCCATTACTTTTCTTTCTTCTTTACCTTGAAGGATAGACAGTTATATGGAGCGGCAGTGACAAGGTGGGAAGACGAAGTGGATCCTAATACTGTATTTATGGAGGCATGGATCCTAATAGAAGTTCAGAACAAAACAAAACGAAGAAGAGATCGAGAGTCGAGACAAACACATGTAGCGCATGCCAAATCTCACACTCCACGTCCCAACTGAAGCCAGAGAAAGATGGAACGCCTACCTCCGTTTCCAATCGCCACGTATTTCACCTGTATCCAAAGTTTGAAAACCCTCATGCGCATTTATTGAATGGTTGCAAACATTCTGGATTGGAAAAAAACTTTTAACCAAAGTTTGAAAAACCTCATGCTTGGAAACTTTGGATAAAGCTATTACACCGGATAATTCATTGTGGATAATTTTTCAAATGAAAAGTTTGGGTAAAAATATTACACCGGAATTTCATTTTAACATCGGGGCACGTGAAGCGTGCAATAAGACCTCCAATTCACAACTTTGGTTATAAATTTCTTACACCGATATTTGCAGAGATAAACTTTGGTTAAACTTTGATAGTGCACAAATTTTTTTGGTCAAAGGACCGGTTAATGTATGGTCAACGATCGATCGATCGCTATTAGTCCCAGGCAGGGACTAATAAATGAGTGGAGTGAAATTGAACTTAAATTGGACTAAATAAAATTGAACTAATACATTTAGAATTCCACAAATTTCACTAACGAACACATTATCAGGGTTGGACAATTATAGTTTAGAAACAGATACTCATAAGTTTAAGCTGGTCAATACTCCCATGAACAACATTGTGAACATTTCAGTCAATCGTTGGGTTGCAATAAGATTCATTGTTGACAAACCTGGTGAGTTTTGTTTCACAGTGTTCTAGGATTTTGAATTAGCCAATGATTTGTGTATATTAGGGGCATTTTTATGTCGATCGTTGATTCCCCAAAAATTTGGGAATTGGATGGACATGAGTAAGATTAATCGTCAAATTTCTAAATATTTGAGGAATCAACAATCAACTTAAACTCAGTGGCATATTAGTAATGGTAAATGTCTATAGCAAGAGGTTGGTTGATGCATTTCCACTTGGATGTGCACATAACATGGGGATTCGCCAGGGTTTTTGTAGTAAATAATGAACCTGACAAACTTTTGAGTATCGACGGGAGATCTTCCTCTGTGTTAAGTTCTCCTACATAGATAGGGATGATTTTCTACACCTTACAACCTAGAAGAGTTCGCCAAGAGTGGAGGTGTTTGTGGCATATGAATGTGTGCAGTTGAGGAGCATATGAGGATTGGCATAGTCAACAAGGCTTCGATCTAATCTAAAGCATTTCAACTGATGAGAAAATAATTGATATTTTGTAACTTCACTAAACATATGGGTAAGAATTTTTTAAATTCCATCTTTGTAAGGATTATTTATCTGTTCTCAGTTATTCATATTGTTTTGCAGAACAATTTATACAAAATAATGAAATAATAAAATATAAAGGAGAATGAAATGGTCGTTTCATATTGTTTCTCCAAAAAATTTATAAAGAAGAATGAAGTAATGAAATATAAAAGAGAATAAAATAACCTTAACAACCATGTAATTGAACTTACATTATTTAAGAAAAATAGGCTGAGGATATAAATAATTTGATTAAAAATATATGTTAAAAAGATTTTTCCTTTTTATAAGATGTGCAAAACCATGTCAGGGAACTTACATTATTTAAAAATAAAGGCGAGAGATAAACATAATTTGATTAAAAAATAACGTTAAAATTGAAATCTTTCTCTATCATTATGTGAATGAACTATATTTAAAATTGGATTAAATTATTATTATTATCTAATTTTAAAGTCACAACCAAATTAGACACTAAATTGGTGTATGAGACCCCCTTGTTTGAGAGACAAGGGATCAACTCCGATTTGACTACTAATTTGACTGCTAAGCCTATAAAGGCATACATACTCTATCCTCCTCTAGTTTTGAATGAGTGACCTCTTAGGAGGAAAGACATGCTCTTAACCATTAGGCCCACTCAAGCTCCTAAAATAATTTTATTTTAATCCAACATTAATTTTATGTAGTTTTATTCATTTCCTTTCTTCGAATTTAAAATTTAGTTTTCTTTTGTGGTTTTACGTAGTATTATAAATACATCAAGGATTATGAGGACATACCATAGCTATATCCTTCAACATTCTCTCTTAGCTAGGGAGGTATTCATAATGACTATCCAGATGTTTTCTGTATACAAGTTATTTCTAAAAAAAGGTAAATCTTATCTATGGCATCTTTATCTAGGTTAATTCCCTTAACCTACATTAGGTTCATTATCAATATGTGCCACAACCCAAGTTAGCTCTCCTAACCGATGGTACTTACTCAACTAGTCACCTTGATCCAGTGGATGCCTTACCTCATGGTACTCTGACTAGTTCAACATTTCCAACCCTCATTGTCAAACCCTAGGGAAATCCATGTCCAAAATCCAAAGGCATCTCTCTAGTCCATGACGCTAAAGAGGAACCCACTCCATGAGTTTCTGGGCCACAAATACCATTCCTTTCAAGAATGTTTGTCCCTCATGTTATCTCACCAAATTTTGGGTCATGCTCCTATTGTCACCAACATTCTAAGACATACCCCTATTGTCCACCCATGAATAGTCAAGGTCAAGTTCTTATTGATGCAAATAGTCCAAGCCATGGCCCTCTTGATGTCATATCAATGGTCCCTCTTAGTGATAAAGGAATTCTCCACTAGTCCAAGCTTGTCTTTGAAGTATACAAAATTCTCCCACGACATAGCCTTTGTGATAATGACATACACTAGAGCCTCATCAGTCCCTTTTGTACCATATCACGAATTTAGTATCACTTTATCTCAATATCCAACTCATATATCAAATATGCTATCTCTGCTTCAAATTTTCACAATATATTGCTTGTTCTTTCAACCTTGCCAACACTTCATTTTAGTTGTTGATCTCTTCTTGTTGTTCCTCTAGATCAATGTTTGATCCACTCTCACTATCAGCAAAGCTTTCATATTCTTCTTATGAGGAGGCTTGATTTGTTACTGCTATAAGTATGGAATAATTTGCATTATTCTCCTCCTCAACATCTAAGTGGTAGGGTCCTTCAACCTTCTCTAAGATCTGCAATTCTTCTCCAGCATACATACTTTGCAACCTGCCCAACATCTCTTTTGTAGTCTCACAATATTTTACATAAAAATTATCATATTTTGAAAGCCCACACAAAATGATCCCTTTAGCTATATCATTGAATTCATGTTTTACTCCATATTCTACTCAAAACAAAATATTTTCATTAAGAGACAACATATACATATCTAATTTCACCATTCAAATTGCATAATTACCTCCATGAAGAATTGAAACTCTTTGTTGATCCATTCCAGGAGTGCTGGCTTCCATCCAATGGTGGCTGAATAGTCCAAAGTTGGTTGGGTGAGACTTATTCAGTGTCATGGCTTCTAGTAGGTAGTGCTCTACAAAGTCGAGGGAGTGGTGGCTTCCAGCAAGCGGTGGCTTCCAAAATTCATACAAGTAGTGGGCTGGAGTGAGTAGCGACTCACATGATTGGAAATCCGTGGCTTGCAAATAGGTGGTGGCCATTGATCATATGTAAAAGAAGAATTCACGATTAATAGAAAGATGAAGATGAAGACTATTTATCGATGATGCTTTTCACCTTATATCTTGTGTGTCATGTGTTGATTGATGTGTTGTTGCTCATGGTTATTTGTTTATATGTTTTATATGATCTTATAATTTGATTATAATCAATTAATGCAAGATTCAGTAATTGTGTAGAGAAAAGGAAAAAATTGGTATAAGTTGATCATTGGGTAGAACACTGATTCACCCCTCCCAGTATTGTTCATCACTTCCAACAAGTAGGATGAGTGCCTCAAATTTCCAACAGAAGTGTACTTTCCTTTATTCTTTCTATTGAAGTCATGATTAGAGAAAATTTTAGGGGCTAATATTCGTGGGTGGGCTAATTTTCCATGTTTTTTCCAAAAGAAAGATTTGCAATTTTCATTTTTTTTTTAATTATTTGCCCAAATTTTATAGCATAAATTTATATTGTCTTAAAAATCGTCAAAAAATTATATATACTATATAAAATCATTAGAAATTTAAGTATCTTTACAAAAAATATCAACAAACATTTTAGAGTTTGCATATTAGGGACTAGTATGATTCGCTAAGTCATATAAACCTTAAGATAAATTTACATCTTTAAAATATCCCTAGTCGTGATTATGTCTCCTATTTTGCACCTTGCTATTTTTTCCTTCTGACTCGAAATTCCTTCAAATGCAAGTTGGGGTTCCTTCCCTAAACCCCTATCACTACTATGCTCTAAAATTTGACCCTCGCCTTCTTTAGAGACTAAGAGATCCTTTAGAAAACTAAAAGGGGGTGTCTGAGTAGAGTTCTCCTATGATCCAGATTCTCTCTACTACCAGAATTAACCAAGATCTTTTACTTATGTGATGTTAGCAGAATTGCATGTGAAAGAGTATGAAAAACCACATGGGCATACTTTAAATAAGAGGAAACACAACGACAACCATCAAATCAAATAACACACACAAGTAGATAACGACGTTCACCTAGTGTGGGTTACGTCTCCAGGCCGGATGTCAAGAGCGGGGAGGCCACTTATTATGTGTTGCAAGATGATAATGAGTACATGGTGTATTCTTTATCATTACAAGTATAAACTCCCTCAACTAGAGTGGCATGTCTCTCCACAAGACGTTCTCCTATAGGAACTCTCACTCATACAAGTTCTCCTCCAACATGACAACATAACAAATTCTCACATGAAGTGGCCTACAAATATCCTCCAACAAAATGGTAAATAATGATCTCAACATCAAATCATAATATCAGCAAAACAAAAGAAGACATAGCATCACTTCATCATATAACTCCACTTCCGGTGATGGCCTAAAAATGCATAGCGCTGCTGAAGAAATGGATTGCATTGTTAAATTTGCTGTGCGAAATCATGTCAAATGACTGTAAACTCGACCTCTTTCTGACACTGTCAATTTTGGGCACCTAAAAATCTCAAATATTCCCCAAATATTCCTTTATGAAGATGGGCAGAAAATCCTTGCTCAGATGAAAAATTTGATTAGGCCACTGCACTCCTTCAGAAAACTAAGTAAAATGAGTATAAAGATGATATGGTTCTACTATTATCAAAATCTAGCCCTTAGGGAGTATTTTCGATTCATCATGATTCCATAAGTATTTCTCACTGTAGGTTGATTGAATATATTCTTCTCAGATGAAAACTTTGATCTCACCACTGTGCTCCTTGCGAAATTATGAGAAAAATGAGTATAAAGTTGATATGAATCTGACACCTTTAAAAATTAGCCTCTAGGGAATCTCTAAGATTCCTCAATGATTTTGCATGGGAATATTCTATGAAATATTCAAAGGAATATTCTCCTAGAATATACTCTCCTCAAAATTTGTGCCAGCAGGGTTTTGCCTCTGTCCTAGTTCTGTTGCATGCGCAAGGTTCCAAGTGGCTCTCATTTCTGCTCATGACCTCTTCCCCCTCTACTGTGAAAATAAAGTTGGCTTAAATATATTATGGAGAGGCAGATTTAACAAAGCTTATAGATGGCTTGTTGGCTGGCCCATATATATTAGTGTGTTTGGTTGGTTTAGGGTCTTGGGTTAAAACCTCGAGGAATCTTAATTTTGGCACTTAGTTAAAACATTTTTTTTTATTAAACATTTGTTCTAACCATATATGGTTTTAAGCTTAACCAATGTCACATGACTTTGAAATGACATGAGACAAAAAGGGAGGTTGCACATTCCAAGGACACTTGGCCCATTTGGAGGTGCCATGTGGCACCATGTGATTGGGCCATGTGGCATGCTCTCGTTGGTCCATAAATGCCTAATCACCATGCCATGTCATGTGCACAATCGGTGATTTGTCAACGCCATGTTAGTAATGGGACTTGCCATTGTTGACTGTACTTATTGACTGAGATGTCATGTGTCAAAATCCCATTGTTCCACATCAGCCATACGATACTATCAACAATGCCACATATCCTGTAGGTTGACTTTTGACTTTTCTTTTGCTCTTTGGTACAATCTTCAAATTATAATAACTTTCTCATATAGAATCAGATTGAGGTTTCGTTCACTCCATTGGAATTAGAATGATGAGATATCCATTTTGGTCCTAGATTCAATGAAATCCATAAAATTTGAATTTTGAGTCTTCCTTGAGCCCTCTTTGATTTTTGAGCATCTTTGGAGCCACTTGGATCATCTTATGAAGGATTTGTGGTTAGAAACACCCTTGAAAATAATAAACCTTTGCTTAAGGCTAGGTATTCAAGAAAATATACAATACCTTGTAGGAGTTTTGTGTATATACCAAAAACAGGTAAAGATGTAAGGATTTTTAAGATGGGATGTGTAGTTAGCTCTAGAAGGCCCCATGTCAATCGCATATATTCCAAACTCCTATGATCTATACCGAGGACCTGGAGTAGTGTATATAGCAAATACAAAATTCATTATTGTAATATTTGCATCTAACCCTTTAGGGAAAGCTTGAGCCTAATCCATGGTAGCAACTTGTGGGGTGGTGGAAATAGGTTGGAATTCCATCTCTGAAAATTATTTTTGCCTATTGCCTTCAATGTTGGGTTGGTACTCTAGAGGGGAAGCCAAATTATTTGTATTATTGCTTTCTTCCAATTTTTAATCAACCAAATCCTCATCCTACATGAGAAACCCTTACCAAAAATTAACGAATCAAATAGGGTTCCAAGCTAGTAACGGATTGTTGGCTGCAAATTTTTTCTTGACTTGACCTTCTTCCAGCTAGAAAAGATTCAAAAGAGAGATGTGAAAACTAAAATAAAACCTACTTGTTGAAGAATGTAGCTATTGTGGGTCTTCATACTTCTTGATTTATTTATAATACTAAGTAATAACAAAAAACAAAAATAAATTTTAAATTTAAAGAAAGGAAATTAAAAGAAAGGAAATCAACAAAACCACCTAAAATTAAGACCATTGAAAATAAATCATACTCACATAAATAACATATTTACCATCAGTTACTACCCATCATAATTTAAGCAAGTATTTGCATAAAAGACGAAATAGAAACAATATGTAAATACATATACTTACCCATAGTTACTGACCACCATTATTTATGTGATCTTCAACACTTTAACAAATATGAGTACAAATGTAAATGCACAAAGTTACTAAAATTTAACCTAAAAAGAGAGGTGATTTAATTTAAAAGACATGTCTTTTGGGTATCTTGGTTATAAAATACACTTGAAAACTAACATATCTCTCTCTCACATACATTATGATATCTCTCTTTCCTTTCTTTCTTGCTCCCTTGCTTGTTCTCCCTCTTAGAGTTTGATCTCTAAAAATGATCATAAGCTGATCCCAAAAGATGTCAAATATTTCTCAAGTGCCTTTTTATCATTAATTATTTGTCTCTTCCTTTCCTTTCCTCTTTTATTCCATTTTCCTTTATTTTCTCTCTAATTTACCTTGCATGCATATTTTTGTTCCTTCATCTTCTTTTTCTCCTATTTTCCTTTATTCCTTAAATTAAATTTCCATTTATTTCTTTTTTCCTTTTCCAAGGCCAATGCCAATTTCCATAGTCATTAATTAACCACAAGTGATGTGCACTATGTGATGTTTTCCCCGTCATTCATGTTTAAGTATGTGTCCCATGACCTTGGTTGATTTTTTCCTTTTTAGATGGAAATATATATATATATGTGTGTGTGTGTGTGTGTGTGTGTGTATAATTTGAAAATAAAAATATTAAAGTATGTATTATGCAAGATTATTGTGGGTGTGTACTCGATAGGGAGGAATTGACAATGTTGGACTCGCCAACATTCAAGGAGTCTTCCCGATATGTGGTCCCAATTAGACCTCACATCGTTTAGGATAGGATTCTTATCCATAATATATATATATATATATATATATATATATATATATATATATATATATATATATATATATATATATAGATATATATATATATCTATATCTATATCTATATCTATATCTAGATCTATATATCTATATATATATATATATATATTTGAAAATAAAAATATTAAAATATATATTATGAAAGATTATTATGGGTGCGTACTCAGTAGGGAGGTGTTGACAGTGTTGGACCCGCCAACATTCAAGAGGTATCCTTGATATGTGGTCCCAATTAGACATTACATCGTTTGGGATAGGATCCCTATCCGGAATACGTCCCGGTTGTTGGTTATCTTAAAGATATGCCTTGGCTCTAACTTTTAGCAAGAGAGAGGAGTGCGAATGTGCTCTCGAAAAGCAAGGGAGTATGCCTAGTGAGTGTTCGATTGTATGTGTGTCAAATTTCTTTCATTATGGGGGGAGGAAAAGTGAGCCTCTAAAAGAGAGGTATTAGTACCACCCTAGTAGAGACAAAACATAAACAAGAAGGATCCATACATCATCAAGCGAAATAGTCCACAAAGATGAGATAGTTGGTGAAACCAATGTAATGAGGAGGATTTGTCTAATATCCAGAGGAATATTCCATGAGGATACGACATCAATAATAGAAATTACAACACATTCTCAATATGATAAGTAAAAAAATAACCTAAATAGTTCAACTAGTTAAGCACAAATAAAAGAAAACATGAATTATAAACATGCACATAATAATCTTACAAATATCCATAATCCATGCATGAAGAATGTGTTGGCCCATTAGGCTTCTTATGTTATGTAAAAGTTCCAAGACACATGTATACAATGGAAACCACTAGCTCCAATAATGCAGAATTGGAGTCACTCCTTTCTCCTCAAAAGAAGTAGTTTATCTCTGTAATGCCATATGGGAGGATCCAAGGTGAAAAGTCCTTTACTCTTACAATGAGGGTGTATATATAACAATGAGGAAGTGATGCTTCACTTTCCTTATGACCCTTCTTCTACCCTCATGACTGTTTGAATTCCTATGAATTTCCAACTTTACAGGACTCTTCATGTTCCATACATGTCCTTTGGACTTTCACTTTACAATAGATTTTTGAAACGTAATTTACATCATTAACCACAATGGTGTGGCATTTGACAACTCATGAGATGACATGACATGACACTGTTGACATAATATTCTTGATAATGTGGAAATGTCAAGGAAATGTTGCTACTATGTGCTACAGTTCTACATGAGAATGCTCTTATTTTCACATCCACATGGCTTGGTGATAAGGGATTTTCAATGATCACAAGTTTTGAATGACGATCACAAACTGGTGTCCCTTTGCTTTCTCTTGATTGATCAATTTGTGTACTTAGCTACAATATGGTCTTTCAACGTGTTTCACTCCTTCATCTCCTTCTTCATCATCTCATCATGGAATCATAAGGTACATGTTTCTGCAATTCACTCATGATGAGATGACACCAGTTCGAAATCCCCTAGTCTAACATTGTGCATACTAATCCATTGACTAAGCTGGAAATGAATGAAGGGATGGGAAAAGGGATCAATGACTATTTATTTGCGTAGTTCAGAGAAGAAAGAGAAGCCTTGAGCCTTGAGACTGTGCAGTGCACAGTTCATGCTGGGCTAAGGGGAAAAAATATGCAGTTTTGAGGGTCAGTGTGACCAGCTAAGGGGATGAGCACTGGGTGAGAACCTTGTGCAGTTGTGGGAGACAAGATAGGTTTGGTAATTACGCAGTTGCCCAGTTCAAGAGCTCAAGGATGAGTTTTAGGCTAGAAAATATGCAGTGCACAGTTAAGGCCAGGCTTGGAGAAGGAATTGCGCAATTCTAGGAGTCAAGGTCAGGGCTTGAGCAAAGAAATTGCACAGTGCAACAATCCTCGGAGGTAGGAATTGCACATTGCATAATTCCAAGAGGTAAGGTCATAGTGGAGGATTGAGACTGCACAGTCTGCCGTTCAAGAAGGACGGGTGAAGCTATGTTGCCTGGTCGGGAAGTTTTTTAGAAAATGATTAAGTGCAGGATCAGTGAGACTGATGTGAATGATAAGACTTCCACTGTGATCACACACTTAGAATACTTGAAGACACAACAAAATAGATCATCTAGGATGCATGAAAATTCATTTCCCTCAGTGCGAAAACTTTACGACAAGTGCAACACTTAAGATACACTTTGCGACGATTGTGATGACACTTGTGTGACAATGCTTAAAACTTTGGAAATGAGTGTGATATATGTTTACATGGTTAGAAAAACTCATTTACACAAAGGTGACCTCTTGAAACCACAAGAACGGGCTTATATACATGATGCGACAACTGACATGCAAAAATATGACATTTTTCCTATCTTGTAAAGGGGACAAAAACCCTCAAGAAAACACATGGAATGAATTTCAAAGTTTGTGATGTCAATGTACAAGACCAAGGAAGGTTCTGAAATTGAGCGTAAGCCAAAATTTTGGAGGGTTTTGTAGAAGCAACAACAGGAGGGGACAATGTGGGCACAATTTGGCCAGCATGCTGACAATGTCTCCTCGGTGGATGTTGCATTATCCACACACATATCTATGGTGGCTAGACAAGGGAATTTCATACACTAAAATGTGAGTCTTTGCAACGTCCCTCACATCCACACATACCTGAGTTAAGTTCGCAAACGTCTTTGCTGACCCTGGCATTGATCTCATCATCATGGGTTCGTCAATTCTACTATTAAATCAGTGATCGTCTAAACTATGTATATTGTTAACTATGATAGAAAGCATTACCCACCTCTCAAATATTTCATAATATGAGCAGTGCCAGCGTCCATGGTGGAATGCAAATTTAGAACTAAAACTACACCAGGATTCACCACTACCAGCTCTAATTTCAATTTCATGGAAAGCTCCCATTTTGATTTCTCTGCCAAGGTTTTTTCATAGCAATACCAGGTTTACAGTTAATTAACAATACAAAGTAATATGGTTAGCCCATATCCATACGATCCACCTCGATATATATATATATATATATATATATATATATATATATAGAGAGAGAGAGAGAGAGAGAGAGAGAGAGAGAGAGAGAGATTGCTCTTCTGAATATTCAAAATCACTAAATAGATTATGTTGAAAACATCAATAAGAAATGAATGGAGTAGAACTTGACACCAATGGAGTAGAATTGAAGTAAAACTGAATTGACTATGACACCTAGTAAACAATAAAATCAAATGTGATGATGCCTAGAAGACAGTGAGATTAACATCTTAATATCTCCCACTAATATCAACTGTTACATGTAGAGACACTTATAATGCCTAATTTTTCTCTTTGAAATTCAAATACGTTCTTTCCCAACGGCTTTGTGAAAACATCTACAAGATGATCTTTGGAACCACAAAAATCAAGTAATATGTCCCCATCATTGACAATGTCATCAATGAAATGAAAACGTGTCAATGTGCTTACTCTTTTTGTGGAAAACAACAATTTTTGATAAAGGAATTGTTGAATTGTTATCATAGTAAATTGGAGTTGTCTCCTTATGAACATTTTAAATATCTTTCAATAATCTTCTCAACCACACTGCTTGACGAGCTGCTGAATTTGCTGCTACATATTCTGCCTCTGCAGAAGATATTGAAATCATAGATTGTTTCTTGGATGCCCATGAAATCATATTGGTTCCAAGATGAAAAGCATACCCTGAGGTGCATTCATGATCATCTAAACTCCCTGCATAATCGTTGTTTATATAATATGAAAGTGAACAATTTTCAAAATGTGTATAGAACAAACCATAGTCTATGGTCCCTCCAATATACCTTAATATCCTTTTTGCAACCTTCCAATGAGAAATATTTGGCGATTGCATAAATTTGGAGACAAAACTTGCTACAAACATGATATCAGGTCTAGTTGTAGTGAGATAAAAAAACTACCAATTAGAATTTTATACAATGTCGGATCAACTGGTGGAGCTACCTATTCTTTGCTTAGATTTGTGCCTTGAGCAATTGGTGTATCATCTGGTTTTCAATTGGTCATTCTGAACTTTTGGATGATGTTAGTGGCATATTTTTGTTGACCAACGAAAATTCCATTAGTTAATTGGTGAATTTCAATGCTTAAGAAGTATTTCATGACCCTTAGATTTGTCATATCAAACTCTGTTTGCATTGCTTCTTTGAAGTCTTCTAACATCATATTGGTAGTGCAAATAAGATCATCTACATAAACGCATACAATAAGAATTTTACCTTCATGAGATTTCGTATACAAAGTTGCCTCATGGTTGCTTCTACAAAAACCACTTTTGATGAGATAGGTGTCGATGTGATTGTACCAATCTCTTGGAGCTTGTTTCAAACCATAAGCTTTCTTATTATGTATACCTTATGCTCCTATACTGGAACTTCAAAACCTAGAAGCTTCTCTACATAAACTTATTCCTGCAATATACCATATAGGAAGGAAAATTTTACATCAAATTGATAGACTTTCCATTTGTGTTGAGACGTTGTGGATAAAATGGTTCTAATAGTGTCTAACCTTGCTACTGGAGTAAAGGTTTCACCATAGTCGACACCAAATTGTTGTGAGAATCCTCTGGAAACTAGCCTTGCCTTATGTTTCTCAATTTATCCTTTTTCATTCAGCCTGCTCTTATATACTCATTTTACACCAGTTCTGGTTTTGTCTCTTGAGAGATCAACTAATTCCCAAGTCTAGTTCTTCTCTATGGCAGTAATTTCTTAGTTCATTGCATCAACTCAATGTTTTTATTTAATTGCTTCTTCAAAATGGGTTGGTTGAGATGAAAGAAATGCAAACATATACTTTTGGTCAAACTGATGATCCTACTCATAAATTTCTCTTATGCTTCTCATTTTGTGACTATTTTATGAAGATGTTGAATCACCGGTGGATTCAATGCTTGAAGTTGTACCATTTTAGAATGGTATGGCATTTGTTTAACCTGCAATCTTGGTAGTTGTGGTGTATAAACTGGCTAATTTGAAGCTTCATCAACATGATCAGACCAAGATTTATTTTCAAAAAAATTAACTTCTCTACTTAAAACAAATTTCTTGGTAACTGGATTGTAAAGTTTGTAGGCCTTTGACTGCTCACTATTATTGGGAATCACAATTTCCGTCAGACCAAAACCCATAGGTGTTATAAAACGATCGCATCACCAGAGATAAGGATCCATGAGAGGCGATTAGTCCATGTCCCAAAACAAACAGGGAGCATTGGTTTATCCAATGTCCAACAATATTCCCCCCCAACGCAAGCTGGGTGTGTATCGAACTTGTGATCTACACTCTGATAGCACTTGTTGGGAATCACGATTGACGTTAGACCAAAACCCGCAGGTGTTGTTTAATGATCACATCGCTAGAGATAAGGATCCATCAGAGATGGTTAGTCCATGTCCCGAAACACACATGGAGTGTTTGTTTATCGAATGTCCAACAATTATAGCCTATGAAAATACATCTTTCACTCCTATCATCAAGCTTCTTTCTTAGCTGCTCAGGAACATGTGCAAAAAATACTAATCCAAAAATTCTAAAGTGAGATACATTTACCTTTTTACCATCCCATGCTTCTTGAGGTACTGTATCTTGGAGACCAGCTGTTCAAGATATGATGAGAACATATACTACTACCAAAATTGCTTCAGCTCAATAATTATTTGACAACTTCTTCTCATGAAGCATAGATCTGGCCATGTTCATAATCCACTGATTTTTCCTTTCTACTACTCCATTATGTTGTGGAGTATATATTGTTGTGTTCTACATGATGATTCCTTGCTGTTGACAAAAAGTGTTGAAGTCATTGGAGTTGTACTCTCCTCCTCTATCAGATCTAAGTACTTTTAAAGGTTTTCCACTCTGCTTTTTTTTCTTCAGTTTTGAACTCTTTAAATCTTGAGAAAGTGTCTAATTCATTTTTGAGAAAATACACCCATATCTTCCTTCTCAGGGAAAATTTTAGGGGCTAGTATTTGTAGGTGGGCTATTTTTCCATGTTTTTTCCAAAAAAAAATTCACTAATTTCCATTTTTTCTAAAAATGATTCGTCTAAATTTTTTATTAATATATTATTTTACCTTAAAAATCACCAAAATTCTATATAGAGACTCTATAAAACTATTAGAAATTTGAATATTTTTACAAAAATAGTGTCAAATATTTTATAGATTGCATATGATGGACTATGAGATTTGCCAAGGTTTCTAAACTTCAAGATAAATTTCCATCCTTAAAATTTTCCATATTCCTTCTATAATTATCAATGAATGTCAAAAAATAAAGACTACCACCAATGGACTGTGTCTGCATTGGGCCATATATATCTGTATGGACTAACTCTAAAGGTTCTTTTTCTCTAGAGGAAGATGTGGGAAAACTATCTCTTTTATGTTTAGATAGAACGCTAATTTCACAATTACAATATTTTTCATTCATAACAAGGAGACCAATGAAGATTGAATTTTTCTAAAGTAGACTTAGACTTTTGAATAGGATGTGGCCATACCTAGAATGCCATAGCTGAGACTTGTCTATTCTTGACACATTGTGGACAAAAGACTGTGACATATTTCGACTTCTAAGAGTCAATGGAAGCATCCTATTCTTGGTTTTTTCAACCTTTTCTATCCATCTTTTATTGGGAGGTTCGTCACATATATAACATGTGTTCCCTTGAAATATTACATCATAACCATGTTCCATTAGTTCTCCTACACTAATGAGGTTAAGCTTTAGATGTGGAACATAATAAACATTAGGTATGTATTTCTTTTTATTTTGTTTAGTAAGAATAGGGACAATACCTTTCCCATCAACTTTCCTACATGAACGATCTCCAATTGTAATTTCTAATGTTATGGAAGCATTAAGATAAGAAAACAATTTTTTTTTACCTGTCATATGATTGTTGCAACCACTATCTAGCAACCAAAGGTCCTTGTTGTGAGTTTCTTCAAAAAGATGGCAAGAAAGAAACATTGTTTCAGAGGATTCACCATCATTGTTGGAGAGACAAACACTGCATCTTTGCTAATCTGTCTACTTCTTTCTATATTTATGTTCATGATGCCCAAATTTCTTGCAGTAATAGCATTGGACATTAGATTTTCTCCATATTTTGTTTCTCTATGTTTGGTTTTGTGGAGGTCTCCATTCCTTTGCTGCATGATGTTGTTATGATCTTCCTCCGCCTTAGTTGCTTCCACGTCTATATCCTCTACATTTGCCTCTACTAAGAGAGATATGTGCTTTGAAAGCTTGTTCCATGGAATTTTCTGCTAAGTCAAGTCTTGTCTCATATGCCAAAAGTGATCTAGTCAACTGTTCTACTTAGAAGGTTGTAAATTCTTTGGATTCTAGAATGGATGCTACAACAATGTCATATTTCTTGGGTAGACTTCGAAGGAATTTTTCAATAATCTTTTGATCTGTAATGGTTTCACCAATGAGTTTGATCTGATTGACTATTCCCATGACTCTAGTCATGAACTGAACCATACTTTCTATGTCAATTATCTTCAGGGTTTCACACTGAGTTCTCCATCTTTGTAATTTATCTTTTTCACTGTATCATTGCCTTGATACACAACTTTCAAGATTTCCCAAGCTTCTTTCGCTGTGGATGTGCCAATTATCTTGTCGAAGATAAAGTCATCCACTAAGTTTTGTATCTAACATTTGGTTATGTGCTCTTTCTTTCTAATTTCAATAGCTGCATTCCTCTGATTATTGGTTATGTCTACCCATACTTCTTGGGATGACTCTACATATGCCTTCTCAAGTGTATCCCAACTCTCTTGGTCTTGCAAAAAAGTCTTAAATTTTTCCAAGCAAAGTCAAAGTCTGTAACAACAAGCTAGAGAAAATCATTTCTTCAAACACGGATGTGCATACCTTTTTTACAGTGTTCTTTCCGAGAATAAAAAAAATCTCTTTAAAAACAACGCCGCTTCCTTTGAACCAGATCCCCTCCTGCTTCTCGAGCTTGGACAAACGAAACCTATGCTCAAGCTTGACGTTTAGTAGAGGAATAACGTGAACCTTTGAAATGCGTGGAGGCTCCTACGAATTGGTTTGACTGTCGAAAAAAATGAATTTCTGAAAAGTCGTGGACCCTTATGTCATGAGTTTAAACTGTGCTCATGAAACATGGCCATCAACGCATTTGCTGAGAGTGTGAGGTTGCGTTACATTTCAGTTTTTCCCAGTTTCGTCAGTTATCGACCATCAACACATTTGATCACTAGGAAGGGTAAGCTGATCATTAAAAAAAATTAACGATAACGACCTGCTTCGCTCTCTTCACAGAATGGCTTCACGCAACTCGCTTCTTCATATCAATGGAGGCTTCTCCTCCTCGAATCATGCTTTGGGCCGTAGTCACATGATACATCTATGGCATGGCAGAGTTCTTTAATAAGAGTTAAGCAAAATACCAACAGTGTACCAACGTATCACGTAATTTTTCAATTTTAGTCCGTCATCTGTCAAGTAATTGTAAGCCATTCAAACTCAGTGATACCCTCGGTCCCGGTTACATATATATGATTTGAGAGGTTCTTCAATAAGCGTTATGCAGCAAGATCTTACACTTCACGAACTTAGCAAAATTGACGGAGGTTGGAGGCCGCGATGACATTGGAATTGATGGAATAACTATATAGACGGTAGTCATTTTTTGCTTTGAAAATTATGGAAATTTGGGTTATATTTTGAAAAAATATGGTGTTGATTTTTTTAAATCTAAGTAAAAGTTGTTAAAATTCATAATTTTAAGTGTTTTAAAGGTTTTTAATGGTGCTGAATACATTTCCACCATCAAAAATATAATTCAAACACTCCATCTACAATTTTTTTATTTAATTTACCTAGATTTCTTCCACCTTCCTAAACAACTCCATTATATAGTGAATATGAATTAATTAAGAATCCCTTGCTCATAGTGATAGCCAAGTGAAATGCACCATGGCAACCTCCTGTAAGCTTTGTAATAGGGAATATCACTAACAAGCTCAAGCGTTTATTTTGCATGCTAGTACTTCTGCCGGTCTTCTACATTGTAAATTAATAAAAATTAATTATTTATAACTATTTATAGTAATCTCAAAAAATCAATAATGATTAACTAGCAAAGGAAACGCAGTAAGACATAAATTGAAAAATGCAAATATTTTATTTTTTAAATAAATGAGATTTATATTTAAAAAATTAATTAAAATAACATTCTAAAGCTTAATCCATTTTAAGCCATGAGATGAAAAAGCTAAAACATGGACCGTTGATAGTACCTGGTAGGTTGGTAGGTCGGGTGTGGAAATTTAAGTTCAAATGCATAGCAATGTAAATATTATTATCTCATCTCATTTTATTTTGCAGCATATGTTCATTTGTAAATTCCATGAATTCCATTGCATATGTTCGTTTGTAAATTCCATGAATTCCATTCCATTGCAGTCTCGAACTCACTTAAGAACGCTAAGGAACAAACGTATCTCGAATGGATAACATCGTAGAGCCATTACTTACTATGCACCGAGGATTCATACAAGCCTCACTTTGTACTAATTAAATACCCTAAACTCTGCTCGAAAACCTTAATCCATTGCATATGTTTGTTTGTAAATTCCATGAATTCCATTCCATTGCTTCTCTGAACCAATATTTAACTGTGCATATTATCATTTTTTGTTTTATGTACTTTGTTATTATGAAATTCTTCTTCTCTCAGAGTTTCAAATGGAATTCATTCATTGTAATGGTACCAAAAATTCAAAATACTCTCTACTTATGATGAATTTACTTATTATTTTTTAATTTTTTCCGAACTTGATAATAAACTTCATTATATATTAAATAAGATAGAACAAACCATCAAATATTTTAGTTTATTAACAAGACATCAAATATGTTAGTTTCTCATTAAATAGTGTTGTCTTATACCTTTTATTAAATAGAATTGACCAGTCCGGTCATTTATTTATGGTGGGCACCTTCACATATGTGTCTCCCTTGATTGTGATAGTAATGTGATGATAATTATTTCTAATCTGTTTCACCTCACCAGGCCGATGAGGGTTAAAGATCCCATTATTTAAAATATGCAAAATCCCATAAAATGGTATTCATGTGATAAATATACATTAATTCAATCCACTCAAATGTGCACGAGGAATGAATTATTTCAAGTTGTATTAGCTTGATACATACAAATGTTATGCAAAACCGATCTTAAGCAGTTTTTATAGCTAATCCAATCAAACGTACAACAAGAAATAAATTCTTCATCGTTGTATTTTCTTAATTACATAATGTCGATCATCAGCATGAATATTAAAATAAAAAATGTTAAAGAACTTGGAAAACCATTTATGGTTTAACTTTACAAATATTAAAATACCTGGTGGAAATTGATAGTCTTGGATTAAAGTACTAATAAAAAATGTTAAAGAACTTGGAAAACCATTTATGGTTTAACTTTACGAATATTAAAATACCTGGTGGAAATTGATAGTCTTGGATTAAAGTACTAATCAGAGTATCACCCCAAATAGCATTCCCCATTGCAATAATGTCATGAAATTGTAGTGGCGAATGAGAGATTGAGACAACGTTGCACCTCACATAGGCAAGAGCCAGGACAGAAGGAAAACCAGTTGTAGATGGAGTAGCCACAACAACAAAGAATAAAAAATGTTAAAGAACTTGGAAAACCATTTATGGTTTAATTTTACGAATATTAAAATACCTTGTGGAAATTGATAGTCTTGGATTAAAGTACTAATAAATTTTTTTAAAGAACTTGAAAAACTATTTATGGTTTAACTTTACAAATATTAAAATACCTGGTGGAAATTGATAGTCTTGGATTAAAGTACTAATCAGAGTATCACCTCAAATAGCGTTCCCCATTGCAATAATGTCATGAAATTGTAGTGGCGAATGAGAGATTGAGACAACGTTGCACCTCACATAGGCAAGAGCTAGGACAGAAGGAAAACCAGTTGTAGATGGAGTAGCCACAACAACGAAGGGCACAAAAGACATGGATGAAGGAGCTCACTATCCAAATTGAGATTGATGTTAGACAGCATTAGAATCCATATAAGTTTACGCATCGGCATAGGCAGAGGTGGAGGCTCGCCACGCCTGATTTTCCATGGCCACAACGCGCTGCGCAGACAATTTCAGTGTCAAGCTCCCCCTGGCCATCACCATCGCCATGATTTATATACATAACCTGTATAAAAACATTCTCGGCCGCTCTTTCCCTGTCGTCGAACAACCTGCCCTTATTGTAAGTAATGAAGGAGGCTCGCCACACCTCATGAATTCAAGATACCACGCTGTAATAAGTTAAGTATGCTGACCAATGCGTAAACCGTTTCCCAAACAAATTTGTCCTGGAGCAGCCTGCCCTTATGGTAAGTAAAGAAGGAGGCTCACCACGCGCCTGATGAATTCAAGATACCGTTTTCCAAACGAATTTGTAACCATTTTGTAACCATTTTAATCGAACGGTTGAAACTTTTACAATCGTCTAACATAGGATCCTATGGCGTACAAAGATGACAGATGGGCAGGGAGGGGAGTTGATTTCAGAGGGAACGCCTTACAATGTAAATATTTTTGAATATTTGAGAGTAATTCCAATTTTAAAGGACATAATAAAGATGCAATGACGCAATCACTGTTTGAATTCGCTAAAACATTATGGCCATGGGTATTGGCTGTGGTAGTGGTACGAAAAAGGCATAAATTATAACTGAGCCTGTGGATATGAAAAGGAAAACATGGAGCCCTCGATAGCGACCCTAGCGAGAAAAGAACTATTAGAGAGAATAATGCCATTGGTGAAGCCAGGAAGGACAAGTATGGCCAGCGAGGAATTTTCAATGCCGTAGTGAAGTTTCTCTCGATAAGGTTGTACATATTTTGGCTAGCGAGGAATTTTCAATGCCATAATGAAGTTTCTCTCGATAAGGTTGTACATATTTTGAGCAGAAACAGGAAAGCTCCGAAGCTAGACTAGGCGTGAATGGTTCGTAACCTGCGTGAGTGTGTATCTCATTAAAGAAATTGTTTGTCTACTCATGTTTTAATGAAAAACAATCTATCTAAATTTTCGCTCCACTTATTTATCTGAATTTTCTCTCCCTATCAAATCTTTTGTGTGCAATTTTTGGTGTGGATGTATTTAAATATTTGTTATTTATCGAACTTGTACCGAAGATACTCTGCTCTTGCCCTGTGTTTTAGAATTGTGGTAGCAAAGCATTAAGTACAACATTTGATTTATGGAGGAAAAGTTGTAAGATCTGTTTCGTTTCCCTAAAGAATTGCAGTAAACACTTTGTTGGAGCACTTGGAGCGCTGTTCTTTGCGCAGATTTCACCTCTGCAAAACTCGGTCCATATATATTCAGAGAAGAAAAGTAATTTTTGAAATACAATTTCAGATCATTTACGAAATAGAAATGAGTTTTTGACTGAGAATGTAACCATCTAGATAATATCAATCCAAGATTTTACCTTCATTTTTCAGAATCAAAGAAACTGTTAGTGTAAAATCCTTAACAGATCTTTCTACTCCAAAGAAAGCTATAAAGATTTGGCAGAGTTTATAGAGTTTCCTAAATTTCCAATGACTTCAGATGTAGAAAAGAAAGTAGTAGTTCTTAAAAGCAAAGAAATTCTGTAGCGCAAAAATTTAATCGAATATTTACTTTGAAATCTTTAAACGTTCTTCGAGAAGTTTGGGAAAAGAAGGCATATGAAATTTTTTAAGAAAAATAACCAAAATGGCACAAGTTATATCCTATAATTCTCTCTTGAATTCATCATAATTACAGTCTCTTTCGGATTCATTTGGAAATTATATGCACCAAGTAGAATTTAAAACAATGATACTACTACAAGCTTCCTACTCAATCTGTTTGCGGACCTTATGGTGCAGGCCATCCGGAAACCTTATGGTGCTGGTGGAGTCCGAAATTAGAATTTAAAACAATGATACTAATACTTGCCAGCAGGATTCATTTGGAAATTATATGCACCAAGTAGAATTTATAACAATGATACTACTACAAGCTTCCTACTCAATCTGTTTGCGGACCTTATGGTGCAAGACAACCGGAAACCTTATGGTGCTGGTGGAGTCCGAAATTTGTCTGCAGTTTCGGAGAACATCCAGCTAAACCAAGTAAAAGCCCCAAATTACTTTCTTGCAGATGAAAGGAGGAAAAGTTGTAAGATCTGTTTCATTTCCCTAAAGAATCTGCAGTAAACACTTCGTTGGAGTACTTGGAGCGTTGTTCTTTGCACAGATTTCACCTCTGCAAAACTTGGTCCATATATATTCAGAGAAGAAAAGTAATTTTTGAAATACAATTTTAGATCATTTACGAAATAGAAATGAGTTTTTGACTGAGAATGTAACCATCTAGATAATATCAATCCAAGATTTTACCTTCATTTTTCAGAATCATAGAAACTGTTAGTGTAAAATCCTTAACAGATCTTTCTACTCCAAAGAAATCTATAAATATTTGGCAGAGTTTATAGAGTTTTCTAAATTTCCAATAACTTCAGATGTAGAAAAGAAAGTAGCAGTGGTTAAAAGAAAAGAAATTCTGTAGCACAATTTTTTTTATCAAATATTTACTTTGAAATCTTTAAACGTTCTTTGACAAGTTTGGTAAAAGAAGGCATACGCATTTTTTAAGAAAAATAACCAAAATGGCACAAGTTATATCCTATAATTTTCTCTTGAATTAATCATAATTACAGTCTCTTTCAGATTTATAGAGTTTCCAATGACTTTAGATGTAAAAAAGAAAATAGAGTTCTTAAAGCAAAGTAATTCCGTAGCTTAAAAATTTAATCAAATATTTACTTTGAAATCTTTAAACATTCTTAAAAAAGTTGTGGGAAAAAAAGCATATGAAATTTTGAAAGAAAAATGACCAAAATGGCACAAGTTATATCCTATAATTCTCTCTTGAATTAATCATAATTACAGTCTCTTTCAGATTCATTTCGAAATTATATGCACCAAGAAGAATTTAAAACAAAGATATTAATACTCGCTAGCATTGCAAGCTTCTTACCTCAATCTGCCTGCAGACCTTATGGTACTCGCCAGCCGGAAACCTTACGGTGCTATGGAGTCTGAAATCAGCGCGCAGTTTCAGAGAACATCCAGCTAAATCAAGGAAAAACCACAAATTACTTTCTTGCAGATGAAGGAATTGAAATACACGATTTCTCTATCTGTAATGGCGATGAGAATTCAAAGCAGATGGAAGGCCGGAGATGGAAGCAGATGCGCAAACCGTTTCCCAAACAAATTTGTAACCATTTTGATCGAACGGTTGAAACTTTTGCAATCGTCTAACATAGGATCCTATGGCGTACAAGGATGACAGGTGGGCAGAGAGGGGAGTTGATTTCAGAGGGAATGCCTTACGGCGTAATTAATTAATAATTAATGAATTAATTATTAATATTTAATTAATTAATTATGATTAATCAATAAATAATTTATTAATTAATTATTATAATTAATTATAATTGTTTTTTATAATTAAATAACTAATTAATTAATTACTAATTTTATATTAATTTTAATTTAATCTTTTTTATAATAAATAAATAAATTTAAAAAATTTTAATTACAATTAATTATTAATTATATAAGCAATTTTTTAATTAATTAATGTGTATTCAATTTAATTTTTTCCAATTATAACATACTTAATTATTTATAATTATATATAGTAAATACAAATAATCAATCATAATTAATTAATTCATAATGAATTAGTTATAATAAATAAATAAATAGTTATTATATTTAATAATTATTATTTTATAGTTAACTAACCAATTAATTAATGAGTAATTTTATATTAATTTTTAATTTAAATTTTTTAAAAGAAATAAATTAATTTAACATTGTAGATTAAGTAATTTTCAATGGCTTAATTTAATTTATAGAGAAAATAGGTTTTTTTTTTTTTTTCTTGGAATTCATCAAAATCCCGTAATGTAATTTCAAGATTTTTGTTGTGGCTCAAAATATATTTTTGAATCCATAAATGGATTCAACACTTTGAATGTGGCACTCAAATTATGCATATTAAACAATTTAAACTCAAAATTTTAAAAATCTATGTCAGATTCTGATTAAATTTAACCCAAAAAATTAAGAAATTATTTTTAATTTATAAATTTATCAATAATAAGCTTTATAATTTATTTTTTAATTATTATTTTTTAAGTAGGCTGATAAGCCTCCCTATGAATCAATTCAATAGTCTACAATTTTCTTTTCTGATTGATGTTGTTTTGGTTTTTGATAATCGTCTATGTACGCCGAGCTTCCGGGAGAGTTCGTGGAATTTATGACACAATGCTCGAAGTGGGAAGCTTTTTATTATTACCTGCTATTGTTTCTGTTTACAGGCTAGGCTACATGCATGCCCGCTGTTATTATTAGAGCTTGATTTTTTCTAATTTAATTTCACAGCTAACATTTGTTCCGTCTACAGGCTAGGCTGCATGCATGCGGGCTGTTATTATTAGAGCTTGATTTTTTCTAATTTAATTTCACAGGGAATATTTTACGATGACGAGGTCTCCAATATTTATTTGACAACTTATTTCACATTCACGGTACACCCTACACTTGACATCTGCGAACCTCACATGCCACTGAGGTGTTTCTGGTTCTGCATTTTTAAAATAATTTTTTCTACTGCGCTGGATTCCTCTCCATTTTAGGCATGGCCATGCGAATAGTGGGTTTGATATATTGTGTTTATTTTTTATTAGTTTACCATCTTGTGTCTATTTTTTATTCGTTTACCAATTTTTTCAATGTGGATTTGATATTTTGTGTTTATTTTTTATTAGTTTACAATTTTTTTTTAAGGGTGGAGGTGAAAAGAAAGGCTGTCCAAAATGGCCCAACCTGCACAGGTGAAGGTTTATTTCGTTTTGGCGAATTTGTGAATGGTTAACATCAAATTTTGTCCGATGTCCTATTCATTCCGCAGGGCCCTCTGGAATATGTGATGACAGCAAAAAAAATCCTCTGCATCAGGCGATGACAAAGAATTATTTTTGTTTTTATCTCCGGAGGCATCTTACCTAACACTAGTGGGAAACTACTAATGAAGCTTGCAGGTGTCAAGGTGGCCACCCTTATGACATACAGAATGATGGTGCACAAAAAAAATCACCTTACACCCCGAGTCTCTGGAAGGTGGATTAAAGATCGGCAAGTTCTACATGTAACAGAAGAGGAAGCTCTTCGTGTCTTTGAGCGTCTTGATGTTGAAATTTTTATTAGATAAAAATTAGGTTGGAGTAAGAATGCATCTTATACCATTGATACCTTTAAATTGTTTTATATTTGTATGAGAATTGATTTATTTTGAGTAGTAGTTAGCCTTGCTAATAAGCTGATAGTATGTATTTACTTGGATATTTCTTTTAAAAAATAAATAATTAAAAATAATAATAGTGATTTAACAACAATATAAGTAGAGTGAAAAATAATTTTCTTTCACTATCTTTTTTGGATTATTTATCAACAATCAAGTAAATTGAAGATTTTATTTTAAAAAATAACAAAATAACATCATGGGAAAAAACCTAAATTTACTTCCTATAAATGACTATTTTTTTCACCATATAATCATAGCCGCTGGAGTCTTATGGGAAATAATGGATGAAATAATCGAGTCTTCAAACACCTTCACACAAAATCCCCCAACCTTGAAGTTTGTTCCGTTCTTTTCTATTGATATGAATTGCATGAATGCTTTCTTCCACAGTACACCAACTTTCAATATCTTTGTGCATGGAGAACCCATGGAAAATGGTGGGTTGTGCTTTTGAAAGGTTTTTTTTATGGAGGGGTTCAATGAGGAAGATGCGGGAGTGGATTTTGCTTAAAATTGACAGAAGAACAAGAATTCTAAATACATTCGCATGTGGGAGGAGGGACATGTATGAAGGCATGAGCTATTGCACTATGGGGTTTATTATGGTTTATCAAGTTTCTGGATATCCCTCAAGTATAAATTTTTGGGGATTCAAAATGTTTGATAGACCATGTTAATGGAAGAACAATATCCAACAAACTTCCCTACAAGGTTTGCTTAGACGTATAAAAAATATATGGATTTTCTTTCAGAATTCGTCCATGGAGCACATCAACGTGGCACATAACAAAACTGTGGATGAATTATCAAAAAATACACATCATGTTGAAAACAAGAATAGAAGAGAGATAAGTAGAAAATCTAAAAGAACTTCATTGCAGATAAGTCCATATAATTTTTCTGTTTTCTTTTTTGTTTAAAAGTTTTGTATAAATTTTGTATGGAATTCATATAAGGAAAGAACATATTAAGATTGTGATTTACAATGAAGCAATTTTTTTTTGTAAATTGCAAATATGGCTGAAAGAAAATAGTCATTAATGATATTTCTTTTAGACAACTATTCAGAGGGTTGTAAGTGGATTTTTTTTCTCCTCATGGTAGTCAAATTGTGAATATCTCAAGGTATATGAAAACGATATGTCCATCATAAATATGTACTATTTTTATCATAATATAAAAAAAAAAATTCTACTGAAAGAAAGAAAAAATTGTAAACACAAGCGATGCAACAAAAGAAGTCAATCTAACACCTTTTATTGGGAGAATTCATATGAGTTGAAGCCCTACAACTCCTAGAGAGGAGTTTACAAATGAAGCGATAAATGCATGCCTTGAAAATCGAATATTGTAAATTTTCACGATTATCGACTGTAAATTATTAAAGACACATTAATAATTAATAATCAATTTATCAAAATTGCACAATTTTTTAACTAATTAATTGTTCAAAATTAATTGGCCAATTTTTTTCTTATATGATTTAGATAAAAATTAGACTTGAATTAAAAAGAAGGAGTTGCAGCTCACAGGTGTGTACAACACCTGGAGACTGCACTCAAACAAAGAAGAAACTCTCTCTCTGTTCACTCCACCTTACATCAAATGAATATTAGAATATTAAATACATCACTAGAAATCAGGTAGTTGTAAACAAACTCCTAAAATCTAGGAACAAATCCTAAATTAAGGAGATATGTTACGACTATGTAACCATTTCTCCATTAATACAAAATAATATTGATTATTTTTAACTCCCCCCCTTAATGGAGAAAGGGTTATCCTGAACTCCTAGCATCCCTCTAAATAATTCAAAATTTACAAGCCCTAGAGGCTTAGTAAAAGTATCAGCTAAGTTATCACAAGTTTTACAATACTCCACACATATTTCTTTTGACTGTATCTTTTCTCGAACAAAATGAAACTAAGTGTCAATGTGCTTGGTATTTTTATGAAAAACTGGATTGTATGCAAGCTTGATGGTACTTTGATTGTCAGTTTTGATACTAGTTGATTCTTTCTGTCCTTCTCCTGCATTGTTGAGAAGTCTTCTCAACCAGATAGCTTCACTTGTGGCTGCACACAATGCTTGGTACTCACCTTCACATGAAGATAGAGCTACAATACTTTTCTTTTTACTGCTCCACGCTATAACCCCGGATCCAATACTAAATGCATAACCTGTGATAGATCTTCGATCATCTAGGTTACCTGCCCAATCGGAATCTGAATAACCTGCTAGAATAACATCAGAAATGTCAGTGTACAAAATACCATAATTACAAGTACCACTAAGATACCTCAACACACATTTTGCTGCGATCCAGTGACTCTCGAGTGGTTTTGACATAAACTGGCTCAACACACTAACAGAATATGCCAGATCTGGTCTAGTTGTCGTGAGATATATCAGACTGCCAACTAGTTGTCTGTACATAGTGGCATCCACCTGTTTAGTGCCATCGTCACTGCTTAACTTTACATTCTGTTGTAATGGTGTTGCTACTGATCTGCACTGCTCCATTCTGAACCTTTCTAGCAAGATTCTGGCATACTTCCCTTGAGTGAGAAAGGTTTGTCCAGAATCTTTCCATACCTCCAATCCCAAGCAATAATGAAGGTATCCAAGGTCTTTCATCTCAAATACTTGTGACATTTGCTGCTTGATTTCTTTGATCAGATTGTTGGCATTTCCTGTTATGATCATATCATCCACATACAAAGAAATCAAAATGATTTGCCTCTGTTTATTTAACTTGGTATACAGATTTGGATCGTTCAAGCTCCCGTGAAAGCCATGCTGTATAAAAAATAAATCAATTTTCTCATACCACGACCTGGGTGCCTGTTTCAAACCATAAAGTGCCTTATTCAATTTACACACTAAATGCTCTTGCCCATTTTTCACAAAACCTGGAGGCTATACTAAATAGATTTCTTCTTTTAATTCACCATTCAGAAATGTAGACTTAACATGTAGCTAGTGTAGCTGCCATTTATGTTTTTTTGCTAAAGAAATTAGCATTTTAATTGTATTTAATTTAGCTACAGGAGCAAAGGTGTCATCGAAATCTATTCCTTCTTGCTCTGAGTAACCCTTTGCTACCAGTCTAGCTTTAAATTTTTCTATACTCCCCTCTGCATTTATTTTTGGTTTATATAGCCACTTACATCCTATGGGGGTTTTTCCTTCAGGAAACTCAACTAAATCCCAAGTATGGTTTCTATATATTGATTCAATTTCCTCATGCATTGCAACCCTCCATGCATCTGATTTACTTGCTTCCTCATAATTTGCAGGTTCTACAATGTTTAAAATTTTAGACATTAAAGCATAGTCTCTCAATCTAGCAGGTAGTCTAGTCTTCCTACCTGATCTCCTAGGTAGAGGACTTACCTCAACTCTATCAATTTCAGCACTTTCCAAGCTTGCATCATCACTTATTACATTATCTGCTACTTCTTCTTCTTGTTTCTGCTCCTGCTTTTCATCTTCCTTGTTGTTTACTTCTATTAGCAATGGAATGTGGCTATCACTGCTAGAATCCTCCTTTCTTTCTTCAACCTGTTCATGAAAAATAACATCTCTGCTTGCAAAAACCTTGTGAGTCACAGGATTATATAACTTATATGCCTTATACTCAGTGCCATATCCAACAAATATACATTTCAGGGCTTTGGGGTCTAACTTCTTCCTATCTGCCTTAGGTATATGAGCATAAGCTTTTGACCCAAATATTCTTAAATGACTAACTGCTGGCTTGAGTCCAAACAATGCTTCAAAAGGGGTTTTGAAGCCTAGACATTTAGTAGGACTCCTATTCTTTAAATAAATAGCAGTGTTAATAGCTTCTGCCCAAAGACCATTTGATAGACCCTTACCTTGAAGCATACTTCTTGCGCACTCCACAAGAGTTCTGTTCTTCCGTTCTGCCACTCCATTCTGCTGTGGAGTGTGTGGCACTGTAAATTGCTACGTAATCCCATGATGCGTGCAGAAATTCATGAACTCTCCCAACTTGTATTCTCCCCCTTGATCTGAGCGGAGAATCTTTATCCTTTTTCCTGTTTGTTTCTCTATCATAGATTTAAACTCTTTAAAGTACTGAAAGGCTTGACTCTTTTTACTTAGGAAGTACACCCAGGAAATTTAGTGCAATCATCTGTAAATAACATAAAGTAATATGCTCCTCCTAAAGACCTAGTTTGCATAGGTCCACAAATATTTGTATGCACCAGTTCTAGAATGTCTCTTTCCTTTCTGTTAACATGCAAAGGGAACTCTTCTCTATGAATTTTCCCTAATGCCCATCCATCACATTCCAGCTTAACATTATGAAAAACAGGGAGTCCATCGACCATACCTTTCCTCTGAAGTAGGATGAGGTCTTGCAAATTGAGATGGACGAATCTCTGATGCCAAAGATTTTCGACTGTTGATCCAGCTGCAACCATTGCTTGTCGTGGCATACTCTTTACATCTAATCTGTACAAGCTCCCCACGCGCACTCCTGTTGCAATTGTTTCCATCTGGCTATCCTTAATGACACAATTATTCTTAAAGAACTGAACTTGCATGTCCTCGTCAGTAATCATTGAGACAAAGATCAAATTTTTCTTAATTCCTGGAACATATAATACATTTTTAAGATGTCTAATGTCACCACTAGGTAGCTTCATAGGAATGTCACCATATCCTTTGATCTCATACCCACTATCATCTCCTAGATAAATTTTTGATCCACATGCAGTTTCTTCAAGAAATTCAAAGCAGTCCTTCTTACCGGTCATATGTGAAGATGCGCCAGAGTCGACATACCATACGTCATCCTCATCTCCCTTTGATGATGAAAGATCACAATCGACTATAAATAGTCGAAGTTCGTGGCTGTGGTCCTCCTCTTCCCCAACAAAAAAACCATGGTGTTTTCTCTGTTTGCTTCTTCGTTCATCTCCCTGCCTCTTATAGCATTCTTTAATCTAATGACCAGGTTTTCCATAGTAAAAAAATTTCTTAACATAATTATCAGTCATACCTTTAAATGATCTCTTTTGAAATGTGTTGGCGCCTTTTTGCTATTGCTGTTGCGGTTGCTGGTGCTGGTGTTGGTGCTGGTGCTGCTTCCCTCTGTACTGTCTCCTTTTTGCCATCAGAGCAAGGTCATTGCTCTGATTTTTTAAATTATGTCATCACTCCTTCTCCTGGAGCAGAATTGCTGTCAGCTCATCAAATGAAGGGGCTTTCTCCCTTGCTGAAAGACCTGTGATGAACGTCTGGTATTCATCATTCATTCTGTTGAATGTGAGTGTGACCAGATCTGAGTCGGATACCTTCTCTCCGATAGCTCCCAATTTGTCACTCAGGTCCTTAACTCTGGCCACGAATCCAGCAATGGACTCATTCTCCTCCATCTTCAATACAAACAGCTTGCCTTTGAGTGACAGAACACGGTTTGTATTCTATGTATCGTACAAGTTCTTGATCGTTGTCCATATATCAGCGGCCGACTTGCAATCTCTGATATATGGGATGATATTGTCCTTAACAGACATCTTCAGTATAACTTTCGCTTTCGCTTCTCTTTTATCCTAGTCTTGTTCTTGGGTCGCTGTTCCAGATCTTTGCTCATCTCCCATGACAATTGACCATGCATTCACACTTTCCAGCAAAGTTTGCATTTTGAACTTCCAGTTGGAGAAATTCGTTCCATCGAGTTTGCCAGACTGGTGGAGATATGTTTCTATACTGTTATTCATTTCTATCCAACTAAACACTTCAATCGACCACCACCGAGCAAGTCCGATCTGCTACCACTGAATAGATCAGGAACTTCAATGTGCCACCACCGGGAAAGTTCGATTTTCTGCCACCGAACAGATCAGGAACTTCACTGTGCCACCACCAGGCAAATCTGATCTGCTACCACCGAACAGATCAGAGACAACTCCGACGCGCCACCATCGGGCAAATCCGATTTGCTGCCACCGAACAGATCGAGGAGCTGCACTACGCCACCATCGGGCAAATCTGATCTGCTGCCACCGAACAGATCATAGAGCTCTAATTTGCCACCACTGGGCAGGTCCGATCTGCTACCTCCGAGCGGATCAAGGAACCCCGATTCGCCACCACCGGGCAAATCAAATCTGCTGCCATCGAGCAGAAATCTCCACGTGCCACCACCGGGCAACTCAAATCTGCTGCCATCGAGCAGAAATTTCCATGTGCCACCACTGGGAAAGACCGATCTGCAAAAAATTGCAGATTTCTCAAAGAGAAATAGGTTGGTGCTTCTTTCCAGTCAAAGGCGCTACTCAACAGCTAAAGATCCGCACCAATAAAAAATCCGCGCATTTTCTGGCGCGATTATCAGCTAAAAATCTGCGCCAATGGAGCTTTCTAGCGCGCTAGCGCGATTGTCTCCGTCGAATCCGCGCCAATGGCGCGACTATTTCTTAAAAACCTGCGCCAACTCGTGCTTCTTCTCTTTATTGGCGTGACTGTGCGCGAAAAATCTGCGCCAACGCCTGCTTCTGCTAAAAAAAATTGAGCGCAACCCTTTCTTCGGCTCGGAGATGATCAGTGATCTGAGACCCTTCGCTCTAGGTCTTACTGCAGTCCACCTGATCTTACAAATACTCCTAGCATGCTCTACTGCCACTACAGCTATGTAATTAATGATGCATCCATAAGAAATTTTTTTAAGGCTATCTCTACCCTATGCTCTGATACCAAGATAAAAATAAGACTTGAATTAAAAAGAAGGAGTTGTAGCTCACAGGTGTGTACAACACCTGGAGACTGCACTCAAACAAAGAAGAGACTCTCTGTCCGTTCACTCTACCTTACATCAAATGAATATCACAATATTAAATACATCACTAGAAATCAGGTAGTTGTAAACAAACTCCTAAACTCTAGGAACAAATCCTAAACTAAGGAGATATGTTATAACTATGTAACCATTTCTCCATTAATACAAAATAATATTGATTATTTTTAACTGATTTCTAAAAAAATATTTAATTAATTTTTTAATTCTTTTCCAATTCTAGTGACCTCCACTAGACCAAGTAGCAGTTGGAGCTGATCTCTTCCTGCAGGCTGTCAGGTGAAACTTAGTCTGGACCTCCCACTGGTTGGGGTCGGAGTTGATCTTTTCATGTGGGTTGTCAAGTAAAAATTCTTCAACTAATTCAATGTGGACTAAATGTTAAGGTTTTATTTGGATTATTGGAAGTTTGTTATATATAATTATAGATAACTCTGTTCTCTAGAATTTTAGTGTTGGGAATAGATTTATTGTTGACACCTAATCATAGGGATTGGGTGAACAACTGTAATTAGTGTAAATAAATAATAGAGAAGATGGAGAGTCACCAAGAGATGAACTGAATAGTCATTCCCTCTTGTATATAATAATGAACAACTTGAATGAATAACATAATTTCATTTGAGGAGTTACCTCCTAGTTTGACATGGTATTAGAGCCAGCTCCATTTTTGGCATCCCTTTCTGCCATTGTAACCTGTTCTACCATTTTTTTTCAGAAATTTGTCCTACATCCATTGCAGATTGACATCTCTATCAAATCCCTCTGAAACCACCTCCCCTCCACCTGCATAACACTCCACTGGCTATATGCTGGCTATACGTTGGCACCAACCCACTTGGCTTGGCCCTCTGCCTTCCCTTGGAATATGTGAATCCACTCCAGTATAACGTTGTCCAAACAGAGCCCAAGTCATTCCCACTATCACCTACCATTGTTGCCGCATTGAGACATGGCTCTTGAACTGTTTCATACATATGACGGAGCATGTTAAAGCCTTCAGTATTTCTCATCATCTCTCGCATGAGTTCAAGATTCCTTACCACATCCAAAGTTTGCCTAAGAGTGACAGGATCATTGAGTATGTGCGCAAGGTCTGGGTTCCTGTCGATAATTTCTGGCATCTGTGGATTACTCATAATCAAGTTTTGCATCAAATCGGGGTTGTTCATAAGGTTCTGAATGGAATGCATATTCATCATTTCACCACATAGTTGAGGTAAATATCTTCTCCTATTGCCTGAAATAGCCACGATGTTGCCGATAGAAACTCGGTCTGAATATCCACTCGATGCATAGTACTTCTTTGCTACGTTGATACTCTCATCATATAGCCCATGATATTGGTCCACGAGTGAAAATAACTGCTTTGCATGCTGTAACAAGGTAGAGGAATATGTTGCATTCGATATTGTGAAGGCAATAAAGGCTGTTGCCATTGAGCTGTAGTTTCACCAGCGACATCAAGCACACCATCCCCACATACCACCTTCCATAGTGCCTGTGCCTCTCCAATAACACCTTCCCCACATAATACCTCTGTCTTCATATATCAGAATCAATTTTTTTTTAGGAGTAAAATTTTGCAGCAGAAGTAATTTTTTTTTTTCGAGAGTACACAGATTTTACAATGCATTCATTATTATCTATTGTGGGAGTGGTTTTCAATGGGAAGGGGAATTATCCTCAATGGAAGCGGAAAATCAAACACACTTTCATTTTTAATGAGCTATGGAAAGGAGTGTGTGTTGGAGATGGAGACAAAGAGCCAAAACAGCCTACCTCAGACAAAGAATTTGTCATTTGGGACAATAAGAACAACAAGGCTTATGCATTGATTGCAACATTAGTAAATGAAGAGGTGATTCACCATATTTCACCATTTTCAAATGCTTTTGAAGCCTTACAAAAACTGAAGGAACCCTATTACTCACACTCTGCACTTGAAGTTGTTCAACTCATGATTAAACCCTTCACCCTTGAATTACAAAATAATGATCCTTTTGCTCTTGCATCAGAAGCAAAATCTATAATGCATGATATCAAAGTCACTAATGTTGAATTGGATATTCCTCTGATAGCTTTTCTCAAGGCACCTTATCCCACTTACTCAAATTATATTGAGTCATTCCAAGCAAATGGAAACCTCAAAGATATTACCTTTGACTCCCTTATGAAAAAATTTGCTGAAAGAGAGAAAGATTTTGGGAAGAAGACAACTCATGAGTCTTCTGAAGAAGCTGTGTGCCTTGCTCAAAGAGAAAAGAATCTTGCTCAAGATTCTTCCATAGGAAGAGGTGGTCGGAGAGGAAGAGGAAGAAATTTTAGAGGAAGGGGGGGAAAACACTCTCAAGGAGAAAAGTCATATTTGCACTGCATATGCTGCAAAAGAGATGGATCACATGATGCATCCACATGCAAGTTTCTTTGGGACAGAATTGAGTAGGAAAGAAACCAAACCAAAGGTAAAACTAATGACAAAGAGAAAGGTAAATCACCTGAATCCGCTCACTATGTTGGGGCACACTATAATATTGGAGTAAATGAAAGCTTATTTAATGCTTCACTTAATTCAATCTTGGAAAAATGATTGGTTTCTTGATTCAGGAGCAACTTGCCATATGAATTTTAGAAGAGATTTTTTTGAATAATTTACTGACAATGTTGATGGAGCAGTATAACTTGCAGACAAATCAAAACTCAAGCCATCATGGCTTGTCACAATCAGGTTTAAATTGCCTGGTCTTCTAGACTTTCTTCTACATCATGTTCTATATCTCCCACAACTGAGGAGAAACTTGCTGTCCTTGGTCCACATTCGCTAGCAAGGACACTCCATTCATATGTTTGATGGCAAACTTGATGTAAGAAAAGCATCAGACCACTCACTTGTCATGACGGGTATAGAAGAAGAAAGGCTTCTCAAGTTGCAGGGTACCTCTGCTCGTACACGAAATCTCTCATTCAATTCTTATTATGAAGAAGGTACATTTCCATCAAGTTTATTATGGCATGCTAGATTTGGACACTTGAACTATGATAGCCTCTGCTTGTTGAAGAAAAATGGTGTTATTGGTTTGCCTACAATTCCTATGAAACTTAAGAAATGTGATGCTTGCATTCTAGGAAAGCATATCAAACAATCTTTTCATGATTCACATTCAAGAGCACATAGAAAACTTGAACTCATTCATTCAGATTTGTGTGGTCGAATGCCTGTTCCTTCTGCAAATGGAAATAAATATATGATGACATTTATTGATGACTACACCAGAACATGTTGGGTTTATTTATTGAAGAACAAATCTGATGCTTTTCATACATTCAAGAACTTTCATACATGGATTGAAAATGATTCACAATATCATATTGGCTCTATTTGCACTCATAATGGAAAAGAATACACTTCAAATGAATTTGAAAACTATCTTCACCAATGTGGGATCAAACATCAAACAACTGCGTGTTATAATCCCCAACAAAATGGAGTAGCTGAAAGAATGAATAGGACAATCTTAAATATGGTACGCTCCATGATGTTTTTCAAAAATGTAAAATTGATGTTTTGGGCTGATGCAGTTCTATGTGATGTATATGTAAAGAATAGATGTCCATCTAATGCTATTAGAAGCAAGACTCCTTATGAAATTTGGTATGGGCACATTGCTTCGGTAAAGCATCTCAGGGTCTTTGGTTCCACATGTTATGCCTTGATAACAAAGGCACATAGAAACAAACTTGGTGCAAGAAGTCGTAAGTGTATCTTCCTAGGGTATTCAAACACCTCCAAAGCATACCATCTCTATGATGAAGTCAATAAAAATTTTGTTGTATCTAGAGAAGTAATCTTTCTTGAATCATCCAAAACTGACAATGTTGTTGAGTGACAACTTGATCGATTGGATAGATTCGAAAATGAAAAATCATTTCAAGAATTTGATAATTAGATTCCACATCTTGAAGGGGGGATTCCAATACTAGATCAACCTATGGAATATTTTTCTGAATCACTCTCTCGCCCGCATGAAACTCCAACAATAGATGATAATTTGAGTGATGTGATTGACAGAATTGGGAGACTCAATCTTGATTCAGTCCCAACTCAATCAACGGAGCAGCTTGGACCATCTGAGAAAGGTCCCCCAAAGTGGCTGACAAAGACACTTGAAAGTGTTCATCCTGATGAGGTTGGAAAGACAGGAACTAGAAATTCAAACTGGCAAAATGGAGGTGATGTAGATGACTCTGATTCACCTGTTGATATGGATGTTTCTTATGATTGTGAATTGAATTTGTCTATAGATTTTGAACCAAATTCCTTCAAAGAAGTTACTTCTCATGATGAATGGAAAGAAGTGATGCAAAAGGAGTATGATGCCCTGATAAAGAATGTCACTTGGAATCTGGTTGATCCTCCATTGGGAACCAAACCAATTGGCTGCAAGTGGATCTACAAGAATAAGTATAAAGCTGATGGCTCACTTGAAAAGCACAAAGCCAGGCTTGTGGAAAAAGGTTTTGCACAGAAGGAACAGGTCGATTGTGAAGAGACGTTTTCCCCCACAACAAAATGGGCTACCATCCAGACACTCTTTGCCCTAGTAGCTCAGAACGGTTGGAAAGTCCATCAAATGGATGTAAAAACTACTTTCTTGAATGTAGATCTAAAAGAGAATGTTTTTATTTCCTGCCTGAAGGATTTGTTGTGAAAGGAAATGAACATAAAGTATGCAAACTTGTGAAATCCTTGTATGGCCTAAAACAAGCACCATGAGCTTGGTATGGAAAACTAACTGAACATCTTCTGAAGCTCAATTTCAAACATTATGATCTTGATGATGCAACATTATTTGTTAAGAAGGTTGTCAAAATAGTTGTATACCTTGTGGTATATGTAGATGATCTTTTGATGACAGGGAACAATGAAAGCTACATTGCATCCATAAAGAAGGAATTGAAGAAAGGTTCTGAAATGACTGATTTGGGCTATGATCATTACTATCTTGGTATTGAAGTAACTCAACATCTGAAGTCCATATTCATTTCTCAAAAGAAGTACATTGGAGATCTGTTGAACAGGTTTGGCATGAATGAATGCAATCCTCTGACTACTCTAATGGAACAAAACTTAAAGCTCACATCCATTGAAGGAAAAGAATTTGAGGATATAACAAAGTATAGACAACTTGTCGGAAGTCTCAACTATCTAACTACTACCAGACCAGACATTTTGTTTGCTATTGGAATCCTCTCCAGGTTTATGCAAAAGCCTTGTGAGGGACATTGGTCTACTGCAAAAAGGGTTCTAAAGTACTTGAAGGGAACTCAAGACTTTGGAATCAAGTATACACAGGTGAGCGACTTCATCTTGATTGGATACTCTGATTTAGAATTCGATGGAGACAAAGAAACTGGGTATCTACTTTAGGTTATGCTATGAGTCTTGGATTAGAAGCTGTCTCTTGGAGATCACGCAAACAATCAGTTCTAGCAGATTCCACAACAGAGGCAGAATATGTGGTAGTAACTAAGGCAACAAAAGAAATTGTGTGGCTCAGGAAAATTCTTGAATATTTGCAAGTAGAAAAAATACAATTGACTCCACTCGTGATTGAAAATACCTCAACAATAAAGTTGGCCAAGAACCCAAAGTTCCATGATTGAACAAAGCACATCAATACTAAATATCATCTCATTCGACATCATGTTGAGGCTAAAATAATCTATTTATGCTATTGTTCCACTAATGAGCAAATTGCAGACATCTTCACCAAAGTGCTTGGAATAGAAAAGCTTGAAAGATTCAGAACAATGCTTGGACTCACCAACATCCCTTCAGATTAAGGGGGGGAATGTTGACACCTAATCATAGGGATTGGGTCAACAACCGTAATTAGTGTAAATAAATAATAGAGAAGATGGAGAGTCATCGGGAGATGAACTGAACAGTCACTCCCTCGTGTATATAATAATGAACAACTTGAATGAATAACCTAATTTCATTTGAGGAGTTACTTCCTGGTTTGACATTTACAAATAATTCCATTCTCGAATATTAATGTCCTATAATTTGACTCTGCATAATTTTCGAAACCATGATGTCATTAGTGTTAGCACATATTTGAATAATTGAATAGGAGATTGAAAAGAAAACACTAATAGAAGTAAAATTAATGAAATCGATCACAAAGCTAGAAATGTAATGTACTTTATTCTTTATTGAGGAATTAACTAAGCAATATCCTGAACAGACATATACAATAACTTTAAGGTATCATTGCATGCATGAAATTTTGAGTGTGTAGAATATTGGTGCGACCACTTGAAAGTATAATTAGCATGAAAATATGGCTTGACTTTAAGTGAAATCATATGTTATTTGAAACAATAAGAATGAAAGGATAAATTCTCTTCTAATTTAGAGGAACTCATATAGCATTATTAGTAATGACACATCTTTAGGATAAATTCTCTTCTAATTTAGAGGAACTCATATAGCATTATTAGTAATGACACATCTTTAGAATAAGACAAAACATCAATTGTAATCATCAGATAATGATGCATTTTTCTTTTGACATGAAATGATTACAATTATTTGACTATAAAAATATTGCAATATTATCAAATGTTCGATGTTCAAAGTGTAGTCGGTTAAGGTCATTTTGACTGCATATTTAAATGTTAAAGGACCAAAAAAAAAGTGTATAATAATGTTATGCAGGCTCAAATACCAACTTTACCAATTGCTGCTTTTAATGTGTGCCAACAGGTTTGGTTTGGTAAGAGGAGAGAATAAAACTTTGGTTTTGTAAGAGGAGACAATAAAACAAGATTATTGCATTGAAAGAAGTATTCTATAGCTAAGTATGATCTCTATGTATAAGTATGAGACGTCTTAAAATAAGGGTAAAAATATGTTTTTTACTAATGTGGGCTAAAACAATTTGAATCTTAAATTATATATAACTTTTTAATTAATGGAGTAAGATTAATTATTAAAATATAACTATGTATTATTATATATAATTTGAAAGGATAATAAATTGTCTCATGCATTTAATAGTTTTTTTTATTGAATTTGAATGGAACATATATTTACCTTTAACAAAAAAAATTTACGATATTAAAAGTCCAAATTAGGTCAAATATTAAACATATTTACTCAAATTTACTAAAGCTAATAGCATCTCTTAAATCAAAGTAAAAAGGTTAATTGAACACAGAATGAAAAATCCTCCTCCAAAATCTTTTAATATTTATTTTGATTAAATATTTGTAAAATGGATCTTTAAAGAGAAAAACAGTATCATATGGATATATTAAAGTCTTTAAAGACATAAATATTTCCACATCAAAGTTCTAATATTTGAAAATATTAATTCAATTTAGTTTTATTATAATTTTTGTTATCGTGTCATAAAAAACATTATTAAATCTAATATTAATATTATTAAATTTAATTAAATTTGTTATATTATAATATATATTAATATATCATGATATATATTAACTCTAGATATATATGGAGGGAAAAGCAAAGACATAAAGTGATACAGGTGGAGAGGTAAAGGAAGTGATAAAGGAGATATGGAGATAAAATGAAGAAGAAAGAGATAGAGAGAGAGAATGACAAGTGAGAGATGGAGAGAGAGGGTGTATGTTTTGGGGTGAGATAGAGAGACAAAGAAGAGAAAGGGGAAGAGAAGGAGAGACGGAAGGAGATAATGACAGGGTTGGAGGGTGAATAGAGAGAGGGGGGAGAGAGACATAGGGAGGTGAGAGAGAAAGTGAGAGATAGGAAGGAAGAGAGAGAGAACATGAGAGAGAGAAGGAGAGATGGAGTTGGAGGGAAAGAGAAAGGGAGGGAAGAAGAAATACATAGAGAGATAAAGGTGGAGAGAGAGAGAGAGGGAGTGATAAGGGGGATAGAGAGAGAGGATGAAGGAGAGTAGGAGGGAAAAGAGAGACATAGTGGGGAGAGAGAGTGAAGGGGAAGAGAAAGGGAGAGGAAGAGGGAGGGATATATATATATATATATATATATATATATATATATATATATATATATATATATATATATATATATATATGGAGAAAGAGTGTGTATGTTTTGGGGGTGATATATAGAGACAAAGGAGAGGCAGAGGGAGATAGATATATAGATGGGAGGTGAAGAGAGGGAAGAAGCGAGAGATAGAGAAAGGGGGAGTGATAGATAGATATGGAGAAAGAGTGTGTGTATGTGTTTAGGGAGGTGTGATAGAGAGACAAAGAAGGAAAGATCGAGGGAGATATAGATATAGATGGAAGGGGGAGAGAAGAGAGAATATTTATTGTACTATATGCATTGATTTTAGTGTAGATGTTGATTTCTAATCCTCTTTGATTGTTGCACTAGATGTGTTGATTTTAGTGTAGATGATGTTGATTTCTATTTATATTTGATTGCTTTCACTAGATGCATTGATTTCAGTTCAAATGTTGATTTCTAATTATTTGATTCCTTGCTCTAGATGCATTGATTTCAATGTAGATGGTGATTTCTAATCTTATTTGATTACTTGCGCTAGATGCACTGCTTTTAATGTGGATGTTGATTTCTAATTATATTTGATTGTTTTCACTAGATGTATTGATTTTAGTGTAGATGCTAGTTTCTAATCTTATTTGATTTATTTCATTATATGCATTGATTTCAATGTAGATATTGTTTTCTAATCCTATTTGATTGCTTGCAATAGATGTTGCTAATTTTGAGATTGTAAATGATTAAAAATATTTTTCAAGAATAGACGGATGGGGGAGAGAGGGAAGAAGATTTCTTACACTAGATGCACTGATTTTAGTATATATGATGATTTCTAATCCTATATGATTGCTTGCACTAGATGCATTGATTTCAGTGTAGATGTGGATTTCTAATTATATTTGATTGCTTGCACTAGATTCATTGATTTCAGTGCAGATGTGGATTCATAATCATATTTGATTGCTTGCACTAGATGCATGGACATCAATGTGGATGTGGATTTATAATCCTATTTGATTTCTTGCACAAGATGCATGTATTTCAGTGTAAATGTGGATTTCTAATCCTATTTGATTGCTTGCACTAGAAGCATTGATTTTAGTGTAGATGTTGATTTCTAATATAAATTTATAGCTTTCATTAGTTGCATTGATTTCAATGTAGATGTTGTTTTCTAATCCTATTTTATTGTTTGCATTATATACATTAGATGATGTTAATCTCGAGGTTGTAGATTATTAGAAAATATATTTTTCAAGATATATTTAGTAATATGTAGAGGGACACTATTAAGAAATAATTAGCTGCCAAAAGTTGTGATACCTAGAATTAAAATGAAAAGATGTACATAATCAATCCTCCTGTAAAGTTCAACTTAATTCTTGACAAGATGGTCTCCCTTCTTCATCACCAACTAATTACTAATAGACAATTACATATATTCAAAATATATTCAAAAATACTAATAGAGTAATTTCATACAACAATATATTCAAAATATTTATAAGAGGAAAATCTATATTTATAAACATAAAAAAAATCAAAATATTCTTGAAGGAGACATCATAATTGTTTAGAGAAACAAATAATGTAAAGATTTTATAAATCTGGCTACTCATTAAAACAATTCAAAAATACGTTATTTCTTGACTTTGCAAAATAGATTGTAGATAAAAGAAGGTCAAAACATTCTTGAAGGAAATAAATTATTTCACACATAAATAAAGAAACAAATTATTTTAAGAGTAATATTGATGCACTAAATTATTAAAACTACTCTTCAACATATATTTTGTAACATTTGGAGGAAAACTATTTAGAATTAATTAGTTTCCAGAAGTTGTGATACCTAAAATTAAATGAAATAGATGTGCAATATCAATACTCCTACAAAAAAATAATCAACGTATCCAAACACTGATGTACAAACCATTTAAGGAAAGCAACACAGAACAAAATAAAGAAGAGAAGGATATAATCATGCCAAGCAAAGAAAACATAATGTGAATTTTGAATTTTATCTCAAACATATACATAATAATGATAATCTAAAAATGTGACATTGTTTCCCTCAAATGGAATCAACTTAGATCCATCTAACACTGGATCTATCATGTGCTGAGAGGGATTAAATACCTCGAGGTGAAAACCTTTCCTCATGTTCTACGCACCAAAAATATCATTTTCGCTTTGAGGAATTCGATCCCTCTCGGTGCATGATAGATCCGGTGTTAGATGGATCTATGATGGTTACATACAAAAATATAAATATTTATAAGAGGAAAAAGTATATTTTTAAACATAAAAAAAAAATCAAAATGTCTTGAAGGAGATGTGATAATTGTTTGGAGAAACAAATAATGCAAAGATTTTATAAATGCAGCCACTCATTAAAAAAATAAAAAAATATATTATTTCTTTACTTTGCAAAATAGGCTATAGATAAGAAAAAAACAATAAAATATTCTTGAAGGAAACAAATTATTTCAAACATAAATAAAGAAACAAATTATTTCAAGAGTAATATTGATGCAGTAAATTATTAAAACTACTCTTCAATATATATTTGGTAATATTTGGAGGAAAACTATTTAGAATTAATTAGTTTCCAAAAGTTGTGATACCTAAAATTAAACAAAATAGATGTGCAATATCAATCCTCCTATAAACTATTAACAATATTGTCCCCCTTCTTCATCACCAACTAATTACTAATAAAATATTAAATACACATAAAAATAGAACACAAGAACTGTAGCACCCGCAATCATTACCATCCAAATCCAAACACATAAACACACAAAACAATCAAAGTATCCAAACAAAGACGTAAAAAGCATTCAAGGAAACCAACGTAGACCAAAATAAAGAAGAGAATGATATAGTCATGTCAAGCAAAGAAAACATAATGTAAATTTTGAATTTTATCTCAAATATATACATAATAATGATAATATAAAAATGTGACATTGTTTCCCTCAACTAGAACCAAATTAGATCCATCTAACACCGGATCTATCATGCGACGAGAGGGATCAAATCCCTTGAGGTGCGAACCTTTCTTCAAGTTCTACACACCCAAAAGATAGTTTGCACCTTGAGGGATTTGATCCCTCTCACCACATGATAGATCCACTGTTATATGGATCTAAACTGGTTTGTTGTTACACCTTGCTTTGGAGAACTACCTATGCCTTGAATAAGATCCAATCAGAGAAGGTTGTTGAGCTAGGAAGTCATTTATACATTAACAACCATTATTGAACATAATAAGACTGCAAATGTTTTAGCATTTTTTGTCATTCTAGATACTCTTTTCCAGTCATTTGAGATACTTGGAAATAATTATTACATTAGTAAATTGATAGATTAGGTTGGTTGGTTGTTGGAATTTGTTGATAGATTTTTTCAATGAAAAGTTCCTTGTTTGGAATCTGTTGGGTCTCATGAGCACTATTTATGTGGCTTGTAATTTATATTTGATTGCAATATACGAATTATTTGTGTGTGTAATATGTCCACCATGTCTGCTCCATTTTTCTTGTTGGTATCAGAGTCCATATGGACTTGACTCCTTCTAGGGAGAGCCCAAGAAGATGGAAGAGATTTGAAATTATATTCTGTGTATATAAATAAATATGACAATGTGTGAGATTGTTTTTTTGTGAGTTTTATTTCTCATGTGATTGTTTATTAAGTTTGTTGTGTGAGATCTCTACCACCAATGTATATACGTGTGTGGTGCTAAGGAGAGTCATAAAGAATAATTTTTTTGTTTTCCAAATCGGTCTACTTCTTGTAGCCTCACAGTGACACCGACGCGCTAGTCAATATTCGATGCCATCTATAAATTATGGGCACATGAATCAAACACTAGTTTCCACAATTATCCACTTTGTGTAGAACTACGAATTTACAACTCTCAGCTAAGTAATATAGGATTTTATTTTTTTATTTGTTGTATTATCTAAATGAATTTGCAGATCTTACCAACCAATAATTCAAGGCGTGGTATCTGGAAATCTAATGTGATATTTATTTCGCTCGAGTACCCAAGCACAATCCAAAATTCCAGTTGGTCAATCTATGGAACGACCAAGGAGATATTGCAGGTGAACAAGGAGGATGTAAGCTATGTAGTGGATCTAAGTATATTCAAACTCGGTGGCTCATTAAGAATGGCAGAGCATCCTAGTCCTTCCTGACACAAAATTCAATCACACTTTCATCAATCTCGCTCCACTAACAACCCATGAGGTCAAAACACACCCGGAAGTGTACAAGTATTCGACTGCAGAAATATTGGGGCCAAACAACGTCAAAAGGAATGACATATGTATCCCACCAAATCATGTGAATGTTAGCATGAGTATTGGGAAGACATTAATTCTTGAAACTTGCCAGTGAGGGGGACCAGAGCTACAAATTTCTAACATCAGAATCCATATTATCTCCTCCTTTCAATTTGTGGAACATTTAAATAGACAGACATAAGAGAGACGGAAATCGGTGGTTTCATTGCACTTCTATTAGCATCAACCCACACATGTAATATCACTGTATGATTAATTTAAATATGGAATAGATCAGTCATGGGAGTAACTCTCCATTGCTGTGGGATAATTGGATACCTAGAGTATCTTCACGCTGAAATCGTAGGTTATCATTGAAGCCTATGTGTGGTGTTACCTGTAGCTCTAGATTCACAATGCGCCTGTAGAAGTGGAATTCCTTCACTAGATTTTCCAAGGATATGTTTGCGTCTGCTCAAAATCCCTTGCAAGAGGCATCCAAAACTGCTTATATATTTTAATAGCCTAGATTTATTTGGTGTTTATTGTGCAATGTATTTTAAGGAGTGTTATATTTTTTGTTTGAAAATTAAAAAGTACAGAGCCAATTATTGAACAATTTTTCATACATCAAATTATTTGTTCTTGGTTCTGGGAAACCTTGTACACATCACTAGTTTGATTGTGTTTACATACTATTATGGTTTGTTGTTCTTGGTGTTTGGAAACTCGTGAACAACGGATACAAGTTACAATATGAGATTCATTTGTATGAAACAGGTCAAGTTGTTTGATCAATTTTTGAACACATTTAGTATTAAATTCATCTGCCTAACAACTGATGGATAGCCAAAAGCGAAATATTGGACAGATGGTGATCGGTCCATAATATAGTTCATTACTTGACAACTCTTATCGCAGAAACCCGACGAGCCGAGGTGTCAATATTGTTGATATTTCAAAGTTCATCAAAGATGGTTAAAGGTGATTATATGTTAAATGAGTTGAATGGGAAGATGGTGAAAAGAGTGTTGTCCGGGGGACTTCAGAGTGGGGATAAGTGCCAAGGAAGACTAGTCAGATAAAGGAGAAATGTGAATTGTAATTTGTGATTTTTGTAATAATTTGTATAATGATGTAAATCTAAGTATTAAAGGGAGAACTTGGAAAAAATGTTTACACTAGTAAATTGATAGATCAGGTTTGTTAGTTGTTGAAATTTTTTGAGATATTTTGTCAAAAAGAAATTCCTTATTTGGAATCTATTAGATCTCATGAGCACTATTTATGTGGATTGTAATATGGCTTTGATTGTAATATACAAATTATTTCTATGTGTAATATGTTCACCATGTCTGCTCACATTTTTCTTGTGAGATATTTTTTCTAGCTCCGACCAACCATTCTAGAATGTCCACAAAAGTCTTGTTGCATGGTCGTCGTAAGTAATTCTTCTATCAATATGCATCAAGAAGAAAATGATAAATGAAAAAAATGAAAAAGTGATATACTAAAAATAAACCATGCTATGGGAATTTGAAACTCGCCTACAAAAAATAAATCACTTGCAAAAAAAAACCACTTGTGAAAAAAATCACCCGCAAAACAAAAATTCATTTATAAGAAAATAAATATTACAAGAGCTACAAAAATTAATATTGAAAGTCAACATCAAACTGCGTTGTGTCGGACCTATGGTTGAACCTGGAAACATTGAATCTATGCCTCCAAATTCACTACTTTCGTTGAAACTCACCACATTGAAACAAAAGGATGAAGGTTTTGGAAAGAAAATGCAACAAAGGGTACAAGTAAAATGCACCTCATGTCTACATGCCATTTCACCCCCCTCAAACCCTTCCACCTCCACATCCATGTTGCCACTACTCTTTGAGATCCATCTCCCTCTCGTCAAAGTCGATGATATAGCTATTAGATCAAGAATATTCAGAAAAAAATCGATCCTGACCCTTTATAAATAAATAAAAATTGACATTCATGTGATCAAAAACCATCGAAGGTTGAAATTTATAGGCCTTTCAATAAATTATTTAAATATTTTGATTATTTTAAATTAGATATAAATATAAATTAAATTAAAATAAAAAATAATAAGTGTTGATGGGTAGTTTAGTTGGTTGAAGCCCCCTGCTAAGCTTTTGGCCCTCTGTCCCCTTGTGCCATGTCTTTGGTCATCTTTCCTGAGGCATGGGTTCAATCCTCCTAAGGCCCCTTCAGGTGTTCTTACCTAACAACATTATGTGGAAAAGAATTAGCTAATGGTATTTTCATCTTCATTAGCCTAAAGGTTTCCTTTCTTCCAATTTGTTCATGTTATAATTATTTGAAAATTATGGCAAGTTATTGTGTTGTCAGTATTCAGTATGAGTCGGATCAAGGAAAGGTAACCAGTATTAAAAATCACAGTGAACAGTTAAATAAAAAATTATGTACGGTAAATTATTAATAATTCGTAGAATGTGTCGTTTGTAATAGATAATATTTAAAATATTACTTTTCGATGTAGGAATTGATAACAAGCTAGACAATTTCAGAATGTATATCCCTTTCTCAAATGGGCTTCCTCCTCGTAGATATCTATGAACTCTAGACACGGTTGGAGGGATCCTAAGGAAAGAAAGGGATCCAAAGATTCAAATCACTAGGTAAGAGGTAACCCACAACCTCCAGAGTCAAGTTCATATAAGTCAACCCCTTGAGCTTCCACTGGGGCTCCAAGGGCACCATCAAGGTGAATCATCTAAGGAAGGAGAAAGAATGAGCTTCAACTATAATTGTAGCTGCAACGAGCAAGCACAAAATAACCCATGAATCTAACCATTATGAAAGTGACAAGGACATGACAAACACAGTTGATTTTATAGCACTGGAAGTATTTAACGGTAATGATGCCAACAAACCAGCTGCTACTAGGATTGATGATTGAATGGGCTTGACTAATGTTCTATAATATCCCTCCATGGATGTTGTTGTAACTTAAGAAACCAATTTCCTGGTAGTTGAGAATTGTGCTTAAGACATTAATGATTATTGTTTGTTGTCACTTATTTTTAACTTTATTATTTGTTTTATTCTTAAAAGAAGGACATGGAAAACTTGGTCTTTAACCCTTAATACATATGTGATCTAAAAATCTCAAAATGCCATTTGTTGCTATATATAAATGATGAATGAAGAAAGCTTGAAGGAGAAGTTAAAGATAATATGCTGCTTAACATAGAACCTACTATCTGTCACTTAGAAGAATTATGAAAATGAGAACTGAATCATAGACAATATGTTGCATGACACAAAAACTATTATCTGCGACCCTTGGAGAAATTAAAGATAATATGCTGCCTTACACAGAAACTATATTATCTATAACTTAGAAAGGAAGGTGAAAACTTCAAGTATAGGAGCGCTCTTTGAAGGGATTTTAACTTTATCTACATAAGAAAATAAATACCTGCAGCTTCATTACTATACTTGAAAGAAGAAAACATAAGATGACACATGACATAGAAGTTACAAAATTATACCCAACAATTCATGGAAACTTCTAATTCCTTCATTAATCAATAGCTATACTAGGAATACAATGGCTTAGTCTCTAGATTCTCCAAAATTCGAACAAAAACCATTACAATTACCTTTTTGAGCTTTTATCTCTTCTATCAAATCAGTTTTGGAACTGATTTCTTGGAACAACTAATAAACCATTTTACAACAGTTATAAAACCATTTTTTTTGAAATTATTGAACTTTATTACATATAAAATACTGAAACTCAGAACATATGTAAAATTGCACCAAAAGCTTTGGAAGGGGTCCACATATATGTCAGGAGTGTTCCAATTGGTGGAAACACAAAGAAACCCGACGAATCACCTTTTCTTTGTATTTGTCTCTAACACTGATTTTCCCTTTATACAACGAAATCGGTGCAAACATTTGGTTTCTATGGAACTCAAAAGAATTAACTCTAATTTATTAACCCATTGGATCTGCCTGTTCAATGTTTCATTGACCTCCCATCGCAGATCGCAATCGATGTTTTAAATCATTGTATTGACCCAATCCTTAACAAACCGCGATATGGTAGACACGTCGGAGTTATAAAACATGACATAAATAATATCGGGTCCGACCCATCGCACATCACAATTGGCAGAACCATATACATATATATAACTGCGGATCTACCGGAATTATAAAACACCACATATAGTTTTTTGGGTCCATCATCGCAAATCGTAATCGGTGGAACCCACCGTATATGCACAAGGCACTCTATGATACGTTGGACCCACCTGGAATTTTAAACATAATGTAATAATTTTTGGGTCTGGTCCATCACGAATCACAATTGGCGGAAGCTGAGGTGATACTCCATATAAATTTATTAATACGATTTGCGATTGTGATTCTATCATATGCTAACGCATATATATATATCGAGTCCATTCTCCACCGTAGATTTCAACCCCAGGATTCGACGGTTTATATCAATTTTGGGTGGACTACTTGCACAAGAGTTACTTGCTCGAAATGAGTGGTTTTTCTCTCTCCTTTAGTTGCTACGTGTCAACCATTGAATGGAATCTGGCGCTTTCCTCTAAATACCATTTATGATTTTGCATCTGCCCGAAATCTTGCTTATAGCTTTAAATCTACCCTTCGTCTTGGTTAACGCCTGAACTTGTTCGCGCCCGATGACCGTAGATCTTCAACCATCAATGGCGGTGATGCTACTTTGGATTTCTCTTCCACCAATGCTTCTAGTTAATCTCCTCCATTCATTCCTTGGTTCCAATCTACATGATTTAATTTGTATCATTCATTTCCTTAGACCTCATCCATTGATCTCCAAGATCCAACAGTTCTTGTGCATTCATTCTTCATCTGTCCACTCACTTTGACTTTGCGCCATTTCTTCAATGTTTTGTGGTTCCAGGGTTTTCTTCATGGTTTTGGCCTTTCATTTTCTTGTTGCTCAACTCTCTCAAAGCTTGACTTTTACGAATTCTCACTTCGATGTTATTCTTGGGCTTTATAACATAGTATATATATATACTTTAGTTATGGCTTTGTATAACCATTTATATTATGATTTAACTTGATCGCATGGATATATTGGGACTGATTCTTTTATACTTGTCCATTTAGCGATTCCGCTATGCCATTATCACGTCTTTGTCTTGTTTTTATCTTTTCATGAAATATTTTCAAGTTCTTGAATGAAACATGAATACTACAAGCAACAAAAATGCATGTGACAACATCTGGCTCCACCTAGGATAGTGCTTTTGCCACAAAAGCACTAAGAATTGCAGATCAGTGCCTTCTCCTCAGGTGTGGAGTCATACATTGCTTTGCCAAACTTAACTATGTAAAAATTTGTACAGTGAAACCACACCAATATCTGTAGTGATATGATGCTTGTGCTTTGATAGCAAAATATTGAGAATCGTAGATCAGTAGCCTTAGTTGGGCATGGATTCCAAAACTGTGAAAATCCTGAAATTTGACAAACTTAAATTTAACATTCCTAAAGTCTGAAACCTCTGCAAACTAGTTGGAAAGTCACCCTTATTCATGAACTAAGATTAAACTGAAGAATCACAACTGGAAACCAAATGCTCAACACCTCAACTTATTTGTGTACAAGTTCCTACATATGTTTATGATTGATCTCCATCAGGTGAATTCAATCTTCCAATGGTACTAGGTTAGCATTTGAGTGCTTAATCTAGAACCATTCTGCCAAAGAATCTTGAAAAAACAATTCATTTTGAGTTTCTCCTGAGTTCCAATGTTGTGATCCTCAATGTGTTCATCCTATGAAACCTTCCCCGAGTCAATAACCACATCATTGGGGTTAGAAATCCTTTCAAGGGGAACAAATCCCTTTGGAAAAATATTATCCTTTAATTCAAAAATATTTTGATTACCTATTGAATCTTTTAAACCACTTATTTCTGCAACTTCTGTTGTTTCTTCTTTATCTTGATCAATTTTTGTGCCCTAAAACTCCTCAACTATAGTAAAAAATTCTTTAATTTGCTGATCATCTTCAAAAGCTTGCCAATTTTTAACATAATCAGGAATAGAGGGTTTGTGTCTCATCCCTACCTCATATCTTAGTCTTGGATTAATAGGAGGCTTGAAAGTAGTAGCAGCCACAACTAATGAATCTGCTAATCTATTCTCATTTCTTGGAATAAATTGAATGTTAAAAGCTTCAAAAAAATTCTCAATCAAATCCCATACCTCATTTCTGTATGCCCTAAGCCTAGGGTTCTTTGTTTGGAAATGATCTTTTATTTGCTTAATAATCAGCTCTGAATCTCCAAAAGCAGAAATTGACTTAACTCCCATCTATTTAGTTGTTTTTAGAGCAAGAATCAAGGACTCATATTCCACCAGATTATTTGTTGCCTCGAACTTTAATTTAAAGGAACAAGGGAGCATATTATCTCCTGGTCCAACTAGAAGAAAACCAACACCTGTTCCTTCCTTGGAATAAGCTCCATCAAAGAAGCATTTCCACATTCCTCCAGTTTGCAGCTATGTAATTACAGTGGTTGAAGAAAGTTGCTTCTGATTATCTTCAGTGAGCTCTACATTATCATGCAGCATGAACAAGCAAAGTCATCCTTCTCCTGGCTATATACAGGTGAATTACTTGCTCCATTTTCTGTAATTGTTTTTACAAAGCTAGTTTCTTTGTACAATCTCCTCTCTTCCCCACCAAAAGTCGGTATAACAGCATATGTAAAATCTGGTTTCAAAACACCACCCAATTTAGTCCCCGAGGACCTAGATAGAGGCATTCCAAATCTAGTAGGGACATCTGTTACTACTACAACTATGACCAAGCTTCTAGTTGGAATTTAAGCTTGTGACACTGCTAGATCCTCAATGAACCTAAGACACTTGACTTGATTTGAATCAAAAGAATACAAGTCCTTATAGGGTTTGGTAACTTGTAGATTTAGTTGCTTCATTACTGACAAAGACATAAGATTGTGTGAATCTCCCGAATCAAACATACAATTATGTAAGAGGAAGTCATGGACCAATAAGGAAATGTAAAAAGGAGGTATTGAAGAGTCTACTTCCTCTACATGTGGACCACAAACCGCTACTGGTTTGTCTTCCTGCAGATTTACAGTGTCATTTATAATCTCATTTTCTTTCAAATTAACAAACTCAACAATATTCTTTTGATAAATTGGTATTTTTGTCAATTCTATAAGAGAAACCTGAATTCTTACCTTTTCCAACTCCTTAGTAAGACTAAACAAGTGACCTTGTGGAATTGAAACAAGTTTCTCCAAAGGAATTTTTCCAGTTTGATCTTGAGAAGGCTCACCTTGAAGTATTTGTGTCTTGCCATTTGCATTCTATTGTTGCTTTCCTTTACTCACTTGTTTTGCAGACTGAGATTCTTGTGGACTCACCTTTGGTGAGGAATTTGAAACTTGCTGCTCACTTTAATTTTCTTGATTTCTTGATCTCTTCCTCAATCTGAAGTCATATTTCTTATGTAGTTTTGCCTACATAAAATCAGAGAATTGCTTCCAATATTCATCAATTTTATTTTCATCATGAATGGCATATGTTTCATCATATTCATACTCTTCTCCTTCGATACCAAGTTCATCTTCATCTACTGCATATAATGTAGAAATTTGATCTTCAGGATGCTCTTGTTTTTCAACAGGATCTGCCTCTATATATAATGGTGCTTGAATCTGATCTTGATCTTTTCTTCCTCTCTGCAAAATTTGCAAAGGTTGTCTTCTGTATTGGGGATTAAAGCTCTTATTATACTGTGTTTGTTTTTGAGAATTTTTATTTTCTAACTCTAACTTATTTAACTTATCTGACAAAGTTTTAATTACATTACACATATCCTCCAATGCTTGACTTTGAGAGGATTCCATCTTTGCCTTTCCCTTGTCTTGGATAGGCTGTGTCTCTGGTGCTTTTCCTGCAACCACCAGATTTGCTTCTATCTCTAATGCATCTGTTTGGATTTGATCAAGGGTTGGAGATCTTCTTTCCCTTAAATTGAATCCAAAATTTGATTCAAAAGCCCCTGCAAAATTTATTTTTGCACCAGTAGGAGGAGGCTTAATCTCCACTGGAAGACTATTGTACAATTTGTTAAATCTTCTAACAAATTCGACCATAGTTTCATTAGACTTTTTCTTTATGGCATTAAACTTTGTTAATGAATACCCATGATCTCTTTTTTCTCCCCATTTCTGAATGAATAAATGTTCCATCTCTTCCCAAGAAGGAATACAATTGTTGGGAAGTCCTTTAAACCATTTCCTTGCTTCTCCATCCAAGGACTGAACAAAAAGTCTTAGAACAACATCTACATGTTCAACATTTTTGTTTTCTGCAAAGTTGCAAGATGCTGACACATAATCCTATGTAGTTTGTTCATCTTCCCCTGTAAACCGAGGAAGAATCTTGAGGTATTCCTGTGGCATTTGATTTAACAGTTGTGGAAATTGAAGAGGTGCATACCTATTCATCAAGAATGCAGGTAGTGCCATGTTTATTGAACATTGATTACCAACAAATATAGAACCTGACTTAGAAGTAAATGGAGTGTGCAGAGGTGGTAACGTGGATATTGGTTCAAGTTGAATAATTATAGCAGGTAAATGAAAAGTAATGGACTATAAATATTTCTCTTGATAGTTAGGTTCCTGAAATGAAGATGATGAAAATGATGACTCTTTATCAGATGAATGTTCGGATAAGTTACTGCTTGATGCAGACAATGTAGGGATGGGTGTAATTGGGATCTTAGACTTTCCAGCCCTCCTAGAAACCAGCTTTCTAGGATCTGAAAGAGCTTGAACCTTCTGTTGTGAAGTGTCAAATCTTGTATGGGGTCTCCTTGAAGCCATAGTTATTGCTTTGAATCAAAACAACCAAATATTTTCTCCTCAATGAACAACTAGATGAAAATATTAAAAAACCCAGGGAAAAGTGTTCTTGTCTTCTCTCCTTGGCAATGACGCTAATTAATGTTGTACCTTAAGAAACCAATTTCTTGGCTGTTAAGAAATTGTGCTTAAGACATTAACGATTATTGTTTGTTGTCACTTATTTGTCACTTTATTGTTTGTTGTTTTCTTAAATGAAGGACCTGGAAAAGTTGGTCTTTAACACTTAATACATATGTGATCCAAAAATCTCAGAATGCCTTTTGTTGCTAGATATAAATGATGAATGAAGAAAGCTTGAAGGAGAAGTTAAAGATAATATGTTTCTTAACATAGAAACTACTATCCTTCACTTAGAAGAATTATGAAAATGAGAAGTGAATCATAGATAATATGCTGGTTGACACAGAAACAATTATTTGTGACCCTTGGAGAAATTAAAGATAATATGTTGCCTTACACAGAAACTATTATCTATAACTTAGAAAGGAAGGTGAAAACTTCAAGTATAGGAGCACTCTTTTAAGGGATTTTAACTTTATCTACATAAGCAAATAAAGACCTACAGCTTCATTACTATACTTGAAAGAAGAAAACATAAGATGACAAATGGCAGAGAAGTTACAAAATTATATCCAACAATTCATCGAAACTTCTGATTATTTCATTAACCAATAGCTATACCAGGAATACAGTGGCTTAGTCTCTATGTTCTCCAAAATTCGAACAACAACCATTACAATTCCCTTTTCGGGAATTTATCTCTTCTATCAGATCAATTTTGGAACTGATTTCTTGGAACAACTAATAAACCATTTTACAATAGTTATAAAACTATTTTTTCTTTCAAATTATTCAACTTTATTACACATAAAATATTGAAACTCAGAACACATGTCAAATTGCACCAAAAGCTTTGGAAGGGGTCCACATATATGTCGGGAGTGTTCTGATTGGTGGAAACACAAAGAAACCCGATCAATCACCTTTTCTTTGTATTCATCTCTAACGTGATTTTCCTTTTGTACATCAAAATCAACACAAACCTTACTATGGAACTCAAAAGAATTAACTATGATTTATTAACCCATCGGATTATGTTTCATTGACTTCCCATCGCAAATCACAATCGGTGTTTTAAATAATTGTATTGACCCAATCCTTAACAAGCTGTGATATGACAGATGCATCAAAGTTATAAAACATGGCATAAATAATATCAGGTCCAGCCCATCGCACATCGCAATTGGCAGAACCATATATATATATATATATATATATATATATATATATATATATATATATATATATATATATATATATATATATATATATATAGATATAGTGGGTCCATTCTCCACCGTAGATTTCAACCCTAGGATCTGACGGCTGATATCAATTTCGGGTGGACTACTTGCATGAGAGTTACTTGCCCGAAATGAGCAGTTTTTCTCTCTCCTCTAGTTGCTACGTGTCAACCATTGAATGGAATTGGGCGCTTTCCTCTAAATACCATTTACCATTTTGTATCCACCTGAAATCCCACTTATAGCTTTAAATCTGCCCTTTGTCTTGGTTAATGCCTAGACTTGTTCGTGCCCGATGACCGTAGATCTTCGACCATTGACGGTGGTGATGCTCCTTTGGATTTCTCTTCCACTAGCGCTTCTGGTTAATCTCCGCCATTCATTCCTTGATTCCAATCTACATGATTTAGTCTGGATCATTCATTTCCTTCGACCTCATCCATTGATCTCCAAGATCTAATGGTTCCTGTGCATTCATTCTTCATCTGTCCACTCACTTTGACTTTGCACCATTATGATTCAATATTTTGTGGTTCAGGTGTTTTCTTCAGGGTTTTGGGCTTTCATTTTCCCACTGCTCAACTCTCTCAGAGCTTGACTTCTGCGAGTTCTCACTCTACTATTATTCTTGGGCTTTACAACATAGTATATATATATATATATATATATATATATATATATATATATATATATATATATATATATATATATTTCATTTATGGATCCATATAACCATTTATATTATGATTTAACTTGATCGCATGGGTATACTGGGACCGATTCTTTTATACTTGTTCCTTTAGCGATTTTGCTATTTCATTATCACTTCTTCCTCTTGCTTTTATCTTTTTTTGAAAAATTTTTGAGTTCTTGAATGAAACATGAATAATACAAGAAAAAAAAATGCATATTACAATAGATGTAATGTCCTTTTCTAGACATGGTGGAAAAAGGCCATGAAGAACATTGATATGCTTATGTAAGTAAATAATTTTATTAATAAATAAGAAGAAGGGGTTGGAAGCACTTGAGAATGAAACACTCAGATATGAGATATTGGCCAAAGGAAATAAAAATAAAAATCCCATTGGTAGATGAGATTGGGACAATACTTTCATGCTAACGACTCTAGATAAGATTATAGATAGCCTTAATGGATGGGAGAGAAAAATCCATTAAGTTTCTTAGCTGGAGAAAGATGCTATGTTATGAAACCAACTCACAAAAATATAGAAAAGATAGATCAACGCCTTAGAATTCAGCCTCTTCGAGGGGGCAATCTCCTTTACATTACATAAATGAACAATTATTCAATGATACAAATGACTAAACCTCCCTTCTATATATAGGAGTCTAAGGGGTCACAATATAATGAAGTCGACATAACAATAATAAGATAAGGGCACAAAAATAAAAATAGTGGGTTTCTATGGGGCACACTAATAATAATATGGGGACAATAGGGGCACAATAATAATAATAAGGGCTACAGTGACAATAGTAATGGGATAATCACTAGTATTACAGAGACCTAACATGCCCATATCCTTCCGAAAAGCATTGTCCTCAATGCTTGAGTAGTTCTAGATGCTTCTGTATAAAATTCTCATCCTCCCATGTGGAATCTTCAGCGGATAAGTTCTTCCACTTGATGAGATACTCTGAAATTGATCTATTTTGTAGCTGTCGAGTTCTTATTTCTGCGACTGCTTACAGATCCAATATGATTTTTCCTTCCTCATCAAGTTCTAGCAATATTGTTTGAACTGGGAGCTTGTCACCTATAACCTTCTTTAAACATGAAACATGGAAAATTGGGTGCACTCGGGAAGCTGTAGGAAGCTCCAATTTGTATGCCATAGTACCAATCCTTTACAAGACCTTGTATAGACCATAATACTTTTGTGATAATTTATTATCCTTCTTAGCTTGCTTGAGGGACATTTTTTTATGTCATTGTAACCACAGGAATACCCAGTCACCCTACATCAAAACTTCTTTTGTTGCGATGTTGATTTGTTGCTTGATTCATTCTATTCTGCACCAATGTGAGGTTATCCTTTAAGAGTTGGAGAACTTGTTGTTGATGCTTGATGTGATGTTCCACTACTTGAACATTAGAATTTTCTCTTAAATATCATGTGATGGATGGTGGATGATATCTATAAAGTGCCATAAATGGGGTCATTTTTGCTGTAGTATGGAAGGAAGTGTTATATCACCATTTATCCAGAGGCAACTATTATCACCGCAAGAAACTCACCTAGGTTGTAAATCAGTGATGCTCAGGAACATTAAAAATTCAACAGTTTTTGTTGGATAAAATGATGGATGAATGGAAGATGTGCAGCACCTTTAAGCCGAATAACCACTCTTACTATGATTTACCCCAGGCATGGGTGAAGACCCCCAAACTACAAGGATTTCAACCACCAACTACTCACAGCTTAAGGTAAAAGTGATAATGTAGAAGACTGATTGCACCAACAGATGCACAGAACTCTGTGATGGCCAATTGCAATCAGCTAGAGGATATGCACGACTGTTATTCAATTGACAGTGAGGATGACAGCTCTCTGCTATTCGAACAACAGCAACCTGCAAACAATTTCAATGAGCCACTAAATCATAATACAGAGGTGGGATGATAGCCCCTCTGATATCAAACATTCACAGCACATCAATAAATGCAAGCAGGCACAGCCCAGAACAAGAAGCAGAAGTGAAAAGTGAGCAGGTGACAGCAAAAGAAGCTTGTATTAATGGAAATCAAGACCAGAAGCTGCAGGTCTCATAGTATTAATAGTCTCCAGAAGTTAAAAGGCTACAATAAGCTCTCATTCATCAAACACTCATCAATCACTACATCTGTTTTTTCAGTATATATGGTGTCTCATTACACAGTTTCCCTGTTAGCTATGCGTGGAGGAGCCCATAAATGGCCACCAACCACATTTACATTCAGACATGGGGCTGCTGATACAACTCTGGCTGTGCTGCAAATGGATTTGTCCTCTCTGTAGCTCTGCAGTTCTCCTTGGAGCAGGTGGCGTGTAATACCAAAGGAACCATAACCATTTAATGCTCTACATTGATAGTCGGCATCCTGCTTCATCCTCGGCCATAATTTTGATTAATGGCAGCTATTGAATCATTAAAGCAGCTCAATCATGATTGTTTGGCTTTAAATCCAAGAAATGTTGTTGCACCGTTCATTCCCGCCAATCACTGCTTCGACTTTTTCTTTTAAAAAAAAAACTCAGGTATGACTTTAATCATTTATCGGGTCCGTCATTTGGGCTACAATGCATACCTTATGCTGGCCGATCCCTTGTTTCTTTATACTTGGGAATACATGAAGAAATGCTACAAAATCATAGAACAATGGCTCTGGCGGTCTTGAAATGTTATACCAATTTGCTTTGGAAACCCATCAAGTCCGAGCTTCATCGCAATAGGCACCTGCCAAGGCTCCCTTTGTATTTTCTTTATACAAAGAAAATACACAAAAAGATTAAAAACGCGAAGGGCGCGGATTTGAAAAATATGAAATGGAGTGTTGAGGGGCCATTGGGTTCGGCCCATCGCATCGGCGAATAACTAATGCGATCACATCTGCCCCTTTGACAATGCCGATAGCGAAAACACCGCGGACCCGAAATACTATAGAACACAACGCTATATGGCCGTCGGGTGCGGCCAACCGGCGGTCATTCATATGTGCAAAGGCCATGCTCCTATTGAACCGCCCGATAGCGACACGTCGATGCGATGTCGGCGATCGCTTCATTGGCGATGCCACATCATTGTTACTGCCACTGCCACTGCCATCCTGCCGATGCGATCTGCCGACGCGATATAATCCGCCGATCTGCCTCCTCCAGTTTCGACCCGCCGATGCGATATGGACCGCTTATCGGCCGGATCGAATGGCTATCGCTCATTTGAACTGCTAGGACTGCAATTTTGAACTTTGCCTGTTTTGGAGTGTTTGAAGCCTCCCGATAGATCATTTCCGCCTTCCCTAGGGCTTTCCTCTTGCAGCTCTTTCAATCGGTAGAAAGCATTTAGCCATAATTTGAGGATTTTGATAGCATCAATGAATCCTTTGGCATGATTATAAGCATTTTTTGCAGCCTTTGACAGAATTTTAAATCCATTTTTGATTTTTTGTTCAGCAAAGCTAACACTGGCTCCTTCTGGGGATAAGATCCTCCCTGTGAGGTCTCAAGAACCTGCAGACCAATGCCTTTCCAGCGACAAACAAATTAGCCAAAATTCCTAGTGTTCCATTGGGCATGGAGTCTATTATAGCTATACTAAAACTGATAAAAGCAAAATATTTACAGCTTTTAAGGCCAAAAGACCTTAAATCACATAATTTTTCAGAAACCGCCCATTAACTGGGCCATCAAAGACTGGTTCTCCCCCCATACCCTTCAATATGAAGGTATTGTTCCCTTGAATCTGTGAAATGATGAAAGGGCCTGTCCAGAGAGCATCAAACTTCCCATGATTGCCTTTCTTTTCCTTAAAAGCATCCCATTTCATGACCAAATCCCCAACCTGAAAATTGTTTCTTTTTGTCTTCTTGTCAAAAGCTTCCTTGACCTTTTGTTGATGTGCTGTAGCCTTTTCAATCAGCTGCTCTCTGATCTGATATAATTCTATTAAATCAGTGATTCTGTTGGCCATCTCATCTTCTTCATTTTGTGCTGTTTGGAGCAGCTTTGCCACAGGGAGGGTAAGTTGAATGGGAAAAACAGCCTCAGTACCATATACCAGCTTGAAGGCAGAGCAACCTGTAGATATTTTAATGGTCACTCTGTTTGCCCAAAGTGCATGCTTCAGCTTGGCATCCCAATTCTTCTTATTATCCTCTAACAACTTCTTAATAATCCTAATCAGACTTTTATTAGAGGATTCTGCTAGACCATTCCCTTGGGGGTAATAGGAGGTGGAATGAACAAGTTTAATGCCCATTGAATCACACATTTCCACCAACTCTTTTGCCTTGAAGGCTACTGCATTATCTGTTATAAGCTTATGTGGGCAACCAAATCTGCTGAAAATGTTTTCTGATAAAAATTTCATTACCACATTATGATCAGCCTTCCTTGTGGGGATTGCTTCAATCCATTTTGTAAAATAATCAGTGGTGACTAATATCCATCTGTGCTGGTCACTGGAATGTGGGTTGATTTCACCAATGAAATCCAAGCCCCACTGCTGAAAAGGTCCTTTTGCAATGATTGGCTTTAGGGGCAGGGATTTCAACTGCTGCTTACCTTCAAATCTCTGGCACCTGTCACAAGATTTAACAAAAGCAAATACATCAGAAAATAAAGAGGGCCAATAATACCCGGCTCTGAGAATCTTTTGGGCTGTAGTTCTCCAATAATGATGTCCTCCACACATGCTATCATGGAACTGCTGCATAACTTCTATTGACTGCTGTTTATCCAGGCATCTTAAAAGCACTCTAGATGGATCCTTCCAATAAAGCAAGCTACCATTGATACATTATTTGGTTGCTTTGAGCTTTAGCGTTCTTGCTTGACTTTGAGAAATTTCTAAAGGAACTTCCAGCTTAAGCAAGAAATTAATTATTGCAGCGTACCAGCTACACGAAGCTAGGTTTTCGGCCATTGACTGTCCACTCTGCGTTCCAGCTATTTCATGTTCTTCCATTAGACCATCTTCTGCTACATTGAACAAGAAATCAATGTCCAAAGAGCTGCAATTTTCTTCAGCCAACAGTTTGGCCAGTCCCCGACCTCTTACCAGTTTGGTTGGCTTCAACTCTATGTTGAATTATATTATTTTTACAATCCATTTCGCTCTTTTTCCATCGGCATCAGGCTGCGTTAAAACATCTTTTATTGCAACAGAAGGGACATATGCAACTATTTTGGAATGCAAGATGTATACTCTGAAAGCCTTGAAAGATTTGATAAGAGCATAAGCCTGCTTTTCAATAATATCATACCTTAATTCAGCATCCCTCAGATCCTTGCTGAAAAAGGCAACTGGATGCTCTTGGCCTGCCTCATCTTGCTGCAAGAGGATAGCTGCAATGGTATCCTTAGAGGCAAATGAGAATAGATGAAACTCCTTGATATAATCAGGGCTTATTAAAGTAGGAGCTTCTACAATAGCCATCTTAATGGACTCAAAAGATTTTCTGGCCGAATCAGTCCATTTTACCTCTGCTCCCTTTTTTAACATGGAGGTTATATGCTTAACTAGCTCTGCAAAATTAGGAATGAACCTCCTTACAAAGTTTATTTTTCCTAGAAAAGACTGTATATCCTTCTTTCATCTTGGAAGAGTCAAGGACTGAATTGCTTTGACTCTTTCTGGGTCAATCTGAACACCTGCAACAGACACTACATGCCCCAACAGTTTGCCTTCTTTTAAAGCGAACTGGGATTTTTTGGGATTGAGTGAAATCCCAAACCTTCTGCACTTCAAAAACACCTTTCTTAGATGTTGTAAATGATCATGGTGACTGCCAGAATAAACAGTTATATCATCAAGATATATCAGCACGAATTTGTCCTTCTCACCCACAAAAGCAATATCCATAGCGCGCTGAAAGGTGGATCCAGCATTCATTAGCCCAAATGGCATTTTTGCATACATGAACGTGCCCCAAGGAGTGGTAAATGTTGTCTTTTCTTGATCATCTGGATGAACAGCGATTTGATTGAAGCCTGAAAACCCATCTATGAAAGACATCACTTTGGCGCCTGAGACTTGCTGCAACAAATGCTCCATTTTGGGCAAGGGATAATTATCCTTTTTGGAGCACTTATTTAGATTCCTGAAATCAACGCATAGTCTGATTTCTCCATTCTTCTTCCTCACAACAACCAGATTGGCCACCCATTTAGAATATCTGAGAGGCACTATAATCTTAGCAGCCAGCAACTTTTTAATTTCTTTCTCAACCAGAGGAGGGAGCATAGGATTCATTGGCCTCAGCTTCTGCTTGAAAGGAGTAGTGCCTTTTTCAAGTTGAATTTTATGCTGTATTATGCTTCTATCATATGTTTTCAGATCACTGTATTCCCAAGTGAATACATCAGCAAATTGCCTCGTTAATTTGCAATATTCAGCACTCTGATCAGCAGATAGACTAGTGGACAGATTTATGAATTTTGGCTGACCTGGACTTCCTATATCATGTTTGCAAACTTGAGACTGATCTTCTTTTTGGGAAGCTTTGTAAGGCACATCATTGTGGTCAAACAATCTCTCAAGAGGAATTAGACCCTTAGGAATATGGTTACTAGGAAGCTGGACTATGCTATTCTTGCCAATTTTATTTCTAAGCTGGGATTTGGGATCTTCTAACAAAGCATCATTATTCTGGTCAATTTGCATCTCAGAGAACTCATCAATGACTTGAAGGAACCTACTTAACTCATCATCATCATCAAAAACTTTCCAATGGTGGACATTATCAGGCACAGAGGGTCTATACTTGATTTGTACCTCATAAACTAGTTTGGGAGGCAATGGAGGGATGAATAAACTAGCAGAGACAGCAAGGGAATCAGCAAGCTGATTTTGGGCTCTAGGAATATATGAAATACAGAAAAATTCAAAGAACTCTTTGACTCTCCATACCTCATCTCTATAAGCTTTCAGCCTTGAATGCTTTGCTTGGAACGTTCTGTTTACTTGCTGAATTATCAGGTCAGCATCTCCAAACACCTTCAAATTTTCTATCCCTCTATCTTTGGCTTCATGAAGGCCCAACAACAGTGCTTCATATTCTGCTATGTTGTTTGTCACCTGAAAAACCAGCTTTAGGGATAACTGAACTGTTTCTTGTTGTGGAGATACTAGCACCACCCCTGCTCCTGCAGTCTCCTTGGTACATGCTCCATCAAAAAACATTTCCCAAATCTGACCACCCGTATCATGTTCAGCCTGAGCTGTTGGTTTCCGAATATGCAATGCAGCCTTCTGAGATTCTTCTATTTGGAGGATGCAAGCTCCAAAATCAGTGTCCACTGCATATATGGGATGGTTTGTAGGATTCTTCTCATCACTAATAACATATGCCAACTGCGCTTCTCTATATAACCTCCTGCTTTCTCCTCCAAACACTGGAACAGTTGTATAAGATAGATCATTCTGCAATGTCCCTCCTAGTCTCTTAATCCACCCTCTAGACAACAGCATACCAAATTTAGGAGGAACATCGGCCACCACTATATCCATCATCATACTTTTCATGGGCAACTGGGTTAGGGAAATGGCCAGATCCTTAATTAATCCAAGACATTTCACCTTCTTTGAATCAAACGAGAACAAATCATGATAGGGTTTGGTGATATCAAGGCCTAGCTCTTCCATGACAGTTTTCGGGATTAAATTGTGACTGGCCCCTGTGTCTAGCAGGCAATTGTGGAGGATTTTATCGTGGATAGTTAATGAAACATAGAAAGATGGAGAAGTATCATTTGCAGGTTCAATCATGGGGCTAAGCACAATAGCAGGCTTGTCGTCTTGCAAATTGATAGAGTCAATGGAGGATTGGTTAGGCTCTAGCTCAAAGGGCTTCAAGGATGGGCTTTCTAAACAATTCGCTCTTGACCAACTCAGCCAGAGGGATAGCTATTTTCAGCTTCTGAACTTCTGACTCAAAACTGAAAGACGAGAATGATTTATCAGTAGTTTTTACCTCTTGAGCAGGGGCCTTGAGGGTGACAAGATCAGCTGCTGGTCTTCTTTGCCTACTGTTCTGTGGCACTGCTTGAGCAGTTGCTTCTTGCGTAGTATTTTCCTTTACCTTCTTTGCATTGGATCTTAGATTATATCTTTGCTGCTGCTCACCGGATTGCAGAACGGCACCATTGTCCCACCTCTGGCTGTTTTGCTCTTGCAGCAATGATTCTTCATATTCAGCCAATGTTAAAAATGCAACATTACCTTTATCCTCCAAGCAGTGAATTTCATCTTCATATTCTTCATATTGTTCCCCCTCCATGACTACATTCTGAAAGGGAGCTTTTACTTTATGATCTTCTCTTGCTTCTTCACCCCTTTGCATAATCTGTAGCTGCTCATTTGCTTTTCTGAATATGTTTGGATTTCTTGGGACAAATGTGTTTTGCTGCCTTGCTTTGCCTGAAGTCTGATCAACTTTTAACCTAGAAATTTCAGCAGCCAATGACTCTATCATTTTGGTCATTTTGTCTAACTTAGGCTCGGAAGTCGATGCAGTGGAAGAAGAAGCCTCACCTCTCGACCTTCTTCTGTCACCTTGACTTTTTAACTTTTCTGCTGCCATAATATTTGATTCCACCTCCAAGGATGCCTCTTGCATATCACCCAGCGTAGCACATCGTCTTTCTCTCAACAATAAGCAAAAGTCAGAATTAAAAGCATTGGCGTATGTGAGTTTGGCAGCAGTAGGGGTAGGCTTTACCTCAGCTGGTATTTTACTATACATTCTATTAAATCTTTTATTAAAGTCAGGCAAAGACTCACCCTTTTCTCTTTTCATGTTTCCAAACTCTGTATGATAATACAACAAGTCCTTCTTATCTCCCCATTGCTTCAAAAATGCCTCACCTAATGCTTCTATATCTGTTATAGATCTTTGGGGTAATTCTCTAAACCACTTCCTAGCCTCTCCATCAAGACTCTGGACAAAAACTCTCATCCATACATCATTCTCACTTATGTCTAAATTATCAGCATAACTGTAAAAAGCTTCAAGATGCTCTTCTGCTGTCACTCCCTCTGTTCCAGTAAATTTGGGCATATATTTTTGATATTTTCCTGTAGGCATGGCATTTAAAGGTGTAGGCAATATCAAAGGTCCATATCTAGCAGCAACAATCCTTTCAATCCTAGTAGGTGCTTGCTGTCCTGCCATGTTTGGAATATGCGGAAGAATACTAACAGATGGAGCAGTAGGAGATAATGTAATGGATGGGAAAGATATTGGGATGTTTTGAATAGTACGGGAAACTTTCTTCGGAATCAGATTCAAAGGGGAACTAAATGGAGAAGGAGCTTTATGAATCTCTGCATGTATTTCTTCCTTAGCAATACTAGCCTCTAAATCTTCAAACTGTGTATCCTCAACTAAAAACTCCTCATGCAGAGACAAATAAGATTTCTCGGGCTTACCTGATCCTAATGCTCCTTTACGCGATGTTTTCTTCGGGTTAACAATCTTTTCAGGGTCAGGCACTGGAACAACTGGAGACTTCTGCAGATTTCTTCTAGTATGCCTGACAAACTGCGCCAGAACTTCAATGTGGAGTCGCCAAAGGATGGTCTTCCCCAGTGGAGTCGCTAGACAGATGATTACAACCGAAATTTGTGTTCAAAACTTTGTCTGTCATCAAAGTTTGAAGCTGTGTCGTTCTCCCAGGGAAGCTGAGCTTTGATTCTCCCCTCCCCGGCAACGGCGCCAATTAATGTTATCACCCCAAGAAACTCACCTAGGTTGTAAATCAGTGATGCTCAGGAACATTAAAAATTCAATAGTTTTTGTTGGATAAAATGATGGATGAATGGAATATGTGCAGCACCTTTAAGCCGAATAACCACTCTTACTATGGTTTACCCCAGGCATGGGTGAAGACCCCCAAACTACAAGGCTTTCAACCACCAACTACTCACAGCTTAAGGTAAAAGTGATAATGTAGAAGACTGATTGCACCAACAGATGCACAGAGCTCTGTGATGGCCAGTTGCAATCAGTTAGAGGATCTGCACGACTGTTATTCAATTGACAGTGAGGACGACAGCTCTCTGCTATTCGAACAACAGCAACCTGCAAACAATTTCAACGAGCCACTAAATCATAATACAGAGGTTGGATGACAGCCTCTCTGATATCAAACATTCACAACACATCAATAAATGCAAGCAGGCACAGCCCAGAACAAGAAGCAGAAGTGAAAAGTGAGCAGGTGACAGCAAAAGAAGCTTGTATTAATGGAAATCAAGACCAGAAGCTGCAGGTCTCATAGTATTAACAGTCTCCAGAAGTTAAAAGGCTACAGTAAGCTCTCATTCATCAAACACTCATCAATCACTACATCTGTTTTTTCAGTATATATGGTGTCTCATTACACAGTTTCCCTGTTAGCTATGCGTGGAGGAGCCCATAAATGGCCACCAACCACATTTACATTCAGACATGGGGCTACTGATACAACTCTGGCTGTGCTGCAAATGGATTTGTCCTCTCTGTAGCTCTACAGTTCTCCTTGGAGCAGGTGGCGTGTAATACCAAAGGAACCATAACCATTTAATGCTCTGCATTGATAGTCGGCGTCCTGCTTCATCCTCGGCCATACTTTTGATTATTGGCAGCTATTGAATCATTAAAGCGGCTCAATCAAGACTGTTTGGCTTTAAATCCAAGAAACGTTGTTGCACCGTTCATTCCCGCCCATCACTGCTTCGACTTTTACTTTTAAAAAAAAAACTCAGGTATGACTTTAATCATTTATCGGGTCCGTCATTTCGGCTACAATGCATACCTTATGCTGGCTGATCCCTTGTTTCTTTATACTTGGGAATACATGAAGAAATGCTACAAAATCATAGAACAATGGCTCTGGCGGTCCTGAAATGTTATACCAATTTGCTTTGGAAACCCATCGGGTCCGAGCTTCATCGCAATAGGCACCCGCCAAGGCTCCCTTTGTATTTTCTTTATACAAAGAAAATACACAAAAAGATTAAAAACGCGAAGGGCGCGGATTTGAAAAATATGAAATGGAGTGTTGAGGGGCCATCGGGTCCGGCCCATCGCATCGGCGCATAACTTATGCGATCACATCTGCCCCTTTGACAATGCCGATAGCAAAAACACTGCGGACCCGAAATACTATAGAACACAACGCTGTATGGCCGTCGGGTCCGGCCAACCGGCGGTCATTCATATGTGCAAAGGCCATGCTCCTATTGAACCGCCCGATAGCGACACGCCGATGCGATGTCGGCGATCGCTTCATCGGCGATGCCACATCATTGTTACTGCCGCTGCCACTGCCATCTTGTCGATGCGATCTGCCGACGCGATATAATCCGCCGATCTGCCTCCTCCAGTTTCGACCCGCCGATGCGATCTGGACCGCTTATCGGCTGGATCGAACGGCTGTCGCTCATTTGAACTGCTAGGACTGCAATTTTGAACTTTGCCTGTTTTGGAGTGTTTGAAGCCTCCCGATAGATCATTTCCGCCTTCCCTAGGGCTTTCCTCTTGCAGCTCTTTCAATCGGTAGAAAGAATTTAGCCATAATTTGAGGATTTTGACAGCATCAATGAATCCTTTGGCATGATTATAAGCATTTTTTGCAGCCTTTGACAGAATTTTAAATCCATTTTTGATTTTTTGTTCAGCAAAGCTAACAGCAACCATTTGACCCATTGTGTTTGTTTATTAGATACAAAGCAATGAGGATATCCTTCCAAACATTTGTTTACTATCTCAGTTTGCCCATCTGATTGAGGATGATAAGATGAGCTATGAGCTAACTAAGTACCGATAAGAAAATAATGTTGTCCAAAACTTTCCAGTGAAAATGGGATCTCTGTCGCTTACAATAATCTTTGGGTTTCCATGTAGCTTTTGAATTGTTTCCATAAATGCAGTAGAAACTGTACTGGCTTTAAATGGATGCGATAATGCACAAAAGTGTGCATACTTGGTAAGTCTGTCAACTACCACCATGATGACACTCTTTCCTTCAGACTTGGGTAAACTTGTGATAAAATCGATTGAAACCTCCTCCCAACATTGGCTTGGAATGGATAAAGGTTGTAATAGACCCAGGGTCTTAATTGTTTCAACTTTATATTGTTGGAAAACCAAAAATTCTTCCACAAACTTTTGAATATCCGATTTAAGGCCATCCCAAAAAAATTCCTTCTTAACCTTGTGGTAAGTTTTTAAAAATCTTGAGTGCCCTCCTAAGGGAGAAGTGTGCAATTCCATAAGAATATTTTGTTTGAGTTGATAATTCTTACATAGGTATAAGCGATCTTTGTACCATAAAAAAATATTTTTCGAGCTAAATGTATTAGATATATTGGGATCTTGTTGTAACTTTTGAATGAGTGCCCACACTTCTTCATCATTCTTCCATTCATCCCTTGCTTCGTTTATCCAATCTGGTTGGATAATAGAAATGGCGCACAACGATGCTCCCACATCCTCATCCTTTCTTGAGAGTGCATATGCCACAACATTTTGCTTCCCTTTTTTGTAGATGATTTCAAAGTAATAACCCAACATCTTTGTGACCCATTTTTGTTTTTCTTTAGAGGATAATATTTGTTCTAAAAAGTATTTAAGACTATCATGATCTGTTTTTACCTTGAAGTGTCTTCCCATTAGGTAGGGTCACCATTTCTTAAGTGCATGTACTATTGCCAACATTTCCTTCTCATAAATGGGTCTTTCATCTTGCATTAAAACAACACCAATTCCATTTTCTAAAGCATCACATTCCACAATAAAGTTTGTTGTGAAGTCCGGTGTAGCTAAGACTGGTGCTTGGCACATTGCCTCTTTAAGATTTTCAAAGGCCTTTGTTGCTTCTGGAGTCCATGAAAATGCATCTTTCTTCAATAATGTTGTTAGAGGTGATGCTATTCTCCCATAATTATTAACAAACTTGCGATAATACCCAGTCAACCTGAGAAATCCTCGCAGATGCTTTATGGATGTGGGGATTTTACATTCCTTAATGGGTTTAATTTTTCTAGGGTCTACCTTAACACCTTCATGAGATATAATATGACCCAAATATTCCACCTATTGTACTCCAAAAAAACATTTGGAGCTTTTTGCATATAATTGTTTCTCCTCCAATAGTTTGAGCACCCAGTCAACGTGTTGAGCATGATCCTTCCAAGACTTGATGTAGATTAGTATATCATCAAAAGATACTAACACAAATTTTCGAAGGGTTTGAAAATGGAATTCATCAAACCTTGAAATGTAGAAGGTGCATTGGTAAGGCCAAAAGGCATGACCAAAAATTCATAATGACCCTCATGAATTCTAAATGTTGTTTTTAGAATGTCTTCAATCTTCATTTTTATTTAATGATATCCTGAATGAAGATCCAACTTGGTGAAGTAAATTGATCCATGCAATTCATCCAATAACTCATCAATGACAGGAATGGGAAATTTATATTTAATAGTGAGCTTTTTGAGCTCCCTATAATCTGGACACATGTGCCATGATCCATCGTTCTTGTGCACCAATATTACTGGAGCAAAGAAAGAACTTTGACTAGATTGAATTATACTAGCCTCTAGCATTTCTGCAACCATACGATCAATTTCACTCTTTTTGGCATGGGGATATTTTTACAGCCTAATGTTTAGAGGAAAACTTCCTGGAATCAAATGAATAGCATGATAATGATCACGAATAGGTGGGAGGCCTTTGGGAGTCTCAAATACCTTGGAATGATTGTCCAAGACTTTTTAGAGATCTTGAGAAATAGATGATTTTGATGTGGGAACCTCTAGCGAACATAATTGTGCAATTACGCATCATTGTTCCTTCTTTATAAGCTTTGTCATACTGTTAGAGCTGATTATCTTTCCTAGTTTCCTTCTAATACCCCTTAATTCAACTTCCTTTCCTTCCGCATAAAATTTCATGAAAAATTCTTGAAAATTAAAAGCTATTGTACCCAAGGATTGTAGCCATTGGAATCCTAGTAAAACATCAACACCACCCATTGGAATGGAAAGAATTGGGCTATTCAATACATATTTTCCCATGGATAGCTTGATATTATGGCACTTTCCTGAGAAATTTATGGTTCCTCCACTTGCAACCATCACTTAACACTCTAGTGCTGGATATAGGAAGAAATTCAATTCCTTGGCTATCTTACAATGAAGAAAATTATGGGTACTTCTCGAATCAATCAACACTATTACCATTTTCTTCTTGATATGTCCTTCTATCTTGATAGTTTGAGGAGTGGTAATTCTAGACAATGAATTACAAGATATGGTTGGATTCATTTCTTCTTTATCTAGGGTCTTCTCCTGGAGTATATCCTCTTCTTTGGACATTTTTTGTTCCCTTTCTTCCTCTTCTTCACAATCTATGTAGAGTAATTTCTTCTCAGCACACTTATGACCTTTATTGTATTTTCTATCACAACTGTAATAAAGCCATTTTTCTCTTTTTTGTTCCAATCGTTGTGGTGTCAACATTGTAGGTTGTGGAAGGCTAGGGGAAACCACACTTCCATCATTATAGTTGTGAGTGGTAGGCTTCCTGGTTGCCATAATTTTACTTTCCATTTTTCTTGCTAACCTGAATGCCTTCTACAATGAATCGGGTTCCCAAAGGTGAACTTGATGTTGGATATTATCCTTTAAAGTCCCTATGAACACATCAATCATATGCTCCTCTAGAATATCTTTTACCCTTATGTTCAATTTTTGGAAGTCCTCAATGTGCTCCATCATTGAACCCTTTTGTTTGAGATTTATCAATTGGCTAAAAAATGTGTTTCTTTTTGTATCCTCATAATGTGGTACCATTTCTTCTGTAAAAATTGCCCAAGTGACAATTTTTTTACGAGATAAAAGCCATCAATACCATACAAACTAATTTGGTTCCAAATATAAAGTTTCAATACGTACCTTTTGTGTGTGTTGCACATTATGGAGATCGAAAAATTGCTCCATATGTAGTATCTATGTTCCGGTATCCCTGCCATCAGAATTTCTCATATAAATTTTTGGAACATGGTGGGTCTTCAATCCAACATTAGAGTCTATGAAATCATGATTAACATTTCTTTTGTTTTCATCATGAGTTTCCTTTACTACCCTTTCACCATTAGTAACCATTTCTTGTAGCAACTTATTCAAATGTATCTTCAATTCTTCCATCTTAGCATCCATTCCATTCATCTTAGCTTCCATGCCATCCATATTCACTCCATGCCATCCATTTTAACTTGCATGCCATTCATCTTGGCTTCAGTTACCTTTTGTGAGAGTGAAATTTGGTGTACTTGGTCTTGTAATTTTGGTATATCATGTTGCATTTCTTCCTCCTCTTCACGTGTCATGCTAGAGATTTCAGGTTGCGTAATAGGTGTTTCAATTTTCTTTCTTTGGGACATCAATTAATGCTAATAATTCTTCACTATTCCCTTTGAATTCCTTCAAAATAATTTTTCAAACCAATCTTATGAATTTTTTTTTTTAAAACTACACACCTTTTTTTTTTCACTTTGTAAGAGCTCGATATTGAATTTGTTTTATCTCTATAACTGTAGATTTCGAATATCTGAAATTGAATCCTATGGTAGCCCTTTGATTCCTCTTTCTAACCCCTCTAGTCTGATCAAGATTGGATTCTCCAAGGAAGAGTTATGCCAAATCTCCCACTGTGGCTTGATTATAGACTAGCTAATTAGAGTAAATCTATAAGAAGTTCCACGTGTCACTGTTTTGACCTTATTACCTAAAACTGATATACAGAAAACTACAAGCCATGCTATTTTTGAAAGTTCTTACGAAATTTCAATCTGATCCTTAGAACAAGAGTTATGATGATTTTCCCTAGGTCACTTGTTTGGAATGTAATTCGAGAGTCTACAAAAACCATAACTTCCTTAGATCATATCTCCGACAATATAGTGAGACAAGCTCTGAAATTTGGACCCGACATTCAGAACAATTTTAGCTGAAATGGGTTCTTTTTTTAGCTTTTTAAATGTCGCAAAAAAACATTTATTGTGAAAATTCCACAATGACCTATTTAGAGCAGCGAAACCCTAGAATCCAAAGCCTCTCATACCAAATGTTATGAAACCAACTCACAAAAAGATGGAAAATATAGATCAATGCCTTAGAATTTAGCCTCTTCGAGGGGGAAATCTCCTCTACATTACACAAATGAACAATTTTTTGATTATACAAATGAATAAACCTCCCTTCTATATATAGGAGTCTAAGGGGTCACAATATAATCAAGTTGACATAATAGTAATAACATAAGGGAACAACAATAACAATAGTGGGTTTCTATGGGGCACACTAATAACAATATGGGGACAATAGGGGCACAATAATAACAATAAGGGCTACAATGACAATAGTAGTGGGGGAATCACTAGTATTATAGGGATCTATCATGCTAAGATTGGAAAAAAAACCATAACTCACCTCGAGAGAGAATGGGGAAATTTTATGGAAAATCCTAGGAAGGTGGTGGAAAGACCATAAAAGGGGGACGTCGCTGAAAGAAATAAATCATGAAAGGAAGGTATTAAATAATAATAGAGGGATCAATAGAGGATAATAGAGGGATCAATAGAGGATTGTCATTGATACCGTGGCTAGGATATCTGAGCATGGGGGTGAACTGGAGGATTGTAGTTCTAGGTTGGGAGGAAAACGTGTGAGATTCTCAAGTGGAATCTATATGCAGTCCTGGTGGGATTATTCTGTTATAAACTCTATTTCAATTACTTACTATCTTATGGTTAAGTAAAATTTGTTCTTTGCAAATAGACTGAATATTTATTAAGTCAGTTAGGTTGCTATAGAATTCTGAATATTTTAAGTTGGTTATGTCGTTATGGTATTCAGATTTAGTAAGAAAATGCATGACCTCTGAGGTAATTGGGTAATTCTAACTTAGAAATAGACGTTCCTACTTCATCTACATGCACATATATTTATGGTATTGTTGATTGACTTGAAACACCTATAAAATGATCGCATATGCATGCAAACTGAATGTAAACATATTATCATTTTTAGATGGATGGAATTGTCTTTAGCTTCGGGAAGGGAGGAAGATTCAATTTAGATAGGTTACCAGGTCTAAGAGCACGAATGAGGGAAGTAGGTATAACAATAACAGTAATAATTTCAGTATTTGTGTTATGACGTGAATGCATGGGGTTTTATTTTATAAATAAAATAGGAAAGAACAATGATGGTAAACAATTTGAAAGGTAATATAAGAACACATAAATCAAGGAGTAGACTACCGAATGAAGGAATCAAGTCCTCACTACAATGAAATGAGAAAAAAACCATAGTTGCAGTAAATATTTGCCACAATACATAGTATGGTCAGAAAGGTATTATAAAATCCCAATAATCATTCTAGAGACTAATGTACAAATGTAAATCAAATTAGTAATTATTAGCTTGGAACTCGACCTTCATTGTTTCCAACATTTTATTGCTTGGAATAATTAAACAAGTATAGTTCGACCTAACTATGGTACCATGATCAACTGTATGAAACAATAAAGAGTAAATTTATTTATATTCCACCCCATTTGGTTGGGGTTAAGACTGAGATTGGTCAAATAGAGATGTAAATGAATTACTGAGCAAATAAACCGAAACCATCAGCATAATTTTGATACATGAACAACCAAACATAAATTAATTCACCATAGCGTACTCTCGAATAGAAATTTCACAAAAGTTTTATGGTAGAAGGTATTACAAATTTCAACATTAGAACAACAAAGTATTATAAGTACTGCGCTCGCTCTAGTCGACCATCCGAAGAATCATGTAAATGAAACTGAACAACTTTGAATTAACTTATTTATAATAGAGTCTAATTTATCGAAGTGAGGAAAATATTAGGTACAAGAGGCCAGCCATTTTTAGTTTAATATGAGGTAGTTGTGCTAACCTTTAAACAAATTATTGGCCTTTAGTTACAAGGATTCAACATTAAATACAGATCATGACTGTGGAGCCTCAATTGAGTTCTCATATTATGTATAAATCCTCTCGACTGCTAAATATATATTCAGATTGAGACTAGCATAATCGAGGAAAGATCAATTTGAACCTTAGCAAAATAAATCACGCCACTTCTTCCATAAAGATCAAAGTAGACCTACCTATAATAAAAGAAGTATGAGTAGAAATGCCAACGGAGAAGAAACGCTTCACTGTCTAAGACATCATGGTAGTGAGAAGGGGTTTACCTGTAGAAATATGAATGAAAAAAATAAATTAAACCGAGGAAGCATCAGTTAGAATCGAACCAAGAAAACTAGATTATTAGACAAACCAAATTGTTACCTTTGGGTTGCCTCGGAAAATTCGAGGTGGCTGAAGTCCCAAACCTTGTCACAAATTATAATGGAGGAGGTTAATAGAAAAACTCAAATGAAACCTTGCGTTAAGGGTAACTTAGATTCATAACTTAGAAGGAAAATTGAAAGTACTGAATCAAACATGTGAGTGTGCTAAATGGAAGGAATTTCTCTGAAATTCACGACTCGGTCACATTAGAAGAAGAACCCATCAAACCCTCTTACCATGCACTGGATAACAGTTAGAGGAACCTACCTCTTTTCAGAACTTAGTGTCCCTGATGAATATTGACAGTTGAGAATGATAAAGTTCCTTGAATTGGTAAGCAATAGTTGTTCAACTACCTAGGCAAGGTTGTCACTGAAAAGCAAGCCCAAATTTTGAATACAAAAACTGGGTGGAAGCTCGTTGCACCGGTGGAACCCAATGCTTAGAAAATCATATTGAGACTATTAATATGCCATGAATTCCTCTAGAAAAAATTGATGTGTGAAGGAATTTGTTCGATACCATGATGACTGAGAAAAGATGGGACGATTTTACCAAGAAATTCGAACAACTTAGAATTCTCCTTTCTTGTTGGTATCGATACGAAACTTGGAGCCAGACAACAGTAAGAGAATAATTAAGAATTGATGAATTTATGCAGGAGAAAGAAAATATTCATAAACCAAGAGATGAATTCACTATGGCATTAGCTTAAGAGAGCAACCTAGAGGGTTTCTCAACCTTTAGGGAAGCACAGAAGTTGTTCACCAACCCGAGTGCTTATTCTCTTTGTGAAAGAAGTAGCAAGCACCACTCCTATGGACAAACCCATAAGGAAAAAGGGAAAGTGAAAATCGCAGAATTATAGGAGGTCTTCAAGAAATTAGTTAATTTCCCTGTGATAGGAAATTGAATCGTGTATGCAGATGAATCGCCATTGGGTTTCTTTTCCTTGACTACTAAATATTAAGCATCTCAATGAACGTATGAAGTAGGGTTGAAACCACGAGATTTGATGAACGGGGGAAAAAGACTCAAAGAGACGAGAAGAATGAGGCATATTGTCCATAACCCAAGACAAAAAGGAAAAAGGATTAGGGTTAGAGAAATTTAATCTCCGCCGTCGATTGACATCTCCACTACTGCACAATAAACCACAATCACCTGCACCAATGTGAAGGGGGTTGTAATGGTGGTATCATAGTCGAACAAACCAAACCAGATTTAGGACACAAACCAAGAGAATTAAAAATTAATTTACTACAATGTACACTATCCATTACAGGGAAGGAATTAATTACACCATCCATTATTTACGTTTTGTCCATAATAACCCACCAGTAGAGAAATGTAAAGGGACAAAGCTATAATAAGTTAGGTTTGAAATCTTGAAGCGTGTCCATGGAAAATGTTAAGATCTGAAGAGGATCAGCGGATCAATGTAGTTGGAAAGGGTGGAACCTTATATATCTAATTTCACGAGGGAGATAATGACCTCCCTATTCTCAACTATGAAAGACAAACTTGGTTATAGAGGTAAAGATGATAATTCAAAGATACTAGGATTATGGAAGGTCTTGGTCGATAGTCGATTGATAGTCTAGTTGCTTAGTCTTTAAGCTATAAGATGAATGGTTGGGTATTCCAAAAATGGTGTGGACCTTTTGGGTTGGTGGATTGGGAAAACTTGTGTCATGAATTGTTTGGGCTCTAATGTATTCTTGGGTTGTTTAGTTCAGGGTGAGAAAATTTATTTATTTACACATGAGATAAACAATTGGGTAATGTGAATTTAAGGCCTAGAGGAAAAAAATAATCCCATGACACCTCAATGAAATAAGGAACCTAGTAAGGGATACCCTAAGGGGTGGAGTACACCCTAATAATAATATAGTGTGAGGTATGGCCTTTCGATGGTCCAGGAGTATTCAAATTCAGTATACCAAGAAGTATAAATAAGCTTAGGTGACAACCATAAGAAAGAGTGGTGGAGTTGGTTAGTGAAACGGAAACACAGACATGAGGATTTTATGTGTCTATAATAGATGAATTGGAATGGTATTGTTGACCTGATTAAAAGAGGATTAAAAATAAGGCTCTAACGAGCTTTCTAACACGTTCGAAGGTGAAAAGGGAAAATAGAAAAACTAGAGTCGAGATTTAATTCCTATAATGAAGTATCTATTGTTGGGTATATGATGACTTCCATTCTTGAAAATTGATGCATCTATGTTTTAGTTTGGTGTAAGCACCTTGCTCTAGGGATTTCTTAGGGTGTTTAGGTTAGGTAAAATGGGAATGTATGGGGTTTTCTAAGTATGATTTGAGCTTTTGGGCCTGCAGTGAAGAATATTTCACCCCAAGGAGATATGTATGAAAAGGCATGTAACCATTTTTTTTTTATGAAGGAATGCAATTTCTACAAGTTATAAAAAAAATAGTTGATATTTAAAATAAGAAATGTAATATTTAGGATAACGATAAAGTAATGTTAATTCTTGAAAATAATGGTTGCAATGAACTTGTTATTTAAGAGTAAAAGTCTTTGGAAATTTGTTTATACTTTTATGAATGGAAATTTGAGAGTAAATTTTCTTTCTTTAAAAAATTGTTTAGTACATTATTTTAATATAACAGTGGTTGTGTATGCTTATTTAAGTCAAAGAGGGTGTGTACCATATATGTATAATTCATGTTTTTGTATTTAGGGCCAATAATTTGAAAATTTGTACAAAATTTGGGGACATTCAGTAAAATTGTGTCATATACTTGTTTGGACTATTGTTTTGTATTTAGGGTTAATAATGTAGAAAAATAAATATAATGTCAATATATATTTAAAAATTATGGTTAACTGAGAAAATCAACAAGGTTTGTGTGCTCTTTTTCTGATGCTTTCATTTCTAGGTAAGGTTTGGTCGAGTAAAAAAATTGTTGAAATGCTTTTGGATAATTTTGATTATTATTTCGTATTTAGGTTTAATAATGTAGAAATATATATAATTTAGAAATATATTTAAAAATTATCCTGCTAAAGGAACTTTCCATCCTATTTTGAAATATATATTGTAATATTGTTATGTTATGTTATTTAAATATTTTAGCTCTATGGAATCACATAAAAATAAAAATAAGATTGAGGTTTCGACAACCTATATCATTTTCCATTCGTATTTTTATGTCAGAAGACATATATATATATATATATATATATATATATATATATATAGCTCGGTTTAGTAAGTCTAAATTCACATGAATCTAATATTTAAAAATATATTATAAATAATAAATCTTTACAATCTTATGTAATTTCAAATAAAATGATAATAATATTTAATAACTAAAATGCTCTATTCCTAAATATAAAATTATGTACAACTAAAATTGTTCCTCTCATAATGTAGCTTCTTTGGAGGATACTTAGAATGTGATGGTGATTTGTAACTAATAGGCTTGTAATTTGATGACTTCTAGGTAGACAGAACAATGACCTATGAATAGTGAGAGGTAGAAAGGGATATAGGTTCCAAATATGTTTAGTAGTTGATTAATGATTTTGATAATTAGATTAACTGATTTTGTAACATCCCCAAGTAAACCTCATGAAAAAACACATATGATTAGAATTTTTTTATAGAATTACCAACATGTAACTTCCCAAACTACTATTCCATAATCTTTGCTAACTATTAGATCAAATATTTATCATCACATAGAGTAAATATTGTAAATGAATAGTAAGTTACATTAACATTAACAACCATTGTTTTAGCATACCATCATAAACTTTATGATGTAACCTTGCATCACTTCCATGATTCTTTTAACTAGTTAGTTAATCACATACTTGATAATATGAACATCACTCCATGCAAAGAGTCAAAATCATAAGACTGGAATAATAAGGAAACACATTATTTAACATCGATATACCTTGGAAACCCTGTAGGGTGAAAACAAAAAAATGTTTAATTTTATTAATAAGCGCCCATGATGTTATTCAACCCTCATTCAATGGTTATAGGGGAGTCCATCCCTTGACCATTGTCATAAAATATTACAAATAAATATCATCTTAAATTCAACATAGCTAGGTATAGGCTATTACAATTATTATGATATCATTTACCCACAAATCCTTAATCTCTGTCTTTGTGGCCTAGTTTTACCCATCAATGGATCATCTTGCAACTAACATTCCTCAATTTGCTTTGATATTTTATCAGTCATAGTGTTAAACATAATCTATTATTTGCATATGTCACCATCCTTCCCTGCCATTAATGTCATCAGTGAACTTTGATATCATGATTACTTAAAGTATTAATTGAACAATACTTAATCATTATCAATGATTCTCAACATTTATGCTTGTGAATACATAAAACATAAACAAAATATCATGACATTGCTTCTTTAACAACACTGCACATGCATTAATAGAAACATAAACTATCAAGCATGTCATATTAACTATTATTCCCCTTGTAGAGGTCCACATTCTTTTCCAAAGAAAACCACTTCAACTTTCCTTGACTTTTAAAAGGAAAACTAGCACATAAGCTATGTTTTTTATGCAATACATAAATGTTTCACAAAAAATATCAATATTTCCTCAAAATAAAGCTAACATAATTGTGCATGCATATGCATGATCTTCAAAAATAAAGCTAACATATTCTTGTATGCAAATACATAATCTACACAAAGGAAAGCTAACATATAAATATTATCCTTATGCATGCAAATGCATAACAATATTTCAAGAGAACTAGCCCATCAAATGTCATCTTTGGGCATTTAAACAAATACCCTTTCAAAGGAAAAACTAGTACCATAGTTAATGCATTCAATTATATAATATTTATTCAAAAGAAACTAGCCCCTCAGCTATTTCTTTTTATATGAAATTATGTAATCTTTCCCAAAAGAATTAATACAATAGGTTTTATTCTTATACATGTGAATGCATGTTATTTTCCAACAACATCTATTTCATAGGAGAGCTAATCAAAATGTCTATTATACATGAAAATACAAGCTCTATTTCAAACAAATATAACATAATAGTTATAATTTCTTGCATGCAACTACTTGTTCTCTTCAACAAAAAATGACATGATAGCTTATTCCTCTTGCATGTGAAGCATATATTTCCTTCCAAAGGAAGATAACTGAATCTTGCATGGAAAAAACAATTTTTTTTAAGGGATCAAATGCATAACATCCATTTTTTCATGCTTACAAACATACATTTTCCTCTTACCAAAATATCTAACCCAATAACTATACATAATATTCTCACAAAATAATGCTAATACCAAAGAAATGCATATTCTTTTTCTCAAAAGAAGGCTAACACAAAAAATGTTATGCGTTTTCACCTTTATTTCCTTGAGAAATCTAATACCAAAACTATTTTTCAATTAATGCAAGCACATATGTTTCTCTAAGGAATATTCCCAAAGGAAGCATACGGCAATAAAGCATGTGATTACAAGTTCTCTTTTCCAAGAATGCAAGGACATGTTTTCTCTTTCTTTTTTTTTTAAGAGTTCTAAAACAACAAAAATATATATATATATTTGCATACAAATATGTGTTTATATTCAAAGGAATCTGACACACTAATTATTATTTTCCCAAATATACTTAACTCACTAGATATTATGCATGCAAATACAAAATCATTTTATCTAACTTCACACCTAAGATATATATGCAATATTTCCTCAAGAAATCACTCGAATAACACATCCTTCTCAAATAACTCAAAAAACTGTCTTTTATGCAAAGGCCTTATATGAACCCTTTCAAGAAAGTTACTTGTCCCTTTCCACACAACTCGAGCTTCCCATACACATAAATTCACATATTCATTTATGGTAGATCAAATATAATAGATATTATTCTTATGCACATAAGAACATATTCTCTTTAAGATTCCAATGTTTCTCTTTATAAATCTAATGCATAGGCATCATGCGCATATCATTGGTAATCTTTGAAATGAAATAACTTAGTCTCCTTTTCTTTTCATAAAAAAAGTTTACATGTATTTCTTTTTTTATGGATTCTTTATATTTTTGTATGCAAGGTTTTATGTATTCTTTTCAAGAACTCAAATATGTGGGAGGTATTTTTCTTGCATCTAAACTTATATTTGTTTATTGTAATAAATTAAATGCACAACAATTATTCCTTGCATGCAAAATGTACTTCTTCTCCAAGAATTCAAATGTCTAGCAGCTAGCTTTCTTGCATGCAAATACATACATATTTTCTTTCCAAATAAATTCTTTTCAATGACTAATAAAAATAGTGATATATTTTTTTTTAAAAATGCTAACACAATAGTTTTTCATTTTCCACATGCAACTATATATATTTTCTTTTTTAAGAAATTGCTCTTTTATTGCATGCATCCATATATTTCCTATTCCAAGAAAATATTCTTTACTGCATGTGAGTATATATATTTTCTATTCTGAAAAGGTATTCTTTTAATACATGCAAGTATATATATATCCAATAAATCCAATATAATAGTTTTGTCTGCAAAGGGCATATTTTTTATCCAAGAAAATATTATAGATTTTTTTTTCATCTTTTAGTGGACACAAATATTATATGCATTCTTTTTCCAATGAAGAAAATTATCACAAATTACTTATATTTTTAATGCTTGGAATCCCTTAGCCCTCCGAGACTCCTAGTCCTTCTTCCATTAGTTCGCCAATATTTTTTTGAACCTGCCATTTCTTTGACAATGACTTTCTGATAGCTTAATTAACTTAATTGCAGTGGCCCTACTCATTCTTGGGCCCTCAGCTTAATGGATAAAACTCTAGTGGCAATAAATGTGAAACAACACCAATGTAATGCCATTGCATTAAACATGTCAAAGCTCCAATTTGTATCATTTAAAAAATCAGATAAAATGTGTCATTTATATCATAGTGCAGAGATGCAAGTAATTGTAATATCACGAAGTAAGCATACACAATATCACTAAGAATCCAAAAATTAAACATGTAAAGATATATAACAAGAGAAAAAATATTCTATGTTATACCCACTCCTACAATATATTAACGAGACACAATATATTACTCACACAATTGATATTTGTTTCTTTTGTATACCAATCGAGAAAGAAATAACAAAATTACAATCCAACAACACTTACTCTACATAGTTAGGGTTTAAATGCTCTTATCAAGGCTTGCTCATTTTAACCTAGTTAGGGTTTCAATGACATGTTCCCCCTTTTTTTTTGGAAGCATGCAGTAAAATTATGAAATGTTAATAATTTGATTGGGTAAATTTATGGCAGTTTTGTAGCTGCTCATAACATTTATGACCCTCCTCCATTCATTTACCCATTCTTGTTTTCAAGAGACGTTTTAATTTCACAAGTGACCAAATCCGTTTTTTAATGAATTCTTAATGAAATCAATAAACATATAATAAAATAATAATATTTTTATTATTTCCACATGTAATTACATGGTTCTAGGGATATTACATCGTCCCTCCCTTAAACAAAACATTTTTTTATCATTAATTCTTACTCGTGATATAATAATATAAATAACCAAAGGATAATTCTCCCCTATTCAAATGAAGAATTGTATTCCTAGGAAATACCATTAATCAAAAACATTATGGTTTTATCAATTGTCATAAGAATTTATAGCTACAAAAATATGCAATTTATACCTTCCCTCATTTATCCATTTCCAATTTCATAGAAATGAAATAAAGTCTGTAAACCGAGTTATTGTTACTTTTAAATTATTGTTGGAAATCATGGTCAATTTATTAAAAAAATTAATTATAGGTGGTTTATTAGTTGTGATAGGCACTCTAATAGTGGTTTTACAACCCAACAACAAGAACATAGGGTGGTTTCATAGCCTCCATGGAAAGCACCCTGTAATGTATGATCCACAAATCTATGTAATCACAGTAATCACAATCACATTAATTTTATTCGCAACATTTTCAATCAAATGAACCACTTTTAACTACCAATTATTCATTTAATGTTATGTGATATTTTAATCTCAATACTTCCGCAAGTACCGAGAGAGCACCTAGCTCTCTAATCATCAAACTAATAAATCATGCACCAAGTGCACACTATCTTAGCCCTTGCTAGAGACATTCATGTAGTACTTTTACAAGCACTTGGAGAGTGTGTAGCTCTATAATAATTAAAATGATCAATAACTACATCAAATTCATATTTTCTTATCCCCTACTAAAGAAAATCACAAGATTGGTAATACAATAAAGAAACGTACATTTCCAGTAATTCCTTTTTGAGCACTAGGATCCTTTTCTGTTAAGATGTACATAAAATTCTTACACAATCATATAGAAAATTCATTTTTAACACAATACATAACTGATTAGTTAATTGTTTTCTGTTATGAGAACCACGGTGGGCTAAAGAATGCTCCTCCCAACCAATGGGAATTGGTTTCCAAAACCAGATTGAGTCATTTTCACATCTAGGACAATTTTCTCACAATGACCACACTTGTTCTAATATAGGATTCCTCTTGGAAACATCTTGCCTATTACCCCAACAATTCCTTGTCTTGTTATATGAGGGTTCCACCAATCTTTCTCTCTCAATAGTGTTGTTTGGAATTTATTGATATTCTCTCCCATAGTAATTCCAACCATATCCAAACTCATGGCATTTTTCTCCAACCATTTTTCTCTGGTCTATGATGCAATCAGAGCTCAACAACTTACTCTTTGGGACTCCTTGGCATTTCACAATTTTCCATAATTGTTTGGCATGTGAAATTCCCTTTAGAAAATTTTCCCACATTAATTTATATAAGTGACCATTTGCATATTATCATTAAATAAAATGAATGTTCATGTACATTATAAATTCATGCTTTATCCTTAACTTGGGTCCCATAATCTATAAATTAATTTGACAAAAACTCATCACTAACATTTCACCTAATTATCAACATGCTTTTTTTATAAAACAATGTCAATCTTGCATATCGCAATGTTAAACATTATACCTTCTCATATGCAGTTGCAATTAAAATTGAAAAATTTTACCTTCCATGTGTTCTTACACTACCATTAAGCCACTCCTTCTTAATCACATCAGAAATATTAGTCACAATAGTTTTTAATAAAACCATACCTTCTACCAAAATACTATTATGCACAAAACATTTTTCAAATACATTCAAGATGCATTTCACTTTCACATGCATCTATGTTTTCAATATTTCAACACATAGAAAGGTATTTTTCCTATTAATTTCCATAAACAACACTTTGTAACAACATTTTGTAACATCATTCTATGCATTGAAATTAATATAGCAAGGGTAAATCCTCCATATATTAAAATGAATTTTCCACAACTTGTTTTTCCAAGACAATAATTAAGGGAATAAGTATTTAATCATTAACATTCCCATAGTCTCTAATTCATGCAACATGTCATTTCATTTATGCATATGAATCTAATCAACAATCACTAATGCATACAATCTAACATCATCATTGAATAATCAATTTGTGAAATTGTGAGATTTTGAACAACTGTTAGGTCCCTATAATACTAGTGATTACCCCATTACTATTATAGTTGTATCCCTTATTAATATTTTTGAGTCCCTATTGTCCCCATATTTTTATTACTGTGCCCCATAGAATCCCTCTATTGTTATTCTTATGGATTTATATTATTATTGTTAGGTCGGCTTGGTTATATTGTGAGTCCATAGACTCCTATATATAGAAAGGAGGTTTTGTCTTTTGAATCATCCAAGAATTGTTCATTTGTGTAATGTAAAGGAGGTTTTCCCATCGAAGAGGCTAAATTCTAAGGCGTTGATCTCTCTTTTCTATCTTTTTGTGAGCTGGTTTCATAACATTTGGTATCAGAGCTTTGGATTCTAGGGTTTCTCTACTCCAAATAGGTCATCGTGGCATTTTCGCTATAACTTTTTTCTGAGATGTTTTAGAAGCAAAAAAAAAAAAAAACCATTTGAGAAAAAATTGCACTAAACCTCGAATCCGAATTTCAAAGCTTTTCGCACTATATTTGTGGAGATATGATCTCAGGAAGTTGGTCTTTTTTTAGACTCCTGAATTACATTCTAAACAGGCGACCTGGGGAAAATCATCATAACTTTCTCTCTAAGCATCGGATTGAAATTTTGTAAGAAGGTACAAAAAGAGGACGGGCTATAGTTTCTTGTATATATTTTTTAGTGCCATAGGTTGAAACAGTGACATGTGGCACTTCATACAAGTTCGCTCTTTTGGAAAGGTCTATAATCAGGTCATCTTGGGAGATTGTGCATAACTCTTTCTTGGAGAATCCAATTTGGATCAGACTGGTGGCATTGGAAAGAGGACGCAGAGGGCTACTACAGATCGTAATTTCAGAATTGGATGATCTGAAATTACAGAGATACATCATATTCAACATCAAGCTCCTACAAAGTGAAAAACGGTGTGTAGTTTTTTTAAATTTTTGCTTAAGCTTGGTTTGAAAAATTAGTTTGAAGGAATTCAAAGGGCATAGTAAAGCATTATTATCGGTAATTGATGCCTCAAGGAAAGAAAATGCAAACACCTAGTAAGCAACCTAAAAGCTCTAGCATGACTCATGAAGAAGAGGAAGAAATGCAACATGATATATCAAAATTACGAGACCAAGTGCAACAAGTGTCACTTGCACAAAAAGTAACAGAATCTAAGATGAAAGATGTAGAAGCTAAGATGGATGGTTTAAAGAAAGGTGTCAAAGTTAAGATGGATTGTTTAAAGAAAGGTGTAGAAGCTAAGATCGATGGCATGGAAGCTAAGATGAATGGCATGGATGCTAAAATGGATGGCATGGATGATAAGATGCAAGAATTGAAGATAAATATGAATAAGTTGCTACAAGAAATGGTCACTAATGGTGAAAGGGTAGTAAAGGAAACTCATGATGATAAAAAAAAATGTTAATCATGATTCAATAAACTCTAATGTTGGATTGAAGACCCACCATATTCCAAAAATCGATATGAGGAAGTTTGATGGCAAGGATCCTGCAACATGGATATTACAGATGGAGCAATTTTTCGATCTCAATAATGTGCAAAACACACAAAAGGTATGTATTGCAACTTTATATTTGGAACCAAATTAGTTTGTATGGTATCAATGACTTTGCTCTCGTAAACAAATTATCACTTGGGCAATTTTTACAGAAGAATTGACAACACATTATGAGGATACAAAAAGCAACACTTTTTTTAGCCAATTGATAAGTCTCAAACAAAAGGGTTCAATAATGGAGCATATTGAGGAGTTCCAAAAATTGAACATAAGGGTAAAAAATATTTCAGAGGAGCATAGGATTGATGTGTTCATAGGGACTTTAAAGGATAATACATGATGTTCGCCTTTGGGAACTTGATTCATTAGAGAAGGGATTCAAGTTAGCAAGAAAAATGGAAAGCAAAATTATGGAAACCAGGAAGCATACCAGTCACAACTATAAAGATGGAAGTGTTGTTACCCCTAGCCTTCCACAACCTATAAGGTTTACACCACAACAATTGGAAGAAAAAATAGCAAAAGGGCTTTGTTACAGTTGTGATAGCAAATACACTAAAGGTCATAATTGTGCTGAGAAGAAATTATTCTACATAGGTTGTGAAGAGATAGAAGAAAAGTAGCAAGAAAGATCAAAGGAAGAGGATATACTCTAGGAAAAAAGCCTAGATAAAGAATAAATGAATCCAAACATATCGTGTAATGCATTGGCTGGAATTACCACTCCTCAAATCATCAAGATAGAAGGACAAATCAAGAAGAAAAAGGTAATAGTGTTGATTGATTCAGGAAGTACCCACAATTTTATTCATTGTAAGGTAGCAAAAGAATGGAATTACTTCCTATATCCAGCACCAAAGTTTCAAGTGATGATTGCAAATGGAGGAATGATAAGTTGCTCTGGATAGCGCCATAATATCAAGCTATCCATGGGAGAATATGTATTGACTAGCCCAATTCTTTCCATTCCAATGGGAGGTGCTGATGTTGTACTAGGAGTCAAATGGCTACAATCCTTGGGTACAATAGCTTTTAATTTTCAAGAACTTTTCATGAAATTTTCTGTCAAAGGAAAGGAAGTTGAATTAAGGGGTATTGTACAGAAACTGGGAAACATAATAAGCTCTAACAGAATGAAAAAGCTTCTAAAAAAGGAACAAAGAGGCGTAATTGCTCAATTATGATTGCTAGATGTCTCCCCATCGGAATCATCTATTTCTCCAGATCTCCAAAAAGTCTTGGACAATCATTCCAAGGTATTTGAGACTCCCAAAAGTCTTCCACCTATTCGTGATCATGATCATGCTATTCATCTAATTCCAGGAAGTGTTCCTCCAAACAGAAGGCTGTATAGATATCCCTATGCCCAAAAGAGTGAAATTGAACGTATGGTTGCAGAAATGTTAGAGGCTGGTATAATTCAACCTAGTCAAAGTTTTTTCTCTGCTCCAGTAGCATTGGTGCACAAGAAGGATGGATCATGGTGCATGTGTCCAGATTATAGGGAGCTCAACAAGCTCACTATTAAAGATAAGTTTCCCATTCCTGTCATTGATGAATTACTGGATGAATTGCATAGATCAATTTACTTCACCAAGTTGGATCTTCGTTCAAGATATCATCAAATTAGAATAAAGACTGAAGACATTTCGAAAACAACATTTAGAATTCATGAGGGTCATTATGAATTTTTGGTCATGCCTTTTGGCCTTACCAATGCACCTTCTACATTTCAAGGTTTGATGAATTCCATTTTCAAACCCTTCCTTAGAAAATTTGTGTTAGTATTTTTTGATGATATACTAATCTACAACAAGCCTTGGAAGGATCATGTTGAACATGTTGACAGGGTGCTACAAGTATTGGAGGAGAAATAATTATATGCAAAAAGATCCAAATGTTTCTTTGGAGTACAAGAGGTGGAATATCTGGGTCATATTGTATCTCATGAAGGAATTAAGGTAGACCCTAGCAAAATTAAAGCCATTAAGGAATGGAAAATCCTCACAACCATAAAGCATCTGCGAGGATTTCTCAGGTTGACAGGTTATTACTGCAAGTTTATTAAGAATTATGGGAGAATAGCAGAACCCCTAACAACATTATTGAGCAAAGATGCATTTTCATGGACTCCAGAAGCAACAAAGGCCTTCAAACATCTTAAAGAGGAAATGTGCCAAGCACTGGTCTTAGCTACACCAGACTTCACAAAAACCTTTATTGTGGAATGTGATGCTTCAGGAAATGGATTTGGTGCTATTTTAATGCAAGATGAAAGACCCATTTCTTTTGAAAGTTGTCCAATCAAGGGAAAGTTTTTACACAAAGCTATTTATGAGAAGGAAATGTTGGCAATACTACATGCACTTAAGAAATGGCGACCCTACCTAATGGGAAGACACTTCAAGGTAAAAACAGATCATGATAGCCTTAAATGCTTTTTAGAACAAAGATTATCCTCTGAAGAGCAACAAAAGTGGGTCACAAAGATGTTGGTTATGACTTTGAAATCATCTACAAAAAAGGGAAGAAAAATGTGGTGGCAGATGCACTCCCAAGAAAGGATGAGGATCTGGAATCATTGTTGTGCGCCATTTCTATTATCGAACCAGATTGGATAAACAAAGGAAGGGAAGAATGGAAGAATGATGAAGAAGTATGGGCACTTATTCGAAAGTTACAACAAGATTCCAGTACATCTGATACATTTAGCTGGAAAAATGATTCGTTATGGTACAAAGTTCGCTTATACCTCTGTAGGAATTCGCAACTCAAACGGAAAATCCTTATGGAATTGCACACTTCTCCCTTAGGAGGGCACTCAGGATTTTTAAAACCTTACCACAGGGTTAAGAAGGAATTTTTTTGGGATGGCCTTAAATCAGATATTCAAAAGTTTGTGGTAGAATGTTTGGTTTGCCAACAAAATAAAGTTGAAACAATTAAGACCCTGGGTCTATTACAACCTTTATCCATTCCAAGCTAATGTTGGGAGGAGTTTTCAATGGATTTTATCACAGGTTTACCCAAGTCTGAGGGAAAGAGTGTCATCATGGTGGTAGTTGATAGTCTTACCAACTATGCACACTTTTGTGCATTATCACATCCATTTAAAGCCAGTACAATTTCTATTGCATTTATGGAAACTATTCAAAAGCTACATGGAAACCCAAAGATTATTGTAAGTGACAGAGATCCCATTTTCACTAGAAATTTTTGGACAGAATTATTTTCTTGTCTTGGTACTCAGTTAGCTCATAGCTCATCTTATCATCCTCAATCTGATGGGCAAACTGAGACAGTAAACAAATGTTTGGAAGGATATCTTTGTTGCTTTGTATATGATAAATAGACACAATGGGTCAAATGGTTGCTGTTGGCTAGTTGAATTGTTTATTGATTAAACAATCAAGTACCACATTAATTGTCAACCTGGGAAAGTCTTTTTATTCCAAAGGCTACCGCGTACTGTATGTACTTAATTCTAAAAGCATTAAAAAGCTGTAGTATACGTAATTCTTACGCTAAGTTATCACAGTACAGATAAGATGAAAGCAATTAATTTACAAATCTAAAAAGCAAAGTGATGGATGCTCTGTTGGCAGAGGATCAGGACCTTATCCTCCAGGTGAGGACGTTCAGCACCTGCCCCTGTAACCAGATTGCTAATGCACACTGCACTACTTCAAGCAATTAATGAAACAGAGTGTTGAGTCTTGAAAATGTCATTCATTTGCATTACACTTTACCTATTATGTCCATTATATCACTTCCATTTCACTACTATGTCACCACATTCATCCCACTTTCATTATCATTGGGCCACCTTTATGTTTTTCCAATCTTTATTATTTCTAAGCCTTTTAAGTGAATTTGTGGTTAAACATTAGAAAATAATGTGCATATGCTTATACCTAACAAATGGGTTGAGTTTGTTGACATGTATAGGTTGAAAGAAGGCTTCTAGAAGACCTTTATGTGGCACTGTAAGGCCAAATTCGAATTTGGTTGGAAAGAATCATGGGATCATGAGGATATGTGTCACATCTCCTAATTGTATTGTAACTCTCAAAAGACATGTGTCTTATCAGTTCCTATTTTGATTAGGACTCTAGAGGTAGAGGGAGAGATTCATGGACTATCATTAATGAGATGGCTCTCATCTTTTTGTATAAATAGGAGATCTCTCTCCTTCATTTGCTAGTCTTTTCCTTTAGTCTTTTCTTAGTCCTTTTAGTTTGTTAGTCCCATGGCTTTTGAAATCTTTGGAGAGCTTTGTTGTACTTTGCACTTTTGAAGAAATTGAATAAAGCTTTGATGTTCTCAACATGGAAGGAGATGTGAAGTAGATGTCATGGAGCATATTAGGATGTAAGTAGAGTAGATTTCATTTTGTAAATATTGCTTTGTAGAATGTAAGGTAGATTAGATTTTCATTCATGCAATTTTAATTTATGCAAGTTATTTTCTCCCGGGATTATGTGTCTTTGTTGTATTTGCTTTATCTCTAATGGTATTTTCAGTTGTCATATTCATAAGTTGCTGCCTTTATTTTATTTTTCTAGCTTAATTTCTAAGTTTAGTTTCTCAAGTTGTATGATAACATATTGATGGTCTCCTTATCATAAGTTGTTCATCTTTAAGAGATCAGAATACTAATAAATCACAGCTTGCTTTGAGTAGTTTTTGACTTATATCACTAACTCTTTCTTCACTTGTTACACATTACAATGTATGTTGGAAGCAGAATGTTGGAGAAAGGCAAAGTGGTGTTATAATTTGTCATCTTAGAGCTTGATTACTTTTTAGACTTATATCTAACTACTTCTTAATCGTGTTTCACATAGTACTATATGTTGGAAGCAGAGTGTTAGGAAGAGATGAACATTATAATTGGTCTTTAAAGTGGTTTTTCTTACCTTTATTGCAGCAGCATGAGTAGTGACTAGTGCCATTAGAAAGTGGTTTTTATGTTTTGCTTTCAGTTTCATTTCAAGTTATTTCTTTCAAGCTCTTTCTTTGCAGTTTAATGTACAGTTTGAATTACTGCATGCTTTCAAGTTGATTGTAGATTAGTGATGCACATAGCCTTCTAATGAACTAATGACGTGATAGAATCATCTTGTCCTTTTGCTGCAGCAAGGATACTTGGTCTCATAGTCATTTTCTCATTATTTGATTATTGCATGTTAAAACAAAACCCCAAAAACAACATAAACTATAAAATAACGAAGTAAGAGAAAGGTTAACTAAGCACATATAGTGCACCACACTTCATCAGTTTACGATATTCGGATTGATAATTTATGTATAGCAATTTAAGACATTAAATTGACTAGACATTTTGGCGCCGTTGCCGGGGAAGTGTAATTAGGAGACCTTATTTCTTACATCTGAAAAAAAAAAAAGTTAATAATTCTTGAGTATGCTCTCCTCTTGCACTTTGTGTGATCTAGAGGATCAGAAAAAGGATTGTTAAGTAAAAAAAAGACAAAATAATAATTCTTGAGTATGCTCTCCTCCTGCACTCTGTGTGATCTGGAGGATCAGAAAAAGAATTGTTAAGAAAAAATAGGAGACAAAATAAACTTCATCACTTCAATTGATTCAATAAAAAAAAATGAAAAAAATGAAACTCAACTGCTTTGATAGGTTCAAATTGTCCAAAATTGTCTGGTTATGCTTTGTAGTGGTCTTCAAAACACTGTATCTTGTTCAAATAAGGTTTTGCAACTTAGCTGCGGAAACTGCCCTGATTCCGCAGCAAGCTGACAATTCCGCAGCTAGCTGACAATTCCGCAGCTGTTTCAAGGTTTAACAGGTTACAGGCATCTAATGAAAAAACCGACGACATGGGCATCTCCATAATTGTCCCGACATGGATCCTATCCTAGTCACCCAGCTCAGATCGATGAAAAACCAGCCTAAAACCTCAATCAAAGTCTTGTTTTTAACATGTTTTTCTTGAAGTATTTGCTGCCTGAAATTGAAAATCATTAATCCTTTTTATAAAATTTTACAATTTCAGAAAAGAAAAAGAAAAGCAATCTATAGCTATCTCCATTCCTAGCTTCCATTATGGCTGAGAAAAAAAAAAAGGTCAAAATGCATGGACTGCTGTGTTAAAATAAAAACTCTGTTTTCTAAAAGAAAAATGTACTAGGACCCTGACCAGCTTGTGCTTACCTCAGTATAGGCTCATATAAGTCCCTCTGTGTATCCATTTGCCCCTGCATACCATCCCTCAATGTCATCAAGGTTTTCTTCCTGATGTTCAGAAGGAGGAATCTAGAGAAGTAAGCGTTTAACAGTGAACCACTATTTTCAAAATAAAAGTGGCATTCCTTGGGTAAAACCTCTACTAGAATATTGTGCATAATAAAGCAAAGAAATGATATGTGCCTTTGGTTCTTTTAAAGATAGACTTGAAGGAAACAATTTCGTATTGATGATTACTCCCTCACTCCACCGTTTTTTTTTCCACTCTCGATTTCATTCACCACTCTGTTTCATTGTAAACCTCTCTGTTCCATTCTCCTCACCTATCCACTCAAAACCCCGATCACCAGTCCTGCAATTTCATCACAGCCACTCTGTTATAGCCATAATACCCACTGTTGAGCACTGTTTTTCCGCATAGTTTTCTCCTCCAGCGTGCAAACACCACTGTCAGAGCTGCAGAGTGAGCTGATAACCGAAATGGGCAAGTTATTAAGAGCAGAGCCGGAAGGTTCTAAATGGTTGACTGCATTGAATTGAACTTGTGTAACATACCTACAAAACAACAAATAAACCACAAGAAAACGAATGCAAATTCATAAAAGGCCGAATGCAGAACTGTTAACTCAGAAAAACGTAAAACACAAGAAAAAACGTCAAACTTTACACGCTCTATTTGCCCAAATGGTAGCTAATTTCAAAAAACTAAAACATGGGTTGTTTTTCCAGGTGAGTTAATTAGATAACCCAAAAACCGTTTGAGGAAATTCATGGCGGTCTGGGAGCAATTTTCGGTTCTTTGGAGCCCATTTTTGACTGCCGCGCGTGAAAAAAATTGAATTGATTAACTGATAGATTGAATGTGTTCTGCGTGCCTGAGGAAGGGAATTCTAATTATGAATCATTGTATATTGCTAGCATCTGAAATCCGATTACACACCTTCCCTCTCATTAAACTCAACCTGTTTGGAGACGTGTTCCAATTGAACACGACTCTCTGTCATTAAATCCCATGAAGTCGCTGCCGGTTAAATGTTGGGAAGAAATGGAACTGAAGTGGAGCAATTTATAAATTCAATCTTTCTGATCAACGATTGAAACTCCTAGAAATTGGACGTATCTTGACTCACAACACCTTCAAACATTCAGTATCATAAGGCATTGCGTAAAGGCAGAGATTTCTGTATTCTTTCATACGGTACCAAGGTTTAAGTTTTGTGGGATGAAGTGAATGAAGAAATCGTTTGGGAAATAGCTAGAATGAAGTGTTGGCAGAGTTCCTACTCGCAGACAATGAATTTTTTTTCAAAATTGATGATAAACTGTTTTAGCCACTTTCCGCAGCCAATGCAGTGTTTCCGCAGCTAGCTGATAATTCCGCAGCTGTTTTGTTAAACTCTAGGTTGTAGGTGTCATCAGGCAAAACAGGTCACATGGGTAGCTAGGGAAATGTCAGTACATGGATGGTGTCCTATTCATTCGGTCAAATTTGATGAAGAAGACCCCGGTCAAAGGGAAGTCAAATTGTGTGTTATCACAAAGTTGCCACACTGAGTCGCCACACTAAGTCGCTGCATGTCAAGAAAAAAATAATAATTTTGAATCAATGAAATGAACAAGTTATTTTCTCACTTTTCTGAAGGTATTGATTAATTTTGGACTGATAATGAAAGATGAATGGCTAACTTTTTATTCAAGATTTTTAGCTACAGAGCTGTTCCTCAATTCCGCAGCCGGAAAAACCTCATTGTTCAAATCAGCCTATCTTTCTCATACAAAATCCGATTTTGATGATTTAAGTACCATTGGAAAGATTTCAACAAGATCTATACAATGAGAAATATATCATTAGAGTTTGAAATGGAAAATAATGAAATAAATTGCTGAAAAGAAGCAACATCAACTTGAGGCACTAATTCCAAAGCAAGTATAAATTCTTTTGATTTTTCCTTTGAGAACTTGTTTCATTAATACAAATTCTTAGTTTTGTGTGTAAATATCATAACTAGAGAGATTGATCACCTCTCTCCTTTGATAATCTTACATTCCATTGTAGAAGAAGTATTAGTTTTTTTGCAGGTTCTAGGAGGAAGGACAAATGACTACAAGAGAATGGTGTCTCTCTAAGAGACCAATTTGTTTCATAAGAGGATGATCAGCAACAAAGAGGAAATATGCTGATGCTAAATTAGATCCAAACACTTGAAAAACTTTCAGATACTATTGTCTCCATCACATCCATCCATCACATCCATACTTCATAATAAACCATTCACCTCATTCCACTCCATATTTTCCATTTACATTCACATACACTTTCCATCTCTCTTTGTCCATTCATAACCCACAAATAAAAGCAAGAGGCTCATTCACATGCTTATTGCCATTTCCATTTCAGTTCTCCATTGCCATTTTCCATTTTCATTTTCCATTCCTTGTCATTTTCATTCCGCAAATAAGCCCTGCTTCAATGCAAATTATTGAGTCCATAGTCCTTTGAGTCTAAGTTCTTTGTAAAAACACCTTGAGACTTGCATGCCTTAATGGCAAGTCCTCATGCTGACAAAAAATGGGAATACATGAATGTCCCTTGTTCGTTAGATCTTCTAGGTGACTCGACATCAGCAAATTCATTCGTACCTGGCAAGATGTGTTTGGGCATCTTGACTCTCATCGTCATCAATGGTGAGAGTGCTCGTGTTGACTAGTGGCATCCATTAATGGCCACTAAGCCAACAATTTCATACTATGTTCGACATCAGAACATCTTTTCACATAGTAGGAATTGTGCCAATGAGTTTTGAAGACATGAAGACTATTATTTTCAGCATTTTGGAGCAGATTCAGCAAGTTTTAGTAGAAGCAATAAAAAGCCATCTTATCTCTCTATCCATGACTCCTCTTGTTCAGCCACTTGAAGAAGAATATGATCAGAAGTTTTCAGCCACCACACATACAACTCATGCATTCCAAAGGGTAAGTGAAGGTACGGCATTTTCTAACTTTTAACCATAGAATTCCATAAAAAGCTAGAATGATAATTGTTGGAAAAACATTTCTCTTCCTCATTTCATAAAATTGCCAATACCATCAGTTGGGGGGGGAATAAATTCATATTCATATCTTGCCATGTCCATATCATATTCAAGAGTTCACATACTTCCAACATATATTAATTATTACATTGCTATTATGAGCATACAATGGCTTTTGAAAAAGTGCTTAAAGGATAAATTGGATACAAACAAAATCATGGTTGTCACACAAGAACCAACCATCATGCAATCCAATAAAGATATACTTTGCAACAATAATCAAAATATCATTATGCAAAGTTCAAAGATCAAAATAGAAGGCAACAAAAAAAAAAAAAAAATTGGTTGTAACACAAGAACCAACCATGTTGCAATTCAAGTGAAACACTTTGCAGAAATATGAAGTTATCAAATGATATCATGCAAAGTTAAGCCAAACCTCAAGAATCAAAAGAGTTAATGTAATATATATTGCATGAGGACATGCAATAGCTTCAGTTGGGGGGTATGTTGAGTCTTGAAAATGTCATTCATTTGCATTACACTTTCACTATTATGTCCATTATATCACTTCCATTTCACCTCCATTTCACTACTATGTCACCACATTCATCCCACTTTCATTATCATTGGGCCACCTTTATGTTTTTCCAATCTTTATTATTTCTAAGCCTTTTAAGTGAATTTGTGGTTAAACATTAGAAAATAATGTGCATATGCTTATACCTAACAAATGGGTTGAGTTTGTTGACATGTGTAGGTTGAAAGAAGGCTTCTAGAAGACCTTTATGTGGCACTCTAAGGCCAAATTCGAATTTGGTTGGAAAGAATCATGGGATCATGAGGATATGTGTCACATCTCCTAATTGTATTGTAACTCTCAAAAGACATTTGTCTTATCAGTTCCTATTTTGATTAGGACTCTAGAGGTAGAGGGAGAGATTCATGGACTATCATTAATGAGATGGCTCTCATCTTTTTGTATAAATAGGAGATCTCTCTCCTTCATTTGCTAGTCTTTTCCTTTAGTCTTTTCTTAGTCCTTTTAGTTTGTTAGTCCCATGGCTTTTGAAAGCTTTGGAGAGCTTTGTTGTACTTTGCACTTTTGAAGAAATTGAATAAAGCTTTGATGTTCTCAACATGGAAGGAGATGTGAAGTAGATGTCATGGATCATATTAGGATGTAAGTAGAGTAGATTTCATTTTGTAAATATTTCTTTGTAGAATGTAAGGTAGATTAGATTTTCATTCATGCAATTTTAATTTATGCAAGTTATTTTCTCCCGGGATTATGTGTCTTTGTTGTATTTGCTTTATCTCTAATGGTATTTTCAGTTGTCATATTCATAAGTTGCTGCCTTTATTTTATTTTTCTAGCTTAATTTCTAAGTTTAGTTTCTCAAGTTGTATGATAACATATTGATGGTCTCCTTATCATAAGTTGTTCATCTTTAAGAGATCAGAATACTAATAAATCACAGCTTGCTTTGAGTAGTTTTTGACTTATATCACTAACTCTTTCTTCACTTGTTACACATTACAATGTATGTTGGAAGCAGAATGTTGGAGAAAGGCAAAGTGGTGTTATAATTTGTCATCTTAGAGCTTGATTACTTTTTAGACTTATATCTAACTACTTCTTAATCGTGTTTCACATAGTACTATATGTTGGAAGCAGAGTGTTAGGAAGAGATGAACATTATAATTGGTATTTAAAGTGGTTTTTCTTACCTTTATTGCAGCAGCATGAGTAGTGACTAGTGCCATTAGAAAGTGGTTTTTATGTTTTGCTTTCAGTTTCATTTCAAGTTATTTCTTTCAAGCTCTTTCTTTGCAATTTAATGTACAGTTTGAATTACTGCATGCTTTCAAGTTGATTGTAGATTAGTGATGCACATAGCCTTCTAATGAACTAATGACATGGTAGAATCATCTTGTCCTTTTGCTGCAGCAAGGATACTTGGTCTCATAGTCATTTTCTCATTATTTGATTATTGCATGTTAAAACAAAACCCCAAAAACAACATAAACTATAAAACAACGAAGTAAGAGAAAGGTTAACTAAGCACATATAGTGCACCACACTTCATCAGTTTATGATACCCGGATTGATAATTTATGTAGAGCAATTTAAGACGTTAAATTGACTAGACACAGAGTACTAGCAAAACGGAAATACCAGAGGTAATGTTACAGAATCCAAACAGAGTACCAACAGAAAGAAACTATCAACACACTTACACACTTGACAGAAAAGTAAATGGGTGAATCTTGTGAGGAAGGTGGGCCCAGTCCTTCTCACAAGATTCCCTAGAACACAAAGGCTAGATTAAGTGCTTAGAACAATCTTCTATTCATCTGCCAAAAGATTCAAGTACAATAAAGTTCGGACTTGCTGATGTCTCCCAAAATCTCACTTCCAGACCACAATTAATTCCCTCTTCTAGTGTAGATGTCTCCTCTTTATAAAGGAGACATCTATTACAATAGATCATTACAGTTCATTCAGTTAACCCATTTTATCAAAAATAAGAATTACAGAACGCTATTACAACAGTATAATAATATATTCTTTCTTAGGTTCTGGCTGTTACAGCTAGTAACCGAACTTCGACTGTCTTCTTGGGATCTTCGCATTCATTTGCCGTTTCCCCATGTCGTTCCTGATTTAAGCAGTGGTAACTATGTTTTACCCGCTTTGGACAGCTGCTGATCATATTGCGTCAGCGTTCTTCAGATAATTGCCGTTTGTTATTCTCAGTTGTTGCAAAATAGCCTGCTTTAGATGGTTGTTGTTGTTGACTGTAGCAACTGCGTAGTTGTTGCTTCTGGTGTTGCAGCAACTGCAAAGTTGCTATTTTTGGTGTTGCAGCAACTGTAAATTATAATTCCTGCAGGCTTAAGACAATTATTTGGCAACTTAGTCAGCTTTTCCAAAGATAAATATAAATATACTCACGAATATGCAATGAACAATTAAACATATAGATATGCGGAAAGTTACTTCGTACCTTGGGGTGATTAAGTCATTATGTAATCAAAGCTTACAACTTATGACTGAAAAATATAATATTATGGCAAAATTATAAGGTCAAAATAGGTCAATTCTGAGTCCTAACATCCCCCCCAACTGAAGAGATTGCGTGTCCTCATGCAATGTTTACTCTTCTGAGTTGGAGTACTAGGATGAACAGTGTAGATTACTGAGACAATAGCTATAGGCAGTGACATCAAACTTCTTTCTGAACCCACAGTCAGTCTGTATTTGTCTCCATGCTGCTGCTTCTTCCTTGTTGGATAATCCAAACTGGCCCTTGTATTGTTCACCAGACAACCATAAAAGTGGAAATTTGAATCTGTAGCCGATCCAATTTTCAGCACAGTGCTGCATGCATCTAACATAGTGCGGTACCCTTGAGAGTGCTACCTGTAAATTAGATGGATTATAAGGGTGATATTCCTGCCTCTCTTTGGGGCAGTTCTCCCAAAACAAATTGTTTGCTTTGACTGCCAAGGGTGCCTTGGTTTTCAGATAGTGCTGGCAGTCTTTCAGGACTACTGCTTGTAGTTGCCTGACGTGGTCTTTCATATCAGGATCATTTATCATTGTTTGATGCTGTACCATGAAGGTGGCTGCGTTCTGTGGTTCAGCCCTAATCCACAGAAGGCAATTCTGTTCATTATGTTGAGCTGAAATAAAGGCGTTCTGCCATGTAAGTTGGTTGGCTAAAAAGGAGATGAAAGCTCTCAGCTGTATGTCGCCAACCACAGGTAGCATATTCATGTTTCTTTCTTCGGACATGGCTTCATTATGGAGATAAAGCTCGCATAACAGATTTTGATCATTTTTAGGTGCTTCTGCAAACGTTTGCATAAATTGCTCTGATGTAACCACCTGATGAGGTCTTCCTTCTCTTACAGCCTTTATCTGTAAAAATGTCAGTCTTTCCCTCAAGAATGTTGCATAATTGAAAGAGGGTTTCCTTGTGGCAAGTATTCTTTGGAATAATTCAAACATCTGGGACAACCTGGCTTTTAATTCCCTAATTTCTTTGTATTGAGCTCTACATTGCTCAAGTGCTTCCCAGTTCTTATATGCATGATTGAACCAGGTCCCTTTTTGCTGTTGGAATGCTTTGCCTTGTGACTGCTCATATTCTCTCCACCATTTTCCTTTTAATGCTTGAAAACTATCTGTTTCTGTGCATGCATTACTAACAGAGGGGAGCTCTGTTTGTGTAAAGGCATCAACAAGGATAATCTGCTCTGTTGGAGTAGGCCGGGATGATCCAACATCTTTCTCTTCATTTCCAGCTAGTGTCTCTTCTTCCTGTTGTACTGATTCATTTTGTTCCATGGTGATTTGGGTGGGCCGGGGTGAGTCTGTGCCTCTTTCCTCATTTCCCTCTTCTTCTTCTCATTCCTTGGCAATTTGAATAGGCCTGGGTGAGTCCAATTTTTCTTCATTTCTTCCTCTCGTTCCTTGACACTTTGAGTGGGCCGGGATGAGTCTGTGTTTTCTTCTTCATTTCCTGATTCGTGTGTAACTACTTCCTCCATAGCAACTTGGGTAGGCCGGGGTGAATCTATATTCTCCTCTTTCTTATTCTCTGCTTCTTCCTACATAGTTTCTGGGGAACTTGCTGGTTCTTGTGTGTCAGCAAGCTCTTTTGTTTGATCTTGTGCAGCTTCTGGGGAACTTACTACTTCTTGTGTGTCAGTAAGCTCTTCAGTTTGATCTTGTGTAGCTTCTGGGGAACTTACTGGTTCTTGTGTGTCAGTAAGCTCTTCAGTTTGGTCCTGCATCTTCTCTGGAGAGCCTGTTGGTTCTTGTGTGACAACAGGTTCTTCTGTCTGCACTTTTTCTGGAGAGCCTGTTGGTTTTTGTGTAACAATAGGTTCTTCTGCCTGCACCTTTTCTGGAGAGCATGTTGGTTCTTGTGTAACAACAGGTTCTTCTGCCTGCACCTTTTCTGGAGAGCTTGTTGGTTCTTGTGTGACAACAGGTTCTTTTATTTTAGCAGAGGATTGTGGCATTTCCATCTGTGTAACAGCAGGCTCTTTTGTTTCATCTATAAGAGCAGAGGCTTCCTTCATTGGTTCTGCCACTACCTTATATCCTGCTTGAGTGTATATTTCACCGCAATTGGCACACACATATTCATTTTCCTTACTTTTCTCTGCTGCAGACGCTACTCGTGCTAAAACATGCAGGCTAAATTCATTCTGATATGCTTCCTTGACCCTTATTATTTCCTCCTGATAGTCCTGAATCTGAGATTTCAGAAATTCAATTTCTTCCTGCAAGGCAGGTATGGTAGGCTGGTCTTGTGGAGCGGCAGATTCCCATGGAGGCAGAGGTTGTGTTTCGTCATTTTGATCAGTATTCCCCACAGGTGGTTCTTGTGTGTCACCTGGGGTAGTGGTTGTTTCTTGTGTTGCAGCCACTTGGTCACTATTACCTTGGGTGTCGACAGCTGGTTCTTGTGTGTCAGCTGTCTTAAAATATGATGTCACGAAGCTATGAACGCTCTGCATCTCAGCTTCCGAGGGTGAGGGAGAAGAGTTTTGAGGACTGGTGGGAGTGCGGATTCTTATAGTGATGGGCGGTGAACTGGGGGAATTAGGTGATTCAGCTGCTACCGATGATCGAGTTCTTCGCTTTGGCAGAGAAGCAGGGAATTCATGCATTTTTCTCTTGAGGCTAGCTTTCTTTAGGATAGGAACAGTAGCCGGAGTAGCAGGTGCCTTAGCTGAACCCCTAGTTCTTCTTCTTTTCGGTGGGGTTTTCTTTCCCTGTTGCCTTTTTCGTTTAAGCAGGGTAATAGGAATATTGTCCTCGGAGTCATCAGTAGAAATACCAAGTACGGGAATGGAAGGATTAGTTCTATTGGGAGATGGGGTTGTTCTCGTGGTTATTTCTACTGGTGCTTGTTCATTCTCAGCAACTTGCGGGGGTGTTTGCTGGAATTGTTCAGGAATGTGCTCTGCTTGCTGAGGGTTTTCCAGAGGGATTTGTTCAGGCATGTCCTCTGTTTGTTGAGGAATTTCTTCATCTTGCTGAGGTATTTCATGTTCCGGCTGTGGAATTTCTGCCTCCTGATGGGGATTAATGGGGGGTGGAGGGTTATTTAGAGTGAGGGCTCTATTAATCAGCAATTGGGCTAAGCGGTGGTGTTTTAAGGAAAGAAGTGGACGCTTCGCGTTAACAGCATAACGTGACATGTTTTTGAGACAACCCAATAGATAATATGGCATGTTTATTAACTGACCATTTCTCAAATGATTCAACAGGACGAAATCGTGCTGGTAAATTACCTGGTAGTGGCCTTCGCACATCAGATATTTCTTGACAAATTCAGCGACTTTCGGCCACGGTTGAGGTAACGACCGAAGTGCTACGCCTCTGCCCTTGGGCTCTACCTGCTCGCCTGGTCGGAGAAAATCCTGCTGCGCATTAAGAATCAGGTGCTTTCTGCTGAACCACCGTGTGCCATTAGTTGGTAGCCCGGTAACTTGGGCTATGATTTCCTCCGTGACTGGGATTTGAACTCCCTGGACGACAGAGAATCCTTCTGTTAAGTTGCATGCAAATTCAAGAACTTGCTGCTCGTCAAAGTCCGGGAGTCTCCTGAAGTACTCTATCCATCCCGCTTGCAAGAAGATTTGATAAATCTCCGGAAAGAGTTCAAGGACTGCTGTCGTGCCAGGTTCATGTGTAATGAGGGTTCCTCCCATAGCTGTTGTTTCAGTGAATTTCAGAGTTCAGAGCCGAGCTTCCGATTTCAGTTCAGAGTAAAACGTCGCAAATGGTAACATGCCGTGATAGGGTGGCTTTTACATATTACCGGGAGAGTTTAAGGGTGGCGGCAGTTGGCGTAGTATGTAATTATGAGAATTGCTTTGGTAATCCCCCCCCTCCTACGTGTAAGTGATGTGAATGGAAGTACAATCATTTAATAGTCCTATCAACTTATCCGCATTATCTATTATTTAATGTCCATACATCATTCATGCGTACCTTCGTATTTTACCTTTTTGATTGCTGCGTCAAAAAGTCTTGTCTTGTCTTCTGCTGAATCATAATGATTACCGCGGGTCTAAAAGCATGGGAATACCGGCGATTTGTAATGATAATGACGGGAAGTGATAGTAGGGTGTTGTAATCATCACAAGAAGTGGTATATTTCATCAAAATTTATTCCTTGGGGGCTGAAGTGGTAAGACTGGTGTTTTTGTACATGAGGAAATATGTTGGGAAAGGTATCCCGGGATCGGGAAGCGATGTTGTAGCACCGGGATTGGTGTTGCAGCAACGGAAAATTGTTGTTGTAGCAACAGGGAATGATGTTATATCATTGGGAAAAAGACGTTTGTAAAAACGGGAGATGTGCTGGAGCATGGGAATGATGTTGCAGCAACAGAAACGGTGTCGGGGCAATGGAAATGGTGTTGGAACAACAGGAAATGGTGTTGCAGCAACAGGGAATGGTGTTGCAGCAACAGGGAATGGTGTTGCAGCAACAGAAGTTCCGAGTCCGCAAAGTAATTCCTTTAAAGCTTTTGTTCTCAGCTACTTCCCAGGCTAAAATCTGCAAAATACTGAAATTTAATATCGCAATCCTTGGCAGGATTTATTAGTTTCTAAAAAAAGAATATCTAACCTAAAAAGAATTACATAATTAATAGAAACTCAAGTGCTTTGAGGGACAACAAGCTCCCCTGGAAAAGAATACTATTTTATTGCCATGCAAGTGGCTTTAAAGTCTTCTTTAGAGACCGGCCACTGATATAACCGAAGTCGGTAGCCATTCACTAACAATGGTGTTCTGCTCCCATCAATTGTTAAAAGTCTTACTGTTCCATTTGGAAAAACAACGTCCACTTCATATGACCCTAACCACCTTGTTCTTAGTTTCCCTTGAAAATTCTCGAAACGGGAATCATAAAGCAGAGCCCAGTTACCTTTCTGGAACTGCTTTTCCTTGATGGTTCTGTCATGCCATCTGCTTCTCTGTTGCTGTATCATAGTTGTTTGATGGACGACATCCAGTATTTTCTCATCCAATTCCTGAAGCTGCTGCAACCTGGCTGTCTGTGCATCAGTTAAATCAAGGTTAACAGCTAAGGCAGTTCTTAAGGTTTTAATCTCAAACTCTATAGGGAAAATAGCATTCTTTCCAAAAACTAATTCATAGGGTGAAAAACCTGTTGTATTCCTCCAAGTGGTTCTATAGGCCCATAGAGCCTCGGACAATCTCTGAAACCAGTCCCTTCTATTCTCCTTTATCGTTTTTTTTAAGATGGTTTCTATGACCTTGTTGGTACTTTCCACCTACCCATTTGCTTGGGGGTGGTACGGTGTGGTCATTTTGTGCTTGATATGATATTTTTGGAGCGTATCTTTGAAGCCATGAGAATTAAAAGGAGGTCCTCCATCAGTGACTAATTCTCTGGGTAGTCCAAATCTAACAAAGATTTCTTCAAATAAGAAAGTTAGTACTGCTTCTTCATTAGCTTTAATGAGTGCTTTGGCCTCTACCCATTTAGTCATATAATCCGTGCATACTAATATGTACACTCTTGATTAGATGGAGGATTAATGGGACCTATAAAATCTAATGCCCATTTCTCAAAAGGTTCAAGAGTTACCTGGGGATTAAGTGGAATTTCATCCCTATGGTTAGGCTGGCCCATTCTTTGACAGCTGTTGCAAGCCTTCACATATTTTTTGGCATCTTTAAAAAGGGATGGCTAATAATAACCCATTCTAAGTACCTTGTGTGCTGTTCTTTTGTCTGCAAAGTGTCCTCCACAAGGGCCACCATGACAAGCTTTTAGTATATCATAAATTTCGTCTTCACCAATGCATCTCCGGATTTCTTGATCTATTCCTGTGTGGAACAGACACCCGCTTATCCAGCTGTACCTAGCACTTTGCTGGATGATCTTTCTTCTTCCCCTGTGTGATAGGTGTGATGGTAATTTCCCTGTAACTAGATAATTGGCAATGTCTGCATACCAAGGTGAGTGAACAGATACTGCAAATAAATACTCATCAGGAAACGAATCATCTACTGGAGTATTTTCATCAGTTTTTAAACGAGACAGAAAATCAGCAACTACATTTTCTTTTCCTGGCCTATCTACAATTGTGATATCAAATTCCTGTAATAGTAATAACCATCTGGTGACTCGGGCATTTGTAACTGATTTATTCATTAAATACTTAATGGCCGAGTGATCAGTATGCACAAAAGTAGTGTAGCCAGTAATATAATGTCGAAATTTATTAATAGCATAAATAACTGCTAGAAATTCCTTCTCAGTAACTGTGTAATTTAGCTCAGCTGGTGTCATGTTCTTGCTAATAAAATAGATGGCACAGGGGAGATTGTTTTCTTCCTGACCCAAGGTAGCTCCAATTGCCGTGTCTGAGGCATCATAGGAGATATGAAAGGGTAATGCCCAATCAGGTCCTCTCAAAATGGGAGCTGCGGACAACTGATGTTTAAGTTCATTGAATGCACTTTCACAATCATCAGTCCACTTAAATTCAGCATTTTTCGTTGACAACACAAATAGAGGAGAAGCTATTTTGGAAAAATTCTTAATGAATCTTCTATAGTATCCAGCATGTCCTAAAAAGCTTCTTACATCAGTCTGTGTTTTGGGGATAGGGAGATTCTGAATTACCTGTATTTTAGCTGGATCGACTTGAATTCCTAAAAATGAAATGAAATGACCCAATACAATACCTTGATTCATCATCATATGGCACTTTTCAGCGCTTAAGGCAAGGTGTGCTTCTATACACCGCTTAAGTACTTTTTCAAGATTTTGCAGTGCATCTTCAAAAGTCACTCCATAAGGAGTAAAGTCATCCATAAATATTTCTACTGAATCATTTAACATATCAGAAAAGATCCCTATCACCGCTCTTTGAAATGTTGCTGGAGCGTTACATAGCCCAAATGGAAGTACTCTGTAAGCAAAGGTCCCCCATGGGCTAGTAAATGTGGTCTTGTCCTGGTCCTGGGGTGCAATTTTAATCTGATTATATCCACTAAACCCATCCAAGAATGAAAAGGATTTCTTACTTGCCAAATTATCCAATACCTGATCAATAAATGGTAAAGGGAAATGGTCTGTTTGGGTAGCTTTATTCAATGCTTTGTAATCCACACATACTCTCCATTTCCCATTTTTCTTGGGTACAATTACAAGTGGGGAAACCCACTCACTATCAGATATAGGGTATATAAATCCTGCATTCAAAAGTTTTTGAAGTTCCTCCTTCACAATTTCTCTTAGGTTGGGGTTCATTCTTCGCTGGGGTTGACAGACTGGCCGGGATCCCTCTTTAATATAAATACGGTGAGTGCATAGTTCAGGGGAGATCCCTTTCATGTCTGTGTAGTCCCATGCAAATGCCTCTTTATTTTCTTGGAGTAACTTTATTAATTGCTGTTTTTCATTATCAGTCAAGTCAGGATTTATGTTTAATGTTTTGCCAGGCTCAATTTCAATTGTTGTACTTTTGGAAGGGCTGCCTACCGTTGTCTGAAATAAGTTTTCATCTTTCATGTTCTGCTGGAATTCAGATTCTAAGATTGCAGTGAAGTGATTGTATGTTTCAGGGCTGACCGAAGAGGGTTCAGAAATAAAGCTGCTGATTAATTCATCTTCGGTGGAGTCCTTAAAAGTCAAGGCTTGTCCAATAGTCAATATAGGTTGGGTTTCTTCATCCTCATAGTCTACCCATACATAATTGTCATTATTAATCATGGGTGTAGCATGAGGATAGAGAGTAAGCTGTTTGGTTTCCTGCCCATTAGAGATGGTCATTGATCCTGATCTACAGCTGATGAAAGCATCTGCTGTAGCCAGCCAAGGTCTCCCTAGAATCAACGGATGACCCCCCAACTTTGTTTTAGTTTGTAATACTACAAAGTCAGCCGGGTAATTCCAGGATTCTACAGAGATTATAAGATCTTCAATGACCCCTTCAGGTTTGATTGTAGAGCGGTCAGCCAACTCTAAGATAGTTGGAGTTTCCCTAATAAAGTTTTTTAACTGCAGCAATTGTGTTGTTTCGAGTGTCATAATATTTATTGCAGCTCCTAAATCGACTAGAACTTTAGAGATAAAGGTTTTTCCAACCTGGACTGTTACTGTAGGGTGACCAGGGTCACCATACTTCACAGGATAATCTTTTTCGGTCATTAAAGCAGCTAATTCTCCCATCACATGAACTATGAGGGGATCCTTAGCCTTTCTTCCCGGTTTTTTTATACAAATATCTCTAATAGTTCTAGCATAAATAGGAACATCTCTTAATGCTTGAAATAATGGGATTTTAACAGACAAATTATGTAGCTCTCCTAAAAGGTTAAAGGTAGGTTGCTCAAGTGTTTTAGTGAGAGCCAGCCGTTCAGGGAATGGCGGATCTATTGTTTGATCATTATTATTAGGTGTTGATTCTGCTGTTTCAACATTATTGTTAGCTGGTTTTTCTTTTCTAACTTCTTCTTTGTCAGAGTCAGTAATATCATCTATAATGGGTTCAACAATTCTCCCTGAGCGAAGATGGATATTGTTACATTGCAGGGGAGAGACAGGCTGATTTTGAATGTTAATTACTTGCAGGGTTTTATTGTTATTTGGATTGGGGTTAGGTTGCACAGGTAGTTGTGGTCTAATTGTCTGGTTATTTGGAGGAGTATTGGATGGTAAGGAAAGAGACTGTTGTTGTTGAGGAAATGGTATCTGTTGGGCTGCCCAGTTTGGATTCCATTGATTAAAATACGGTTGCTGGGGAGCCCAAGGATTCCACATAGTAGGATCAGGAAAAGGGAGATTTGGTTGCTGCATAAGTGGAAAATTCATTGGGTTAAAGGGTGGGTACTGCATTTGGTTCATGGGTGGGAAATTTGTTTGAAAAGGATTATTATTCCAACGACTGAATGCTGTGTTAGAACTCATACCTTGTCTTTGTGGCCATTGCCTCCTCTGTGTCATCAGGTACACTGCTTCAGCCTCCTCTTCAGTTGACTGCAATGCTGCTTTGATTCCAGGCAGAGAGGGGCATTGCTGGGTCTCATGGTCCTTCTCGCAGATTGTGCAAATAGGTATTTTATCTAGTGGGCATTCCCTGAGTGGGTGTTTTTCTCTGCATTTGGAACAGAAAATGGCTAGAGCAGCTTCTGCTTCCGCCTGTTTCTTCTTAACCTGCAGAGCATCAATTTGTGAAGCAAAAGAACTTAGCATCTCAGTTTTAAATTCTTCCAATAAGTTACCTATTTCAGCTCTTGTTGCTCCTCCACTGGCTGATTTCTGAACTCTTGAATACACATTATCCCTGCTCTTTGATCTGTTCCCTGCTCCTCTTGAGCATCTCATGCAGAGATTGATAATTTCATCAAATGGTTCCTTGGAAATGTCTCCTTTTCCTAGCATGTTCAACATATCCAAGCAGTCATCTCGTACCCCTTTCAGTAATATGGTCTTCAGAATATCTTTACTCATATTGGGATGGTCAGACCTCTGCAGATTATACTGCAGTCTTTCCACAAAATCTTCTAAGCTCTCGTCCTCCTTCTGAACCATTTTAAACAATTCTTCCTTCCTTTCTCTTGTTCGGCAGTAGTCTTGATATTTGGCCAGGAATCCCTCTTTCATCTGGTCCCAGGTGGTGATTGCCTGTGCTCCTAAGCTCATGAACCACCTCAACGCATTCCCTTTTAGTGTTGCTGGAAACAGTTTTAGTTTCTGATTAGGATTCACATAATCATAACTTCTACATAGTATATCGAATTCAAAGAGGAATTCATCTGGGTCTTCAGAGGATAACCCATGGAAGTTGGGTAATGCTGAGAGTGGAATGTTCTTCATAGGGGTCGTTCCTCTCGGGAGGTCCCCAATAGGGAACTCCAGGGTAGAGAGTGAGTTCTCCCCCCTTCCTTCTATTCTGTTATCCTCCACTGGTCTTTTTCCTGAATCACTTACTTTATCTTCTGTTTCTTTAGGTTCTTTTATCGGTTCCTCAGTGTATTCTGGTACTTCCAGCTTCCTTTCAGGTCCCAGTACTTCCTCTGTCTGTCGATCCATTTGTGAGGAGTATTGGATCTGAGGTCTCCGGGAACTCGTCCTCTGTGATGTTTCGGCCTTTGAGATGATTTCGTCAATAAAAGTCTTTCTTCCTCCCTTGCCGCCTGTGAAATTAGGTTTCTTGCGTCCTCTCATGCACCTGTTATTTTCACAAAGAAATCATTAACGCTTTTAGAAATCTTTAGTTGCCTTCCCCGGCAACGGTGCCAAAATGTTGGCTAGTTGAATTGTTTATTGATTAAACAATCAAGTACCACATTAATTGTCAACCTGGGAAAGTATTTTTATTCCAAAGGCTACCGCGTACTGTATGTACTTAATTCTAAAAGCATTAAAAAGCTGTAGTATACGTAATTCTTATGCTAAGTTATCACAGTACAGATCAGATAAAAGCAATTAATTTACAAATCTAAAAAGCAAAGTGATGGATGCTCTGTTCGTAGAGGATCAGGACCCTATCCTCCAGGTGAGGACATTCAGCACCTGCCCCTGTAACCAGATTGCTAATGCACACTGCACTCTAATTCACCGGTGAAATATCCTTGCACAACTTCAAGCAATTAATGAAACAGAGTACTAGCAAAATGGAAATACCAGAGGTAATGCTACAGAATCCAAACAGAGTACCAGCAGAAAGAAACTATCAACACACTTACACACTTGACAGAAAAGTAAATGGGTGAATCTTGTGAGGAAGGTGGGCCCAGTCCCTCTCACAAGATTCCCCAGAACACAAAGGCTAGATTAAGTGCTCAGAACAATCTTCTATTCATCTGCCAAAAGATTCAAGTACAATAAAGTTCAGACTTGCTGATGTCTCCCAAAATCTCACTTACAGACCACAATTAATTCCCTCTTCTAGTGTAGATGTCTCCTCTTTATAGAGGAGACATCTATTACAATAGATCATTACAGTTCATTCAGTTAACCCATTCTATCAAAAATAAGAATTACAGAACGCTGTTACAACAGTATAATAATATATTCTTTCTTAGGTTCTGGCTGTTACAGCTGGTAACCGAACTTCGACCGTCTTCTTGGGATCTTCGCATTCCTTTGCCGTTTCCCCATGCTGTTCCTGATTTAAGCAGTGGTAACTGTGTTTTACCTGCTTTGGACAGCTGCTGATCATGCCGCGTCAGCGTTCTTCAGATAGTTGCCGTTTGTTATTCTCAGCTGTTGCAAAATAGCCTGCTTTAGATGGTTGTTGTTGCTGACTGTAGCAACTGCGTAGTTGCTGCTTCTGGTGTTGCAGCAACTGCACAGTTTCTGTTTCTGGTGTTGCAGCAACTGTAAATTATAATTCCTGCGGGCTTAATACAATTATTTGGCAAATTAGTCAGCTTTTCCAAAGATAAATATAAAGATACTCACGAATATGTAATGAACAATTAAACATATAGATATGCGGAAAGTTACTTCGTATCTTAGGGTGATTAAGTCATTATGTAATCAAAGCTTACAACTTATGACTGAAAAAGATAATATTATGGCAAAAGCATAAGGTCAAAATAGGTCAATTCTGAGTCCTAACAGTTGCCTCTGGCTGAATGGTGGTATAACACTTCCTTCCATATAGCAACAAAAATGACCCCATTTATGGCACTTTATCGATATCAGCCACCATCCATCACATCATATTTAAGAGAAAATTCTAAGGTTCAAGCAGTGGAACATCACATCGAACATCAACAACAAGTCCTCCAACTCTTAAAGGATAACCTCGTGTTGGTACAGAATAGAATGAAACGACAGGCAGATCAACATCGCAGCGAAAGAAGTTTTGATGTAGGTGATTGGGTATTCCTACGGCTACAACCATATAAACAAATGTCCCTCAAGCAAGCTAAGAAGGATAATAAATTATCACCAAAGTATTATGGTCCATACAAGGTGTTGCAAAAGATTGGTCCCGTGGCATACAAATTGGAGCTTCCTGCAACGTCTCAAGTGCACCCAGTTTTCCATGTTTCATGTTTAAAAAAGGTTATAGGCGACAAGCTCCCGGTTCAAACATATTGCCAGAACTTGATGAGGAAGGAAAAATTATATTGGAACCGGAAGCAGTCACAGAAACAAGAACTCGACAGCTATGAAATCGATCAATTTCGGAGTATCTCATCAAGTGGAAGAACTTATCCACTAAAAATTCCACATGGGAGGATGAGAATTTTATATAGAAGCATCCAGAACTACTCAAGCGTTGAGGACAAAACTTTTTTGAAGGAGAGGGGCATGTTAGGTCCCTATAATACTAGTGATTACCCCATTACTATTGTAGTTGTATCCCTTATTAATATTGTTGAGCCCCTATTGTCCCCATATTTTTATTACTGTGCCCCATAGAATCCCTCTATTGTTATTCTCGTGGCTTTATATTATTATTGTTATGTCGGCTGGGTTATATTGTGACTCCATAGACTCCTATATGTAGAAAGGAATTTTTTTCATTTGAATCATCCAAGAATTGTTTATTTGTGTAATGTAAAGGAGGTTGACCCCTCGAAGAGGCTGAATTCTAAGGCGTTGATCTCTCTTTTCTATCTTTTTGTGAGCTGGTTTCATAACAACAACCAAGGAAATCAACATCATTAGATTACCACTAGTTCTAACATTAAGCTAGTAAAACCATTAAATTAATAATTTTAACAATATTGTAGTATCATGATCCAAGTTATTTATCACTTTCAAGAACTTGAAATCATAGGTATGCATGTTTAAACTAGTATTCACTTTTTCAATCATCCTAATTTTCTTGCATGTGCATAAAAGCTTAAACATAACTTTAATCATTCAAAGACACTAATTTATCATCAATGTAGAAAGAAGAAAAGATGCACAAATAAGTTTTTCTGTTACACTTTAGATCATAAAATTACATGAAGTATATATGACACTTATGAGATCCAACAATTTCTAAACTAAGTAATTGATTGTTGAGAAAATATTTCAACAAACAATCCAATCAAGATACCAAATCTTATGTATTTAATAATGTAATCATTATTTCAAAAGTTTCCCCCTTAATTCTTACATTATTACATAAAACACAAATTACAATATACAGAACACATATTACAACAACATAACTGATCTCTGTCTGAGTGGTCTTCATCAGCAATCACATCCACTCTGGAATCTTGCAAACACCACCCTTTCTTCACCATCTCTTCTTCGAACTGTTGCTTGAAGTCCATTTAAAACATAAATGCCTCTGACCATATTTGATGAAATTTGTATAATTGATACTTCTCAATCACCCAAAGGACAATCTTGATACTAGACCACCCTATGGACGAACTCCCATATATCAAAATTCAGCAAAATACGTTTTGATAGTTGTATAGGTGAGATTTCTAAGTATTGGGCATGTTCAACAGTCAATTTTGCAACCGACCTTTCTACATACAAATATCTCATAATTTGAACTATAACTAATGCTCTTGAAGCCTAAAGCACAAGACTCATTAGCATATAATAGACTCACACAATCAAACTAGCGATATATTCTCTCAGCACCAAAGAACATTGAAAAATGCTACTTTAAATTGTGTTAATCTATTCATTGGTTGGTTCTTTATTATAAAATTTTACAAAAAAAATGATGATATCACTTTGTTATAGACATTTTTGTTCCTTACGACAATAAGCATGAAATGTCCATAATCCAAGGGATCCAAAGTCCCTAAACATGTTGTTCCTACCCCTAGAGGAACAAGGCCAAAAAACCACAGCAATTCACAGAAGTTCTCCACTAGAAACTGCTCAAAAACAAGTCAATTCAGGATCAATTCAGAAGCTCCACTAGCAGCATGCGTTGAAATGCAGAGGTTACACTGGCCAGTTGCATTGCAACGCAGGTAGAAGCACTACCAGGGTGCGCTGAGCGGGAAGTGACAAATGTCAGGGTTCTTGTGAAAGGTGTCAAGACTGTGGAAGCTTCCAGAATCTTCCTCCATGACACTTGCCTTGATGAGTTCGACTAAGTGATGAGTAAGAGGCTCTTAGTCTCCAAGTGGAAGTAAGAACTGATAGAGAGAGAGGACACTAGTCAGATCACAGGCTGACTCATCTTCACTCCAAACATCTATATATAGATCTCTTCTCCATGAGATCTAGAGGCTGGAATTTTGTTATTGCAAAGAATTGTTGTTGGTTTGAGATTGGAATCATTGGGTGCTTAATGCTTTGAAGGGAGGTGAAGATAGGAACTTCATTTGCTCGGAAGGAGATGCTGGATTGGACCTTTATGGGTTGTATCTCCTCCTGAACCTTGTTATTCATCAATAAAGCTATCTTGGTTTCTCCTATATACTGATGTGTCTTTGATGTATGATTGCATTAGTGTATTTGATTTATTTCTAATCCTGAACTAGTTATGAATGTGAATATCTGTCTTTGTGTAGTGTTCTTCTCTTGTGATCTTGCAGGAACCTGTTGAAGTTGGGCGAGCGAGAAGGCAAGTAGCTGTGAACTCCCAAAGAGAAGAGAAACTGGATCGAGGGACAAACGGAAGACACTGGTAAGTCCATCTATTTCTCTTCACTCTCAATTCATAAAGGAAGAATACCAGAATAGATGTCTGTGTTTGTTGCTAAGGCACTGTCACACCTTAGATGGATAGGATCGTCCTCCATAGGCATTTTTCCCCACAACAAATTGGAGACTCCACTGGGGAGATCTGTTTAGTCATTTTATTTGTGTTTCTATCATTGTTTATTCGATAGACTCAACAGCAGCAATCGAACTGCATCTGCTATTCTCAGATGCAAAGTAGACAACTGCTGCTTTGATCCAATCACTGGATTTGTCTATGATCTAAATGATGGACTCACAAATGATTTGATGATCCTTTGCGATAGATCTTAGTCCTCCCTAAAAGCATCCCTTTGATTGCACCTTGCTTGTTGCTTTTATTTGGCTTGAAACTGTAGATTAAATAGCAAACCGTGACCCAGAACCCAGAGAAACAACTCTCATTTCTTCAGCGCAGGCTCTGTGAAGAGACTCTGCATTTCAACGCAGTTCCCGTGAAGGCTACCTGCGCTGAAATTCAGTTTCCCTTCTATACAGGTGCGTTGATCCAGTTTTTCCTTGTGCAGTTGGGTTTCTCTGCTCTGTTTTGCCTTGTTTTGATCTCTGATTTTTGCAGCCTGTAACCAGCATAGGTACCAGTCTGATAACCCCTTTTCTCTGCTTAAATTCTGCCTCCTTTTGTACAAAAGACTGTGAGTGTTTTTATGTGTTTGTGGCGTCATTTACAGTCTCCTTTTGCATGAGTGAAATAGTCATCCTGTAGCCCTTGATTCAGATCTGTTGATTGTGATCTTAGGAGAGAGTTCATTGGCTGTTTACAGTTTGGTTATACATTCATTTTTGCTTTTGGTTTGAGTTTGTCTCTTTTAAGTGTCAAAACAAGTAGTTCATTTCGAAAATCGTTAAGTGTTGTAATCTCTTCTACCCTTTCTGATTTCGAAAAAGTAAACTTGTTTGTAGTGATCATTTAAAAGCAAATTCAAAGTTGTGCAAAAAGCTTTCTTTGTAGGCATCAATATTAAGAAAGCGGAAAACAAACACTTGCATTGTGCATTTGCATCTTGATAGTTTGCATGTTTGACTTAGGAAAAGTGAATTTTAGAGTGTGCTAATTGCTCTTTGAGAAAAGATGGTGTCTTTCTTTTCCCTTTGTAGCTAGGATTTTCATTGTTGAAAAAGAGATAAAAATTTGCTTATCGTCTTTTAGATTGCATTTAGGAAGTTGTCTATACATCTCGTGGTGAACCTCAAAAGGAAAACTTCTAAGAAAGATCAACATAAAATAAACCGAATGAACTTAATAACGCTTTGTACCATAACGCACAACATAGAGGTCTAGGATAGAGACGTGTTCCGGCGTCGTTAAACCTGGTATCTGTTGGCCTCGCTGATGGTGGGTGTTTCCTCCTGAGAGACCAAAAGTGCCAGTACGGATTGTGCTCCCACGTACCGTCGCGTATATATTGGTGTAGGAATTTACAGGGTAAGTTCCACAGAAAGAATACCAAAAGGACACCGCTCACAACCAGATCTCAAATCAATACACCAGTATTTTTGACGTGGTTAAAACCCTCAGAGTGCAAGGAGGGAAACAGTCCACGGCCTGTCCCAACGTGGGTACTACAGGCAATTTATTAATCAAAGAATGAAAATTTACATAAGCTTCTCTCATGCACGGATTACCCGAACAATGACCCTCCATGCGCTTTAAATAGAACTCATGGACCAATCGGGTGTCAAGCCACGGATCAAGTGTCGGTAATACCGAGGTGAGAGTGAACCGTCGGATCACTACATATCGTGACCGTCGGATTGTAAGTTACAAAATGTACAACGGTAAAGAAACACACTTTACCTAACTCTAACCTAACTCTATACTAGACCAAGTTGAACTTAACTATATCCTATGTGTCGGAATATCCTAACATCCCCCCTTAAGAACAACTTGGGATAGGATTGAAGGATTTACAAATATGACACAATAGGAGAAGGAAGGAGGCACTAGAGCCTATCCCCCCTTAGTGACAACTTCCTGAACTCCAAGCATATATCGAAGTTTAGTGAACTTCGCCTCTGTGAGAGCCTTTGTGAAGATGTCTGCAACCTGATCATCTGTTGGACAATATTGCACTTCAAGAACATGGTCATGAATGAGCTTTCTGATGAAGTGCATGTGTAGTTCAATGTGTTTGCTGCGCTGATGCTGGACTGGATCTTTGCATAGCTGAATGGCACTTTGATTATCACACCAAAGTGTGGTTGGATGCTGCTGCTCAAAGCCAAACTCTGATAGGATCTGACGAAGCCACAAGGCTTCCTTACTAGCTTCCACGGCACCACGATACTCTGCTTCTGCTGACGAAAGAGAAATGGCAGCCTGTTTCTTACAAGCCCATGTAATAGGTCCTGAACCAAGAGTGAAGACATAACCGGCAGTAGACTTCCGATCATCAGGGTCACCAGCCCAATCAGAATCAGTGAAACCAACTAACAGAGGAGCTGCTTTGGCACTGTAATGAATCCCAAACTGTACTGTACCTCGAACATAACGAAGTATTCTTTTAGCTGCTTTCCAATGACTTTCACGGGGGTTTTGCATAAAACGAGCAACAAGGCCAACAGCAAAGGAAAGATCAGGACGAGTATGGGTTAAATACAAGAGTTTTCCGACAAGTTGACGGTATAAGGTAGCATCAACTTCAGGAGAAGTACAAGAGACTGAAAGTTTGACTCCAGACTGAAAGGGAGAAGGGGCTGGCTTACAGTCTTCCATGTGAAAATGACGAAGAATATCACAAGCATACTTGGACTGGGAAAGGAAAATACCCTCTTGGGATTGCAAGACTTGAAGACCGAGAAAATAGTGTAAGTGTCCTAAGTCTGTCATTTCAAATTTCTTTTTAAGGCTGGACTTCACATGGTTTATAAGGTTGGGATCACTACCAGTAAGAATAAGATCATCAACATAAAGAACAAGGATGATAAGAGAGTTGCCCACTTTCTTGGTGTAGACAGTATTGTCAGAATGACACCTAGAAAAGCCAGATTCTAAAAGAAAGCTATCCATTTTGGCATACCAAGCCCGAGGAGCTTGCTTGAGGCCATAAAGGGATTTCTTAAGTCGACAAACAAGGCTGGAGTCTGTTTGTATGAAGCCAATGGGTTGTTCCATATAGATTTCTTCCTGCAAGTCCCCATGCAAGAAGGCAGATTTAACATCCATCTGATGGACTTCCCATTTTAAAGAGGCAGCAAGGGAAAGAACAAGGCGGATAGAGTTCATTTTGGCAACAGGGGAGAAGGTTTCAGTGTAGTCAATGCCTTCAACCTGTGAAAAGCCCTTAGCAACGAGACGAGCTTTATGTTTATCAACTTTCCCATCTGGTCCATACTTGGTTCTGTAAACCCATTTACATCTAACAAGTTTGCGTCCCTTTGGTAGAGGAACAAGATCCCATGTATCATTTGTCATCAATGAATGATATTCTTCATTCATAGCTGCTTCCCAATGTGGATGGCCTGAAGCTTCTGCAAAAGTGTCAGGATCATGATTTACTGGAGCTTGAGCCAGTAAAGAAGAGGCTCTTTCAAACTGAGAACGTGTACGTCGCTGATCTGTAGGATCACCGGCAAGATCACCTGCTGCATCCCGAGTAGCACGGACCCATCTTGGAAGTTGAGGATCCTGAGAAGGTGGGGGAGGATTATCATCCTCGCTTTCATCATCTGAAGAAGAAATGTTTTCAAAAGTAGAAGAGATAGGAAGAGGTGGCACATCCGCCGGACTAGGCTCGCAGGCCGATTTATTTTCATCAAATTTTACATCTCTTCTAATGATAACATTTTTGGACTTAAATGGAATAAGTCTATAACCTTTTACATCTTCAGAATATCCAACAAAAGTACATTTCTCACTCTTAGGTTCTAAAGCTTTATGCTTTTCATCTGGAATATGGGCCCATGCTTCACTTCCAAACACACGAAAGTGACTTACATCTGGTTTAATGGAACTCCAAGCTTCTTCTGGAGTGATATTCTCTAGAACCTTAGTAGGAGTGCGATTGATTATATAATTTGCACAATTAATTGCTTCGGCCCAAAAACTAAGACTGAGTCCTTTAGATTGCAGCATACAATTAGCCATTTCCTTTAAGGTGCGATTTTTCCTTTCAGCTACACCATTTTGTTGTGGAGTGTATGGAACAGTATGTTGCATTTGAATTCCATTTTCGGTGCAAAAGTTGATGAATGTGTTTTTAACATATTCTCCACCATTATCAGTTCTTAGCTTAAGAATTTGATGTCCAGATTGTTTTTCAACAAAGGCTTTGAAGGCCAAAAAAGTGTTAAATACTTCGCTCTTGAGTTTTAAGAAGTATACCCAAGTGCGTCTGGAGAAATCATCAATGAAAGTTAAGAAGTACTTGCAGCCAGAGAATGAAGCAACAGGAAGAGGACCACATAAATCACTGTGCACAAGCTGTAAAGGGGCTGAGGCGTGCCAAGAGGCACGTTTGTCAAAACTGTCCCGATGATGTTTTCCGAGTACACATCCGGAACAAACACCATCTCTGCAAGATACCATAGGAAGACCTGTCACCATATTTTCTTTACATAGATGCTGAAGGGAGCGATAGTTTAAGTGACCAAATCGCTCATGCCAAAGTTTGCTCACTTCATCATTATGAGCAACAAATACTGAGGGAAGATTGGATGACCCAAAGTTGTGAAACTTATACAACCTTTTGGAATCATCAGCAAGACCAGTAGCTAGAATCTGTTTAGGATCTTTTAGATCCTTGATTACAACATCATGAGGTGAAAATTCAACAATTTTACCTTCACCTGAATGAGTTATCTGATAGACAGATAGAAGGTTGCAGGATAAGGTTGGAACACATAATACATCATTAAACTGACCATTGTCTAGATGAACAGTTCCAGTCCCTACAACATTAAGAGATCTATCATCACCAATATATATTTTTGGTGTTACAATCATTTAAAGAAGAAAACATGGCTTGGTTTTTGGCCATGTGACAAGAGGCTCCAGAATCAATGAGCCACTCATGAGAATGAGAAGAAGAAGAAGATACATTTAATGCATAACCAGACTGAGATGATTGACAACGACATGCAGAAAGTGCCATTCCGGAAGTTGAAGTTGAAGTAGGCTCCACATGGATGTTATGTTTCTTCATTGCGGCTTCCAAGGCTTCCATCTTCTTAAAGCATTTAGATTCTAAGTGGCCATCTCGATTACAAAAGTTACAATGTCTATCAGTCTTCTTCCATTTGTTTTTATTGGTCTTATCATTTTGCTGAAATGATCTTTCATTTTGAGGCTGAGATGGTTTAGGACCATTCTTTTGAGGATATGACTTCTTAGGATTCTTTGAATTTGGTTGCTGCTGGGCGGCTAACGCTTTCGTGGAAGAGTTTCCAAGATTAAGAAGACCAAGGTGTAAGAGTTTTTCTTGTTCTCTTATTAAGGAATCACAAAAGGAGTCAAAGGAAGGGGCCTTGTAGTCTTGTCCTTGACAAATGAAAGCTTCCCTTGTAGAATGGAAAGTGGAAACAAATACAGAGTAGGCTGGTCCCAACTTAGTAAGGATGGAATAAATAAGGTTACCATCTTCTTTCTTAACTTTAACACCTTCCAAGAGATATCTAAGGGTCTTGAATTTGGACAAGAAATCTTCAATGCAAGAAAAATTATTAGGATCCAAAGTAAGCAGCTCATTTTCAAGTTGATGGGCTCTAATTTCATTTTTAATCCCAAAAACTTTAGCAAGTTTTTCTAATGCTTCATGAGGAGTCTCAAGTTCTGCAATGTGGAATCTAAGATCAGGAGAAATAGACATCCCTATCAAACCACGTGCTTGATCTTGTCTATTTTCCCATTTTCGCCTTGTCTTCATCTTTTGGTTTCTTCTCTTGGTCTGTGGCTATTCTAAAGAGACCTTTACTTCTAAGTAAATCTCCCATGTAGGCTACCCATTGGAAGTAGTTAGTGCTGTCAAGAATGACTTGGCATGGACTTTCCATTTTAAAAAAACTGAAGCTGAAGATGCTGAAAGTAAGTGTTCCAATGGATAGATCTCGAAAAAATAGGCGGTTTTAAAAAAAACGGCTCTGAAAAAGGCTTCCGGATGAAGAAGTTATGGCTTTTTGAAAAAAAATTGTTGACGTTGCCGGCAAAGTGCGCGAATGTGCGGGAATGAAAAAATCCGCCCCCACAAAATGGAGACTTGAACCCAAGACCTCTACTCTCTTAAAATAGCTTTGAACCAATTGATCTATACAAAAAATTTGAGAGAGAGAGAGAGAGAGAGAGAGAGAGAGAGGGGGGGGGGCCTTGGTTTGCGTGCTTGCCTTGAGAAAGCTCTTTTTCCCTACAAAACACAAAACACAAAACCCAACACGAATATGCAAAGAAAAACGAACCTTACGGCTCGAAGTTAGCTTTAGCCAAAAAACTAGAAATTTTAAAAAAAATCTCAAAGTTAGCTTTAGCCGAAAAACTAAATATTTTTCTCAATGTTTCTGATTTTCCGAGATCACACTAAGGTGCAGGGAAAAGAGCATACGCATGAGAAAAATCCTTCCTTTCTGTTTCTGATTTGCCCAGATCGCACAGAGTCGCAGGGCAAAGAGCATACGCAGAAATGAAAGGTATAGATCCGGTTAAAAAAAAGGCTAAATAAACTGAGACCGAAATAAGCAGAGAGAAAATAACAGTAAACTGCAAAAAAAACACTGTATACCTCCCGATCTGAAAAATGACGCAGCTAGGGCTACCGGAAACCTTTTCGCGTGAAACGAAAGGGGTTCCTCACTGGAACAGATGCTCCGAACGCAACAGAGCAGTCCTCTCGGCCCGAAAGCAGTCAGAAACAACAGATCTAGGAAACGACAGCCGCATGCAGTTCTACCGGCTTCAGATTTGGATCACCAACGGACGCGGCCCTCAAATAGCTCTGATACCATGTAGGAATTTACAGGGTAAGTTCCACAGAAAGAATACCAAAAGGACACCGCTCACAACCAGATCTCAAATCAATACACCAGTATTTTTGACGTGGTTAAAACCCTCAGAGTGCAAGGAGGGAAACAGTCCACGGCCTGTCCCAACGTGGGTACTACAGGCAATTTATTAATCAAAGAATGAAAATTTACATAAGCTTCTCTCATGCACGGATTACCCGAACAATGACCCTCCATGCGCTTTAAATAGAACTCATGGACCAATCGGGTGTCAAGCCACGGATCAAGTGTCGGTAATACCGAGGTGAGAGTGAACCGTCGGATCACTACATATCGTGACCGTCGGATTGTAAGTTACAAAATGTACAACGGTAAAGAAACACACTTTACCTAACTCTAACCTAACTCTATACTAGACCAAGTTGAACTTAACTATATCCTATGTGTCGGAATATCCTAACAATTGGGAGACCCCTATAGGCTTAAAACCTTTATCCTTAGGAAGCCGTGTCGACCGCCCTACTAATCGCAATGCACCGAACACAGCATTCGGGAAGATTGACTGCCGTACCGTAAAACATATTCTGCAGTTTTATGATTGGTTTGGCACACCCTCTACCTAGATCTCCAGAGCAGTTCCTTTTGGCCTTTTTCAGACTCTATAACAGAAAAAGTCCATCCGAGCATTTGTCACTTCGGGCTCGTTAAAACATCGAAGGCGACTAGAGTCATCTTTAGCTTTTTCTCGACTCTTTAAAACTGAAAACGCAAGTTGTGTCTAAAAACGTCTAAAATTCATTCAAATCGGAAACATACTTACCCTGTTTATTTTAGTTGATCGAGTAATCCGCAATCGTGGAAGAAAGTCAATTGAAACCCCGTCGTTCGCGGAGGCTTGCGAGTCAACCGTCTTTGTCTCCCTAATCAAAACCAGTACAGACAAAGTGAACTCGTTTAACCGGTTCCAAATATCCTCTTAAAGTTCGAACAAGTGTTCCGACGACATCGGAGGTTCCGGTTACTCCAACCATTTCTGGAAACCCTGCCTCTACAGAAGAAGTTCAGCAACCACAGAGGGACAGTGACATTGATCCTAGTTTGAGAGTAAACACTTGTGTTACCGAACCAGTTACATCAGTAACCGGTCCGGAGAGTGGTGCTCTTCAAACATCTGTCGCTGTCGATACCACCCCTTCTTCGGCACCAGAAATATATTACGGACCTGACGGTCTTCCTCTTCCACCTGGTCTGATTTCGATTGAAGAAATTGTAGAAGACCCTCCAATAAGTACTCCAACCCACTTTGGAGTCGAGGTCACTCTATATCCTTCTTCAGAAGTTAGTCTACCACCAACGAAAGTTCCTGTAGAATCGCTAGAGAATCTCTTGGATAGGCTAAAAATGTCTGAGCAACCGTCGACATCTAGGACTGTGGCACCCGACACAGCGACTACAGAACTCCCTGCCGTCACTCTGACAATGTTCGCCGGCATACCATCTATCCCAACTAGCTCTCAACAGCTAGAAGGAGCCCATTCAGGGGCTATTACGACAGTATGGTCCGTTCCTGTTTGTTCTTCTGGAATAATACCCGACAACTCTTATGTTGGAACTCAACAAATTGATCCGTTTGGAGGTCAATTTGGGCAATCCGGTCCCCAAGGACTAACAATCCCCTTCAGTGCCGAATCACCACCGTATGGGGGGCAGTATGCCTTTTCATTACCCCCTCCGGGAGGCTATCCGTACGGGAGTTCGCAACAAAGTTCAGGTTACATTGGAATTGCTTCAAGTGGTTGGGTACCTATTCTACCTCAACAACCAAGGGTTGTATATACAATGCAACAATGTGTACCTATGTCGAACATCCCAACTACACCAGCTATTGTGACTGTGTCGCAAGTTCAAACGTTGCCTGTTGTATGTCAACCTCAGATTTCTTAGGTTGTAATGCAACAGCCCCTTGACCCTGCAACTCAACCACAATCGCCAACTAGTGAGGCGACACAGGTTCAAACGGGTACAATTACCCCACACCTTGGTCCAACGGTTAGTATAGCACAATAGCACATGGCTTCTCAACCATGGCTGGTGCAATACCAACAACCACAATTCCAACAGGTATACCAAGGTTCTGAGCAGCAGATCTTTGCAAATAGTGGGCAACCGTACATTCAAAACGGTCAAAATCAACCATTTTATAATGGTCTTGTCCACCAACCTTACCAGTCATACCAGCATCCGCTGCATTATGCTGGTATGCAAAGGCCAACTGCTCAGGCGATTCCATCGTATCCTGGGTATGCTTCACCTAATCTGAGCCAGCAGTTACCATTCGTGGCAACTCTGGAGTTACCTGATTTACATCGGTTGACAAACGATCCAATTGCTTATGCCCCTTGGTGGCCAGCGATTCCACACAAACTTCCATCTGACATCCCTAAATTTAATGGAAATCCGGGTGAAGATCCGTCGAATCACGTGATGACATTTCATCTATGGTGTTCGTCAAACACCTTAAATGATGATTCGATAAGGCTTCGCCTCTTTCAGAGGACGTTAACAGGTCCAGCGGCTAAATGGTATATTGAATTACCTAGAGCTTCGTTCGACAATTTCAGCACCTTAGCCACTACCTTTTTAACCCATTTTCAATTACCTATAAGGTATGAAACGGGGATGGAAATCCTTACCAACTTCAAACAGACAACAGCCACTCACATATCTGATCATATACATCAGTGGCGACGTCGTTGTAGGATGGTAAAAACATACGTTCCCGATCAGCTGTTAGCTGAATGGTTTATAAAGTCATTACTTCCTACCATAACAAAAGATGTGGCCAAGGGGTGAGTCATAACAGAAGAGCAAGTTATTGCTCGTGCGCAATATCTGGACTTAGTCTATACTCAGTCCGGCACGCTCTACGACAAAATACCTGATGCCCCTAGACCGGAATTCTCAATTCCTCCTCCTCCTAAATCAAACAATGACTCTCATGCCGGCGATGGCGTGATTGGCACGACAAACGCGAAATCGACAAAGGCTACATCCAAGAAAGCCCCTAAGGTTTCAGATCAAAATGCAAAAGACGAAATTCTTGCTTCGGAAGTAAATGCCGTATCGACAGATAAAGGCAAAGAAACCAAACAACCAGGAAGCAAGAAGAAGCAAAACAAAGGGAAGAAGAAGAAACAGGATGAGTCATCACCTGAAGAACCTTCTTCAAACCCTCCTGGAAATAGGAAACCAAAAAGTCCATGTCAGATATGCGATGAGGAGGATCATCGGACAACAGATTGTCCATTAAGAGCTGAGCTTAAGAGATTCTTTAAGAGTTCTAAAACCTCAGCAGTGTTAACTGATCCGTTTCCAAATCCAGGAACAAATCTGGTTGATAGTGGAGGTGCTTCCCCGTCTCAAGTGCTAATGTTGTCGGTTTCAAAACAACAGAATGATGCTTTGATCTCGACAAGGAACAAAGATTACGGGAATCCACAACCGTCGAACAACAAGGATAAAGGTCAACTGAGTAGTTCGACAACAACTTCGACAGAAGTTGTAACGCCACCAGTAATACCTGAATTAACAATAAAACCGCCAAAGGGAGTAGTGCACAAGTCAACGTTCAATCCTCACGCTAGAGCAGCGCAACATTATAACATAGTGGAAGATTTGGCCCAATCGCCATCCGCTATGTCGACTCTTGAAGTACTACAGAATTGCCCATCCCAAAGGCAGGCTTTGTTATCAGCTATCGGTGGGGTTGACCCAAAGGATTCCAATCTTGTATCCTTCGATCATAAAGGATACGATCCTCAGTTACCGCCTCAACTAGCTTTCCTTATTCAAGTGAAAGCCCTCAACAAAACCGTTCATCGAACGATTATTGATGAGGGGGCATCCACATGTATTATGTCGATGAGTTGCTGGAAAACATTAGGATCTCCAACGTTGTCGCGATCTTCGACAACATTAAAAGCATTTGATGGACGATCGTATACCCCATATGGTATCCTGAATAACTTGAAAGTTGAACTAGGAGGGAAAATAATAGAAATAGATGTCGAAATCATTGATGGGAACCTTGACTACAACATCCTACTGGGAAGACCGTGGATCTATGCCATGGCAGCTGTCATGTCAACCTATTTTAGGAAGATTTCATTCCCTTTCTAAGGAGGGATTACAATCGTCGACCAGCAAAACTTCCTCCCCAATGGTTCTCAAGTTATGGGAAGTATTCCAATGATCCATGGAAGCAACCATTCGCTTCAAAATATCAGAGTAGGCCTACTGAAAGACCCCACATTGATGGGAACTTTCGCACTTCCACCTCCAATCTATATAGGGGAAGTAGCGTTGGTAGGAGCCTACAACATGATATCTTCCGCACAAAAGATTTCAGAAGATGATATTGACATGGATCATAAAATGGTTTTGCCCCCAAGCCCAATAGAGATATTGTAGCAATCAATGTTCCTAGCTTGGGAGGCGAACCCAAATCAACGCTCCTCGTGCGTTTGGGTAGATAGGTCTAGAGAATATGGTACCCCTTTGGATCCTAGGTCGCGAGTGCATGGAAGCGACGAAGGAATCATACAATCAATGTTGATTGAGGGGGCACCATGGAATGATAGCCACCATCGTTCCCTTCTTCCAGATTGTGAAGAAGATACTCGAGATGACCTTTATCACCCTTCAGTCTTTGAATTCCTATCAAATACTGTAAATACGGTGGATTCCGAGCGGAACCTATCCAATATTGAAGAGACTATAGCCATAAATATCTCGACCAAAACAGATGTTATAGAAAATATTTATGTTGGCAAATGTTGTTCTCCTTCAGAACTGGAAATATATAACGCTCTTTTTCGCGAGTTCAGAGATGTCTTTGCTTGGTCATATGATGAAATGCCAGGCATCGACTCGAGTATCGTTGAACATGAAATTAAGATGTATCCTGATGTCAAACCAGTAAGACAATGGCTTCGGCAGGTGCACCCCAAGAAAGCCGCTGCCATTAAGGTGGAAGTTGAAAAACTCCTCCATGCCGGTTTCGTCTACCTGGTCCCTCTAACCGATTGGGTATTGAATATTGTCCCTGTTATGAAAAAACAAGGAACAATTAGAGTTTGCGTCGATTATAAGGATGTAAATCAAGCTTGTCCAAAAGACAACTACCCTACACCCTTCATCGACCAGATAATTGATGAATGCACCGGATGTGAAATCTTTTCATTTATGGATGGATTCTCTGAGTATAATCAAATAAATATCCGCCCACAGGACTAGTCAAAGACTGCATTTATTTTTCCGTGGGGCACATTTGCATATCAAAAATTACCCTTTGGTTTAAAGAATGCTGGGGCGACATTTCAGAGGGCAATGAATTATGCCTTCCATGACATCAAGAACATCGTTCAACCATACCTCGACGACCTTCCGGCTCACTCGCGAAAGCGAACTGATCATCCGCAGCATTTAAGAGCGATATTTCTACGTTGCCGACACTACAAGATACGAATCAATCCACACAAATGTGTATTTTGCGTCAGTTCTGGTCGTTTACTTGGCTTTGTAGTCTCCAAGGACGGGATTCGTCTCGACCCCTGTAAGGTTCAGGCAATCATAAATTTTCCTCCACCTTCAAATTTGCTTCAGATTTAGAAACTCCAAGGGAAAGCAAACTTTCTGAGGAGGTTCATTCCAAATTACGTAGAACTTGCTAAAGGTTATACTCGTCTTTTGAAAAAGGATGTACCTTTTATCTGGGATCACGTTGCGCAAGCTTCCTTTGATGCTCTGAAAGATTCTCTAGTAAAAACATCATTAATGTATGCCCCAGACTATCAAAGAGATTTTAACCTGTATCTGGCTGTAGCGGATACGAACATTGCAATGGTTTTAGTTCAAGAAGTCGATGGAATTGAACATCCTATATATTATTTAAGTAAAAAATTAAATGATACAGAAAGCAAATATTCTTACGTTGAAAAGCTAGCACTTGCTGTTGTTCAAGCGATACAAAGATTTCGACATTATGTCCTCTTTCGGAAAACTACCATTCTATCAGATTGCAACCCCATGACTTATATACTGTCGCGACAGTTGCTGGGGGGCAAATATTCAAAATGGATAGCAATCCTTCAAGAGTTTGACTTGGAATTTGTAAAATCCAAATCAAAGAAATCTTTAGTTTTCGCAGAATTATTATGTGATCTCCCATCGTCGTCCAACGATGAAACATCCGAGGAATCAATCACGGACGAAAGTTTGTTTATGATATCAACGAGCGATGAGTGGTATGGAGATATAATAGTTTATCTCCAAACCCAAAGATTTCGGCCAAACACCTCCCACTCAGAACAAAAACGTATTCGATACCAAGCAAAAAACTACATGATTGTCGGTGATACACTTTATCGTCGTGGTGTCGATACGGTTCTGAGAAGGTGCCTCACCCATGAGGAAGCCGAAAAATCCCTGAATGAGTGTCATTCAGGCGCCTGTGGGGGGCATCAATCTGGATATGCTACGGCACAAAAAATCTTACGAGCAGGATACTTCTGGCCAACCATGTCCAAAGATTGCATAACCGCAGTCATAAGTTGCCATGCTTGTCATATTTTTGATAGCAAAACCAGAAGACCTCCCGCTCCGCTGCAGCCAATAGTAGTTGTGGGGCCTTTCTTCAAATGGGGCATCGATTTCATGACATGTAACCCCACCGCGACCAGGGGGCATGGGTATATTATAGTCGCAGTTGACTATTTTACCAAATGGGCCGAGGCGATGCCTACATTAGATAATACTGGTGAAACAGCTGCCCTATTCTTTTTTAATCATGTAGTCGCCAGATTCGGCGTACCATAGGCTATAGTCATAGATCATGGATCGCATTTTCGCAATCACATGATGGTCGAATTAACTGCCAAATTAGGGTTGTCTCACGACAGCTCTACCCCATATTATCCGCAAGCTAACGGGCAGGTTGAAGCAATCAACAAAGTCCTGAAGCGCATGCTGCAAAGGATGATTGGGGTTAACAAAAGAAGTTGGCACCTAATCCTGTACTCAGCTTTGTGGGCCTACCAAACATCGGTAAGGAATGCAACCGGATTCACACCTTTCCAACTGGTGTATGGCCTGGAAGCAATCCTACCAATCGAGTGTGAAATCTCGTCTCTTAAACTCGCAATTGATCTCCTCCCTGGAACTTCAGAAGAAGAGGCTCATTTCTTGGAGTTAATCCAACTAGATGAAACCCGTCGTGAAGCCGTGTTGGCTAACGAAGCCCATAAGAAACAAGTCAAGGCGCAGTTCGACAAAAATGTCAAACCCTGTGTCTTCTCAGAAGGTGATTTGGTCTTGCTTTACGACCAAGAATCCGATAAATTGGGAGCTGGTAAATTTAAGTCTTTATGGATGGGCCCCTATATTGTTAAAAGGGTATTAGCAAAAGGAGCCTACGAGTTAATGGATTATGACGGAATTCCACTGGCGCAACCTCGTAACGGGTTGTAGCTCAAGCGTTACTATGCCTAATAGTAACCTGTATGATTTTGTTACATTTTTGTTTTCGCTAAAGTGTTTATTTTGGTTAAGTAATCCGATTTTTACGTTTATTGCAGATGTCAAACCCATTGGAACCGTGTGTTGGATATGCCGACGGAGCGAGTCGTAGTTCGCGGAACCTATCCTCCGCAGCCTGGGCCATTTTTTATCCAAGTGGCGAGTTAGTGAGTTTCAGAGGGGTATGTATTGGTCAATCAACGAATAACATCGCTGAGTATAGCGCGTTGATAGAACTACTCTCTGATGCCATCACCCATGGCATACGCCGACTAATTGTCAGGCTAGATTCACAACTCGTAATACTGCAACTCACTGGTATCTACTCTGTCCGAAATCCAGCTATTTATCGCAAGTTCCTAAGGGTTAAGATTTTGGAAAGACAATTTGATCTTATTCAATATCAACACATTTCCAGAAACTTAAACACATTAACCGACTCATTAGCAAACTATGTGTTAGATAGACATTTGCAAAATTGATAAAAAGAGAAGCATCATCAATGTTTCACATATGGATCACATAAACCGAAATAAAACTCCGAAAATCAAAAATATATATAGCTGTTTATGGTTTACATATAATGTTCTGTAACCAAGACAAAATCGGTCATACGACCCAAAAACTCAAAATTCTAGGGGGCACCCTAGTCTAATGATGCTCGTGATAGCAAGTCACGGCCTGTGCGATCATGCGCAAGAGACGAGTCCATTGTCTGGGCACACCAGTAGTATGCCGCTGTAACTGCAACGGTAACTCGTCAATCCTCACATCTGGAATACCGAGAGTGAGGCTCTCAACCTGCTCCGGCACAGCTGAAAGAGTCTCAGCCACATCAAGATCGCGAGAATAACTCTCTCGGCAGCCTCTCCTGCTGGGGCGAGCCGCTGGCACTCTCGGACGAGCTACTGGGCCAACGGGACCAACATCTGCATGTACACATGAGTTTGATTAAAGTCTTGATAGAATAAAGCACAAGAACATTATAAACAAAAACAATAAACAGTGATATGGTCAGAGATTTTACCAATAGCACCCCACTGCTCGCCAGCCGGCAGTACTAAGTCCGGATCACCCCAGAAATCCATGCCAACATATGGATACTCAGCATAAAACATCTCCTGACGATTGAACCACCGGAAGAAGGTATCCAAAAAGGAAATCTGAGACTGGCCTGCATGTCAAGACATGTGAACAACCCATCTCTGCATGCGTGGTTCGGTAGGAGAAGGTAAGTCAAGTGCAATGTACTGAGGCTGCATCAGTGGTATCCTCTCCAAGGCAAAGGCTTTCAAAATAGAACCAAACCCAAAGTTCTTCAATCTTCCAGTCTTTACCTTGGTCAGCTGTTCTTTCATCACCAGAAGTACTGCATCACACCAGTTGAACAATTTTGGTTGGAGGCATTCCAAGGCATGCTGCATATAGGACCTGTTGGCTACATGAAGTGACGCGCTACCGGACATCCTACCAAAGGTAAACAAGATAGCCCTGAGGGGCCTGTCGGTGACATCGCAGATAACGATCTTGCCATCTTTACTCGGCTGAGATCCTTCCCTGCAATACTGGCGGACATAATCTCTAACAGAATCGCTCCCCCGGACCGAACCTGACAAAGAGATGGCGGCACCTCGCCTCGACAAACCAGTCAAGAAATAGATGTCCACTGCTGTCAAGGGGATGGACTTGCCCCTAATCTGAAAAACTTGGTGGTCAAGATCCCAGGTATCAAGCAAATATTGCAGTAAGCTGATCTGCTGTCGCATGCTAGAGATGCGGAAGAACTTCAACAAGCCACAGTTCCTCAGTGCATTCACCGTGACTAGATCATGTAGGGCAATCATGTCCTCTTCTTCGTGCTCTCGTTCTCGCCATTTAAGGGTCATTTTGCTCAAAGATCCCTGCAAAACAAACAAGAGAAGGAGTAAGATCATGATTTTGATGCAAAACAGGCAAAATTTTCATCGAAAACTGTGCAACAAATTCCTCTTTTTCGCCCAACGCACCTACAGAAGTGGATCACCTGCGTTGAATGTCAAAATGCCTTCATACTGGCTGACATTCAGCGCAGGTTTTTCTAGGTACAAGGTGCGTTGATCAAAAAACGAGCTCATGAAATCCCAGGTGCTCAGGAAAATAGGAAAACAGGCACATAATGCAAAAATGAAACCATGAAAAGAAAGAGCTAGGGTATAGCTCCTACCTGGTCCAGACAACGCCGAGAATCGTCCACAGAATCTCCCGAAATCAGCTGATGAAAATCGAAGAGGAAGAGGCACCTCCAAAGCTCCAACAAACCAAATGCAAATGAAATGGTAAAATGAGAGGTAAAAACACTTTTTAATTGCTTTTCACGTAGTTCAAAGTAAAATAATTAGTGTTTCAATCTCATTTTCAAGCAAATGTTGTTTATTTCTAACTTGTTTGATGGAGCAGTCGAAGATACAGTACTATCTATTGAAAAAACAAAGCTATTTATGGTAAAAATCAAAAAATAAGACCATCATCGAGCAGTTTTAGCACACAGTTCATGCTCGTTAAAAAATAAACGCAAGATCCGAGCAGTTTTAGCGCATAGTTCATGCTCGTTAAAAAATAAACATAAGATCGAGCAAATGTTTAAGCTCGTTAAAAAATGAACTATTCCGGTAGATAACCGCGGTGAACGTAATATCATCAGCCATTAAAGCCTTGGTCGTGTTTGCCCATCACCTCCACTTTTCCATTGGCTGATCATTCACCTCCATATGATTGTTTACCCATTTTGAGGAACAACTGCGAAGAGTGATTTCACTAGCCATCCTTGTGACACTGCCATGATTTGGAAATTCCAATCCTTCCCTAGAATCAGCTGCTACCCCTGTTTATCACTCGTTCCTCAAAAGACGAGTCTTCTTTAAGCTCTTTTCATTTGACTCGTAAAATATGAAAAGGTTGTCGAGTTTTGGCCTTCCAGCTCGTTAAAGTGACCGGAAGAGCTATCCCTCCTCTAGATTTTAATCTTTTTGGACCTAAGGGATTATTGCACAAAAATATCGAGCGCTTGTTTTATTCGGCTCGTTAAAAAAGATCGAAAATTCATCCCTTCTGTATTGTTTTATACTTTTTCGGACTTAAGGGATTAGATGACGAAAAAGGACCTTTGGAGTTAACTTTATGTACCTTTTCAGACTCTCTAAAAATGAAAAGGACCAAGTTATCCTTGTCGTTAGACTCGTTAAATGCATTAAATAGCGACAAACTTGTCTTTAGATGAGAACGAGTTTCCCTATCGCTAGGCTCGTTAAAACATAGCAATGGGCTTGCCCGAAGGGCAGGTTATAGAACAAGCATATGTTATCCTCCTCAAGCTTGACAAAAATAAAGAGGTACTGGTCAGCAATGACTGGAGAAAAATTGGGAGAAACTAAAGAAAACTTTGATGGTAGCAAGTCGCTCTTGAACATGACACTTTTCCTTCGTACCACAATCGGGTTGGGTTGTTTCATTCACCGGTCACATCACCATGGTCTCGCCATACCATCCATATTCGGGGTAATGCTACCGATCCATCGCATCAGTGTCGCCATATGTTCAAGAGAAGTTGTTCAGAGAAGTCACCTGTGTCCCATCCACTACCATACATTATACTCTTTCATGACCGCCACCCTGAATCATATATCACCAGATCGTTTTCACCTCCATCAAAATCATTAGCTCCATTCCGTGTCATTGATGTGGGATTCGTTAAGGCCCTTCTTTGGTAGATTTCTTCTTGTCGACATCAGCTCATTATCCAAGAAGTTGATCTAGGAACACCCCCTTCAGTACTTTGAAGCTTGCATGCCTTAATGGCAAGTTTCTCACTTCCGGCGACAGGTATACATCAATGACCTTCGACCGAAAGATTTTGCGTGGTGTTCGACGCCAAGTCCTCTATTCACACCACGTGAATTGTACTGCAGTACCTTGAGGGTCATCATCATTATCGGTGATTCCTCTCGCACTTGTTAACAGTTTACATCATTGACTGGTAATCAAGCGATGTCTTTCCATGTTCGACTTCAGAGAAATTCTCACATGGATCGACTTGTACTTAGAGTGAAGATCGGATGAGATTGAAGACCCTGAATCTAGTTTCATCCATCTGGGCTGCGATATATATATATTCAGAAAAATAAAGACATTGACATGTACAGCATTGCAGCAGATAATCATCCTACCAAAAGGATGATGCCTCTTTCAGAATCATCAGTATATCATCAGACGATTGTCTGTTCTATGTACAGAAAAATGAATTTATAAAGCTGAGCATGGGAATGCCCGCTTCAGCTAGATCATGAAAAAAGTATGAAAATAACGTATTGTATTGTATTATATTACAGGTCTCCTCCCAGCAATGAATGAACTTCGGATCCTCCTAATAAAGCATTTCACCCGATAAACGGCCTCATACTTTAGGGGGCAACTGTTATAGACATTTTTGTGCCTTACATCAATAAGCATGAAATGTCCATAATCCAAGGGATCCAAAGTCCCTAAACATGTTGTTCCTACCCCTAGAGGAACAAGGCCAACAAACCACAGCAATTCACAGAAGTTCTCCACCAGAAACTGCTCAAAAACAAGTCAATTCAGGATCAATTCAGAAGCTCCACTAGCTGCCTGCATTGAAATGCAGAGGTTACACTGGCCAGTTGCATTGCAACGCAGGTAGAAGCACTACCAGGGTGCGCTGAGCGGGAAATGACAAATGTCAGGGTTCTTGTGAAAGGTGTCAAGACTGTGGAAGCTTCCAGAATCTTCCTCCATGACACTTGCCTTGATGAGTTCGACTAAGTGATGAGTAAGAGGCTCTTAGTCTCCAAGTGGAAGTAAGAACTGACAGAGAGAGAGGACACTAGTCAGATCACAGGCTGAATCATCTTCACTCCAAACATCTATATATAGATCTCTTCTCCATGAGATCTAGAGGCTGGAATTTTGTTATTGCAAAGAATTGCTGTTGGTTTGAGATTGGAATCATTGGGTGCTTAATGCTTTGAAGGGACGTGAAGATAGGAACTTCATTTGCTGGGAAGGAGATGCTGTATTGGACCTTTATGGGTTGTATCTCCTCCTGAACCTTGTTATTCATCAATAAAGCTATCTTGGTTTCTCCTATATACTGATGTGCCTTTGATGTATGATTGCATTAGTGTATTTGGTTTATTTCTAATCCTGAACTAGTTATGAATGTGAATATCTGTCTTTGTGTAGTGTTCTTCTCTTGTGATCTTGCAGGAACCTGTTGAAGCTAGGCGAGCGAGAAGGCAAGTAGCTTTGAACTCCTAAAGAGAAGAGAAACTGGATCGAGGGACAAACGGAAGACATCGGTAAGTCCATCTATTTCTCTTCACTCTCATTTCATAAAGGAAGAATACCAGAATAGCTGTCTGTGTTTGTTGCTAAGGCACTGTCACACCTTAGGTGGATAGGATCGTCCTGCATAGGGATTTTCCCCACAACACACTTCTTTCATACACCCCATAATAACACCGCACTAGAAGATGCAACAACTCTAGTAATGTAACAGATGAAAATAATTCAATATTGTGTACAACAACACACTATAAAATTGATAGCAGAGAGCATATTGATGTAGGACAATGAATAAAAACTTAAATTTATGGATCTATGTTGCGACAACTAGACTTGGAGTGCCATACATTACATTTCTTCGTTGCTAGTATTTGTATCCACCATGTAAAATTGAATCAATTACATAATTCATTGCAACATATCCAATGGATTCCATCACTAACAGATACAGTTTCCATGCAAATTTCTAAAAAACCCATTGCCTACTCCTTGCTTTGAGTATTTGCCTCACTGCCAGATGAAATGTACAGCAAAAGTGCCTTCTCCCTCCATACTACTCACTCTCTCAGCTCTCGTATTCGATTTGAATATAAAAACATTATGACGTGGTTCTTGAACCTAAATCGGCGTTGGCTCCTTCTCACCCTTGCACAACAAATGCAACAATACAAGTCAAACTCAATGGCTTTAGCCCATTGTAGAGCTTAAGCCCATACACAACTTTCCTCACAATTTTATCAATACACAACTCCACCTCAATCTCGATCAGTGTGCAACAAAAATCTCTATTATTGAAGGTGGCTATCATTTGTATAGGGGCCGAACTTTCCATGGATTACTCTCATGCTAGCTTCTGCACATGCCAACAAATAGGTAAGTCAAGATTATATAAGAAATGGTTGCCTATTGGGGTTGTCTAATGGCTCATGCAGAGACACAACAACATCAAACATTGGAAAAATAGTTAAAATCACTTTTACGCAACACAAAATCACATTAATATACTTATTAATCTACATCTCTTCTGACCCGGGCCCTCCCGTGGGGGAGTGAGCCTAAATGGGCTCCGAATCCAAGAAAGAAAACAATGATGCACAAATAATTTTTTCTATTACACTTCAAATCAAACAATTACATCAAGTATATATGGCCATTATGAGATTCAACAATTTCTGAACTAATAAATTGATTGTTGAGAAAATATATCAACAACCAAACCAATCAACAAACCAAATCTTACCTATTTACTAATGTAAGAGCTATTTCCAAGTGGTCAAACTCAGATTCACTTTTTCAATCATCCTAATTTCCTTGCATGTGCATAAGAGCTTAAGAAAACCTTTAATCATTCAAAGAAATTGATTTATCATCAATGTATAAGTGTCAATAAAAATTATGATAAAAATCCATACATTCCCAATTTCCATAGTGTATTGTTACCAACATACTAGTAACATGAAATATACTACCTCAATCAATTGTTTACAATTTGCAATAATCTTAAATCAAAACATATACATGCGTATAAGTTTTAATAGTTAGTTATGCAATACTAATTAATCAATGCTACCAACCATCTTAAATTCAATCGTAACAAGGCTCAATCATCAATTAGAAATTATATTCAAGTTTTACCACTTAACTCATTGTTAATTTTAACATCTAAATGGTTTATTTCATCATCTTTTAAAATCATTTTATTGTCCTATTCAAGGAAAAACCCACCTTCTATATTCTTTCATTATTCAAGGAAAAACCCACCTTCTATATTCTTTCTTTATAAGTAGTGCATTGCATCTTTAGCCATCTTCTTTAAATGCACCACGACCATTATTGTAATAGTATGCATGCAAAGGTTGGTAGTTAAAGTTTACTATCACTAGTGAGTGCTCAGGTTTTTTCATAAATGCAACATAGGTTTTATTTCCTTCTATCCGCATCAATATTAAATGTCATAAGCATAATTTTTAAGGCAACATTATCACTTACTATTCTTTAATGCAGTTACTTATAATGCATAACGCATCTCATGTCAAATGTAGTTTACTACATATTCAGTTAGAATCGTACCTAAGCCGATGCCTACTACCACCATTTCTATACTTATTTTCTGCTTACTGATTCCCAAAAGGTGCCAGTGCTACAACCTTTTTCTTTGACACCATTAGTAACATACCTCGGTAAACCTTGTGTAAAAATACATATGATTAGAATTTTTTACATAATTATCAACATGTCACCTCCCAAATTATTATTTAATAATCTTTGATGACTATCAAATTAAATATTTATCATGACATAGAGTAACTTTAGTAAAGGAATATTAATTTACAGTAACATTAACAACCATTGTTGTAGCATACCATCATAAACTTTCTGATGTGACCTTGCATCATTTCCATGATTCTTTGAACTAGTTAGTTAATCATATACTTGATAATATAAACATCATGCCATGCAAGGAATCAACATCATAAGAATGGCACAATAAGAAAACACATCATTGAATGGAGATATACCCTAGAAACCCCGTAGGGTGAAAACCAACAAATGTTTAATTTTGTTATTAAATTACCATGAGGGTATTCAACCCTCACTCAATAGTTATAAGGGATTCCATCCCTTGACCATTGTCATAAAATATTACAAAGAATATGATCTTAAATTCAACATTGAAAAATATAGGCTATTACAATAATCATGGTATCATTTACCCACAAATCCTTAATTTCTATGTCTTTGTGGCCTAGTTATACCAATCAATGGATCATTCTGCAACTCACATTCTTCAATATACACGGATCTTTAATCAATTACAATGCTAAACATAATATATTCTTTGCATATGTCCCCATCCTTCCCTGCCATTTCTATTGTCAACTAACTTTGATATCATGATTAGTTAAAGTATTAATTGACCAATACTTAATCTTCATCAGTGACGCTTCAAAATTTATTCGTGTGCATACATAACACATAAAAAAATATGATGAAATGTCTTCTTTAACAACATTTCACACACATTAATAGAAACATAAACTATCAATCATGTCATATTAACTATTATTACCCTCACATATGTCTGCATTCTTTTCCAATGAAAAGCACTTCAACTTTCCCTATTTTTTTTAAGGGAAACCCACCACATGAGCTATGGTTTTTTCTGCAATACATAAACATTTCACCACAACCGTTAATCTTTCCTCAAAGGGAAGGTAACATAATCTTGCATGTAAATGCATGATATTCAAAAAGAAAGCTAACATAGTCTTGTATGTAAATACATACTCTTCCCAAAGGAAATCTAACATATAGATACTATCCTTATGCATGAAAATTCATAACAATATTTCAAGAAAACTAGTCCATCAACCATCATCTTAGGGCATCTAAAAGAATACCATTTCAAAGAAAAAATTAGTGACATAGTTAATGCATGCAATTATATAAGCTTTATTTAAAAGAAAATAGCCCCTCAAATGTTTCTTTTTATATCCAATTATGTAATCTTTCCCAAAGGAATTAATACAATACATTTTACTTTTATACATGTGAATGTATGTTATTTTCCAACAACATCTATTCCATAGGAGAGCTATTCACAATGACTGTTATACATGAAAATACAAGCTCTATTTCAAACAAAGCTAACATAATAGCTATAATTTCTTGCATGCAACTACTTGTTCATTCCAACAAAAAATGACATGATAGCTTATTCCTCTTGCTTGTGAAGCATATTTCTTATCAGAGGAATCTAATTGATTCTTGAATGGAAAAGAACACTTCTTTTCCAAGGGATAAAATGCACAACAACCATTATTTCATGCATACAAACAAACATTTAACTCTTACCAAAATATCTATACATAATATTCTTACAAAATAATGTTGATACCATATAAATGCATATTCAACTGTAATTGGATTTGCATCACCTGTAATTGAATCGATACTCGGATCAAAGAGTAGCCCCAGGAATGGGAAAGGGTACAACTTGGAAGGATTAGGCTCCACTTTGAAAAACCCAAAACCATCCATCCTTCTATGGCTCTAACATTATTTTTTACTCCATTGGATCTAATTATTCAAGGTAAAAACCAAAACTTTTCCCAAAATAAGGCTAACACAATAATATTATGCAATTTCACCTTTCTTTCTTCAAGAAATCTAATACCAAAAATAGTTTTCCATGCATGCAAGTGGATATGTTTCTCTAAGGAATCTTCCAAAAGGAGGCTTAACGCAATAGAGCATGTGATTACAAGTTCCCTTTTCCTAGAATGCAAGGACATGTTTTCTCTTCTCATTTTTTTTGTTTTTAAGAGTTATAAAACAACAAATAGTATTCTCTTTTTCTTTTTCCTTACATACAAATATGTGTTTATTTTCCAAGGAATCTCACATACTAATTATTCTTTTTTTAAAAGATAGCTAACACACTAGCTATTATGCATGCAAATACAAAATCCTTTTATATCATTTCACACATAAGAGATATATGCAATCTTTCCTCAAGAAATAACATGAATAACAAGTTCTTCTCAAATAACACAAACAATTATCTTTTATGCAAAGGCCTTATACGAACTCTTTCAAGAAAGTTACTCATCTTTTTTTGCACAAATCGAGGTTTCCATACACATAAATTCACATATTCATTTCCAGTAGATAAAATATAATAGATATTATTCCTTTTTCCCCAAGGAAAAATGATAACTTTCATCATATAAAATATTTAAAATTGCATGTTGTAAATGCTTCAATGGAGGATATCTCAAAACTAGTGGCCATAACAGAGAACATATTCCCAATAATAATATAGCATGAAGTTACTACCAGTGTAATGCCCTGACGTTAAACATGCCAATGCTCTATTTTGTACCATTTAAAAAAAAAAAGCAAATAAAATGTGCCATCGATATCATAGTGTACAGATGTGAGTAATTATAATTCACGAATTAAGCATACACAATACCACTGAGAATCCATAAATTAAACACGTGGAGATATATAACTAGAAAAGAAATTGTCTATGATATACTCACTCCTACAATATATTAACCAGACACAATATGTTTCTCACACAACTGAAATTTATTTCTTTTGTATACCAATCGAGAATCCAGTAACAAAATTACTATCCAACAACACTTACTCTATGTAGTTAGGGTTTAAATTCTCCTATTGAATCTCAATCATTTTAACATCATTATGGTTTCAGTGACATGTTGGCTTTTTTTTTAGCATGCAGTAAGATTCTGCAATGTTAATGCTTTGATTGGGTAACTTTATCGTAGTTTTGTAAGTGCTCAGATGCTTTACTACCCTCCATTCATTTACCCATTTTTGTTTTCAAGAGACCTTTTAATTTCACAAGTGATCAAATTAGTTTTTTCAAGGAATTCTTAATGAAATGGATAAACATATAATACAATAATAACATTTTTGTTAATGCCATGTGTAATTACATGTTTCTAGGGATATTACATATTTACAGGTGAAACTTGATAAAATGAGTTTGAAGGATTACTGATAGTCTATCACTGAATTTCAAGGAATATTTATTTAACACGATAACAATAACATGCTCAAGAGCATATTTTATAATGTGAAATTTTTCATCTTATGTCTTAACCAAAAGTACTAACATATCATATTATAGCATATTTACTAATCTACACAACTATGTCTGACATCTTAATCAAAATACAAATATGATAGAAGATGGATAGATAATCTTTGATGTGAAGAGACCAAATTTTATGAGAAGATGGGATGATCTATTTGTTTTAATTATTTTACAAAGCTCTTACCTCGTTAAATTTTCCTTTCATTAAATTTTAAACTATCATCCAAGTATAGAATCCTTTGTCTCGATTATATTTATGATATGATAGAGTTTTGAATAAGTACTATCCAATATGATGCACCACTTTATTAAGTAGTTGTTTAATTTGGTGTTGTTTAATGATTTTATGTTTGGGAGGTTTTTAATTTTATTGGCTGAAACGAATTTTTAGTTATAAATTTTTTTTTCTTAGATGAATTTTTTAAATTCTTAGTGATGTTATTTTTTTTCTTAAATGAATTTTTGAATGGATAAATATATTCAACTACCAAAAAAGATATGTGGTACTAATATTGTACAAAATTCAATATTCAAACTTGTGATTCCAACAAATTTATGTCAAATTCAAGAAAAATTGCAAGGCAGAAAAATGACCAAAAAAGCTCAAACATCGAGTCATAAAGTAATACTACATCTATATTTGAGAAGGTTGTTTAATAAGATGTGCATCAACATCTAACCATGTACCATTTGTGTTGTAGCATGACAAATATTGAAGGAAACAATTTCATTGGAATTGATGCATGGAATTTGAATTGGGATGAATTGAAGTTATAGAATTATTATATGGCGATGAATTAATTCTTGGTTCATTGCCCATACTAGTAGCTGATTAAAATACACTATGTTAACCTCAAATTATTGCGAGTAAGCTCTTGTGATTCAGAGTGTCAACTCTCACAAGTTTAACCCTCTTTGTCTGATATATAGTGGATAATTATATTTTTTCATCCATTTCCTTTAATAGTGGAACAATGGAAGAATAAGCTCATAGGACCATTTTACCATTGGGAGCCACTGTGGCAAATTGGGGTCTAAGATATTCTTGGAGCATTTTAAGGGATCAAATGGAATTTTAGGGGGTAACACTTTGTCTCTTTAGCATTTCACCTTTTTCTCCCATTCTACACATGTAGACCATTCTAGCAATGCAAGAATAGCCTCAATATGATTTTGTATGCAAAATTTATGCCGCTTGGATGTTGACCTTCCTATTTTGTTCACTATAATTCAAGAAGATTCTATTTCAGCTCCATTACTCATGGAAAAGGGGCTAGCCACATGACTATGATGAAGAGGAGTCTAGAAGAGTCAATGTTGTAACTCCATTTAAGATTAGAAAGAGTCAAACCTAACAACTGTTAGGCTATTAGGTTGTGCTATAATCGGGCCACTAGGAGGAAAATAGGTTCAACTATTTTCTAGTGCATTTTATTCCATAGACAAAGTGAAATGTCATAGGGATATGGAAAGAGAACACAAAAAAGGATTTTTGCACTACAATAACAAATAGGCCACAAGTCTAACTTATTTATACCCATAGAAAATTTATTTTCACAGAAAAAGAGAAGAGAAACCTCACCATCTAACTGGCTTTGATACATAAGGGTTTCTGAGGTTCTATCTTGTGTTAAATCATGGTTTATGATTTTTCATTTCACTCTTCTCTATTTTTGTGCATAATTATAATTTTCATGCATTTGCATTAAACAATAATTTATAGATCCAACATCTAAAGAGATATAAACTCTCATTGTGTAGATTTCAAATTTTTATAGTATAATTTATCGGATTTGTTGTGACAAAAATCAGTGGAATACCCATGGAAATACATATCATACACATATGAAACTAAGTTTGTTTGAGTATATTTTATAGATTTCTAAGGGATCTAGATCGGTGAAGCCAAAAGTCATAGATTCCTAGTCATGGATTAGAGGATGGGAGAGAGAGAGAGAAAAACAAGGAAAGTTAGTGATCAAGTCAGGGAAAGAGAGACAATGACCTAGAGAGAGTGAGTGGGAGTGTGATAGAGTTAAGAGAGAGTGACCTTGTAGAGGAGAATTTTTTGTAAGTGGAAGCACGCATTGCAAATATAAATTGTAATGTGGATCTCCTCATGGAGGCCTTGACCAATAAGCTTGATACATTCGAAGAGGATGAGGGTTATAATGTATAGGTACAATTATATGGGAGATTAGGGGGAAAAAAATAACAATCCAAAAAAAGGACCTGGAAAATCAAATCAGTTCTAGTGTCGTGAACCATTTATAGTCCCTATTCAAAATGGTAGACGTTGGTTTTTGCAACTAAAACTATATTTCAATGTTAATCATATAGAGGTAGAATAGAGTGTTTCAATTTGTAGCTTCAATTAGATAGTCATGCCCTAACCTCGTGAGGAAGCTATATAAAGACCTTGAGGTTGGAGGGTGATCCTCTAGTGACTAAATGGAAGGACTTTAAAACCTTCATAAAGTCACAATTTTACCCTACAGAATATGTAGAGGAAAACTAGACCCAAATTGATTTAGGAAGAAGTAGGGGCAGATTATATAAGAGTACACCATAGAGTTAAAAACAAAATGGACATAATGTTGAGTATATTCCTGAAGAATCCATATGTAATTTTCAAGTATTTGTGGGGTCTACACAACCATCTGTGGAAAAAATTAATGTTGTTAAATCATAGACCTATGGACAAGGTTTGTGTACAGGAAAAATACCTAGAGAACATACGCTAGAAGTAAGGGAAATAAAGTGGATTAAAACAGAAGGAGCACTAGGATGCTTCTAAGGATATGTCAGAATAAGTTGGAAGGGGGAAAGATAAAAATAAAGTAGTGACATCAGACAGGTGCAAGGATCCCAGAAATCATTGTAACTTGGACAACCATACAAATAAGTGCTTGAATTTTTACACATAGGCTAACCCAAAGAAAAAAATAATAACAATAATATTCTCATGGTAACTTATTTGAACGAATAGGTTGAAGTCAACTTAGACATTGATGAGAATATCATTTGCACATAAGTGCAAAATAAGTTGAATATAAATATCCTTCAGTAATAGGAAGAGAAATAAATGGGATAACTCTTGTACATAAATATACAAGTCAAGAAGAAAAATATTGATGATTTATTTGACTCAAGATTGTAGGTAGATCTCATTACAGTATAGATGGCTAACAAATTGGGATTGGAAATTAGAGATCATCCAAGCCCATATGCAAGATATCGCTATGTCTTCCAGCATTCCATTAGGTTTAATGGTGGATCTATTAGCAAGTTGAAGTACAATAGGGGTTTTCCTAAGACGGAAGAGTCTTCAGGCTTCCATAACTAGATATCCACTTCCTCCTTGAATTCGTGGTTCATCTCTATTTTTAGGATTTTCTTCCTTCTCTGAAGGTGCTTTATGTGATTTTGGAAAATTCAACATCTCAAAGTGAAGTTGCTCATTGATTTGATCATTATAAAATAAAGTCTTCATTGGTGTGGAGGATGAAGATTGTGTGACCTTGGGTTTCTGGATAAATACTTCAAGTTTATTTTTAGCAAGAGAGTTCACTATGGGTGTTATGTAATTTATATATCCATGCTCTCTCTTTTCTTAAAATTATCCTCCATTGTTCGTTTTATGGGGTTTTTGGTAAATATTCCCTATTGATATCTAGCTCTAGGCATTAACGATTAAAAAGAAATTATATCTTAAGATAAGAAATTGATTATGTTAATTTGCTAAAAGGGAATATTTTCTTCTTAAATAAACAGTAAAAGATAAAAATCAGGTAATAAAACAATGTCTATAATAACTAACTATACTATCCATAGTTCCCCGAAAATAGTGCCAAAATCACAGGCATTTCAATTACCTTTCTAATTCTTAAAAAATACAACTGAAAGTCACTGATTTAATTGTCAATCCAAGGTTCTTATGGAACTTATGAAATATCATGCATTACCTTTGTTCGTATAATATGAAGTTTTAGTAACTTATGCGAGTGTCAAACAACAAGATATTGTGCTTTCACAAGTCATCAAGGAAAATATACAAGTGTCATAGAATAAAGTTATAGTTTATTGTTGATTAAAGGATTTGTTGGAAATACAATAATCATTAAAAGATACTATAGCTAATTTAGAAGGTACGAAGAGTACCTAGCTAAGGAGGGGGCCTTTCCTCCATAAATTAGGGACTGGTTATGAAAACTGTAAGGTGCTAGGTGCTCAATACATCATTGTTTGAATTAGAATGAAAAATTAATTTGTAATGCAAAAAAAATGAATTACAACAAAATATTTAGTTCATACTTACCTAGCTTCTACATGATTCTTAACTCAAAGAGAGAATTGAATTTATACATGAGATCTATTATCTAAATTAATCAAATAAGTTTTTTGACATCCATGAAGATCTAGTTGTCCCTTCCTGTTACATTAATATTTGAATATGTTTTACTTTCCACATAGATTAGTGTGGGTGTTGGTAGAGGGTGTTTCATACACTATAATGTGAGCCTCTACAACATCCCTCACATCCACATATACTTGTGTTAAGTTCACATACGTCTTTGTTGACATTGGCCATTGATCTCATCATCATAGGTCCATCAATTCTGATGTGAAATCAGTAATCATCTAAACTATATATTAGTAACTGGGATAGAAAGTATTAAGCACCTATAAAATATTTCATAATATTAGCAAAGCCATCATCCATGGTGGACTCCGAATTCAGATAGAAGAGGTTCATTGTTACACCAAAACCCTTAGGTGTTATGGATTCCATAGAGGTTTGGTGATTCTTCCAACACCCTCCCTCAAACTTAGCTCAGGGGAATCAAAATTGGGTCCAGGCTCTGATACCATGAAGAGGTTTTCTGTTACACCAAAACCCATAGGTGGTGTTAATAAACTTTTGAAATAGATAACTAGGATCCCTCTCGTAACTTATTTTTACCATAATTGTTTTTTTATTTTTGTTGAAGAAAAACAAAAAGTAAGGAAAATAAAATAAAAAAATATATGCAGAAAAGAAAGAAAATAAAAGAAGGAAAACTTCAAAAGAAAAGGATAAGGGGATATAAAAACTATATGTAGAAAAAAAATAAGAAACCCCAAAGACGCAAGGCAACTATATTATTATTTAAGTTCTCACATATTTTCCAAAACATTATAATTTAATTTGCAAATAAAGGTTGATCTAAAATTTTGTCGTTTAGTAATAAAGGCTGATTAGAAATATAGGGATCAGATGTTACCCTCTCACATCAACAACATGGGTGAGTTCAGTACCCCTCGCATTGTCAGAGTTTAATAAAGAGGGGGCGGTATGAAAAGTTGTATTGATAGTACTTCTTGAAGATACATGGTGTATCCTCAACGAGTTCGAGGGCCCTCTCTCTAAAATTTCTAACTGCCCATCCCCTCCTCTGAAAACCACTTTCTAGTCTCTCTTCACTCTCGCACCTAGTGAAAGTTCACTGCATATCCTCACCCTACTCGCTCTTACAAATTAGCCATTAAATATTTAATTACCCTCACCAAACATTCATATACCCATTTAGCCATTAAAATTTCTCGCCAAAGTTCAATTATTTAATTGGACGCGCCTAAAATAGTTATAACTTCTACAACCACTCAAATTCCCTCCTTTAAAAGGACACACATCCCTCTGCTCATTCCCTTTTGCCATACCAGCTCCAGAATCACCAGTTCAAACCTTGAAATCCACCAATCGCATAGATGTTGATTTTCGTACACCAATAACTATCAATTCTCAGGTAATATTAGCAACCTCGTCCTAGAATTTCATATTTTACAATGTATTCATCAAAGGGAAAATAAAAATTAGTGGTAGAGAGCCCTACATTACCTTTTGGAGTTAACCTATAGGATATTCCCCTGGTAGACACATAGTACAAAATATTAGAAACCCAATGTGAGTTCAACCTCTATGAACTCCACAATTTGGAAAACTAGAAGTTTCTTGATGTGAGTGATTAATTGAGCATTTTAGATTCTTTACTTCCTCAATTCATTTTTCCCGAGACCTATAACTTCCTAGAATTTGTTACCTGGTGGCATTTGATATATCTTCCTAGTCAGAGGGTTGTAATTGCCTAAAATAATGAAGTCTTATTTCCTATTACTCCTGAGTCTATATGTCAAGAACTTTAAATCAATCCTTCAACCCTTGTACACTATTTTTCCACTAATTATCTCATGGATATTTACGAAAAACTCACCTTTCCTCAGTGATTGTGAACCTCTGAGTCATTTTTACCTGAGAATTTTGAGTTTCTTAGGGCCAATCCACCTTATTCCACTTCAGTTTTCCTAGAAATATCTAGGCAAGTAATCTCTATGGTCACATGTATGTTAGGTTACCCTACTAATCAATGGGTTAATGAAGTAATATTAGGATTTATACCAGTGTTATTTGTGGGTAAATAACCCTCATTAATTTGCAACTACAGTCATTCTTTTGCAAATAACATTCATGACCAGTTTTTAAAGTTTTCAACAGAAGGTTCTTTCAAACATCAGTTAGTCCTAGTCTATTTAATTTTGTTTCATCAAGAAAATAGGTTCAAGTTTCCATTGCAGAAGTTAGATGCACAAGGAAAGCCTACGTCATTATTTCACTAGTCTTCCTTATTAAGGAAAAACACAGAATTTTTTTTCTTAAGTGATTATGTAAATCAATTTCTGCATATTTCTTTATGTCTTCTCAACAGTAATGGTATACCAAGGATTTCAACTGAAATATAAAGAATTATCCACCTCATTGAACAAACCAAAATTGGAGACTGGTACGTCTACTAAAATTACACAAATAAGAATATATGGATGTTAACTTCCTACTTGTTGCTAGTATTTGTACCAATCAGAATTGTTTCCTTGGAATACATCAGGGAAACGATGAACATGGATGACCTCCATTTTTTCTCTAGAAAACAAAAATCCCAATTCAAGTTAAAAGAACACATTGGCCCTTTCGTTGTCAATACCCGGGAAACAACCAAGGAGGCAGATATGTTATTAAAGTAGACGAAATTCAAATTGAGCTTTACCATGTCCCATGATCGCTTGGGGATTATTTCGAAGCTGAGAGTTGAGCAAAAGTCAACTCCATATTTACATACAACCAGGATAGAGATAGAGCAGTATGAAAATCAAGAAGAGTGGCAAGAGAATAGATTAGAAGAATTTGAACAACAAATTATTAGTTAAACATCTTCACAAAGTCTAGTTCCACATGAAAAAAAAACCAAAATACCAAGAGAAATTCTGTCTCCTACAGACTCAGAAAATCAAGTTATAGGTTTCACAGTTCTAAAAGGAGAAAGAACACAAACACTAATTAAGAATATTCATAGGATAAGAGTTCACAGGAGAAAACCACAATGGTGATGAAAGTATTTCCACACACTTCTTTTCCATATTTAAGAAATTATAGATTCTCCTATATCATTTGTTTCTCACGATTCAACACAAAAAATATTTTTTCTAGATACAGAGAGATTAAAAAGAAGAATGAAGCATTGAAGGCCACAACTTTTTTCATAATTTTGGAAGCATTCTTCCAATACACAACATAGGATTCTATCTACACTTGATATTGAGAAGCAATATTTTCAATTGGCTCTCTTGGAACCAAAATTCCAGTCCTTAAGAGTGCAGAAGATTATAAAACATCCATTTTTTGTTTTGACACCAAGAAAATTCATGCCATTGATTAGATTGACCTACATAAGAAGGTTGATGAAATTATATATTCCACATTGACAAGTTCAACCATGGAAGCCTCCAAAATGCAAGCTTCCCTGAATGACATTCATTCATAATTGAAGATGGAGAGAATGTCATCCTTGGACAAAGATACAACAATAAAAGCTCTTGAAGATATGGTGATCAAGCTAGGATATGATCCTAGTAATATTAAAGTGAAAAAACAAATGATAAAAAATAAGAATGCTGACATTCAAGCATTGAGGAAGGAACTTAAGCTTTCTACTACTCAAAATCCACAAGAAAAAGAAACTAGTCAGCTAGAAAGGGAGAAAGAAAACATGTTCAAATTGATAGTTGAATAGAATGTTCAAATTCATAAAATGGAAAATGATATGGAATCACTCCTAAAAGAAAAATAATAACAACTCAGCATTTCAGCTACTATTCCTATAGGCACTACTTCAACAACATGTACTTCAATAGCAGGGACATCTACAACAACAACCATCGTAGTAGAAACATAATTTACTGACTCAGCAAAACGACTCTAAAAGGCCATGGGAGACTTATCACTAAAAGATCAAGAGGTTGAGAAACTAAAAAAGCATCTTCAAAAGATCCAGGAACAAAATATTAAGTCTGATAATGCATATTTGGCTAATATTTAGAAAATTATACATTAACTGAGCAATTAGAAGTTTATGAAAATGAATCGTTAATCTCATAAACCATTGCTTAGGCCGAAGAGAATATTTGGATAAAAATTAATTTATCAGTGACTGATTTATGGCCTTCAATTGAAAGTATTTTTTAGCACAAATATTTATTGCACAGGTCACAAGAAGCAGTAGTAGGAATAAAGAAGGAGCTGGACCATAAACCTAGAGATGCTACACGGATAGTTAAAGTCCTAAACTCCAAGGCAAAAGATGATCTTGAAGAATTCGACATTTAAAACAAAACTTAGGTTATCTTCAAGGCCAGAATGATTTTACCAAAGAGAAATTTAATGCTACAACTTGAGAACAAGTGTCATAACTTGGAGGTCCATATTAAGAAATTTCACACGAAATTTAATGCTTTACATCATAAAGGACTTCCCACTTTGTAGGATAGAAGTAGAAAATTGATCCCACTTGAAGAATATCACCAGAGGCTACATGGTATAGCAGTGGACAAGACTAATTTTTCCAAAATCAGAGGAGTTATTACTGGGAAATCCTTCATTGAAGGTTTAAGCTATGATTTATTAATGCAACATGAAACTAGGCATTTGTTTCTAGTTCGAACAACTTTTGAAAAATATACTGAAGGCAATGAGTCATATAGGAAATTACTAAAATTTTCTTATCCTTGATAAAAATAGATGGGATAAATCGTGTGAACTCATTGAATAGGATCATAATGCAAAATTTTTGGAGAAGAAAGCATAATTTTAGCAGCAGACAACAAAAGTTCCGGGACAATCATCAGAGGAAACATATTTCTAGCTATAGTCATCAACAACATCCCTCAAAATTAGTTCAGATCCACTATTATTAGTTCTATTTTTGTAATATCCCAAATATTATGAATGATATCATACTTTGTAATAATTTCTTATTTCATTTTAGATATGTTAGAAAGTCAAACTCTATATATATTTTTTATTTCAAAGAAGAAAGGGTTGAATCCTTGTGGTGAACCATCAAGCATGCTTTTATTTTTCTGATCTATTTTTGAAGATTAATAAAAGGATTTTGAACTCATTCTGAATAATGTGTGTATCTCTATGAGTTCCTATAATATTCATTTATGTTATCATTTTATATTTTCTATGCACATGTGATCCATGATCTTTTGCTTATAGATGTATTAAAGAATTACATGCATAAATTGTAGCTTAAACATAGAAATTTAAATTATGTGCACATGAGAGAAGAGGAGAAACACATATGGCATGAAAGAAGACAAGAAAACTTGATAACGGAGTTCGTCTGACTTGGACTATGTCTCCGGGCCCTGCTCGATCAATGGGGAGGACTTCATTCATTAAGTGGCATGAGAAACAAGAGTACAAGCATCAGTTACAAAAAGGAGTCTTATACCTCCATACTGAAAATGGGAAAAAAAATTGCAGAGCTTTTTTGGAGAAATGGACAGCACCATTGCATTCATGGCATCGAGAAATGCTGAAACCATATAAAATTTGTAAAAATCTGAAAAAGTGAAAATTTGACCCCCTGGAGAAATTGCTCAGATCATGGTTCCCCCCCCTCTCTGCACTGCTCATGGTTCTACCACCTACAAAATAACCTGCCTCAAATTACGTGTGTGCTCCTTTGCTCCTGGGTGTGCCAATGACTGAATTTAAATATCAAAAAGTCGGTGGAGTTTACAAACTATCCATTGGTAGAGTGGTTATGGATCCATTTGTTATGGAGGAGGTCGGGTGGTTAAACCTCGCCCCCTCCAATCTTACATATCCAAAAATTAATTTTGGGAGGAAGGTCGGGCTGGGCCCGCCTTGGGCGGCCTGCCCACCACACCTGTCCCTTATCCTAGGGCGGCCCATACTTAACAGGTGGTGGTTTGAGGTCGGGTCCATGCCCCAAGGGCCAGCCCACCTTTCCACGTACGCAACAATCATTGCCTACTAAAAAACAATGGGGTTCCAAGTATGGGGGGAGTGGTCGGGGGTAGTGGCCTACCCCTCCTAATTTTAGCATGTTGATATGGATTGGGGTGGTGGGTTGGTGGCCCGCCACCCTTTTCTTTAATAATTTTTGTTTTAATATAACAACATGCCCATTTTGAAAATTCGGAATTTGGATCGAAGGAGACTTTTAAAGAGGCGACAATTTCACCTAGAATCTAGCCAGAGTTGGCCGGATTCCATCCACTAGAAAAATTCCAAATTGTGCATCCATTAATCCTGCCTAGTCAACAAAAGTCAACCAAAAATTTGGCTACTTCTATCTTCCTCATCGAGACTCAGATTAGAGTGTCGTTTGCACCGTTAGAATCAAGGTGGTGAGCAATTCGATTTGACGTCAAGTTAATCGACTTTTCGCCACTTTTAATTTTGATCCCTTTTCATGCCATTGGTGTCTGGAGATCCACCTAGACCAATCCTCCCCATTGAGGAGCTTTTGGGCCGCCAAAATCTTTATCAGTCAATTGGAAAGTGAGGGAATTTTTCCCTCACTCTTTCTTTTTCCAGCCATTTTGCCTTCCTAGGGTGCATCCTTTTGAAACCAACTTGAAGGTATTCCACATTTCCCTGTCATGAAGTCCTCGATATTGTGTCAAGGATGATATCTTCAGGAAACTCATAAATGTACTCTGGTGCAAAGTCATCAACCATAGGAACTATGCCCACCTCTTCGGTGTCCATAATCAATGGTGGCTCATACAACTTTAAGTTTTCCACATTCACTATGGAGTACATTTGCATATATTTCGGCAAACTGAGATGAAAGGCATTGTTTCCAATCTTCTCCAAGATGGTGAATGGACCATACTGGATTGGTCGCAACTTCTTCTCTTCTCCCTTAATCCTTTCCTTGCTGATATGGAACCACACTTTGTAGCCCACTTGAAATTGATGGTCGACTCGGTGTTTTTCATGTCGATCCTTGTACTAGGCTTGACTTTTCTCGAAATGCTCCTATACTACTTGGTGAATCAACTATATCTGCTGAATGAACCACTGTGCTTTGTGCCTGTCATCACGTCTACTAGAGTCATATTCCCCTCCAAACACCATATCAAAAGGATCTTTTGGTAGGTAGCCAAAACATGTCTCAAATGGTGAACGATCCATAGATGAGTGCATGGCTCAATTGTAGGAATGCTGCAGATATGGAAGACGCTCACCCCACAACTTAGGATCTTTCCCACAATAGCCTCACAACAAATGTACCATGGTGCGGTTGAAAACCTCTGTCTGTCTGTGATGAGCCCCAAAAATGGATAACTTATTGAGCTCATTTTGCCTATTATTCTCGATTAATCCACCATTCTTCATAGTTTATACATGCTTTTGAGTATATTTATGTTAATTGAATGAATGAGAATAGTCACTTGACTATGAAGTCTAATACGTGCTTATTGCAGATTTTTGGACAACTTTTAGACCAAGTTCAAGCATTTATGAACCAGTTGACAGCCAAATACGAGGGAACAAGGCTGAGGATTTGTAGGAAGGGCATCTCCTGCACCAAAATTGCCTCTTCCTTGAGTTCTCCACCATCAGCTCAGAGTTCAACAGCCCACCAAAGATGATTCCAAGGGCAACCACGCAGCTTTTGTGAAGTGGTTGATTACTTGCAGTTTGAGCAGCCAAGCCCCTTTGAGTTAAGGAGTGTTGCTGGATGCCCTCGTAGTGCATAAGTAGGAAGGCTTCCAGCCTTCATAGTTTACTTCTTGAACATTTTGTATTTCGTGCTTTAGGCTTCTTTGCCTCCCAGCCCATTTTGGAGCTTTTGTTGTAAACATTTTTGTGACATGGTTATTTTTTGAGTAATGGAGATCAGTTTCATTTTGCATCAACTCTGAGCTTCTACTTAGAAGGTTGTAGCTCTTGGGGTTGGGCCCAACCCAAGTGCCAGTACCTCCTTGGCGTACTTTTACATGTTTTTGCTGCATTCATAGAATAATTTCTGCTAGTAGATTAAAATCTTGCTTGGTTACTTAGGTCATTTTTGATGATTGAAATAGCTTTTCATGTTTCAGGTTGATTTGATAGGTTGGTAATAGAGAATATCTTCAAAAAAGGCCATCAAGCAACCCTTGATCTCACCTCTCCCTCCTTGGGACCATGAGCTGAGACCAAGGCGTCCTTGCTGCCACAAAAACACTATTCTTGCTTCTTCATGCAATTTCTAGTGTTAGATTCTTAGTTGAAAAAGTTGATACCAGTTGTGATTACATGCTTAGATATGTTCTTGCTTAGTTCTCATAGTTATCTTACATCATTTTCTACCAATAAATTTATGTTCATCATGCTTGCTGGTTTCTAGGTCAAATTAGGTCAAAATAGCTAGATCTTTGGTTTGCATAGTCTTTGTTTGGTCAGTTTTAAAAAATAGTGTACAGAACACCTGTGATAGCTCCCTGCCTACCCTTCCTCCATCAAACAACCTGATCCAACCCCCTAACTCAGATTCCTCCCCTTCATTTGCCACCCTTTTCCGACCTGACCTAATTTCCATATCTTTGTGCAACCTTGCTCCCTCCATCCTTGAACCAAATCCAACCACCTTAATCACTCCTTAGCTTCATTCACCAGGTCCTAGACCTCTTCACATCCTCATCCAACCTCCATCTCCACTTTTCCACCTTTCTTCCACCATCAACCCTCCAAAATCCCCTTTCGGAACATCCTGTAGAACCCCTGCAGACTTCCTGTAGAAGTTCACAAGAGCGGTTTTTTGAGATCCGAACACTGTAAAACTCTCTGGAAGGGTGCTATGGACCCCTTGAGCCCTCTTCTCACCTTCCCAACCTCCTGCGAGCACCTACCCCATTTCCTTTTGCCAACCAACCTTTTCACAGTAAAAAACAGTTAAAGCACATGCATAATAATTTTACAAAATTTCTCAAAAATATAAAAAGATGTTCCTTTTCAGATTTCACTTTAGAAGTAGCTTAGACATATGCACTTTACCATCCCAAGAGTCAATGGCATCCATTTCTGTAGCTTTCATCCTTTTCCTTGCACCAGTAGGGTTAGTTAGTAAAACTATGGTTTGCTAGGGTTTGCATTTCCTTTCAACTTTCAGTTTCTTTCTGCAAGTAGATTAGCATCCTTTGAGTTAGCTTTCATCCATCACAGTTAAAAGTTTCTTCTAAGAGCTCAGAGAAGTTGACTTAAGCTCCTAGTGGACTTGTACCAGCTGATCTAGTGACAGCTTGAGGCAAGAGCTAGTACTTGTGCATATAGCACCGTTGCTTCCAAGTTTGTTACGAACTACCAGGTTGATAAAAGTAAAGAAGGGAGTCCCAGGAGTTGCAACATTATTGCTACAATACCAGAGCCCACCATATTTTTGGCACCATTGCTGGGGAAGCATCAGAGTATTTGTGATTGCTTCTTTTCTTGTATTTTCTATAGCAACCTTCTGCTCAGTAGTTTATTTCAGCAAACGTAGAGTAGTTGTTTCATTTCCATTCTGCAATTTCATTTCTGCAAAAGTAGATTAGACATTTCCTGCTTCCCTAGACTAGCATTTCAATTATGCAAGCGTAGACTAGAATTTCAATTCTGCAAGCGTAGACTAGCACTTCAATTCTGCAATTTCATTTCAGCAACATAGATTAATCATTTCCCGCTTTCATTTCAATTTTTCAATTTGTATTTCAGCAAGGTTTATTGTAGTTAGTTGCAATTTGTTGTTCAGTTAATTTCAGTTTTGCAAGTACAAGCAAAAAAAAAACACCAAAAGTCAACCAATATTCCCTTTCATGCCTCGTAGGAACAGAGACAATACAGGAAAATTCTTACCCAACACCCCCACTACATCACTGAGTCACCCTTCTCTCTTCTTCGGTGGCAGTGATCTAGAAGAACCTATAGGTGAACCTCTAGAGATATACAAAGATCCTATAACAGAAGAAGAGCAAGAGAAAATTCCTTTAGAGACCATGGTTGAACATAGAAATGGTATAGGAGATGAGGAGAGAATAGAAGGTGCCTTTCCCATCCAAGAGACCAATGGGGACACCAAAATGAAAAACATAAGTCCCTCAGCCTTGCCTCACTTCCATGGATTGGCCACTGAAGACCCTGATACCTTCTTGTTTGAGTTTGTTGTCCTTTGCCGAACTTATGACTATGCAAAAGATGAGAAAAAGTTGAAACTCTTTCCCTCTACCCTCAAGGATGCAGTGCTATGCTGGTTCATGGGGTTACCTAGAAACAGTATCACAACTTGGGCTCAAATGTAGCAAGCCTTTAACAACAAATACCAGGACTACTGTAGGTCAAAGGAAACGAAGGGAGAAATCTTTCGGATGACCATGGGAAGTGATGAATATTTAGAAGACTATGAAGAAAGGTTCCAGCTTAGTTATAAAAGGGCCAGGTGCACACTTGACCCTGAATCTCTAAAGCTGGTTCTGCTCCGAGGAGTCCCTGAAGAACTTCTAGATACCCTCCATTTGCTAGCTGGCAGAGACATCTACCAACTACCTTATGATGACATAAAGACTGTGTTTAGAAACCATTCTAGGGCAGCCTGGAAAAGAGGTAGGGGGAATCCACTTTCAGCCAGTGCCACCTTCTCCAAACATGAGTTTACAAATCAGATTGAAGACCTTAAAAGTGAGGGTTTTGGTCATCTTTTGTCCCAGATGTACAAGGAAGCATCCTAAGAATGAGTGTCCATTGCACTCAGTAGAGGTATGTTTCGTTTTTGAGGAATACCACCCTACAAACCAGTGCCCAACCTTACCCGAACTTAAAGCTATGTACCAAGGGGCTAAGGGAGCCACTGAACCACTCTACTTCCTCAACCAAAGGAGGCCGCATGGATCCAGACCTTACTAGTAGGGGATGCAAGGGACATCCCAAACTTATTACAACCCCAACCAATCCACTCATATACCTTCTTGGGGTCCCCTTTGTTATAGAAATTTTTGGGCCCTACAACCCCAAGCATGAAATGTCCATAAATCAAGGGCTCCTAAGTCCCTAAAAGTGTTGTTCCAATCCCTAAAGGAACAAGGTCAACAGATTACAGCTTCTCCCAGAAGTTATCCATGAAAAACTGCTCAGAATTGGTCAAAACAGGATCATTTCAGCTGCTCCACTGGCTAAGTGCGTTGCATCTCACCTAAATACACTGTGAGGGTGCGTTGCATTTCAAAAATCCCTTCTGTGGGGTGCAATGGGTGAGAAATGACAAATGGCAGTGTCATTCCGCGAGGTGGAGAGGCAATGGAAGCTTCCAGAATCTTCTCCTGTGACACTTGCCTCACTGAATTCGACCAAGGATGAGTAAGAGACCATCAATCTCCAAGTGGAAGCAAGAACTATCAGAGGGAAGGCACTAGTCAAATCACAAGCTGACTCATCTCCCTTACAGATATCTATATATGGATCCCTCATCCCAGAGATCCAGAGGCTGGAATTTTGCATATTGTAAGGAATTGTTGTTGGTTTCTTGAGACAAACATCAGATTGTTGGGTGATCTAAGCTTTGTTTGAGGTGAAGAGGGGCTTCTTTGTTGGGAGGTTGATGCTGGGTGAGAACAACTGGTTGTAACTCCTCTTGGCTCTTTCCTGTTTATCAATAAAAGCTATTCAAGTTTTCCTCCATGCTCTTGTATCATTGATGTTTGCTGCATTTGTATGGTAAATTTACATCTGATCCTAGATTGTTTATTATTATAGATCCATGTCTTTGTATAGTTCTATGCTACTGTGATCTTACAGGTACTTTGTGAAGCTAGGCGTGCAAGGGAGCAGGTAGCTAAAGACTATCAAAGAAGAGAGGAATCAAATCAGGAGATTAGCACAAGACAGAGGTTGGTCTTCTTGTTACTCTCTATCTATAATTCATAAACGAAAAACGAAAGTAGCTTTTCTCTTTTTGTTTCTAAGGCAGCTGTCACACCTTAGTGGGATAGAGCAGTTATATATAGACACTTTTCCCTGTAACAAAATGGCGACTCCGCTGGGGAGAAATTAGTTTGTTTGTTTATCTTCCTTGTTGTCTATTTCATAAACTTACAGACGGAGCCTGAAGTCGTGCCAGGTAGCTTTCGAACTGCATTTGCTATGCAAATGCAAAGTAGATAAATGTCGCTTCAGTCAATCTCCGGGATCTGTTTATGATTTAAACAACTGATTCACAAACTCCCTGATTGCCCTTGTGATAGCTCTTAGATCCTCCTTAGATCTACCCCTGATTGTTGCATTACTGATTGCTTTTTGCTTGGCCAAAACCCATGAAATGAACTGCAAACTGTGACCCGGAACCCGAACAGAGTCTCGTTTCTGGCCCAGCGCAGGTACTGTTAAGAGATTTTGAATTTCAGCGCCCTTCTAGAGTGGACAAGCTGCGCTGCATTTCAGATTCTCTGTGTTACAGGTGCGCTGATCAGACTGGGCTCTGTGCAGTTTTGGTTTATGTGATTCATTCTTTCCAGTTCTATTCCTAAATTTTGCTGCCTGTGATCAGTATATGTCTGTTTGAAACCTCTTTTCCTTGCTGTTATTCCGCCTCCTTTGTACAAAAGAACTGTAGATGTTTTTGTGTGTTTGTTGAGTCATTTTCAGTTCTCCTTTGCAAAATTAGCATAATCGTACTGTCGTCCTTTGATTTGAAACTGTCGCAAGTGTCAATTTCAATCGTAGGAAAGATTTTGATTGCTGTTGATGGTCGATTATCCTGTTATTATTGCTTTTGGTCTGAATTTGTAATTTTATAGTGTCAAGAACAAGTATTCATTTCAAAATCGTAAGGTGTTGTGATCGTCTCCATTTTTTATTTCGAAAAGAAACTTGTTGATATTTGTCGCTTGAAAAGAAATTTAGATTTGTGCATCAACTTTCTTTTTAGCATTCATATACTAAGAAAGTCTAAAAACAAATACATGCATGTGCATTTGCATATAGACAGTCTGATTGGCTTGATTTAGGAAAGTGCATTTAGAGTGTGCTCTTTGCTCTTTGTGAAAAGATTTTGTCTTTCTTTTCCTTAGTATCTAGGATTTTCATTGCACAAAGAAGATAAAAAGTTTTTTTATCATCTTAGATTGCATTTTAGGAATTACATCTACATCTCGTGGTGAACCTGAAAGGAAAACTTCATAAACAAGATCAACTTAAAATAAATTCAATGAATCTAACAACGCTTTGGAACATAACGCACAACATTTAGAAGTCTAGGCTAGAGACGTATTTCGGCATCGTAAAGCCTGGTAACTGTTGTTCTTACTGATGGTTGGGTGATTCCTCCACTTTAAGACAATAAGTGCCAGTATCGACTTGTGCTCCCACGTACCGTCGAGTATATTTTGGGAGACTCCAATAGGCTTAATCCTTTATCCATAGGAAGCTGTGTATGCCGCCCTATCGATTGCAATGCACTGAACACAACATTCGGGAAGATTGATTGCCGTACCGTAAAAAGTATTCTGCAGTTTTGCGATTGGTTCGATAATCCCTCTACCTAGATTTCCAGAGCAGTCCCTTTCGTTCCTTTTCAAACTCTTTAACAAAAAAGTTCCATCTGAGCACTTGTCACTTCAGGCTCATTAAAAATCGAAGGCGACTAGAGTCATCTTTTGTTTTTTCTCAACTCTTAAAAACTGAAAAAACAAGTTGTGTCAAAGCGTCTAAAATTTATTTTAAACGGAATATTCATTACCCTTTCCTACGTTGATCTTGGGTTGAGAAAATGGAGTCCACCAACCAAGGAATTCCCCTTGGAGGAAATCCTAGTCCCTTCTCCTCTTGGGAAGATTTTGGTTCACCCCATATAGTCACATTATCGCTTCCAGGACTGACAATTGGATTGCCTGTATGGCTCTTCTCAACCTCTATCGTTCAGAAGACTGCAATTCCTGAACAATCAAATCGGCAACCAGACAAGTCCAGAGTTACCCACCAACCTTCTACTTCCTCTAATTCTTCCTCTCCTCCTTCCTCTTCTCTTGATGGGTCTGGTAAAGCCAAAAGTCAAGTACCTAAGGAGAAGAAGGAAAAGAAGAAGAAAGAGAAGAAGAAGAAGAAGGAGCCAAAAGCGAATTGGGGCAAACGAGCGTTGTCTAGCGAAAATCCACACACTGCACCGACCAGGCCTAAATCGCCATGTGTCATTTGCAAAGGAGACCACTATCATAGAGATTGTCCTTGCATCCCTCGGATATTAAGGGACTGGTCTCCTCGTTTGCACAACCTGGTGTCGTCAACCTCTGATGATCATGTTGAAAACACACCGTCAACTAGTGAAAGTGAAGCCCCAGGACAAAAAGGAAAATATAGATTTCCTTGTAAATTGTGCGAAGGCGATCATGCTATCCACCATTGTCCCTTCTTAGACGAGGCTAAAAGAGTTTTGGACGATCGTCCGGTTTCACCGTTACGACTTCCTCCTGGATATAAAAACTCTTGCCGAGTCCGTCACTAGTTGAAAATCCGGCTGGCCCGCTCAAGTGGTCGGCTGAAGCATCTATCATTGAAGACAAACCATCTGAACCCATACTAGATGAAAGTCAAAAGGTCGAGGCAGCAATTGACCCGGTCTTGCCTTCAGAGGTTCCATATTCAGATGATACAGTCACCGAAGAGAACAAGGACGACACCGTCCAAATTCTTTTCATAAGCACAGACTCTAACGAACATGGGGGCAATTTACCCGTTCCTTTACCACAGGAAGGAAGTTCATCAGAGTCGTACCCGACTGTCTATTCAGTCCCACCTCCGAGCAACCTAGTTGTCTCCTTCGACTGGAATCAACTAGGCAGACCCCGTTTACGAGCTAGTGTACCATTCTGAATTATTGTTCAAATATATAGAATGGTTATGGCCGGTACCATCATAGATGAAGGGGCTTCTGTGAGTATCCTTTCCTCAATTGCTTGGAAAGCGCTTGGTTCACCATCGCTTTTTCCTGAGATGAGAAATCTAACAAGCTTTGATAAAGAAACCAGTCGACCGTTAGGGATCCTTCCCAATGTGCCCATAACATTGAGAGGGAAAACCGTTCACATGAATGTGATGGTTGTTCAAGGACCCCTGGATTACAATCTACTCCTTGGACGAGACTATATTTATTGCATGAGAGTCATTGTCTCATCGCTCTTTAGAGTGATGTGTTTTCCGCACGAAGGAAGAGTGGTCAAGCTCGTAGACCAGCTTTCATTTCCCGGATCACACATAGCAAATAGTCATATACCATCCCTGAATGGTCTTTTCACACAAGAAATGTCTCAATCCCCAGTCCGTCCACCCGATGAGTGCGAGTGATTCGGGGGACATGACTGAAACCCAGGGGGCATGCACCCTGGTCTGCTTCGGCAGGAAAACTCTGGGTATAGGGTAGGTTTCCGCGAGAGAATATGACTAGTCTGTACTCCCGTCCGTGATTGGAAGAGGGGGTTTTTCTGGAATAAGATTCTCTTGTCAAAGTTATGTGGGTTGGCATGCATTGCCACTCACTTTTGTTTATTTAGGGAAACATCGTTGAAGAAGTGTTTTGTTTACGCCGTAAATAGAACAATCTTTGGTAACCTGTAAGAGGTAGACCTCTCCCGGTAAAACAAATGTTTTAACGGAATAAAGAAGGGGTAACCTTGAAACTCTGTTTTATACCTGGGGGCATGCAAACCTTTTGGCGTGCAAGCGAAGAGCGACTATTTATTTTTTAAATTTGTAGGTCCTCTAACCCTTTAAACTCGTAGGATTGGTCGTTTCATAACTTGCATAAAGAAAGGATGTGGGGCAAAACTCTAAATTTGCCGTTTTTATATATGAGACTTTCTTATCATATGACTGATTTAATCGAGCAGTTTGAACACGGACTTCATGCTCATTAAAAAATAAACATAAGCAATGAGCACATGTTCCTCCAGAGTTTAAGCTCATTAAAAAAATGAACCAATTTCTGGTAAATAACCATCGTGAATGTAGTACTTCAGCCATTAAAGCCTTGGTCGTGTTTGCACCATCACCTCCACTTTTGCATTGGTCGATCATTCACCTCCATTTGGTTTTTTACCCATTTTGAGGAACGACTGCGAAGAGTGATCTCACTAGCCATCCTTGTAACACTGCCGTGATTGGAAAATTCCAAACCTTACCTGAAATCAGTAGCTACCCGTTTTATCACTCGTTCCTCAAAAGACGAGTCATCTTTAAGCTCTTTTCAAAATCAACTCGTAAAATATGAAAAGATTGCCGAGCCATTGGCCTCTCCAGCTCGTTAAAAGGACCGGAACTGCTATCCCTCCTTTAGATTTTAATCTTTTTGGAGCTGAGGGATTATTACACAAAAAGATCGAGCGCTTGTTTTGTTCGGCTCGTTAAAAGGATCGAAAATTCATCCCTTCTATATTGTTTTATACTTTTTCGGACATAAGGGATTATGATGACGAAAAAGGATTTTTGGAGTTGCCTTTACGTTCCTTTTCAGACTCTCTAAAAAATGAAAAGGATGGATTTATCTTTGTCGTTAAACTCGTAAAAATTTGATAGAGACAAACTTGTCTATAGACGAGAACGAGTTTTACTATCGCTAGGCTCGTTAAAACATAGCGATGGGTTTCCCCGAAGGGAAAATTATAGAACAAGCATATGGTATCCTCCTTAAGCTTGACAAAAATAAAGAGGTACTGGTCAGTAATGACTGGGGAAAAATTGGGAAGAAAACTTGAAGAAACTTTGTTGGTAGCAAGTCGCTCTTGAACATGACACTTTCGCTCCGCATCCGAGTCGGGTTGGGTTGTTTCATTCACCGGTCACATCACCATGGTCCCATCATACCATCCACATTTGGGGTTAATGCTACCAATCCATCACATCAGTGTCGCCAATATGTTCAAGAGAAGTCATTCAGAGAGTTCACCTGTGTCTCACCCACTACAATACATTTATACTCCATTCTTTCATGACCGCCATCCTGAACCTTATATCACCAGATTGTTTTCACCTCCATTAAAATCATTTGCTCCGTTCCGTGTCATTGATGTGGGATTCATTAAGGCCCTCCTGTGATGGATCACTTTTTGTCGACATTAGCTCATTATCCAAGAAGTTGATCTAGGAACACCCCATTCAGTACTTTGAAGCTTGCATGCCTCAATGGCAAGTTTCTCACTTCCGGTGATAGGTTTACATCAATGGCCTTCGACCGAAAGATTTTGCGTGGTGTTTGATGCCAAGTCCTTTATTCACACCATGTGAATTGTACCGCAGTACCTTGAGGGTCATTATCATTATCGGTGATTCCTCTCGCACTTGTTAACAGTTTACATCATTGGCTGGTAATCAAGCGATGTCTTTCCATGTTCAACTTCAGAACATTTCTCACATGGATCGACTTGTACTTCGAGTGAAGATCGAACGAGATTGAAGACCCTGGATTTAGTTTCATCCATCCGAGCTGCGATATATATTCAGGGAAATAAAAACATCAAATGTACATCATTGTTGCACAGATAATCATCCAATCAAAAGGATGATGGCTCTATCAGAATCATCAGTCTGCACTCAAACGATTGTCTGTCCTATGTACATGAAAATGAATTTATAAAGCTGAGAATGGGAATGCCCGCCTCAGCTAGATCATGAAAATATTATGAAGATAATGTATTGTGTTGTATCTTATTACAGGTATCCTCCCAGCATTGAAAGAACTTCGGATCCTCATAATAAAGCATTTCACCTCACATCAAAGAGTAACGACCTCATGCTTTAGGGGGCAACTGTTATAGACATTTTTGGGCCCTACAACCCCAAACATGAAATGTCCATAAATCAAGGGCTCCTAAGTCCCTAAAAGTGTTGTTCCAACCCCTAAAGGAACAAGGTCAATAGATTACAGCTTCTCCCAGAAGTTCTCCATGAAAAACTACTCAGAATTGGTCAAAACAGGATCATTTCAACTGCTCCACTGGCTAAGTGGATTCCATCTCACCTAAATACACTGTGAGGGTGTGTTTCATTTCAAAAATCCCTTCTGTGGGGTGCGATGGGCGAGAAATGACAAATGGTAGTGTCATTCCGCGAGGTGGAGAGGCAATGGAAGCTTCCAGAATCTTCTCTTGTGACACTTGTCTCACTGAATTTGACCAAGGATGAGTAAGAGACCATCAATCTTCAAGTGGAAGCAAGAACTATCAGAGGGAAGACACTAGTCAAATCACAAGCTGACTCATCTCCCTTACAAATATCTATATATGGATCCCTCATCCCAGAGATCCAGAAGCTGGAATTTTGCATATTGTAAGGAATTGATGTTGGTTTCTTGAGACAAACATCAGATTGTTAGGTGATCTAAGCTTTGTTTGAGGTGAAGAGGGGCTTCTTTGCTAGGAGGTTGATGCTGGATCAGAACAATTGGTTGTAACTCCTCTTGGCTCTTTCTTGTTTATCAATAAAAGCTATTCAATTTTTCCTCCATGCTCTTGTATCATTGATGTTTGCTGCATTTGTATGGTCAATTTACATCTGATCCTAGATTATTTATGATTATAGATCCATGTCTTTGTATAGCTCTATGCTACTGTGATCTTACAGGTACTTTGTGAAGCTGGGTGTGCAAGGGAGTAGGTAGCTAAAGACTATCAAAGAAGAGAGGAATCAAATCAGGAGATTAGCGCAAGATAGAGGTTGGTCTTCTTGTTCCTCTCTATCTATAATTCATAAAGGAAAAACGAAAGTAGCTTTTCTCTGTTTGTTTCTAAGGCAGCTGTCACACCTTAGTGGGATAGAGCAGTTCTATATAGACACTTTTCCCTGTAACACCCCTACTCATCCTTCTTGGTTCGCACCTCCTCCTTGGTCTTATCCATCTCAATACCATACTCAACCTGCTGCTCATTCATTTCACTCTCATGTTTAGCCACAACCTCAGTGGAAGGCACCTCAGCCGGGGTGGAGGCCCCAATACAACTCTCCTCCCACTATTTTTCCTCCACCAGCTGCTCAACCACAACCATTACCTCCTCCAAGATAGCCCCATATGCCTGCTCAATCGAACCCTAACCCCAATAACAGACAGGCCCAGCAGGTTTATACTTGAGAGACAACATGCCCTACCTATGCTATGGAGATTCAAGAGATCAACCTACGATCTGGGAAGGTCCTCCCAAAGCGCCCACCTCCTCCTCCAGAGGATGAGGAAGAGAAACAGGAAAGTGAGCCCAAAGCCATTCCACCCTTTCCTAAGAGACTAACAGCAACCACGCAACCAAACCCAGAGGAGACTGAACTTCTGGGAGGACTTAAACAGTTGTGTGTGAAAATACCACTTCTCCAGGCCATAAAAGATGTACGAATCTACAACAAATTGATCAACGAGAAGTGTTTTAGGCACCCAGGTAGGCGCAAGAGAGATGCCCCAACTATCAATGTCATAGGACAACTGTCCGATCTGATGTTGGGACAAGTAATATGTCCAAAATATTTGGATCCTGGGAGTCCTGTAGTTGATGTCCACATTAATGGCACCATAATCCCCCACACTCTGATTGATCTAGGGGCTGCCATTAATGTGATGACTAGGGACACTATGCTCAAACTTAACCTTTAGAGTTCCGTAAGAAAGACCTTGATAGTACTGTAGTTAGTAGACCGCTCCATCGTGACTCCCGAAGGGATTGTGGAAGATGTCATGGTCTCTGTTGATTCCTTGGAGTACCCTGCAGACTTCTTGGTCCTTCAGCGAAAGGTAAAACTCACTAGATACCCCCCATTTTGGGAAGGCCTTGGTTAGCTATTGTGAATGCTTACATTAGTTGTCAAGCTGGGAGCATGACCATCAAGAATCGGCCTATGTCCAAACAGTTAGTCCTATATCCTCCTGCCCAACCTCTACTAGAACATGACTTACCTCTCTGGTTGGAGAAGGGAGATGAGGATGAAGTCTACTCTGCACCAGTGTGCACAGTGGAAGCCACCTGAGGAGGTCCTTAAACTGAGGATGACCTGATTGAGAATTTGATTCAAAATCCACCTCCCAGTGTGCTACCATTAGAGGAGTTGGTGGAAGGTACACAAGCCAATGATTTAGTGGACCTCTTTGTGGCTGATCCGACCTCTCCCAGAGTTAAGAATGTGGAATTTTGCCTTGAAAGAACCTTGAAGATAAGCTCATCCCTATCCCCCTCTCAGGAGAAGGAGCTGTGTAGCCTAGTGAACCGCCATTTGGATGCTTTCGCTTGGAGCTATAAGGAGATGAAAGGAGTCCACCCTTTAATCTATACCCATCACATTTGCATTAAAGAGGATTGTGAACCAGTCAGGCAGCCTCAGAGGAGAATGAATCCAGCCCTTAAGGAAATTGTTAAAGAGGAATTGCAAAAGTTGTTGGATGCAGGATTCATCTACCCCATCTTTGACAGCGAATGGGTTTCTCCTCTGGTGCTTGTGCCCAAGAAAAATGGGAAGTGGAGAATCTGTGTAGATTATCGAGAACTTAAAAACGCCACCAAGAAGGACCATTTCCCTTTGCCTTTCATAGATCAAGTGTTAGATGGGCTGGCAAGGAAGAAGTTATTTTCTTTCCTAGATGGGTTTAATGGGTATAATCAGATCCAAATCAGCCTGGAAGACCAACATAAGACCACTTTCACTTGTCCATGGGGTACCTTTGCCTACCGGGTCCTTCCCTTTGGGCTATGCAATGCTCCTACCACTTTCCAGAGAGAAGTACTGAGCATATTTGCTAAGCTGGTTCATGATTCGGTGGAAATCTATATGGATAACTTTACTCCTTATGGGTCCAACTTCCAAGAAGCATTGACTAACCTGGGAAAAGTTTTAACCAAGTGTATTGAAATGAACCTGTCCCTCAATCCTGAAAAATGTGAATTCTTGATGACTGAAGGGATCGTGCTAGGTCATACAATTTCTCAGCAAGGATTACAGGTGGATCCTAACAAAATTGCTATCATCCAAAAGGTTCCGCCTCCTCAAAAGGTAAGAGATGTTTGGAGTTTTCTATTCTTAGCAGGATATTACAGAAGATTCATTAAAGATTTCAGTAAGCTAGCCTTGCCATTGTTTGGTCTTTGGTCAAAGATGTTGATTTTATATGGACCGAAAACTATCAAGAGGCTCTGGATGAGTTGAAAGATAAGCTGGTAACTGCCCCAATCTTGAGAGGTCCAAACTAGGCCCTGCCTTTCCACATCCACACTGATGCCTCGAGCAAAGCCATAGGGGCAGCCTTAGGACAAGTTGAAGAGAAGATACCATATTCCATCTACTTTTTCAGAAAAAACCTGTCCAAGGCAGAATTAAACTATACTGTGACTGAGAAAGAGCTCTTTGTTGGTCACTTTAATTGTTTATTAATAAAACAGTCGAGTGCCACATAAATTGTTAACCCAGGAAAGTCTGATTATTCCAAAGGTGACTACGTACTGTATGTACTCAATCTTAATGGTATTAAAAGTTGTAGTATAAACAATCTACTATCTATTAACTCCCCACTCTGTGTTACAGTAGTTACAACAGTTACAGCCTATTGCAGGAATGAAGTAAGAATAGATAACTTAAAGAAAACAAATCTGCAAAAGGAAGTGATGGCTGTCCTGCAACAAAGGATCAGGACCCTATCCTCAGAGTAAGGACTTTCAGCACCTGCCTCTGTTGTCCAGTTCACTAATATACTCTGTAAATCCTAATCACCAGTGAGGCACTCATACATAGCATCAATCAGTTAAAAAGGAAAACAGAGTTTCAGCAAAAGTAAATATCGTTAGAAGCAGTACTTATGATATAAACAGAAATCACACACACACCACACAACAGAAAGGAGATGGGTGAATCTTGTGATGAAGGTGGGCCCTGTCCTTCTCACAATATTCCCTAGAACACAGAAACTAAGATAAAATACTCAGAACAGAATTGTATTCATCTGCCAATAAACCATATTACAAAAAGAGATTCAGTATCATCCCTTCACTATAGTTTCTGCGTTACAACTTTTTCCCTCGTTTTCTGTCTATCCCTCTAATGTAGATGTCTCCTCTTTATAGAGGAGACATCTATTACAAAAGATTTTCATACATTCTAATTCAACCCTTTTGTACCAAAAATAAGAAAGTCAGTTCTCGATAACAAAATATTGTTACAGTCATGTGAATCATGATCATTACGACCAATATAGTAATCGGTCAGACTCCTTTGCCGGTGCAAATTTGTTACGCAAATCTCAACTGTTCCTCAAAGTGCGCGTGTTATTCGTGCTGTTTCATCTTCGAGGTTCATGTTGTTCTTGCTATTTCAGCTTCACGGTTTGCGCTGTTTACGCTGTTTCAGCAACTGCAAAATGTGATCCTGCCAGTTAGGTAGTTTTAGCAATTGGTCAGCACTTTAATCAGCTTCAGGGAACAATTATAAAGATAGCATGATTACGTGTTGAATAATTAAACATATAGCAATGAAGAGAGTTACTCTATACCTTTTGGAGTGATTAAGCCAAAACACTAGCAAAGGCTTTCAACTAAGGGTTGAAGAGGGTAATATAATGGCAAAATATACAGTCAAAAATAGACAATATGGGAACCTAACGTCCCCCCCAACTGGAAATGTTGCATGTCGCATGCAACATCTACTCTGAATCGGAATCAGAATACTGGGCTGAACAGTGTAGATTACTTATGCAGTAAGTGTAGGAGGTGCTTTCAACCATGTCTCTGAACCCTTGGACATTCTGAAGCCTTTTCCATGCTTCCAATTCTTCCTTTTTAGTCAATGTAAATTGAACCTTGTATTGTTCTCCAAGAAGCCATAAGAGAGGGAAATGAAAATGGTAACCAATCCAATGTTCAGCACATTGTCTCATGCATTTTACATAAGCAGGTATCCTTGAGATTGCTGCCTGCAGATTGAGGGGATTGTAGGGATGATATTCCCTTCTTTCTTTGGGACACTGTTCCCAGAAAAATTCATTTGCTTTTATGGCCAGAGGTCCTTTAGCTTTGACATAATGTTGGCAGTCTTCCAAGACTTCTTCTTGTAGATTCCTAATGTGATCGGTCATCCCTGGTTCTCTTAGATTCCGTTGATGTTCCATAAGGAAGATAGTTGCATTCTGTGGTTCCGGACGGATCCAGAGAAGACAGTTCTCCTCATTGTGTTGTGCAGACATGAAAGCATTCTGCCAAGTGAGTTGGTTGGCCAAAAAGGAAATAAAAGCTCTTATTTGAATATCACCACAAATAGGAAGTAAATTAATCTTTCTATCTTCAGGCATAGCCTCGTTGTGAAGATAGAGTTCGCACAGTAAATTCTGATCATTATTTGGAGCTTCTGCAAAAGTTTCAATGAATTGCTGTGGTGTAGAGACCTGGTGTGGTCTTCCATCCTTTATTGCTTTCAATTGGAGGAACGCTAAGCGTTCTCTCAAGAATACAGAGTAATTAAAAGAAGGCTTTCTTGTAGCCAGTAAGCGCTGGACCAAATTGAGGACAAGGGACAGTCTGGCTTTTAATTGCTTATTTTCTTTGTGTTGTGCACGAGACTGTTCCATTGTTTCCCAATTCCTATAGGCATAGTTAAGCCATAATGACTTTTGTTGTTGAAATGCCTTTCCTTGGGAGAGCTCGTATTCTGCTTTCCATGTGTTGCTTAATTCTTGAAAACTAGAAGTCTGTGCATGAGCATTGCTAACACAGGGAGGTTCAGTTTGTATATGCACAGTTGTGGAAGATTTTGATTCTGGTTTCTGCTCATCAATAACTTGGGTAGGTCGGGGTGGTTCCATTTCTTCCTTTGAAATCCTTGAAGACCCTGCTGGTTCTTGTGTAACAGCAGGGTGTTCCTTTTTGAATATAACAGGGCCGACTCCAGTCAATGGGACTGTAATTATTTTATATCCTGCCTGAGTGTAGATATCCCCACATTCACTGCACATGTATTCACTGTATTGCTCTTTCTCTACACTCTTTTTCAGCTTGAGATGCTACTTGAGCTAACATGTACAGGTTGAGTTCTTCTTTACATTGCTAATTCTTTCTGATAGGCCTTAATTTCTGATTTTAAGAACTCATTTTCTTCTTGTAGGGAGGCTAGAGTGACTGGGGCTTCTACAGTTATAGATTCCAAAGGAAAAGAAAATTGTTGTTCAGCATTATCTTCATCATGTGCATCCCCAACAGGTGGTTCTTGTGTTTCACCTATTGGGTCTGTTTGTGTATCAGTTTCACCTAGGGCATCTTCTTCTTGCTCCCCAACAGGTGGTTCTTGTGTTTCACCTATTGGGTCTATGGCTGGTTCTTGTGTAACAGCCACATGCAGGTCGTCTTCTTTTTGCTCCCCAACAGGTGGGTCTTGTGTTTCACCTATTGGGTTTGTGGCTGGTTCTTGTGTAACAGCCACATGCAGGTCGTCTTCTTTTTGCTCCCCACTAGGTGGTTCTTGTGTTTCAACTATTGGGTCTGTGGCTGGTTCTTGTGTAAGAGCCACATGTCTTATATCAGCTTGGATGTATGGTTTGAATTTGTCGGCAGCTGGTTCTTGTGGAGCAGCTGCCTCTGTTGAGAAAAATGATGTTACAAAATCGTGAACACTTTGAATTTCGACATCTGAGGGTGAGGGAGGTGAAGGTTCAGGGCTATGCGGAATACGAGGATTTAAAATGATAGGAGGGACATTTGGGATAACAGCCTCAGTTACTGCAAACAACCTTGTTCGTTGCCGAGGTAGGGAACCAGGAGAGACAGTAGTTTTCCTCTTGCGAGGACTTTTACTCAGGGTAGGGGAATCATCAGAAATAGTAGCTGCCTTAACTAAGGCCCTGGTTCTTCTTTTTAGCAGGGTCGCAGTTTGCTGTTGCTTTTTCCTCTTAAGGAAAGTGATGAGGGTATCCTCGTTTGAATCAGCGGTAGGGATATAAACTATGGGGGTGGATGGTTCGGCTTCATCAGGAGGTGGGGACTGCTTTAGAGTTGGTTGCTGAGTTTCAGCATCTTACTGGGAATTTTCTTCATTTTGCTGAGGATTTTCTTTAGCTTGCTGGGGAGGGTTAATGAGGGGAGGCAGGTTATGCAGGGCGAAGCCTCTATTGATCAAGAGTTGGACCAGACGATGGTGCGTGAGACAGAGGAGTTGATGCCTAGCATTCACAGTGTAATGTGCCATATTTTTCAGACATCCAAGGAGATAATAAGGCATATTTACTAGACGACCATGCCGCAAATGATTTAATAAGAAGAATTCATGTTGATAGACTACCTGATAGCGGCCCTCGCAAGTGAAGTAGTGCTTGACGAATTCTGCAACTTTAGGCCAAGGTGGTGGTAATGACTGAAGCGCAACACCCTGCCTTTAGCTTCCACCTGCTCCCCAGGTAGCAGGAAATCTTGTTGTGCATTGAGGATAAGATGCTTCCTGCTGAACCAGCGAATTCCGTTGGTTGGAAGCCCCGAAACTTGTGCTATGTCTTCTTCTGTTACTGGGATTCTGACCCCTTGGACAGTAGAATACTCCTCCCTCAAGTTGCATGCAAATTCGAGAACTTGCTGCAAATCAAATTCCGAAAGTCTTCTGAAATAGTCTACCCATCCTGCCTGTAGGAAGATTTGGTATGTGTCTGGGTAAAGTTCCAATAATTCCGTCGAGCCCAGTTCATATCTAACAGCTTCTCCACCCATGGTTACTGTTTTAGGCAGAATACAGAGTGCAGAGCTGAGTTGCTGAAGTCGAAACAGAGCAGAACGTTGAAAAATGAAATTATGACGTGGTCAGGCATAAGCGAGGTGTATTAGACACAACCGGGAGGAATAGGGATGGTGGTGATAGGCATGTCCTGTAATGATTACGATATTTCGGTAATCCCCCCCCAACTGCGGCTGAATGATATGGCTGGCAGTACGATGCTTTTATTGGTCATGTCAACTATCTCCTCATTAACTACAATTTAATATTCACACATAACATGCATACCTTTACAATTACCTTTGGTTGTTGCGCCGAAAAGTGTTATCTCATCCTTAATGGGTCAATGATCATTATAGAAATGGTTTGTAAGGTGTGAGAGTTTTTATACACGAGGTTCTTATTATTCACGAGAGGCAGCAGTGAAGGGGTATTATTAACAGGATAAATGGCTAATTCCTTTGAATAAAGAATGATATGTTTCTATTGAAATAATAGTTCATTCTCGGGAGTAAAAATGGGGATATTTAGGAAAACAGAAAAGATTGGTGTTTAAGCAGTGGGATTTGGTGTTTCGACACTGGGGAATGGTGTATTGGCAACGGGAAATGGTGTATCAGCAACGGGAAATGGTGTATCAGCAACGGGAAATGAATTATGATCTGGAATGACATGGCAATGTTTTTCCAATCTACAGATTAATTCTTCCTATATTGGAATTTTTCTTTTCAGCCACCATCCAAAGCTAAGATCTTCAAAATAATTAATTGTAACATGGCAACCCTTGACAGGGATTATTAGTTAAGAAATTTAATCTAAAAATAAATACATAAACAGGAAATTAAGTGCATTGAGGGATAGCAGGTTCACCCAAAAAGACATAGTATATGTCTGTCATGCAAGTAGCTTTGAAATCCTCTTTAGAAATAGGCTTTTGATACAAACGGAGTCGATACCCATTCACTAATAATGGTGTTCTGGAATCATCAATCGTTAGGAGTCTGACTGTTCCATTTGGAAAAACAGCATCTACTTCATAAGGTCCTAGCCACCTTGTTCTTAATTTACCTTGAAAATTTTCAAAAAGGAGTCACACAGTAAAGCCCAATTACCTTTTTGGAACTGCTTGTGCTTAATAGTTTTGTCATGCCACCTGGTTCTTTTTTGTTGTATCATGGTTTTTTGATGGATGGCATCCAACCTCTTTTCATCCAATTCTTGAAGTTGTTGCAACCTAGTTGTCTGTGCATCAGTCAAATCAAGGTTAACAGCTAAAGCAGTCCTTAAGGTTTTGATTTCAAATTCCACAGGAAAAACAGAACTTTTACCATAAACTAATTCATAAGGTGAAAAACCCGTAGTGTTCCTGGAAGTAGTTCTATAAGCCCATAATGCTTCAGGCAACCTTTGAAACCAGTCCCTTCTATTCTCCTTGACTGTCTTGGTTAAAATGGCTTCTATGACTTTATTTGTACTTTCCACTTGCCCATTTGCCTGGGGGTGATAAGGTGTAGTCATTGTATGCTTAATGTGATATTTCTGGAGTGTATCTTTGAAGCCATGAGAATTAAAAGGAGGTCCTCCATCTGTAACTAGCTCTCTAGGCAAACCAAACCTAACAAAGATTTCTTCAAATAGAAAGGTTAATGTTGATTCTTCATTAGCTTTGATGAGTGCCTTAGCTTCTACCCACTTAGTCATATAATATGTGCAAACCAGTATATAAACTCTTTGGTTGGATGGAGGATTGATGGGACCTATAAAATCTAGTGCCCATCTTTCAAAAGGTTCAAGTATTACCTGGGGGTTAAGTGGCATTTCATCCCTGTGATTAGGTTGGCCCATTCTCTAACAGCTATCGCAGGCCCTAACATATTTCCTTGCGTCCTTGAAAAGTGAGGGCCAATAGTAACTCATTCTAAGAACTTTGTGTGTTGTTCTTTTGTCCGCAATATGCCCTCCACCAGCACCATCGTGGCAAGCCTTCAATATATCATAAACTTCATTTTCTTTGATGCATCTTCAAATTTCCTGATCGAGTCCTGTGTGAAAAAGACACCCGCTTATCCAGCTGTACCTAGCACTTTGCTGAACGATCTTTCTTTTCTCTCTGTGCGATAGGTGTGATGGTAGTTTTCCTGCAACTAATTAATTGGCAATGTCTACATACCAAGGTGAGTGAGCAGATACTGCAAATAAATATTCATCAGGAAAAGAATCATCTACTGGAATATTTTCATTAGTTTTTAACCGAGAAAGAAAATCAGCAACTACATTTTCTTTACCTGGTCGATCTACAATTGTGATATCAAATTCTTGTAATAATAATAACCATCTGGTAACTCGAGCATTTGTAACTGACTTGTTCATTAAATATTTAATGGCCAGGTGATCAGTATGCACAAAAGTAGTGTAACCGGTAATATAATGTCGAAACTTATTAATAGCATAAATGACTGCTAAGAATTCTTTTTCGGTGACTGTGTAGTTAAGTTCAGCAGGGGTCATATTTTTACTAATAAAATAGATAGCATAAGGAAGATTGTTTTCTTCTTGACCTAAGATAGCTCCAATTGTAGTATCTGAAGCATCAGAGGATATATGAAAGGGAAGTGCCCAGTCAGGTCCTCTTAAAATGGGAGCTGTAGACAACTGATGTTTAAGTTCATTAAATGCTTTTTGACAATCATCAGTCCACTTAAATTCAGCATTTTTCATAAGTAACACAAACAAAGGAGAAGCTATTTTAGAAAAATATTTGATAAATCTTCTATAATATCCAGCATGTCCTAAAAAACTTCTTACATCAATTTGTGTTTTAGGGATAGGAAGAGTCTGAATTACTTGTACTTTAGCCGGATCAATTTGAATTCCTAGGAATGAGATGAAGTATCCCAATACAATACCTTGATTCATCATCATATGGCATTTTTTAGTACTTAAGGCAAGATGTGCTTCTATACATCGTTTAAGTAATTTTTCAAGGTTCTGTAATGCATCTTCAAAAGTCACACCATAAGGAGTAAAGTCATCCATAAATATCTCCAAGGAATCATTAAGCATATCAGAAAAAATTCCTATCACTGCTCTTTGAAATGTTGCTGGGGCATTACATAGTCCAAATGGAAGAACTCTATAGGCAAAAGTCCCCCATGGACTAGTGAAAGTGGTCTTGTCTTGATCTTGGGGTGCAATCTTCATCTGATTATATCCACTAAATCCATCCAAAAAGGAAAAGAATCTCTTACCTGCCAAATTGTCTAGTATCTGATCAATAAATGGTAATGGGAAATGATCTTTCTGAGTGGCCTTATTTAGAGCTCTTTAATCTACACACACTCTCCATTTCCCATTTTTCTTGGGTACAATTACTAATGGTGAAACCCATTCACTATCAGATATAGGATATATAAATCCTACATTCAACAATTTTTTAAGTTCTTCCTTCACAATTTCCCTTAAATTGGGATTCATTCGTCGTTGGGGTTGACAGACTGGACGAGATCCTTCCTTAATATAAATACGATGAGTACATAATTCAGGAGAGATTCCCTTCATATCTGTGTAATCCCATGCGAATTCTTCTTTATTCTCACGGAGTAGCTTCATTAACTGTTGTGTTTCAGCATTTGTTAAGTTAGGGTTTATATTTAATGTTTTGCCAGGCTCGATTTCTACTGCTATACTTTTGGAGGAGATACCAGATGATGTTTGAGATAAGTCTTCAGTTCTAAGGTTTTGCTGGGATTCAGATTCCAAGATTGTAGTCAAGTGGTCATGTAATTCAGAGTTAACTGAAGAAGGTTCAGAATAAAGTTGCTAAGTAATTCATCTTCGGTTGAATCTTTAAAAGTTAAAGCTTGTCCAACAGTCAAGATGGGTTGGGTCTCATCATCTTCATAATCTAACCACACAGAGTTATCATTATTAATCATAGGTGTAGCATGAGGGTACAGAGTAAGCTGTTTGGTTTCACATCCATTAGAAATTGTCATTGAACCTGACCTACAGCTGATGAAAGTATCTGCTGTAGCCAGCCAGGGTCTCCCTAAAATCAATGGATGACCCCCCAACTTTGTTTTGGTCTGTAATACAACAAAATCAGCTGGGTAGTTCCAAGATTCGACTGAAATTATCAGGTCTTCAATGACTACTTCAGGTTTGATTGTGGAGCGGTTAACCAGCTCTAGAATGGTTGGGGTTTCCCTAATTACATCCTTTAACTGTAATAACTGTGCAGTTTCAAGTTTCATAATGTTTATTGCAGCACCCAGATCTACTAGAACTCTAGAAACAAAGGTTTTACCAACCTGAACTGTGACTGTAGGGTGACCAGGGTCACCATATTTCACAGGGGGTTTTTTTCCTGACATTAGAGTAGCTAGATCACCCATCACATGAACTGTCAAGGGGTCCTTAGCTTTTCTTCCAGGTTTCTTAATACAAATATCTCTAACAGTTCTAGCATAAATCGGTACATCTCTCAGTACTTGTAAAAGTGGAATTTTAACATATAAATTCTGCAGTTCTCCTAACAAATTAAAAGCCGGTGGCTCAAGTGTTTTGGTAAGAACCAAACGTTCAGAGAATGGTGGCTCTGCTGCTTCAGCAGTCTTTTTAGAGGATGTTTCAACTGTTTCAGCATTGTTATTAGAGGATGATCCAACTGTTTCAGCATTAGATGACTTTTCTTTTCCGATTTCTTCTTTATCAGAATTAGAAGTAATGTCATCAATAATGGGTTCAACTATTATTCTAGAGCGTAAATGAATGTCATTACATTGCATAGGGGAAACCAGTTGGTTTTGAACATCAATTACCTGCAGAGCTTTATTATTATTCGGGTTGGGGTTAGGTTGTACAGGCAGCTAGGGTCTCATTGTCTGATTATTTGGTGGAGCATTTGATGGTAAGGAGAGAGATTGATGATACTGAGGTAATTGGTTTGGAAATGGGGGCTATGGAGCTGTCCAATTTGGGTTCCATTGATTAAAATAGGTTTGCTGTAAAGCCCAGGGATTCCACATTGTAGGATCAACAAAAGGAGGCTTTGGTTGCTGCATGGGTGGGAAATTCATTTGATTAAAGGGTGGGTACTGAATTTTATTGAAGGGTGGGTAATTTGTTTGAAAAGGAGGATGATTATTCCAACGATTAAACGACATGTTAGAATTCGTACCTTGTCCTCGTGGTTGCCATTGCCTCCTCTGTATCAGTAGGTACACTGCTTCAGCTTCTTCTTCAATTGGCTGCAGTGTTGCTTTTATCCCTGGCAGAGAAGGGCATTGTTGAGTCTCATGGTCCTTTTCACAGATAGTGTAAATTGGTACCTTGTCCAGGGGGCATTCCCTTAGTGGGTTTTTCTCCCTGCATTTAGAGCAGAAAATAGCCAGAGCAGCTTTTGCTTCTGCCTGCTTCTTTTTAACCTGCAAGGTATCAATTTGTGAAGCAAAAGAGCTTAACATTTCAATTTTAAATTCTTCAAGTAAGTTACCTATTTCGGCCCGTGTTTCTCCTCCACTTGCTGATTTCTAGACTCTTGAGTATGTACTATCTTTGCTCTTTGTCTGCTTGCTACTCCTCTCGAACATCTTTTACAGAGGTTGACAATCTCATCATATGATTCCTTAGATATGTCTCCTTTTCCAAGCATATTCAACATATCTAAACAATCTTCTCGTACCCCTTTTAGCAATATGGTCTTGAGAATATCCTTACTCATATAAGGATGATCAGATCGTTGTAAGTTATACTGTAACATTTCCACGAAGTCTTCTAGACTTTCGTCCTCCTTCTAAGTCATCTTGAATAATTCCTCCTTCCTTTCTCTTGTTCGACAATAATCTTGGTATTTAGCCAGAAATTTCTCCTTCATCTGGTCCCATGTCGTAATCACATGAGCTCCCAAGCTCGTAAACCATCTTAATGCGTTTCCCTTTAATGTAGCTGGAAACAACTTCAATTTCTGAGCAGCATTAACATAGTCATAGCTTCTACATAATATATCAAATTCAAAAAGAAATTCATCAAGATCTTCTGTGGATAACCCATGGAAATTGGGTAATGCTGAAAGTGGGATATTCTTCATGGGAGTTGCTCCTCTGGGGAGATCTCCAATAGGGAATTCCAGGGTGGAGAGAGAATTTTCTCCCCTTCCTTCTGCTCTGCGACCTCCATCGAAAAGTCCTTCATTGTTATCCTCCATTGGTTGTTTTCCTGATGCGCTTGCCCGGTCTTCGGAGTTTTCTGTTGGACTTTCAATGTCCTGCACTGGTTCCTCTACTTCAATCTCCTCGATTGGCTCCTCTACTGGTCCTTCGACTTCTTTGGCCGGTTCCTCAGTATATTCTGATGGTTTTATAACCCTCTCTGGTCCCACTACTTCCTCTGTCTGATAATCTGTCTGGGAGGAATGTTGGGTCTGTGGCCTTCGAGAGCTTAACCTCTGGGATGTCTCAGCTTTCGAAATAATATCATCAATGAAAGTTTTTCTTCCTCCTCCTTTGCCTTTGCCGCCTGAATGGTTAACCTTCTTGCGTCCCCTCATGCATCCTGCATTTCTAAAGGAAAATTGTTAATACCCTTAAAATCTTCAGTCACCTTCCCCGGCAACAGTGCCAAAATGTTGGTCACTTTAATTGTTTATTAATAAAATAGTCGAGTGCCACATAAATTATCAACCCGGGAAAGTCTGATTATTCCAAAGGTGACTACGTACTGTATGTACTCAATCGTAATGGTATTAAAAGCTGTAGTATAAACAATCTACTATCTATTAACTCTCCACTCTGTGTTACAGCAGTTACAACCTATTGCAGGAATGAAGTAAGAACAGATAACTTAAAGAAAACAAATATGCAAAAGGAAGTGATGGTTGTCCTACAACAAAGGATCAGGACCCTATCCTCAGAGTAAGGACTTTTAGCACCTGCCTTTGTTGTCCAGTTCACCAATACACTGTGTAAATCCTAATCACCGGTGAGGCACTCATACACAACATCAATTAGTTAAAAAGGAAAACAAAGTTTCAACAAAAGTAAATATCATTAGAAGCAGTACTTATGATATAAACAGAAATCACACGCACACCACACAACAGAAAGGAGATGGGTGAATCTTGTGATGAAGGTGGGCCCTGTCCTTCTCACAAGATTCCCCAGAACACAGAAACTAAGATAAAATACTCAGAACAGAATTCTATTCATCTTCCAATAAACCATATTACAAAAAGAGATTCAGTCTCATCCCTTCACTATAGTTTCTATGTTACAACTTTTTCCCTCGTTTTCTGTCTATCCCTCTAATGTAGATGTCTCCTCTTTATAGAGGAGACATCTATTACAAAAGATTTTCATACATTCTAATTCAACCCTTTTGTACCAAAAATAAGAAAGTTAGTTCTCGATAACAAAATATTGTTACAGTCATGTGAATCATGATCATTATGACCAATATAGTAATCGATCAGACTCCTTTGCCGGTGCAGATTTGTTACGCAAATCTCAACTGTTCCTCAAAGTGCGTGTGTTGTTCGTGTTGTTTCAGCTTCGAGGTTCATGCTGTTCTTGCTGTTTCAGCTTCACGGTTTGCGCTGTTTCCGCTGTTTCAGCAACTGCAAAATGTGATCCTGCTAGTTAGGTAGTTTCAGCAATTGGTCAGCACTTTAATCAGCTTTAGGGAACAATTATAAAGATAGCATGATTACGTGTTGAATAATTAAACATATAGCAATGAGGAGAGTTACTCTATACCTTTTGGAGTGATTAAGCCAAAACACTAGCAAAGGCTTTCAACTAAGGGTTGAAGAGGGTAATATAATGGCAAAATATACAGTCAAAAATAGACAATATGGGAACCTAACACTCCTAGCTGTAGTCCATTCCCTAAACAAGTTCAGACACTACATCACTAGTTATCAAACATTTGTACACACTGATCATGCTGCAATTAGGTATTTGATGAATAAACCTGATGTAAATGCTCGTATCATTAGATGGTCACTGTTATTGCAGCAATTTGACTTGACCATTGTTGACAAGCCAGGTAAGGAAAATGTTGTTGCTTGTTTTTTGTCTAGATTAGATTTACCTGCAGGTGAAGAAGGGACGGTAGATGATAAAATGCCAGATGAACCCCTGTTTGCTATTTCAGTGCTCTCTCCATGGTTTGCTGATATAGCAAATTACTTAGTTTCAGCACAGTGCCCTCCACACCTATCCTCAAAAGAGAAGAGAAAAATCGTGAGGAAAGGTGCCCCATTCACTTGGATTGGGGGCAACCTGTTTAAACTTGGCCCAGATCAGATCTTGAGGCGTTGTGTTAGGGAGGAGGAAGTTTTTTACATCCTCCTAACCTGTCACGATGGACCATGTGGAGGTCACTTTGCAGCAAAAAGAACTGCCTTCAAAATTCTACAGGCAGGCTACTATTGGCCCACTCTTCATCAAGATGTCAGAAGATACATCAGCCAATGTGACCAATCAAAGGATGGAGAAACCAACTCCGAGGGATGAAATGCCCCTCCAACCTCAAGTGAATTTCGAGCCATTTGAGAAGTGGGGCATGGACTTTGTGGGTCCTATCAACCCTCCTTCAAAACAAAAATCTTACATCATTGTGTGCACAGACTACTTGACAAAGTGGGCAGAAAAAAAGGCAATCAAGGCAGTGACAGAAGAAAAAGTGGCTGAGTTTGTGAGGGAAAATATCTTCTACAAGTTTGACTACCCAAGAGAATTAGTCACAAATCAAGGAAGTCAGTTCACCTCTAACCTGATTGAAGACCTGCGTGCTCATCACAAGATTAAGCATAGAAATTCCACCTGTTATCATCCGCAAGCAAATGGGTAGGTGGAAGTCACTAATAGGGATTTGGAAGAGATTTTGACTAAAGTGGTGATTAGAAGCAGAAAAGATTGGGCAGATCGCTTGGTTGAGGCCACCTGGGCTTACAACACCACTTGGAAAACTACAACAGGTTTCACACCTTATGAGCTGGTCTACGGGAAGATGGCTTTGTTGTCTATAGAATTCAAGTACAACACATTGAGGTTGGTAGCTCAGTTGGACCTAGACCTCAGCCATGCACAACATGAAAGATTACTACAGCTGAATGGATTGGTTGAACAGAGAATGTAGGCCCTCCTCCACTCAGAAGTGGTCCAACTCCAGAGAAATATATGCCATGACTGGCACCTTAACAAAAATCAATTTCAGCCAGGAGATTGGGCACTGTTATATGACTTGAGATACAAGGATTTCAAAGGGAAGCTGAGGACAAGGTGGCTGGGACCATATACAGTGGAGAAATGCAACGATAATGGTTCAGTCCTTATCAGGACCATTGATGAAGAAGCCATCCCCATGCTCGTCAATGGGCATTGATTGAAAATCTACAAGAAGCCCCTTTCCAAGTAGGAGTTCGTTGAAACTCTGGATAAATCAGTGCTGGTAGTGGAGTAGGGGCCTGTCTCCACTCCACCCACACCTTGAGCGTCATAAAAAAAAAAAAAAAAAAAAAAAAAAAAAGAATAAAATGATCCTTGGGTGAAAACCTCTTAGAGGTGCCCAAGGTAGACAGTGAGGGTGAAAACCGCTTGGAGGTGCCCCAGCTATCTCTCTCTCAAAATAAAGAAAAAAACCACAATTTTTTTTTCCAATCTCTGTTGAATAATTGCAGGTTGCAAGGAAGACATCGTAGGTTAGGAGGATCGCACAAAACAAGGACAGAGGTCAGCACTAGGATGCAAGCATCCCTCACAAACGATTCCTCCATGACCATTCCCCTTTCCTAAGATTTGATCTCATTCGGGGTAAGATTTCACCTTCTACAGGAAGTTTTGTGTCTTCTACAGGAAAGTCTATGTCTTCTATAGGAAGATCCTGTAGAACCTACAGACAGGCTAGAATTGATCTCGGGAGAGAATCCGAAGGTTGGGAATCTGCCTACTAGGCCTGCAAACACCCTTGTTTCCATCCATCACCATATGTCACCCACTTTCATCTCTTTACACCTCCATTGCACTCATCCTTTTATTTGTTCCTACACAGTCACACACAAAAAACCCTGTTTTCTTCATACTGCCAGCAAAACCTTTTATTGACAAATCAAGAGCAGTTTCTCACTTACCATACCTGTCAATCTCCATCTAGACTCCTCATCAGCTGAACCCCTCGTCAGTAGTATAGCCCTGCTCAGTCTAGCTTTCATCCCAAGAGGAGAAGCAACTACAGGACATCCTACAGGAATCCTATAGTAGCTGATCCCTCTGCAAGACATACTCTAGAGATAGGGACAGTCGAAAATGACAAAGGAGACATGCAAAGGGCTCTTCTTGAATGTAAGAATACCAGCAACAACCGAAGCCAAGCATCCAGTGTGCATGCAGCAACAACAAACAATGGAATGGATTCCAAAACATGTGCATGCGGCATCAACAAATGAAGGAATGGGTTCCAAAACCTGTGCATGAAGCAGCAGCAAATGAAGGAGTGGTTCCAAGACCCGGAGTCTGCATAACGCGGCTGTGACCATGTAGGTAAGTGCCTAAACTCATTCATCAATTGCATAAATCATATTTTAAAAGCTTCATGCCCATGGGAATGGTTCGGATTGAAGGGAATCGGTGGCCAGTCAACTAGCCACCCTCGGCCAGTTACATAGCCTCATGGGATCCAAACAAGCCCAGTTACATTCAAAATTGCCGACGAGATGTGCAGCCAACACGTGTGGTGTGTCCATTCAGGGAGAAATTGTCAGGACTGGTAGTGTGGCGGCGGATAACGGCAGAGGGGAGATGATGGCGGTAAATAACATGCATAAGCATTATGGTCGTGACGTCAGATCAACGGTCTGGTCTGGCCACCTCATTCCCTCACCACGAATCATGCCATAGTTAAAATATGCCCGGCTGAAACTTACACCACCTTCTGTTCATTTTGCACTTGCAATGTCCTCGACTGGAGTACGCATCCTCCGCTTCCAAAAACTGTTAAACAATCGGCCTCCACCGATTTTTCTACCTATTTTTGAAAATCTCCCATGTATCAGGCTTGCTCAGAGACATAGTGACATTCTACAGGAACCGGGAGGCCTTCTACAAGAAGGGTTCTACAAGAAAGACTGCACAGCGTTCCGGAGCAGGAAAGCCTAGGATTTTTTCATCGAATTTGGAGCTCTAAACGAGGTAGGCTCGAAAAACTCCTCTATGCATGGTATGGTTTGCAAGTTTGGTGAATTGAATGGCATTAGGTTGGAAAATCAGAGGAAAAATCTGCCTGTGTATTGGAAGTAAAATGTTTGCCTGTGTATTGCACTGGGTTTCCCAAATTTTCTGCATCAAAATTCTCCTCCACGTTTCCTATTTTAAAATTCTCCTATAGGGAAGATATATGCAGCTGTGGAGGCCAGCCTGTATGTGTAAAAAATTTGAATTTTCATATCTGTCTGTGTGCTGAGAAGAAAACTTGATCTTTGTGCTCTGTCTGTAGAAACAAAATTATTCCTTTCATAAACAGACAACCGAGTTCTGTGTGACAGCAGTCTTAAAACCAGGGAATTGTTGCTAGTTGATATTGGACACTCGAGAAATTCCTTCTTGGGGTCAGGGGAAACCATAAACAACATTTCATTTTCTGATTAAAGAATAAAAAGAGCACTCTCACCATGCCAGGGGGATTCATAAGGAGAGAACCCTCAGACTCTAGCAAACTGCATGAGCATCTTGAGGTGCTTGACCTTTTCACCCGAGTCAATTAGATATCCTTCTTTGACAAAATTCAAGGTCATGATGAGGAGATAACTGAGGAATTTTTAATGTCCCTGAGACCACAATCAAAGACACATGCCATAGTTAGTTTTAGGGGTTTGACCCTAGAACTTACCCTTGAGCTCATAAATCGAGTTACTGGTCTACCATTAGGGCTCCCTTGGAGCAAAGAAGAGAGGTCATTGGGCCAGGTTGTTAAGAAAACATTCTTTCTGCCCGAGGAGCATCCTGTAGAAGAAAAGAATGGGGTTAGAAGAACTAGCTTGCCTCCTCTCTGGAGTGAAGTGAGTTTCCAAATTATGAAGTACATTACATGTGAAGGGAGGTTTAGCATCATCTATGGTTATCATTTCAGGTTGCTGTGTGAACTAAGGCATGCAATTGATTTACCTCCAGCCAAGAAACTAAGCATTTCCTATTTTCTTTTTCAGTCACTAATTGAATGTGGTACAAAATTAAATGAAGGGATCCCAGATCAGTTGGCCCATCATGGGCTCATCAAACTATTGGTGGAAGATGCCTTGCACACCTACACTATCTCCATATCTTGGGAAATCTTTCGAAACATGTCTAGGGATGACAATATTAGAATTTTAGGTGAAAACATCACCCCATCCAGCAGTGAGGAGGGAGAACACACTAAAGAAGGTGAGAAAACCAATGGTGAATGAACACAAGACATTCAAGCACAGCAAGAACAGAAAGAAAAAGGGGAAATGGGCTAGACTGCTAAGCCTAAAACAGAGGAGGAAACAACAACAAAAACACCAAGGGAAAAGAGGATGCAGAGTAGAACAGAGAGGGCCGGAAAATCCCATATGAAGGCTACCACAACCAAAACAGGCACACAGAAACAAAAGGAAAAGACACATCCTGAAGTAGTAGCAACACAGACAGAAACAGTTGACACAGGGATTTCTACAGGAAGCAGGGAAAAAGAACAACAAGAGGAGAAATCACCTGAGATCTTGGCAAGGGAGGCAACAGTTGTGCTTGCGGCCTTAAGCACACCTCCAAAACAAAAAGGGAAGAGAAAGAGGCAAACCTCCATGTACTTTAAAGCAAGAACGAGCACACAGATCAAAGTGGGCGGACCCCAGACATATCAAAGGAGCCAATTGTCATTGAGGACACAACAACTAAACCAAAAGAAGAGTCTCCTTCAAAGATATCCATCACCTATGAAAGAGGAAGCTTGAAAACCTCCACCTGGAGAGAAAGAATTAGGATGATGGACTGAAAGATAGCTCTACAGGAAGCTGAGACATCTCTACAGGAAACTCTAGCTAAGTTAAGGGAGATCGAGAAATTACAGGAAAAGGTGGCCAAACCATCACAGAAAGAAGAAAAGACCGAGGAAATATTGGAACCAAGCCCTCAGCCTAGCTTGGGCTCATACTACAACCTATTAGAAGACGGGAAGATAATTCCCCATAAATTCGCAATGCCACTCTTCTTTGCACTAGAATAAGAAAAGGTGAGGACTCACACTTGGATGAGGATTGCCAAATCCAAGGGTGTGCCAGACATAGGCCACTTGGAAGAACAACTCAAGGAATCAAGAAAAGAATTGGCCATGGCAAGGCATGTGGAAAGCAGTCAAAGGGCCAGACTATAGGAGGAGAATGAGCTGCTGAAATAGTAGCTACAACTACAGGTAAGTCATAGGGGAGATAGGCCCTCCATTTTGGGAGAATAGTAGCAACAAGAAGGGCCTCCAGCAGGCAAGGAAGCATCTGATGAATAGCAGAAAGAGGACAAGCTACAGGTTGAGGTCGGGGCGCTAACAAAACTGCTACAAGAAAAGGAATCACAAGCAGCAGAGGAAATACAACTTTTAAAGCAACAGGTGTAAGAGAAAGAAGCCCAACTGGCTTGCATGGCCAGCTGGGCAGTAGAAGCCTTACAATGTAGGTAACCTGCTAATTCATATGCTTTATATCTTAAAGATCAATGGTTGCAATTTCAAATTAACACCTTGGCCTAAAGGGGCACCATTCCATTTCAGAATTACCATCAATTCATGGCCTTGTGTGATGGTAGCTCAGCAGAAGATAAGGCCAATTTATCAGAATTATATTTACACAACTTGGTCCTTCCAAACATGAATCTGTGGGACCCTAATGCTGTAGTGAGAGATGTGCAACTTATGGCCATGGCCTCTTGGTTAAATCATGAGGAAAAGAGGGCAGCAAAGATTCAGAATATTATGAACAGGGAGCTAAGTGAACCTCTCATGATTAGGGTAGAACCAAAGGATACATCAGCTTTAATATATGCCCATCAGCGCCTGGCCAATAACCCTCAGGTTCTACCAGATTACATTGAAAGACAAGCTCAAGCCATTGCTCACTTTGAGGACATGGAAAGACTGTTGGAGGATAACTACATTCATGCTTGCACAAGAAGGTGGAACACACTGTCCCACAGTCTGAAAATAAGAGAATACCACTCCCCAACAAGGATGAGGGAGGCCTTGGTAAGAGTACCACTCTACAAACAGTCAATGCAAAATCTGCAGGCCAACTGGATCGGCCTAAAGTTCAGTCCTCCCTTGCTTTTAGGACTACTAGAAGGGGTCAAAGAAGAAGAGGAGCATAAGCAGTGGGAGGAAGTAGAGAGACAAGAAGGGTTTCATGACCGAGAAGAGGACATCACCTCGGAATCCTGGGATGTTAGAGAGGCAGTTAAGGCAGTCAAAGATGATGACCTGGATTAGTTGCTTAGAGGATGAGTAACCCATTTAACAGGGGGGTGATGATGAGCCCCAAAAATGGGTAACTTATTGGGCTCATTTTGCCTATTATTCTCGATTAATCCAACATTCTTCATAGTTTATGCATGCTTTTGAGTATATTTATGTTAATTGAATGAATGAGAATAGTCACTTGACCATTAAGTCTAATACGTGCTTATTGCATATTTTTGGACAACTTTTGGACCAAGGTCAAGCATTTATGAGCTAGTTGACAGCCAAATACGAGGGAACAAGGCTGAGGATTTGTAGGAAGGGTATCTCTTACACTAAATGGCCCCTTACTCAAGTTCTCCACCATCAGCTTGGAGTTCAGCAGCCCACCAAAGATGATTCCCAAGGGCAGCTGAGCAGCTTTTGTGAAGTGGCTGATTACTTGCAGTTTGAGCAGCCAAACCCCTTGAGTTAAGGAGGGTTGTTGGAAGCCCTCATAGTGCATAAGTAGGAAGGCTTATAGCCTTTGTAGTTTACTTCTTGAACATTTTTTATTTCGTACTTTAGGCTGCTCTGTCTCCCAGCCCATTTTGAAGCTTTTGTTGTAAACATTTTTGTGACATGGTTATTTTTTGAGTAATGGAGATCAACTTCATTTTTCATCAGCTCTAATCTTCTTCTTAGGAGTCTGTAGCTCTTGGGGTTGGGCCCAACCCAAGTGCCAGTACCTCCTTGGTGTACTTTTACATGTTTTTGCTGCATTCATAGAATAATTTCTTCTAGTAAATTAAAATCTTGCTTGGTTACTTAGGTCATTTTTGATGATTGAAATAGCTTTTCATGTTTCAGGTTGATTTTATAGGTTGGTAATAGAGAAGATCTTCAAAAAATGCCATCAACCAACCCTTGATCTCACCTCTCCCTCCTTGGGACCATGAGCTGAGACCAAGGCGTCCTTGCTACCACAAAAACATTGTTCTCGCTTCTTCATGAAATTGCTAGTGTTAGATTCTTAATTGAAAAAGTTGATACCAGTTGTGATTACATGCTTAGATATATTCTTGCTTAATTCATAGTTATCTTACATGATTTTCTACCAATAAATTTCTTTTCATCATGGTTGCTGGTTTCTAGGTCAAATTAGGTAAAAATAGCTAGATCTTTGGTTTGCATAGTCTTTGTTTGTTCAGTTTTGGAAAATAGTGTGTAGAACACCTGCGATACCCCCCTTCCTACCCTTCCTCCATCAGACAACCTGCTCCAACCCCCTAACTCAGATTCCTCCCCTTCATTTGCGACCCTTTTCCGACATGACCTAATTTCCATATCTTTGTGCAACCTTGCTCCCTCCATCCTTGAACCAAATCCAACCACCTTAATCACTCCTTAGATTCATTCACCAGGTCCTAGAACTCTTCACATCCTCATCCAACCTCCATCTCCACTTTTCCACCTTTATTCCACCATCAACCTTCCATTCGCTTGCCCCCAGTCGCTTTTGGCTCCTTCTTCTTCTTCTCTTTCTTCTTCTTCTCCTTAGGAGCTTGGCTTTTGGCTTTGCGAGCTCCATCATGCGAAGAGGAAGGAGGAGAGGAAGAGTTATAGGAAGTAGAAGGCTGGTGGTCAGTTCTAGACTGGTCTAACTGCTGATTCGATTGTTCAGGAGTAGTGGTGTTTTGAACAACATTAGTTGAGAAGAGCCAGACAGGCAAGCCTATTGTCAGTCCTGGAAGCGACAATGTGGCCATATGGGGCGCTCCAACATCTCCCCAAGAGGAGAAGGGACTAGGATTTCCACCAAGGGGAATTCCTTGGTTGGAGGGCTTCATTTTCTCAACTGAAAGACCAACGCGGGAATAAGGGTGATTTATTATTCCGTTAAAATAAATTTTAATGACGCTTTAGACACAACTTGCTTTTTCAGTTTTAAAGAGTCAAGAAAAAGCTAAAGATGACTCTAGTCTCCTTCGATGTATTAACGAGCCCGAAGTGACAAATGCTCGGATGGACTTTTTCCGTTATAGAGTCTGAAAAGGGCCAAAAGGAACTGCTCTGGAGATCTAGGTAGAGGGTGTGCCAAACCAATCACAAAACTGCAGAATAAGTTTTACAGTACGGCAGTCAATCTTCCCGAATGCTGTGTTCGGTGCATTGCGATCAGTAGAGTGGTCGACACAGCTTCCTAAGGATAAAGGTTTTAAGCCTATAGGGGTCTCCCAATATATACGCAACGGTACGTGGGAGCACAATCCATACTGGCACTTTTGGTCCCTCAGGAGGAATCACCCACCATCAGTGAGGCCAACAGATACCAGGTTTTACGACGCCGGAACACGTCTCTAGCCTAGACCTCTATGTTGTGCGTTATGTTACAAAGCATTATTAAGTTCATTCAGTTTATTTTATGTTGATCTTTCTTAGAAGTTTGCCTTTTGAGGTTCACCACGAGACGTATAGACAACTTCCTAAATGCAATCTAAAAGATGATAAGCAAATTTTATCTCTTTTTCAACAATGAAAATCCTAGCTACAAAGGGAAAAGAAAGACACCATCTTTTCTCAAAGAGCAATCAGCACACTCTAAAATGCACTTTTCCTAAATCAAACATGCAAACTATCAAGATGCAAATGCACAATGCAGGTGTTTGTTTTCCGCTTTCTTAATATTGATGCCTAAAAAGAAAGCTTTTTGCACAACTTTGAATTTGCTTTTAAATGATCACTACAAACAAGTTTACTTTTTCGAAACCAGAAAGGGTAGAAGAGATTACAACAGTTAACGATTTTCGAAATGAACTACTTGTTTTGACACTTAAAAGAGACAAACTCAAACCAAAAGCAAAAATGAATGTATAACCAAACTGTAAACAGCCAATGAACTCTCTCCTAAGACCACAATCAACAGATCTGAACCAAGGGCTACAGGATGACTATTTCACTCCTGCAAAAGGAGACTGTAAATGACGCCACAAACACATAAAAACACTCACAGTATTTTATACAAAAGGAGGCGGAATTCAAGCAGAGAAAAGGGGTTATCAGACTGGTACCTATGCTGGTTACAGGCTGCAAAAATCAGAGATCAAAACAAGGCAAAACAGGGCAGAGAACCCCAGCTGCACAAGGCAAAACTGGATCAGCGCACCTGTATAGAAGGGAAACTGAATTTCAGCGCAGGTAGCCTTCACGGGAACTGCGTTGAAATGCAAAGTCTCTTCACAGAGTCTGCGCTGAAGAAACGAGAGTTGTTTCTCTGGGTTCTGGGTCACGGTTTTCTATTTAATCTACAGTTTCAGGCCAAATAAAAGCAACAAGCAAGGTGCAATCAAAGGGATGATTTGAAGAAGGACTAAGATCTATCACAAAGGATCATCAAATCATTTGTGAGTCCATCATTCAGATCATAGACAAATCCAGTGATTGGATCAAAGCAGCAGCTGTCTACTTTGCATCTGAGAATGACAGATGCAGTTCGATTGCTGCTGTTGAGTCTATGAAACAAACAATGATAGAAACAAAAATAAAATGACTAAACAGATCTCCCCAGTGGATTCGCCAATTTGTTGTGGGGAAAAATGCCTATGCGGGACGATCCTATCCACCTAAGGTGTGATAGTGCCTTAGCAACAAACAAAGACAGCTATTCTAGTATTCTTCCTTTATGAAATGAGAATGAAGAGAGATAGATGGACTTACCGGTGTCTTCCGTTTGTCCCTAGATCCAGTTTCTCTTCTCTTTGGTAGTTCCCAGCTACTTTCCTTCTTGCTCGCCCAACTTCAACAGGTTCCTGCAAGATCACAAGAGAAGAACACTACACAAAGACATATATTCACATTCACAACTAGTTCAGGATTAGAAATAAACCAAATACACTAATGCAATCATACATCAAAGACACATAAGTATATAGGAGAAACCAAGATAGATTTATTGATGAATAACAAGGTTCAAGAGGCGATACAACCAAGAGAGTTCCAATCCATCATCTCCTTCCCAGCAAATGAAATTCCTATCTTCACCTTCCTTCAAAGCATTAAGCACCCAATGATTCCAGTCTCAAACCAACAGCAATTCTTTGCAATAACAAAATTCCAGCCCCTAGATCCCATGGAGAAGAGATCTATATATAGATGTTTGGAGTGAAGATGAGTCAGCTTGTGATCTGACTAGTGTCCTCTCTCTCTGTCAGTTCTTACTTTCACTTGGAGGCTAAGAGCCTCTTACTCATCACTTAGTCGAACTCATCAAGGCAAGTGTCATGGAGGAAGATTCTGGAAGCTTCCACAGTCTTGACACCTTTCACAAGAGACCCTGACATTTGTCACTTCCCGCTCAGCGCACCCTGGTAGTGCTTCTACCTGCGTTGCAATGCAACTAGCCAGTGTAACCTTTGCATTTCAACGCAGGCAGCTAGTGGAGCTTCTGAATTGATCTTGAATTGACTTGTTTTTTAGCAGTTTCTGGTGGAGAACTTCTGTGAATTGCTGTGGTTTGTTGGCCTTGTTCCTCTAGGGGTAGGAACAACATGTTTAGGGACTTTGGATCCCTTGGATTATGGACATTTCATGCTTATTGCTGTAAGGCACAAAAATGTCTATAACAGGGGGCTTGAGGGTCAGTTGAAGACACACCAAGAGAGATCAAGAATTTGATTTTCTGGGGTAGGGTTTGCTAAGGAAAGCGAGTTAGTGATCAGTTGTAGTGAGGGGAAGTTCGGCAAGGGATTTCCATCCGAGGTTGAAGAATACATAGTAGAGAGGTAGTGAAGTGTCGAGAGAGACAATGCACGCCCAAGAAGGGCTGACACAGAGGCCGTATGAGCTGACACAGAGGGTTGTAGAGGATGACGCAGAAGCCATGGAGGGTGATGCAAAAGTCGTAGAGGGATTCAGATGTAGTGCTGGGAGATTCTGTGGGGAAGACTAGGAGCAGATTATCAGATTTTGAGTAGATGAGGGTGATGCAGATCCTAAAGGAGTTTCGCAGTTCCAGAGTAGTACTTGTAGTAGCTTTCTTTGTCTAGCATAGGGAACATGTAAAGTCACTGTGGGGTTTTATCATCTGGTTGCTAATTTTCCAGAATACCTGTCTCTGGATAGAGGTACTACAGTTGAGGATATTCTATGTTGGATGAGCCATTTCTGGCACCCTAGTTGTATTCAAGAAATCTGCTTAATAATACAAACCCTCTATATGCTGCACCGGTTTTCCCGAATTGGGTTTTTCTGGGGACGATTGTCCAAAAATAACGATGTCCCTTGTGTTATTGTCTCATTTTATTGCAATGCATGATCTGTATATTTTTTAAGGTTGCAATACTGTTTACTTCGATGTTTAGGAAATTAAATAACTTCTTAATGTAAATAACAAGTAGGAGATTGTAAACTAGTGCTTGCTGTACGGGTTTTTGCGTGTTAGATTTATGGATTTTCACATGGTATCAAAGCAATTGCAAATCATAGACGACACGAGATAGAAAATATGAGAATTTGCAGTAGAGAAGTAGTTGTCCCGAGAGACAACGTTGTTCCAGTGCTGAAGAGGCAAGAGGAGGATTAACACAATGCAGAGAAGGTGATGCAGAAGTTCACTCAGTTCCTACATCAGCACTTTGATCTAGGTGAAGGTGACACAGTAGCTGGGAGGAGCCCACGCAATAGTAGTGTCAACTGCCCAAGCTAGTGCAGAGGCAAAGGGGGGCAGATCAGGCTTACGCATTTCCAAGTCATCTTTCTGAGCCAGAGATGATTGATGTAGTGGCTAGGAGGAGTTGATCTAGCTCTCACTATGATTTCACAGAGCCATAAGGGCTTAGATTCTTCAGTTGTCCGGGTTAAGGGAGCTAAGAAGATTTTGATTTAAGGAGCTAGTGGGACGATGTTTTTTTCAGTGCATAGCAATGTCTAAGGAGACTGAACCAAGGTAGAGGGAAGCACTACCTCGACATATTTCTAGCCAAGAAATCTAGATCTGGGTTGCAGTGGCAAAGGAGGATTGAAGAGGTGTGATTCGATAGTTGGCCGAAGGATTTGGAGAGGGAACTCAGGACTCAGAGGGAGTCTAGAGAAGAGGAGCAGAGATGGCAGTGAACGGATTGAGGGATTAGGAAATATTGGACAAGGCTTCCAATTTTGTCATCTGGAAGGCCAGGATCCTGGCAATCTTGGATCAACATCGCATCAAGGACTATGCCTTGAGAACAATAGTTGTCCTAGTTGACCCTGATGCAAATGATAAGTATGAGGAGGCCCTAGAGAAAACGAAATGCATGATACTAGGCGGGATCAATGATCATGTAATACCACATATTGCTGAGAAGAACACAACAAGGGAGATGTGGTAGACCCTGACCACCTTATACCAAGGCTCTTTCGTGCAATGGAAGATGTTATTGGAAACTCAGCTGAGGTCATAACAGATGCAAAAAGGAGAGGAGATAGATCCCTTCCTTCTCGAGTTGCAAGGGATTCATGAATAGCTTACATCCGTGGGGTCTATACCAGATCCAGAGTTCATGGTAAGGATTGCCCTGAATGCAATCTTCGAGGAGTTGGAGGCATTCATCCAAATAATTTTGGGCCGAGCAACTCTCTGTAGTTGGGAGGAGATGTGGGCAACTCTTCAACAGGAAGAGCTCAAGAGAATGACCAAGGTGGGGAGTAGCGATAAGGGGTTCAAATCAAGAAGGAGGAGGAGGAGAATGTAGCTCTCGCATCAGCAGGACAACAGGGGGTTCAGAAGAGGAAGAAGAAAGACATCTCCAAGGTCAAGTGCTTCAACTACGAAGAGCTGGAACATTATGCATCTTCATGCCCAAGGAAGAAAGGCAAGGGAGAAGCTTTCGACTCAAAGGTTTCTCTAGAAAAGGTAGAGAAGGATGTCAAGACTGATGATGATTGTGCCATGAGTGCTCATGCGCCTCTATAGAAGAGGTGGGGATACATAGAGTTGTAGTCAAGAGGACTGCAAAAGAGGGGCAGGATCCTTGAGGTGCCCAAACTCTTGGATCACATCTGGCTATGGGAGCCCTTAAAGACAGTAGCATGATGACAGGTGTCGAGTGGAGCAAAATGTGATGGAGCGACAACGTAGTGCTAAAGTGCATAATTCTGAGGCAGCACAGTGGAGGTTGCAACAGTGTGAGAGGCACAAAATAGATTGCAGTAGTGCAGTGGCAGTAGAGGGAGCACATGATAACAGCAGAGTTATCTTCAGAATCACGAGGCTTCCAGACTAACCAAGATGTTAGTGTTTGGGTGAAGTCAGTTACTTACTTCTCAGTAATTAAGTTGTAGTGGAGTAGTTAGTAGTGGCAGTGTTATGGGCATCATGAGGCAGCATTTTGAGAGGGAGCTGCAGCACACATGTAGCAGTGGCAATAGAAGTGTCATGGGCAGTAGTACAAGAAGCAGCAGTGCAGTGGATGTGGGGCAGTAGGCCAAGCATCAGCATAGAGGACCGATGCGGAAGATCAGTGTGATGCTTCTATGGTGAAGCATTGCTATAACACATTCCTCGCTAAGAGGGAGTGTTTATTTTGGATAGCATCGAATGTGATCTAGCCATGAAATTTGGTGGAGAGGCTAAGGCACATGAGATCTCCAAGACCTAGAAATCATTTGGAAAAATTCCACTTGGATAAAGAGGTATTAAAATAAATAATATTTTTAATGGGTCCCTAAGTATAAACTTAGGAAAATAAAAATATTAATGTGTATTAATATAAAATGGGTGAGAAAGTTCTAAGTGACCAGGATTAAACAAGTTCTAATCCTAGGCATTGATTAGGGACTTAATCTCGACCGTTGATTTGTTAACAGGAAAAGTATAAGAGGAGGCTTGAGGGTTAGTTGAAGACACACCAAGAGAGATCAAGAATTCAATTTTCTGGGGCAGGGTTTGCTGAGGAAATGGAATTAGTGATTAGTTGCAGTGAGGGGCAGTTCAAAAAGGGATTTCCATTCGAGGTTGAAGAATACATAACAGAGAGGCAGTGAAGTTTCAGGAGAGATAGCATAGGCCAAAAATGGTTGACGTAGAGGATGTAGAGGGCCATAAAGGCTGACGCAAAAGTCGTAGAGGGATTCAGAGGCAGCGCTGGGAGATTATGTGGGGCGGACTAGAAGCAGATTAGCAGTTTCTGAGCAAAGGAGGGTGACACAGATCTTGAAGGAGTGACGCAGTTCCAGAGCATTGCTTAGAGCAACTTTAACTGTCTAGCATAGGGAACAACTAGAGTTGTTGTGGGGTTTGATCATCTAGTTGTTGATTTATCGAAATCTGTACTACGATTGAGGATATTCTCTGTTGGGTGAGCTATTTCTAGCACCCTAGTTGTATTCAAAATATATGCTTAATAATGCAAACCCTCTATATACTACACCGATTTTCCTAAATTGGGTTTTCTTGGGGACGATTGTCCAAAAATAACGGTGTCCCTTGTGTTACTGTCTCAGTTTATTTCAGTGCATATCTGTATATTTGTGAATGCTGCAATAGTGTTTACTTCAATGTTTATGCAATTAAATAAATTTTTAATGTAAAAAACAAATATGATATTGTAAACCAGTAATTACAACAGGGGTTTCTCATGTGTTAGATTCAGGAATTTTCACAGTCAATCCAAATTTTTTTTCTCTAATTCTAAGGGGTTATCCCTAAAAAAGTCCCTCTAATTTGTTTAAGTCTTTATGAAGTGTTTGTAGACCACTCATTTTGGTTTAAGGTGTTTCTAGTGAATGCATGTATGTATACTTTCTAACCAATTTCAAAGTATCATGTAGGAAAGTGTGTGTATATTTCTAGACTTTAGCCAAGATATGCAAGTATAATGATCTTATTTTGAAGTAATGTTTCAAATTTACCATTAAATGGAAATAATTGAGAAAATACTCTGGAAAAAGATGTAATGCTTGAATATGCAATCTAAAATGAACCTCTGCATTTAGATTTAGATGTAAAATAAAAAATTTAAATAAAATTATAAAATACAATATTTGTGAAATTATTCTGAATGGTGATTTTAAAATCTCATTTTTACATTCAAAACATTCAATTTTCTATCATAAATTAATGGTTGAAAATGGCAATTAATTAATCATAAAAAAATGATAAGCAATTTCCAAAATGTTATAATTATGATTTTGTTTAACATAAAATGCAAAAATAAGTTTCTTATGAGAAACACAATTCTAAAAATACTTTCTTAAACTGGTATAATGATAAAATTTCATGAAACAAAAATAAAAAATTGAAATATAAACTTCTAGCAAGAAAATAAGTGGGAGTGTATGATCAAGTATCCTAGGTCAATATGCTAACTAGAAAATAAATATGGAAGATAAAAATGCACTAAACTCAACCATTTGAATAAAATTTTGAATAAAATTTCCAACAAATTAATTAAAGGGTGATTCAATGTAATTTAACATTAACAAATTATTTTTTTTAATAAAATTGAGAAATTTTTGAACAAGTAACAAAGAAAAAATTTTATAATTGCAAATTTTTTATAATTTGGGTTTGACCAAAAATAATTGCAAATTTTTTATAACGTAACATTCCAAATTGAAATTTATTATTTTTTAATAATAGTTTAATTTATTTTTCTTCAACCTGATTCACTATCAATTTGCACTTATTATTACTCATTTTTTTAGTTTAAAGAACCGAGAAGTACAACAATCTCATCACACAAACAACCAAAAAATAAAAACAAAAAATACATCGATTTTAGATAATATCAATCTATTGTATTTTGTCAAACAATAGAATCACACATTTCTCATTTTCAAAAGTGAGACTATAACAAACCCTGCAGAACAGATGACACAATAAAACTAAACACAACTGAGATTTTGAATAATCTTACCAGCACTTCATGAAAGAAAAACAAAACAAGAGTGATGGTTTGGAACAACAAAAGCAGATCCAAGAGTGCTGAACATTCAACAAAATTTGAGTGACAGTTTGGAAAAACCAAACGTAGAACAAAGAGCACTAAATGTTTTCTTGCACGCGTTTGTGTCAAGATACAAAGTCAAAGTTAATTCAATGTCTTTAGACCTAACACACGCTACCTGCCAGACAACTATAAACACCGTGGATTTATAGTATAATACTAAATCATGTGACCTTCAATTTGAAACACAAATATCTGGATGTGTGTACCTTAACATTTTTGTGTGAGACATACACTTAAAATACCTCAAAAATAAATAATACGTTTTTTTTGTGTGAGACATTTCATTGTCTTTGATATCTACATTTTAAACCTCAAGATGCCGAAAATGGAGGCGAAACCTTCTTAATTCAATGCTTCCCTCGAAATCACTAGTGACTTAATCAGACGCTTAATGTCTATACATTAATGTGGGTTTTGGAAAGCTCTATAAATTTTTTCATAGCATTACGATTGACACGCTCGATTCTCGTTCTTTCCTGTTTTTCTTTTTTCACTTATTAATAAAAAACAACCCCAAGGATGCTTCTTTCACCTTTTAAAAAAGTGAAATTATAATTCGAGTAAAAATGACTTTTGTAGATTATTTTAACTAACCAACATGGTTAATAATTTCAATTGCCCATGAAAAAATAAATGTTGTAGTTGCATAAATATATCTTTTATTTTCAAAACATTATTATATCTCTTGTAAATATATCAAGATCACAAATGTGGTTAAATTGAAATTTAAATTTCCATATACCAAAAGCATAGATATAGTTACATTGAAATTTAAACTTTCATTTTCATGTGCGCACCTTTTTTAATTTATCATTATACATAAATGCTTACAAATTAAGAAATTACGATATATGTGTCAGACATTAATGTGGACCATGAGGATTGTGTCACATGTCCATGATGTATGTTCTTCCATGCATTCTATGGAGACATCATTACCGATATCCTCACTATGGACAACTTTATTGAGCATTTTGAAAAATTAAAAATTCTATACAGCCACAACCCATCAACTTCTGACTTAAGGCTATGAAAATACATTGCTTGCTTCGATAACCCTCACACCCTTATTTTCATGTATTTTTATTATATATTTTGGTTTTAACATTATCATCATATTATTACATAGGTTATACACATAATTTTAGTTATATTTATCATCATATTATTACAAAGACATATGTAAGAATATTGTTTTCGTCCATTATATAGCAATGCAGGAGGCCTAGTGTTAGTTAAGGATAACTACAACCACTAGGCATATGCAAGTCCCTATGTGAGCTTGCAATTCACCATACTTAACTCATATGGAAATTAAGCATGGGAGAAACCAAATCTAAACCCCCCCAAATCAAAACATAGGGAGTAACTAAAGAACAAAGAAAACAAAGAATGGGTCCTGACAACGAGGCATGATTAGGTACCAATGTACAAACTCTCATAAGAGAGAAAAACATGTTGGAAACCCCCCCCCCCCCCCCCCCCCCCCCCCCCTCTCCCCCCCAAAAGAGAGAAATATTTCAATGCTCAAATTATCATGGAGCTAAAATTTTAAATCCCATAATGATCCATTGAATGACAAGGACATAGGCCTCCTCCAATTAAGAGGTACGAAATGTTGAAGTACCAAAACTCTGAAGATGAAAGCCATGAAACCTTAATGAGGTTGGCCGATCTTTGAAGTAGGATTGTTGCAGAGGCACAAGAGTGGAAAACACTATCAACTTCCCCAAAAAAATCTCTAAAGAAAATAGGTGCCAGTAAAAAAAAAGGAAAAAGGCTTCAAACAGAAGCAACACCATCAACCAACAAACAAACAATGAGGCCTGTCAATATGGAAAACTCAGCTCAAATGTTGTACAACAACACCCTTGAAGTTGTCTGAACACTTTCACCATCACAGTAATCAAACACAAGAAATGACAACAGTCAACAAAGAAATGACAACTATATTTGTCACTTCCTAATTGCCCCCACTAAAACACAACTATGGAAGGAGCGAGAATCAATAGTCTTCATAGTCAACAAATTCCCCCCTGAAACACAACGAAGGGAACAGTTGCGACCAACAATGAACAATTGATGCAACACGACGATATGAATTCTGCAAGCATTGATTCAAATGATGCCATGACCATCCATCGATCCATCCACAAACAATCTTGATGGTCGACACTAATCCATGATTCATTCTCTCATGTCTCTTCTGTAACGATCTAAATGCAGGACTACTATGTGACTAAGAATGTTGATGTTTGGGTAATTTGTTTTGATAAGGATGTGTAGATAGCTTAGCTTTTTCCTCTACAGACTCAAAGTTGAGTGCAACAACACTTTCATTCAGAATGACATTTGCAGCCATTTCATCAATCTATTTATAAAAATGAGTAGGAGCATTTTCTTCTAGTGCATAATTCTGAATTCCTTCAACTAGAAACAACACCTTTCTAGCCTCAACAGAGTTGGATATAAGTGGGGCAGCAACATGATCGTATCCCAGACCTACTCTTTATGTCTGCAATGTAAGGTTAATAGGAGCAATAGTTCCCTGTCCATTCTTCCAAAGTCCTCCAGTATATCTCATTTTGCTCAAAAATCGAGACCCAATACTCGTATTATGTTTTTCAAAATTAGGAATGATAAAGGCATGTGATGATCTAGGTGGATGTTGGTGGCCACCCGCCTATTCCACTTAGAACCTCACCATCGTTTGTTTTAGTTTTTTAGTTTCCTTATTTGTAGCACAATTTACTATTTTTGGGAGTGTTTTCTGTCCCGAACTTCCGGAGCCATTTTGAGGCCCTAAACAATGTTTTTTGGGAAAACCGGGACCAACATGGGTAACAAATTGATGTTGGTCATTCAAAAGTTGTAGTCCTCAGATAGATATTTATAACGAGGTATTGTGCGCGTCAAAATTTAGGCATGCTCCAATTAAGAGGTACGAAATGTTGAAGTACCAAAACTCTGAAGATGAAATCCATGAAACCTTAATGAGGTTGGCCGATCTTTGATGTAGGATTGTTGCAGAGGCACAAGGGTGGCAAACACTGTCAACTTCCCTAAAAAAATCTTTAAAGAAAATAGGCGCCAGTAAAAAAACCAGGACAAAGTCTTCAAACATAAGCAACACCATCAACCAACAAACAAAAATGAGGCCTGTCAATATGGAAAACTCAACTCAAATGTTGTACAACAACACTCTTGAATTTGTCTGAACACTTTCACCGTCACACTAATCAAACACAAGAAATGACAACAGTCAACAAAGAAACGACTACTATATTTGTCACTATCTAATTGTCCCCCCTAAAACACAACTGTGGAAGGAGCGACAATTAATAGTCTTCAGAGTCAACAAATTCCCCCCTGAAACACAACTAAGGGAACAATTGCAACCAATAATGAACAATTGATGCAACACAACGATATGAATTCTGCAAGCATTGATTCAATTGATGCCATGACCATCCATCGATCCATCCACAAACAATCTTGATGGTCAACACTAATCCACGATTCATTCTCTCATGTCTCTTCTATAATGATCTGAATGCAGGACTACTATGTGACCAAGAATGTTGATGTTTGGGTAATTTGTTTTGATAAGGATGTGCAGATGGCTTAGTTTTTTCCTCTACATACTCAAAGTTGAGTGCAATAACACTTTCATTCGGAATGACATTTGCAGCCATGTCATCAATCTATTTATCAAAATGAGTAGGAGCATTTTCTTCCAGTACATCATTCTGAATTCCTTCAACTAGAAACAACACCTCTCTAGCCTCAACAGAGTTGGATATAAGTGGGGCAGAAACATGATCATATCCAAGACCTACTCTTGGTGTCTGCAATGTAAGGGTAATAGGAACAATAGTTCCCTGTCCATTCTTCCCAAGTCCTCGAGTATATCTCATTTTGCTCAAAAATCGAGACCCAATACTTGTAGTATGTTTTTCAAAATTGGGAATGATAAAGGCATGTGATGATCCAGGTGGATGTTGGTGGCCACCTGCCTATTCCACTTAGATCCTCACCATTGTTTGTTTTAGTTTTTTAGTTTCCTTATTTGTAGCACAATTTACTATTTTTGGGAGTGTTTCGATTCTTGAAATTCTGGAGCCGTTTTGAGGCCCTAAACGACGTTTTTTGGGAAAAGCGGGACCAACATGGGTAACAGATCGATGTTGGTCATTCAAAAGTTGTAGTCCTCGGATAGATATTTATAACGAGGTATTTTGCGCGTCAAACAGGGATCGTGTGCCAAAGTTACAACCCTGGGAAGTTGATGTACCAGTTTACCTAAACGAGGCCCATAGTTTGACGCTTCACCTCCTCGGGTTAGGTTTTTGGATGTTTATGGTTTTCCATTATTTCTCAATAATAAATAGGCCTTTGACCCTCATTGTAACACAATTCAGAGGCATGTAGACGCCACATCTCTTCAGAGAGATAAGCTACCATCGCACGAGTTAGTCTTATTTCCATTCTATTTGTAAGCATATCTCAGTATTTGATATTAATGAAATGAAGTTTTATTTCTACTGCATCATTGTATTTATAGTCATATCAGTAATTTGTTGCATTCCTTTTTAAATTCGGATCAGTGATATCAGAGCGATTTTCTCTTTCTCTTTTTCTCTTTGCATGTGCCTAACGAGGTCGGGATATAAGGAGTTAGGACTCAATCTGGTTGAACATTTGCAAGATCAACCTCGCAAACCCTAACAGCTGCCCATGGGGGAAAAAAGAAAGATGAGGGGGTAGGAGATCCTATCAAAATATTGCTCGAGGAGGCCCTCGAGAAACAAAGGAATGCGATGATGGATAACTTTGCCCACCGCGGCGCATCCACATCCAGCAGCCACTTTGGAGGCACCACTCCTTTTAAGGTACAAGTAAACTTTGACATTCCCATATTTGAGGGCCAAATAGATGCAAACGCTATAGATAAATGATTAAATCTGCTAGAAGGATAATTTTCTATTAATGAATTTTCCAGCCGAGAAAATATTACTTTTTCTCTTCTCAAAGCCGCTCCCCACATCAAGGACTGGTGGGGAACCTACTGTGAGCAGAAGGATGAAAGTACGACCTCACTATTTTCAGCCGCACGCACTTGGAATTAATTCCTGGATGCCATCAAGGAGCAGTACTACCCTGTCGAGAGCTATGAGGATAAATACATAAAGTGGACAATGTTGCGGCAGGGAAGGGACCAAGATGTGCCAGAGTTTACCAATGTTTTTCATACCCTTCACATGAAGTTGGGTATCAAGGATTCTGAGAAACATTTGGTACTCAAGTACCGCGGCTGCCTACATAGGTACATTCAGGACGAGATGGAGTTCCTGGACATCTCCTCGCTTGGCACAGTGTACCGATATGCCATCAAGATTGAGTAGAAGTTTAAACAAAAAAGAGAGACTTTGGATCTGCGAATACAAAGCAAGGGAAAGGTTCCCCCAAATCGCAAAAAAAAGGACAAAGCTAAGGCAGGGTGGCCTGGGAAAACTCACCAGAGCCGCAAGCAAAGGACAACACCGTGAAGCCAAAGAAGGACACGGGAAATCGGTGTGAGTTCCATAAGAGCTCCACTCACAACACAATTGAGTGTCGGGCCAAATAGTCACTGGTGGATAAAGGGTTGCCCGCAACAGTTCATTATCAACAACGAGAGCCAAAAGAACATCATTTCGGCAAAGGTCGTGAAGCGGTTGGGCTTACAAACCACAATAAACCCACAACCGTACACCATCGAGTGGCTTCACCAAGGACGGGATCTTCACGTGAGCCAGTAGAATCACCATCCATACAGCATCAAGCCCTTCATGGATGAGGTATTATTTGATGTTTCTCCCCTTGATGTTTGTGATGTATTATTAGGCCAACCATACTTGTGGAAGTGATATGCTGTTTATGAGTCAAGGCCTCGTGCTGTTATTGTTACTTTGGGAAATAAGTTGTACAGGATACCGGAGGTAACACCGCCTAACACCATCTCTTTGGTTACTTTAAAACAATGCAGTAACCTCATTTCCAAAACCGGGAAATTTGTTTTCTTGATGATACGCCCTCAGGGAAGGAAGAAGATGGTGGCCATGACCTCCAGATAGGGCCCCTCCACGTGACAACAACAGATGCGCAAGCTTGTGGAGGAGTACAAGGACATCTTCACCTCCCCCACGGGGGTGCCTCTGCACTGTCAGGTCAAGTACTCCATCGATTTGACAAGAGTTGCAACATTTCCTAATGGACTAATCTATCGGCGCTCCATTCTAGAGAACGACAAAATCAAGAGGTAGATTCAAGAGCTACTCCAGAAAGGTCACATTCGATCGAGTTCATCATCTTGTGGGAGCCCGATTGTGTCAGCACAGAAGAAGGATGGGACTTGGAGACTTTGTATTGACTGTCGGGTACTGAACAAGATCACAGTCTGGAATAGGTACTTGATCCCACAGATTGATGACCTTCTGGACCAACTCAAGGGGGCAAAATATTTCAGCAAGATCAACTTAAAGTCCAGATATAACCAGGTAGCAATCGAGCCCTCTGATGTGTGGAACACTGCCTTCAAAGCCAAGGAGGGCCTTTTCGAATGGTTGGTTATGCCTTCCGGGTTGACGAATTCTCCTGCAACCTTCATGAGGCTGATGGATGACATCTTGTGGCCATTTACCAACTCATTTGTAGTGGTATACTTGGATGACATCTTAATTTTCAACCAGAGTTGGGAAGAGCACCTCCACCACATCCGACAGGTTCTCCAAACAGTGCAGCAACACAAGCTGTGTGCCAACTTGGAGAATTGCACTTTTGGCATGACCCAGGTTCAATATCTGGGATACATTATTGATGAACGGGGGGTGCAAGTGGATCCATCCAAGGTTCAATTCATTCGAGATTGGCCAGCACCAACTACTCTGATAGATCTCCATAGTTTTCTGGGTCTTACCAACTTCTACCGCAGGTTCGTGTTGGGATTCTCTCATATCACTTGGCCCTTGAGTGAAGTCACCAAGGGAGGAGCGAAAGAAAAATTCTTTTGGTCTGAATCTCCATAGAAGGCATTTGCAGAGTTGAAACATCGCCTCTGCTCTACACTTGTGCTCACATTACCAGACTTGCAACAACCATTTGAGTTCGAGATAGATGCCTCTGACTATGCTAATGGGGTAGCCCTTACTCAACAAGGGCATCCAGTGGCGTATCACAGTGAGACACTTTCAGACACAACCCGGAAATATCCCACTTATGACAAAGAGATGTATTCCATTGTGTCAGCCTTCCGACAATGGAAGCATTACATTTTGGGGAAGGAAACAATCATCTACACAGACCACCAACCCTTGCATTTGATACAGACACAAGGGAAGTTGCAGAATGATCGCCATCAAAAGTGGTCCTCATACCTGCAACAATTCCATTTGAATATAAAGTATAAGAAGGGTAGCACCAATAATATTGTAGACTGCCTTAGCCGACCATCGATCATGGCGTTAACCACCGTGCTCAACTCTTATGGGCATGAGACTTCTGATTGGACATTTCTCTACAAAAGCGACCCATAATTTGGCAACACATACCAGACGCTCTTGGAGGGTCAGCAAGTTCTAAATTTTCACCTCCTGGATGCCCTGTTATGTCACTTGGGACACATTTATGTTCCTTGAAGTGAGTGTGCCAAGATGATTTGGGAAGTGCACTACAGTCGGATCAATGGACATTTTGGGGTCGAGAAAACGGTGGCAGTAGTTGAGATGTATTTCTATTGGCCAAATCTATGACAGGATGTCAAGAAGTACATCAGATCCTACACTACTTGTGCCATTGCCGTACCGACCATCAAGAAGCAAGGCCTCTATACTCCATTGCCTACCCCTAGTCGACCTTAGGAATCCATCTCCATGGATTACATGTCGGGCCTTCCTTCTGCTAAGCATGGAAACGACTGTGTTTTTGTGGTCATTGACAGATTCTCGAAGATGGCTATTATGGTGGCCTACAAGAAGAATATCACAACAAAATCCACTACTAAACTCTTCTTCAAATGAGTGTGGGTACACTTTTGGATCCCACAGTCTATCATCTCAGATCGAGATAGCAGGTTCCTTAGTACATTTTGGTGCAGTCTTTGGTAGATGCTGGACACCTAGTTCACTAAGTCCACAACTTTCCATCCCCAAACTGATGGCCAAACAAAGGTCATCAACAAGATGATCGTACACATTCTGTGCATGTACAACTAAAAGCATCCACACACATGAGATGAGAGCCTCCCCTATGTCCAGCACAACTATAATCAGGATCTCCACAGCTTGATTGGCCACAACCCTTTTCAGGTGGGCTTGGGATTCCAGCCACTATGTCCCATTGATGTGGCCATACCATTTGAAGCTACTTAGGCAGATTTGACTCATGTCCAGTCCGAAGCCAATAAGGAAAACAACTTCATTGAGCACATCCAACATATCCGCCAACAGGTCCATGACATTTTGGAGGAATCAAATGCCAAATACAAGCAGCGCCATGAACAACATCGGGTGCCACACAAGTTTCAGGTGGGTGACAAAGTCTGGTTGGATTTGTAGAAGGAACGTCTTACTGGAGCCTATCAGAAACTCATACCATTTCGATATGGTCCTTACACCATTACTAAGGTTGTGGGAGACAATGCATTTGAGCTCAACATTCCCCCATTCCTTGGCCCACACCCAGTATTCAATGTGGATCGCCTTCGGCCATACTTTCCACCATTACTGGACACATCCGATAGTGCAGAACAACTCACACCAACAAAGTTAAATCTAGACTACATGGAACAAGCTGCAACTAATCAGATCATGGACACGCATATCAGGAACACTCGCCTGTAGAAGATCCTACTATATCAAGTTGTCAAAGTCAACCAACTCCTTCACCATGGACCAAGTTCAGCAAAAATTCCCTCATCTCATGGAGGAACTCAACGTAATGGGGACCATTGCTTCCTAAGGGGCGAGGAATGATCCAGGTGGATATTGGTGGCCACCTGCCTATTCCACTTAGATCCCCACCATTGTTTCTTTCAGTTTTTTAGTTTCCTTTTTGTAGCACAATTTACTATTTTTGGCAGTTTTTTGGGTCCTGAACTTCTGAAGTCATTTTGAGGCCCTAAATGACATTTTTTGGAAAAATTGAGACCAACATCGGTCGTTGACCAATGTTGGTCATTCAAAAGTTGTAGTCCTCGGATAGATCATTCTAATGAGGTATTGTGCTCGTCAAACATAGATCGTATGCCAAAGTTACGTCCCCGAGAAGTTGATTTACCAATTTACCCAAACGGGGCCATAGTTTGGTGCTTCCTCTCTTAGGGTTAGGTTTTTGGATATTGAGGGTTTTCCATTGTTTCTCAATAATAAATAGGCCTTTGAACCTCTTTGTAACATAGTTCAGAGGCATATAGCTGCCACATCTCTTCTTAGAGATAAGCTAGTATCGCACGAGCTAGTCTTATTTCCATTTTGTTTGTAAACATATTTCAGTATTTGATATTAATAAAATGAAGTGTTATTTCTACTGCATCTTTGTATTTATAGTCATATCTTTAATTTTTTGTGTTCCTGTTTAAATTTGGATCATATGATGAGTCATGATCACCAACATACATTCAACATCATTAAGTGTGGAAGAAGATGCGTCTAAAAGCTCAACATCAACCATCTCCATCTCTGATTTATGAAGATGACTAACCTCACATTTAAGTTGTTGCTTATGTTATTGCAGCCTTTGAATAACTTCATCCTTTTCAATCAATTGTTGAGATAATGCATCATAATCTTGTTTTAAAAGTTGATATTGTTCCAACATTGTTTATTTTAAACTGTTAATCTCCATAACATCCTGACTTTTCTTCTCTTCAAATTTTTTGTTCTTAAGCCAGAAAAAGAACCAACTTCCTCCTCCACATCATCAAGGAGGTCAATCATCTCTTGAAAGTCATCTGCAAGCATCTTGAAATATTTTCTCATGGTTGAATCCAAATGGTCAACCTTCTTAATTTTCTCAGCTGCTGAAGTTTTCAACATATTCTTAAGAGTTGCATTCTATTCCTATAATAAAGCTACAAATAACTATGATTGAATGATCTCTTTACGAAGTTCATCAGCTACCTTCTCATGAAGCTCTTGCAATATTCTACCCATCTTGATAACACCAAAGTCGGAAAATGTGTTTCAACTAGTCATAAAAGAAAAATTGTAACGAAACAAAGTTGATGATGACAACAAAAGATGCTTTACACTTCCAAGAATGACACAAGTCAAACCAATATAGCTACATAAGCAAAACACTTGCTACAAAAGAAGACGATGACAACAACAATAGCTTTATGCTTCCAGTCACCACGAAAATAATACCAATTCACCTAGTTTTGCATAACTAGCCAACAAGTGTTTCATAACCGCCCACAATCAAAGCACCAAATACATTGCATAGACATATGGTCATGATTTTCAAAAGAAATAAACCTTGGGGCTTTAATGAAAATTAATATCCCTAGTCAAAAGAACTTCTTCAAACCATAGTTAGGAGGCATTGATCTCTTCAAACATGTTTCCCCAATCAAAAGTAGAACTAAAAATTTGGCAGGGCATGCATCACCTACTTTGATACCATGTAAGAGTATTCTATTACTCACAAGGTTATGTAAAAGTACATATAAGACCTCCATTATATAGCAATGGAGGAGGTCCAATAGAGGTTAAGGATAACTACGACAAGTAGACAGATGCAAGTCCTTATGTAAGCTTACAAATCACGATACTTAACTCATAGGGAAATGAAGTGTTGGAAAAACCAACTCTAACAATATACACGTAATTTTAGCTAACACATGTTAATTTTGTTTGTTGGAATCATCGTTTCGAACCAACCTTTGTGGCTCATCATCAGGATTAAATCTATGATGATGAACCACAGAGGTTCGTTCAAAACGTCGATTCCAACAAACATGAATGCGATGACTCTGAAAGATAACACTAAATAGAATATAGATCGCAAAAGCCTCAAATCAATAACTTGTTAATTACTAAAACACATATTAAAACAATTTATAATAAAATATAAATAGTTTTTAAAACAATTCATAATAAAATAAATAAAATAAAAATATTTCGAAAAATATAATTTTGGTTGGAATAGGAAGATCGACTAATGCCTAACATATCCTATAGTTAATGAAATTATTTAATTTTGAAAATTAAAACTTGACCTAATCTAATCTAGAATTTAATTTAAAATCTTGAAACTTCCTTACTATTCTTGAACTTTTATACATCCTATAGTTAATGAAATTATTTAATTTTGAAAATAAAAACTTGGCCTAATCTAATCTAAAATTTAATTTAGAATCTTGAAACTTCCTTACTATTCTTGAACTTTTATATGATTAAAAACTAAAATAGACAAAAAAGTATTTTTTTTAAATGATACTTTATAAACTTCTTAACAACAATAAAATAAATAAAATGATAAGAATAAGAAGAAAAGACACCAAATTGTGTATCCCAAAGAAGATTTTAGTTAATGACCTTTATGAATTAAACTCTACAACTAGTATATAAGAAATTCATGGATATTGCCGCACTCCATGCAGTATATCTACGGGCCATATTTGAATAAATGCTTAAAAATGGCTATGGCTAACTGTAGTTTCATAAGATTTTTTTTATGAGGAACGTTGATAATTGGTAATTAAAATGGTAAAACAATTGTGTCAAAGCTATCGTCTTCAAGGTGATGAAATTTTTTGGATCTACCTTTTTGCAACAACTCCTAGATCTTCTACTTTATTTCTTCATTTTCCTATATGGAGTGACAATATATCGACCCATTGGGTATAGGTGTTTCATGAGTCATATCGATCAAATGTTTTACCTGACAGTGCAAGGGTACCCCTATAGGTGAGAAGAAGATGCCCCCGTATTCTTCCACGACCTTGTCAACATGCTTCTTCTGTGTGGGGGAACCCTTTCTGGGGGCCATGGATGTGGCCACTACCTTCCCTTGAATTTGAGAGCGAATAAAAAAGAAAACAAATTTCCCAGTTTGGGAGATGATCTTACTCCATTCCTTTGCAAAGATCAAAGAGATGGAAGTAGGCAGGGCTACCTCCGATATCCTGTATAACTTATTTCTAAAAGTCATAATAATAGTGTGAGGCATGGAATCATAACAATGTAACACTTTCACAAGTATGGTTGGCCTAATAACACATCACACACTTCAAGAGGAAAAACATCACATAGTACCTCATCCATGAAGGGTTTGATATTGTAGGGAAGGTGACATTGTTGGTTGACGCAGAGATCTCGTCCTTGGTGGAGCCACTCGATGATTTATGGTTGCGAGTGTGGTGTGGTTGGAAGGCCTAATCACTTAATTACCTCTAGTAAAATGAGGTCCTTTTGGCTCCCACTGTTAGCAATACATTGTGGATGAGAATGCTTCACGCACATTTGTGAGTGGAAGAGACGCACCCCCTGCTCATGATATTTAGGCTCTACCTTCTAGAGCATAGTGGTGGAAATGGTGGCATTAGATTCTCTGTCAATAATTTACTTCCCCTTGTCATTCCCCTTATGAGGTTCTAGCTCAAAATCTGAATATGCATCAAACTCTAAAGCTTTCAGCTCAACCAACGATGGTTTCTTGGCGTGACACTCATTTTTATTGTGAGTGGGGCTCATGTGGAACTCACAAAAAATTCTTGTGTCCTTCTTCTTCTTTATGGTGCCATTCTTTTCTTATGACTTTGATGGGTTATCCTAGGCTGATCCTCCCTAGTTTTAGCCTTTGTTCTGCAATTTGGGGGTGCTCTTTCCCTGCTTTTGATCAACAAATCTAAATTCGAGCTTCTTTAGTTTAAAATTTTGTTCAATCTTGGAAACATAACAGTGTGTTGCACCAAGCGGGGAGATGTATAGGAACTCCATTTATTCCTGAATGTATTTGTGCATATAGTCATGGTACTTCAGCACCATATGTTGCTCATAATCTTTGATACCCAACTTTTTTCATAGAGTATAAAAAATATTTGTGAAATCATGCACATCTTGGTCCCTTTGTTGTCATCATGTTGTCCATTGTATGTACTTGTCCTCATAGCTTCCCACTAGGTAATATTATTCCTTGACAACGTCTTTCAAAGAGTTCCAAGAGGGTGTGGCTATAAACAGAGAGGGTTCCTTGGATCTTTTCTCATAGTAAGTTTCCCACCAGTCCTTGACATGGGACATGACCTTAAGCAGTGCAAAATTAATCTTCTCCATATCGGAGAAACTATGAACCAATAAAAATCCTTCTAGTAGATTCAACCATTTATCTACAACATATACATCTATTTGAACTTCAAATATAGGGATATCAAAGTTAACATGTATCTTGAAAGGGGGGTGCCTTCGAAGTGATTGCTGGATGAATATGCATCGCCAGTGGGCATATGCCAAAGGATCTGGGAAAATTTGTCCATCATTTTGTTCCTTTGCCACTTGAGGGATTCTTCGAGCAATAGTTTGATAGAATCTCCTTATACCTCATCTTTCTTTTCTTCTTCTATGGGAGGTCATCAGTGTCAGTGAGGATAGTCTTATAAAGGCTCAACCAGTTCAAGTCCCAACTCCTTATACCCCGACCTTGTTAGGGACATGCACAAAAAAATAGAGAAAGAGTCGAATGCTTTGATATCTCTGATATGGATTTATGAAGGAATGAAATGAAATACAAATATAAACAGAAACACAAATCTACAACGAAAATAAAAATTCAATTCATTAATAACAAATTACTGAAAATTGTTTACATGCAGAATGGAAATAAACTAGCTTGGGTGATGGTAGCTTATCTCTAAGAAGAGATGTAGCAGCTCCCTACCTTCTGAACTATGTTACAATGAGGCTTGAAGGCCTTTTTATTATTGAGAAATAAGGGAAAACCCTAGCATCCAAAAACCTAGCCCTAGGAGATGAAGCGCCAAATGTTTGTGGGCCCCATTAGGGTTAGTTAGTACATCAACTTCCTATGTTCGTAACTTTTACATATGATCTCCATTTGACACGTACGATATATACCTCGTTAGAAACATTTATATAAATACTAACTTTAGACTGCAAACCCATTTTGCAAGTTTCAAGTTTGCCATTTAAAAGAAAAAACATCATTTAGGGCCTCAAAATGGCTCTGAAAGTTTAGGACTTGAAAAACTGCCAAAAATAGTAAATTGTGATACATCTAAGGAAACAAAAAGAAACAGTGTTGGGGTCTAAGTAGAATAGGCGGGTGGCCACCAATATCCACTTGGATCAATAAGTCTGGTTCATCTTTAGAAAAGAGATATGGTGAAAAATGATCTTATGAAGAGGAAATAAATAAGAAAAAAAAAACAAAATTAACACAAGGGAAAACCTAAGAAACTAGAATTTATTTATAATATGATATTAATAATGTTATAATAATAAATTAAAACAAAAGGATTTGCAAAAATGCCAAATGCGGAAGGCTAAAAGGAACCACCTAACAAGTCAAGAAAAAAACATAGGTTTTATTCTAAAATATAGGTTATTAATGAAAATACAAGGTTATGATTAATAATAATGGTAATTATTACAAATATTCTATTATAATTAAATGTTATCAATAATATGGAGTTAATAAGATAAGATATGGTATATGGTAATAATAAGATATGATTATGATGATATTTTATTAATAATAATATTAGTATTACAAATTATAAAGTGATAAAATATATTATTAATTAATAATTATTAGTAAAGATGACTATATGTATAAAGGTAAATTTATATAATATTTGGAATTAAGGTTTAAAGGGAAAGAGAGAAAGAAATAAGAGAAAGGAATAGTTTGGAAGAAACATACTTGGATGCTAATGCATGGATCCATTTTTTTTTTTGCTAATTTTCTATTCTTCACTATTGTTGAGCTTATTAGGACATTTCTCAGTTTGAATTGCTTTTTGATTTTTTTGTGATGATAATGATCAATTATGGAAAGGATACTATCATTTTCGATACAACTCTGGTGTTTTATTTCCTCAGAGTGCTCGACTAGGGTGGAGGAACAAAATTGATTATACTAGATGTCAATGAAGTGCTCTTGAATTGTGATATTTATGGAATGACATGTTTTTCCCACAGCTGGTTTACCAGTTACAATAAGAATACAAGATTAAGTAGACGCCTTTCATACTATAAGTGTCGATGGGGTTTTTTAACATATTTTACGGAACTATGAATGGTATTAGTAGGTTTGAAGGTGGCCATAATGTTCTTTTATAAAATTTGAGCAAGTTTGTTTATGGTCCCTTTGTTGAAAGGGCTATAAAATTTCGCCACTTGATTGTTTAAATCCTTCTTTTATTTAGGTGCCTTAATAGCATTTTAGAAGACCTTAATGCCTTGGTTCCTCATTTAAAATTAAATAAATTTTGAGGTCTAAAATGGGCCTCTTAAGGAATATTATAAAATAATATGGAAATAATAAAATAAGATTGGATTAACTCATCAAATTTTGGAGGGAAAAAAAAAAAAAAAAGTTACTTTTACAACTCATAGATCCCCACAATTTTACTCAAATTTTGAGTAAGAGCACTCGTTGGATGCATAATTTAATTTCTCATCCAAGTAGTATCCATGTTGCATACTTTATATGGACCCTACTATATGAAAAATGAGAAATAAATGAAAAAATGTAATTCATACAATTCTTTGAAGCCTTGAGTTTCAAAGCCCTTGTTTGATAATCAAATAACCATTTGGACATGTATTGTTCTTCAATTAATACACAATGTATAAATACCAATAATAATGCTCCAAATCATCCAAATTGGCATACACCATGTCATTATATCCTTCTCCTTCCACACCCAAGAATATTTCATTTCCTCTAATTTGCATCTGAGCTAAACCCTACCCTTCACCAATTTAGTTGGCCTTATTTCCAGTCATATTCCTAAATATTGGAAACTTATTTCCATCATATGCTCAAACAATCATGCTACATCAATATGTCTTGCATTTCTCTATGTGGAACATAAGTGATAACCCTAAAATACCCCACATAGCCCCTAAAATGTCTTAAGGATTGGAATAAAGTATACACTTATTTTCCATGAAGAATACGTTAGCTTTGAATCTCTAATTGATTTAATCATGAATGTTATGGGTTGCTCCATATTTTCCTTTCCTTTTGAAGCAATGCTCTTACAATAATGTCCTTGGATGCAAATGAAAGTATCTTAAAATCTTAGCTATAATATATTATAACTAATGTTTCGACTAAACTAATAGCTTGCTTAATTTTATTGAATGCCTCCCTACTCTCATTATTCCATTTAAAATTTGATTCTTTCCTCAACAATTTTGAAATGGGGTTGGTGATTCCACAAAATTCGGTATGAACCTTCTAATGAATTTTACCTTCCCATGGAAATAATGTACAAATTTTTTATATCTAGGAAAAGGTATACTCTTAATGGTTTGTACTCATGATGGGTCAACTTTTACTCTACCCTTTTATATTATATGACTAAGAAAATTTCCTTCATCTGCCCCAAAACCTTATTTCTTAAAATTTAATGAAATCACATCCTTCTTACATCTCTCAACCACTTTTCTAAGATGACAAATGTGTTCATCTCTCTCCTTGAAGAAAATGATCAACCCATCTTTCATAAATCTTGACGATTTTTCCAATGAAGTCCCTCAATAAAAAACCCACGACCCTTTGGAATTTTGATCTGAAATTCAAAAACCCAAAGGCCTTCTTAAATACTCAAACTTTCCCCATGGTGTAGTAAAAAGTGTCCAGTGATCAACTTCATCCTTGACCAAAATTTGGTTATACCTTGAAGAACCATCTAGTATGGACAACATACGAAAACCATAACCCTTTGTAATAAATATTTCACATTAGGTAATAGATTGTTATCCTTAATCTATAGATGATTTAAGTTCCCAAATTCAACACACAATATTATCTCTTTATCTTTGTTTCTCATTACCTCTAGGTTTACCTACCAAGATTAATTTCTAGTTGTTGCAATGAATTTTGCAGTGAACATCTTTTGAGCTCATTTTGGATAAGGGGGACTAATTTAAAATTTAATTTTCATAGCGTTTATCTAAATGGTTTAGCACCTTCCTCAAGAAGAATGGCATGTTGGATAATATCCCCTTTATAAGCTTTCAAACTATTGTAGTTCCATGCAAATGTCTATATTCTCTCTCACCAAGTCCTTTGTTATTCACATGTTCCTTCTTGAATTTTCTTTCCTACTATGATGATTTTTGAAATCTTATTTGACTTAATGTTTATTTCAATACAACCATTAGGGTTTCTGAAATCCTTCCTTTTTTAATACGTATCTTGTTTATCAAATACTCTTTCTAATGGAAGAAGTCCTTTCAAAAAGTTATTACCTTGAAACTTCTCAATTTTCTCCATCTCAAGGTTTCCATCACCCACATCCCTCTAATCAACTATATATTTAGCAAATAATTGTAAGTTATTGATGAATCTAATTATTTGAGCATCATCATGGAGCACTTGCTAACATTCCATGTTGTTAGGGACTAAAGGTCTAAAAATAACTTCCATATTAAATTCCCCTAATATTGTGATAACACTTGTTTGAAGGGTAGAAGTGGTAATAGACAAGGAACCAACATGTAAATTTTTCTCTCCTGGGATAATGCTAATGAAAACATCAAATAAATCAAATAATGTCCAAAATAGCATGTACATATCATTTCAACATATTCCTTTTTCAACCCAAATTTCATTCTTTACTTGATTAACCACAAGGTTAGATTAACCACCACCAACACTTTAATTCCCACGTCTCTTTCCAACTCAATAAAAATCAAGAGAGATTCATATTCAATCACAAATAGCTTGAGATATCCCCTCATGGAGAGGTGAAAATAATGCCAACACCAACATCTAATCTAAATTGTCCTCCATCAAAGTGCATCCTCAAAAAAATTCTATCTTCTCTCTCACTCGAGGCCAATGAGTGTGCAAGAAAAAATTATTGCAAACTTCACCCTCCTCTAGACACACTAGTTGGTCAATGGTTCTTTGAGATATTCTATGTTATATTTTCTTGGAATCACTTTATATAATGTAACAAATAAAATGTTAGGTCCCTATAATACTAGTGTATTCCCTTATTATTATTGTCATTGTAGCCCATTATTGTTATTTTTGTGCCCATTTTGTGCCCATTTTGTCCCCATATTGTTATTATTGTGCTCCATAGAAGCCCACTATTTTATTGTTGTGCCCTTACATTATTATTGTTATGTCGAATTTGACTATATTGTGACCCCTTAGACTCCTGTATATAGAAAGGAGGTCTTGTCATTTGTATCATCCAAGAATTGTTCAACTGTGTAATGTAAAGGAGGTTTCCCCCTCGAAGAGGCTGATTTTGAAGTCGTTGATCTATCTTTTTTTCTATTTTGTGATCTGGTTGCATAACAATTGGTATCAAAACTTCAAGTTCTAGGGTTTCGCTACTTCAAACAGGTCATTGTGGAATTTTAGCTTTTTCTATGGCATTTCAGAATCTAAACATAAAACCCAATTGAGACGAAATCTTAATGAACCTAGAGTATGAATTTCAGATGTTGTCTCGCTATATTTTTTGAGATATGATCCGAGGAAATTATGGTTTTTGCAGGCTCTCGAATTATATCTAAAACAAGTGACTTGGGGAAAATAGTCATAGCTTTCTCTTTGAGCATCAGATTGAAATTTTGTAAAAAGGTACATAAATAAGACATACATTAGTTTTTTTTGTACCGGTTTTAGGTCCAAAGGTCAAAACAGTAACACGTGGCACTTCTTACATGTTCACTCTACTGAACTAATCTATAATCTAGTCATCATGGGAGATTTAGAATGACTCTTTCTTGGAGAATCCAACCTTGATCAAAATTGTGGGGTTGGAATGAGGACTTGGAGGGATACCACAGGAAAAAAAAATAGACCTTGGAGATCCGATTATAGAGATACAATATATTCAATATCAATCTCCTACAAAGGAAAAAAAAGGTGTGTAGTCTTTTTAAAATTTTTCATAAGTTTGGTTTGAAAATTAGTTTGAAGGAATTCAAAGGACATAGTGAAGCATAATTATCATTAATTGATGCCCCAAAGAAAGAAAATGGAAACGTCTAGTAAGCAACTTAAAAGCTCTAGCATGACTCATGAAGAAGAGGAATAAATGCAACATCATATATCAAAATTACAAGACGAAGTGCAACAAATTTCACTCTCACAAAAAATAACAGAAGCTAAGATGGATGGTTTAAAGAAAGGCGTGAAATAAGATGGATGGTTTAAAGAATGGCATGGAAACTAAGATGGGTGGTTTAAAAGTAAATATTGAATGTTTGAAGAAAGACATGGAAGGTTTGAAAAGAGGTTTGGCAAAGTTGCTACAAGAAATGCTTCCTAATGGAGAAAAGGTAGTGGAGGAAACTCATGATGAGAACAAAAGAATGTTAGTCATGATTTCATAGACTCTAATGTTGGATTGAAGACCCACCATGTTCCAAAGATTGATATGAGGAAGGTTGATGGCAAGGATCCTGTAACATGGATACTATACATGGAGCAATATTTCGATCTCCATAATGTGAAAAACACACAAAAGGTACACATTGTGACTTTATATTTGGAACCCAATCAGTTTTTATGGTATCAATGGATTTTCTCTCGTAAACAAATTGTCACTTGTCCAAATTCTATATAAGAAATGATAGCACATTATGAGGATACAAAACAAAACACCGTTTTTAGCCAATTGATAAATCTCAAACAAAAAGGTTCAATGGTGGAGCACATTAAAGACTTCAAAATATTGAATATAAAAGTAAAAGATATTCTAGAGGAGCATAGGATTGATGTGTTCATAGGGACATTAAAGGATAACATCCAACATGAGGTTCACCTTTGGGAACCTGATTCATTGGAGAAGGCATTCAGGTTGTCAAGAAAAATTGAAAGCAACATTATGGCAACAAGGAAGCCTACCAATCACAACTATAAAGATGGAAGTGTTTTTTCCCATAACCTTCCACAACCTACAAGGTTGACACCACAACAATTGGAAGAAAAAAGAGAAAAATGGCTTTGTTACAGTTGTGATAGAAAATACACTCAAGGTCATAAGTGTACTGAGAATAAATTATTTTAGATAGATTGTGAAGAGGAAGAAGAAAAGGAACAAGAAACATCAAAAGAAGAGGATACACGCCAGGAACAAAGCCTAGAGAAAGAAGAAATGAATTCCACCAATTCTTTAATGCATTGGCTGGAATAACCACTCCTCAAACTATCAATATATAAGGACATATCAAGAAGAAAAAGGTAATAGTGTTGATTGATTCAGGCAATACCCATAATTTTATTCATTGTAAGATAGCGAAGGAATTGAATTTATTCCTATATCTAGCACTAGAGTGTCAAGTGATGGCTGCAAATGGAAGAACCATAAATTTCTCTACAAAGTGTCATAATATCAATCTATCCATGGGAGAATATGTGTTGAATAGTCCAATGCTTTCCATTCCAATGGGTGGTGTTGATGTTGTACTAGGAGTCCAATGGCTACAATATTTGGGTACGATAGCTTTTAATTTTCAAGAACTTTTCTTGAATTTTTTTTTCAGAAGGAAAGGAGGTTGAATTAAGGGGTATCGCAGGGGTATCTAAATAAAGAACTACGTGGTGTAATTGCATAATTATGTTCGCTAGAAGTTCCCATGTCAAAATCATCTATTTCCCCAGAGCTCCAAAAATTCTTGGATAATCATTCTAAGGTATTTGAGACTCCCAAAGGCCTCCCAACTATTCGTGATCATGATTTTGCTATTCATTTTATTCCAAGAAGTGTTCCTGCAAACATCAGGTGTTACAGATATCCCTATGCCCAAAAGAGTGAAATTGAACGTATGGTTGCAGAAATGCTAGAGGTTGGTATAATTCAAACTAGTCAAAGTTATTTCTCTACTCCAGTAGTATTGGTGCACAAGAAGGATGGATCAATCCACATGGCTCCATATTATAGGGAGCTCAACAAGCTCACTATTAAAGATAAAATTCACATTCATGTCATTGATGAATTATTGGATGAATTGCATGGAGCAATTTACTTCACTAAGTTGGACCTTCGTTCAAGATATCATCAAATTAGAATGAAGAATGAATACATTCCAAAAAAGACATTTATAACTCATGAGGGTCATTATGAATTTTTGGTCATGCCTTTTGGCCTCACCAATGCACCTTCTACATTTCAAGGTTTGCTAAATTCCATTTTCAAACCCTTCCTTGGAAAACTTGTGTTAGTATTTTTTGATGATATACTAATCTACAGCAAGTCTTGGAAGGATTATGTTCAACATGTTGATAGAGTGCTCAAACTATTGGAGGAGAAAAAATTATATTCAAAAACATCCAAATGTTTCTTTGGAGTATAAGAGGTGGAATATTTGGGTCATATTGTATCTCATGAAGGTATTAAGGTAGACCCTAGCGAAATTAAAAGCATTAAGGAATGGAAAATCCCCACATCCATAAAGAATCTACAAGGATTTCTAGGGTTGACAATGTATTATTGCAAGTTTGTTAAGAATTATGGGAGAATACCAGCACCTCTAACAACATTACTGAAGAAAGATGCATTTTCTTGGACTCTAGAAGCAATGAAAGCTTTTGAACATCTTAAAGAGGAAATGTGCCAAGCACCGGTCTTAGCTACGCCGGACTTCACAAAAGGATTTATTATGGAATGTGATGCCTCGGGAAATGGAATTGGTGTTGTTTAAATGCAAGAAGAAAGACCCAATTCTTTTGAAAGTCGTTCAATCAAAGTAAAATATTTACACAAAGCTATTTATGAAAAGGAAATGTTGGCACTAATACATGCACTTAATAAATGACAACCTTACCTAATGGGAAGACACATTAAGGTAAAACCGATCATAATAGTCTTAAATACTTTTTAGAACAAAGATTATCTTCAGAAGAGCAACAAAAATGGGTCACAAAGATGTTCGGTTATGACTTTGAAATCATCTACAAAAAAGGGAAGCAAAATGTTGTTGTAGATGAACTCTCAAAGAAAGGATGAGGATTTGGAAGCATTGCTTTGCACCATTTCTATTATCCAACCAGATTGGATAGACAAAGCAAGGGATGAATGGAAGAATGATGAAGAAGTGTGGGAACTCATTCAAAAGTTACAACAAGACCCCAATACATCTGATACATTTAGCTAGAAAAACGATTCGTTATGGTACAAATACCTCTTATACCTCTGTAAGAATTCCCAAATCAAATAAAAGATTCTTATGGAATTGCACACCTTTCCCTTAGGAGGGCGCTCATGATTTTTAAAAACTTACCACAGGGTTAAGAAGGATTTCTTTTGGGATGGCCTTAAATCTAATATTCAAAATTTGGGGGCGGAATGTTTGGTTTGCCAACAAAATAAAGTTGAAACAATTAAGACTCCAGGTCTATTACAACCTTTATCCATTCCAAGTCAATGTTGGGAGAAGGTTTCAATGGATTTTATCATAGGTTTATCCAAGTCCGATGGAAAGAGTGTCATCATGGTGGTAGTTGATAGAATTACCAAGTATGCACACTTTTGTGCATTATCTCATCCCTTTAAAGCATGTACAGTTGCTACTGCATTTATGGAAACAATTCAAAAGCTACATGGAAACCCAAATATTAGTGTAAGCAACAAAGATCCCATTTTCACTGGAATTTTTTGGACATAATTATTTTCTTTTCTGGGTACTAAATTAGCTCATAGCTCATCTTATCATCCTCAATCTGATGGAAAAAATGAGATAGTGAACAAATGTTTGGAAGGATATCTTCATTGCTTTGTATCTGATAAAAAGACACAATGGGTAAAATGGTTGCCTCTAGCTGAATGGTGGTATAACACTTCCTTCCATACTGTAGCAAAAATGACCCCATTTATGGCACTTTATGGATATCATCCACCGTCCATCACATTATATTTAAGAGAAAATTCTAAGGTTAAAGTAGTTGAAGATCACATCGAGCATCAACAACAAGTTCTCCAAATCTTAAAGGATAGCCTCATTTTGGTGCTGAATAGAATGAAACAACAAGCATATCAACATCGCAAAAAAGAAGTTTTGATGTAGGGGCTGGGTATTTCTACAACTACAACCATACAAACAAATGGTCCTCAAGCAAGCTAAGAAGGATAATAAATTATCACAGAAAAGATGGAGGTCTCGCGGAGCTATCGAAGAGGGCTAGGATAACTTAGCCGCAAGTGTTGCAGGTCTACGGGTGCGTTGTCGAGCGGTCACGGGGCTATCGGAAAGGGCTAGGACTTTCGCCGCAGGATCCGCAGGTTTACGGGAGCCTTGCCGACTGGACAGCGCAGGAGACGAACTGGAGGAGACAGCGATCTGGGAGTTTGGGTATCCGACAGCTGACAGCGATTGCGGTTTAACTAACAGTTGACCGGTATGGAGGATATCGAGGAGATGGAGCAGGTAGATTATTCGGCGGACCCACTTGAAGGCATTGCCATTTTTGGTAACCCTAACCATTCTCCTGCACCAGCTGCTGCCAACATCGCCGTTCAGCACCCTCTACCTGTGGTTTCGCTGCCAACCTCACCCATACTGCCCGCATTGGAGGCACCTCCCCTCTCTCCAGGTACCGCCCTTCTCCTATCATCTTACTTGCCCGATGATTTTGCTCTCGATTTCTCTTCGCCGCCCCGAAGCAATGGTCCCTCCGTTCCTTCGAAGTCTAGGGCTGAAGTAAACCCTCCCATCGCACCAGTAGAAAACCTCCCTGTTGCAGATCTTGCGGAGACTAGGGCTGACGTATACCCTCCCATCGCACCAGTAGCGAACCTCCCCGTTGCAGATCATCCGAATCATCCGGGGGAGAATAGGCCGCCAGGGACAAACCCCTTGAGCTCCGCTGAGATCAGGCCTTCGGGCAGCTTTAGCACGCCTGCCCTAAATCCTCAGCCCGTAAAACCCTCTCCTGGGGTCGGGACATCAAATCCGCTCGTCGACCATCCTACAGCTCCTCGCTCAAAGAAGACAAAGTGTATCAGAGAAACCGTGAAAGACGTATCAGTATCATTTGGCGATCCATCCAACTTTGAAGAGACCATGGCACTGGCACGAACGACTCTGGTAGGCCATGTGCGAGGGCGTACTTTCACGGCGGAAAGACTGAAATCATGGGTGAAAGAAATTTGGGGAGAATTGTTCACGGAGCTGCCGGAGGTACAAAAGCTCCCTAGAGGCTGGTTCTCACTTCACTTCTCAAAAGAGGAACACACGAACACCGTTCTGGCACAGTACTGGCACATAGAATTGGCACCAGTACTATTGAAAAGATGGAGCCCTCTATTTGACCCGGAACGTGAGCAGATCGGAGCAGGACCTCTCTGGGTTCGATTGCCGGGGTTACCACTACAATACTGGTCTGAGGAGGCATTCATCAAGATTGGGAATGCGCTGGGAACATACTTAGACCACGATCGATCATACAAGGAGACAAATGAAAAAATCATGGCTAGAATTCTGGTCCACCTGGATACCAGGGAAGGGTTAGAGGGTAAAATGACCCTGAGATGGGGGAACTTCAGCAGAACACAGATATTGGATTATGAAGGAGTTCCCTTCAGATGCAACCGGTGCCACCAAGTCGGTCATGTATACAAGGATTTTCCATTAATCATCAGCCAGGATGGATCGCCCAAACAGGCACAATCGGTCTCCGGCAGGGCACCCCCAATTATTCCTCGATCGCCAAGGATTAGTGCACCTCCATCAATTCCTCGTTCGCCCAAGAACAGTGCAGATCCTCGAGGCACCCCAGCAAAAGAGCTTGAGCATCAGAAAGTCCCGCCTTCGCCTCCAATGACTAGGGCACGGGCAGCAGCAGCGGCCGCGAAAGAACCGGGTACCTTTCCTATCCCTCTCTCTATCTCATCTGATATCTCACTTGTGCACGAAAATTCAATTGCTTGCACTATGGTTCAGTGTGACATTCCCCCTCCCCCTCCGTCGACATCCACTGCTCCGCCCTCTCTGCCTTTCTCATCTCCGCCCCCCTCGCCCATTTCATCCCGGTCGTCTTCATCTCACCCCTACTCCCTTCGCCCTCGGGCATCCCGCCCGGAGGCTTCTGAACCCATCGCTGGCCTGGGTATTGTCCCACTTGACACTGGGTACCATCCTACCCGGGGACGAAAATCAAACCTCAACAAAGCTATTAGACTTGCGGGCGCAGAAGTTGCAGCTGGGCGCCAAGCTACCATCATAGGGGTCCTTAGAGCTTCAAACCCCCCTAAGAATGGTCCCCCATGAAGTATATCTCCTTCAATTGTAGGGGACTGGCCAGCGCCCCTAAAAAGCTAGCCCTAAAACGACTTTTTGAGGTCGAGTCACCGGATATCATTTTGTTACAAGAAACTCTTGGATCGGCAGAATCTTGTACCCGCGCACTAGCCTCTGTAGGGGCTCGATGGAACTTCATTGCCATGGATGCCATGGGAAGATCGGGGGGTCTGGCGCTCGGATTTAACCCCATCTCAATCAAGCTGGTATCATCCTGGGGCGGACAGGGGTTCCTAGGAGCAGACATCATCTCTATCGAACTCGGTCTCCCCCTCCGGATCATCAATATTTATGGACCTTGTCATCAGAGGGAATATTTCTGGAGAAAAATCCTCAGCTGCAACCTTCTATCTCTCGATCACATCATCATCGGGGGAGACCTGAATTTCTCCCTGGGATTCAGTGAGTCATGGGGAGAGGCGGCCCAGATTGACCCCATCACAAATTACATGAGACGGTTAATGGAGCAGCACGATTTCATTGATATCCCCGTACAGAAGCTTCAGCCTACTTGGAGAAATAGAAGAACAGGAGAGGCTGCCTTGGCCAGAAGGTTGGATAGATTCCTAATGAAAGGTCCCTTGGTTCACCGACTGCATTCATACAAACAGTGGGTAAGCAATGGAGGCATCTCAGATCACACCCCTATAGCCTTGGAAATTCGGGGTCCGGATCAGAAACCAAAGGCTCCTTATAAATTCAACCATCTGTGGCTACAAGACCCTAGCTTCACAAACTTGATCACAACATTCTGGAGAGCTCACCCCATTGAACGAGAATCTTCGGTGGCAAGGGGATTCGTGAAAAACCTAACTGAGCTAAAACATATAGTGGTCAATTGGGCTAAGGAGAAAAAGAAGAGTGAAGATGAACATCTTATCAAGGTGGAGGACGACTTGAAGGGCCTTCTGGATGAGAGAAATTTAGGGTTCTTATCACAGGATGACAAGGCACGACTGGTGGATCTGGAAAACCAGAAGAATGTTATCCTAAAGGGAAGGGAGGAATCTATCAGGCTTCGCAGTAGAGCCACATGGCTGAAAGCTGGAGATGAGAACTCCAGATTCTTCCATAATTTCGCCAAAGGAAGGAAAGTGGCAAATACCATTTGGAACCTCCCTCTCCCTGAGGGAGGCCGGGCAGATACATTCAACAAGTTATCTAATCTGGGTACCTCACACTTCAGAAACCTATACAAGAGCCCTGTGGGCACAAATCTGGCGGAAATCATCAATGTGGCCACTCAATTTCCCAGATTTGTAGAGGAAGATGATTTAGAGGACCTGGAAGCACCTGTCACCATGGCAGAATTGGAAAGCACTATAAAATGGTTCAAGAAGGAAAAGAGCCCTGGACCGGATGGATGGACTATAGAGTTCTACTCTGCTTTCTTTGAACTACTGGGAGGAGATATTCTTAAAGTTGTTGAGGAGAGTAGGACCTCGGGAAGTATCTATCATGCCATTAACTCTACATTTATTGCCCTCATCCCAAAATCTGACAATCCATCCTCTTTCGATGATTTTCGCCCCATATCCCTCTGCAATGTGCTTTATAAGATCATCTCTAAGATCATTGCAAATAGGATTAAGCCCATTCTTTCCAGACATATTTCACCACAACAATTTGCTTTTCTGGAGAATAGACAGATTCATGAAGCCATAGGATCGGCACAAGAAGCAATCCACTCCATCTGGACCAAACACCTCAAATGTATCCTGCTGAAAATAGATCTTTCCAAGGCATTTGATCGTGCAAGCTGGCTGTACATAAAAATGATCCTCATCCATATTGGCTTCCCTCTCTCCTTAATCAATTGGATTATGGCATGCATCACCTCCCCCACCTTCAGTATTCTGATCAATGGATCTGCCTCTCACTTCTTTCACTCTGAAAGAGGGCTTCGTCAGGGCTGCCCCCTCTCGCCATTGCTCTTTCTTTTGGTAATAGAAGCTCTCAGTAGGCTCCTCATTTCTGCTAACAGGGAGGGATCTATCCGAGGCCTTAAAATATCAGACATCTGTTTCCTCACTCATCTCTTATTTGTAGACGATGTCTTAATTTTATTGGATGGAAGCATTCAGGACACAACCTCATTCTCCCGCATCCTTGATCTGTTCTCAAGAGCGACGGGTATGGAAGTGAACAGAGCAAAATCTTCTATCACTATGGTCGGCACCACTGTAAATGAATCACATGTTGCTAGAACGGCTTTTCCCTATAGCACACAGCCACTGGATAGAGGGCTCAAATACCTGGGATACTGGCTCAAACCGACAAGTCAGAAGATCGCTGATTGGGTATGGCTTGTGTCGAAGATAGAAAAAAGGTTAACTTGCTGGAGTCACAGATACCTCTCCAGGGCTGGGAGACTAATCTTGATAAAAGTTGTACTAGAAGCCACCCCTGTATTCTGGATGGCTCTGGCTTGGATACCCCGGAACATATTGGCTAAGCTACAACAACTGTGCAATCGATACCTATGGGCTGGGAACCAAGACAAACGAATCTTCGCATGGATCGGATGGAACAAGATTGCCTTGCCTAAGAAATGGGGAGGCTGGGGGCTGAAGGAACTCCCGATATTTGCAAGAGCTCTGGCTGGAAAAATGGGATGGGCTCTTCTGACAACCCACAGTCTTTGGACAAATATTGCTTTCCACAAATATATCTGGCCTCTCAGCATCAGCGATTGGGTAAGATTGCCTACATGGAACAAAACTGGTATATCCTCGATTTGGAAGGCCCTTCTGCACTCCTTACCTCTCATCAGGGACAACCTAGTATGGCGCATCAGAGACGGTAACAGTGCAAGAATTGGACTTGATCCCTGGTCCGGAAGTGGAGGCAGACATACACTCCCACAAGATCTAATTGCATTTCTCTCAGCTCGAAACATAAAGGTTATTTCGCAGATTGCAGACCCAGCTCAATCAGACATATTCCACCAAGCATGGAAATCGGCAATCCAATTAAATATCCCGAGAAGATGGCACACTGTCTGGGATGAATACAGAGATGCATTAGTGGAAGCTCACATTCGCATCTCGGAGGGCCCGGATGAACTTGTTTGGCATCGAGCAGATCACGGTGTATATACACCCAAGGATGGCTATATACATCTCATTGAGCACCGGAAGCCTGAAGAAATTGCAAACTGGTGGCAGAACATTTGGAAATATTCCGCCTCCCCTCGATCAAAATTATTCAGCTGGTGCATACTAAGGAACAAAGTACCCACTGGTGATCAGCTTATGAAAAGAGCTATTCACGGACCCACTTGGTGCGTGCTCTGCAAGGAAGACTCGGAATCGATAGAACACACCTTCCTGAGATGTCGTGCAACCATAGACCTGTGGCGAAATCTCAAGGCTCACACAAATTACGCAGGAGATTGGGGGGGACAGGATATCATAAGCGCATGGAATGAATGGGAAAAGAAAAATAGAGGGACGAAATCGATAAACCTTCCCATCATTGTTAACTGGGCTATTTGGAAATCAAGGAACTGCGCCATTTTTTATGACAAGCCTATTCACTGGCCCTTGCTCGAGGCTAGTATTGTAGCTGCCCTGAGGGAACTACCCGACCCTCCCCCTCCGCCATCTCGACAACCTGTTCCGCCTCCTCCCATCGACCCAAGCATGCCTTGGGCATATTTCGACGGCGCTGCAAACCAACAGAGCTGTGGAGGAGGCTTCATCCTCCATGTAACAGAAAATCACCATTACAAAATTAAGGCTGGTCTGGGGGTCGGAACAAACAACTTTGCTGAACTGATTACACTTCGTCACCTTCTACACTTTGCATTGAGGCACCATTGCATTAGCATCAATATTTTTGGAGATTCACAGATCATTATTAATTGGATAAATGGCACAGCTACTTGTCACATGCACTCTCTCAGCACTATATTACAAGAAGCACTCGATCTCAAAGCAGCTTTTAACTATATTTCTATCTCTCATATATACAGGGAACACAATAAGGGTGCCGACAAACTTTCCAAGGAGGCAGCGCTGATGGACAGAGGACTATGGCAGATTACAGAGATCATTGATCAATAGGAGCAAAAATTTTACCACCGGCCATATATAGATCCAGGATACCCAACCCTGGATCAGCAAATAGCACATTAAATATATTTTTTGTTAACAGCTCTCCACAGATATATACTGTTATTTTGGTTTTTTGTTAGGATGAACAGCTTAATGCAGTGAACTGATAGCATACCCTGCGTGGTAATGCAACAAATAGCAATTGAAGATACTCTGTATATAACAGACTCTTATGTAAAAAACTGCTTATTAATGAAATATATAATGATTTTTCCAGGGGAAAAAAGGATAATAAATTATCACCAAATTATTATGGTCCATACAAGGTGTTGCAAAAGATTGGTACTATGGCATACAAATTGGAGCTTCCTATAGCTTCCCGAGTGCAACCAGATTTCCATGTTTCATGCTTAAAGAGGGTTATAGGTGACAAGCTCCCAGTTCAAACAATATTGCCATAACTTGATAAGGTAGGAAACATCATATTGGAACCTGAAGCAGTCACAGAAACAAGAACTCGAGAACTACGAAATCGATCAATTTTAGAGTATCTCATCAAGTGGAAGAACTTACTCAGTGAATACTCCACATGGGAGGATGATAATTTTATACAAAAGCATCCAGAACTACTGAAGCGTTGAGGACAACACTTTTCTGAAGGAGAGGGGCATGTTAGGTCCCTATAATACTAGTGTATTCCCTTATTATTATTGTCACTGTAGCCCCATATTGTTATTGTTGTGCCCTTACATTATTATTGTTATTTCGGCTTTGACTATATTGTGATCCCTTAGACTCCAATATATAGAAAGGAGGTCTTGTCATTTGTATCATCCAAGAATTGTTCAATTGTGTAATGTAAATGAGGTTGCCCCCTCAAAGAGGCTTGTTGGGCATGGAATCCCCCCAAGGCACATTTTGGGGCTTAAAGCCCAAGTTTTGACCAAATCTTGTTGTAAAGCTCAGCGAATTGCGGGCGCGGGGCGGGAAAGTATGATAGGGTCATAGGGTTGTCCACCCTAGTCTTGTAATGTGATGTTGGCCTAACCATGGTCTGCGGACCATGGGGTTGTATAAATAGAGCGAGGCTCTAAACTGTAAAAGAAATCAATCAATAATGAAGGAATGAAGAAAATGAAGGCATAAGATTGAGTATAAGTGTGTAAGTGTGTCTTTGGGTTGTAGGATAGGAGAAGGCTCTACAGCGGAGTGCGCAGAGGCCTAGTAGTCTGCAACTAAGTGCGCGGACCCCTGCAGCTGAGTGCGCAGGGCGGAGTCGAGTTTGTAACCGAGTAAGGAATTAATAAAGAGAAGTTTGGTTATAATTATGTTTATTTATTCTTGGGTTAATACTTGCTTGATATAATATGCAATTACACGGTTTATTTACTGCACGCATTTGTATTGATGGTTTATGTTGTTAAATATAACTTAAAGCACTCAACTAACTAATATTGGAAAATACAAGTAAGACCTTGGGTAATAACACAGAGCGCGGCATTCAGCCCTGAGTAAGGGTTGCGGGAAGGCCGAACATCAAGCAACAAGGTACGAGAAAGTGCGTGAGGCACGCTACACGCTGGGTCAAACCTCATACCAGTTAACCTCATCAGATATCTCCAGGGTGTGGAAACCTAATTCTAGCACCCTCCCATAATACTTCGGGTGAGACCTCAGTCCACGCTCCACGGACTATTGCCAAAAGGGCCAGTAGTACCGAGATTTGTTTGGCCAATTAACTCTGAACCTGGGTCAGGCCCAACAAGCCAAAAAGGTTGATTTTGAATTCATTGATCTATCTTTTCTTCTATTTTTTGAGCTAGTTGCATAACATAAAACCTCACATGTTAGAATGATAACATAATATAAGTCCAATTGGATGTTATTCATCTAACCAGTAGTCCAATTTCTTAATAAGAACACACCCCAAACATCAAGACCATATATAGTCAGGGTGACCATCAAGAATGATACATTTAGGTATATAATTAAGTTCACATGTAATTCCTTTAATATGCCACACATATAGATTTCCCTCGATTCCATACCACAAATGGCCTCTAAGGTCAAGTGATCCTATGTCACAATTTATTCAAGACCTTGAGAGGTATGTCATTTGTTGATGCCCTAGAATAAATCATGTAGCTATGCAACAAGAAGTCATTAAATATCAAGGTTACAATGAAGAAAGAGTTATGACTACCATTTTGTGTCTCATGGTTCATGGACTATAAACCTGTTGAGAAACCCTCATTAATTCCATCTACAAATAGTTTTTCCAATTTATCTTTGTTAATAAAATTTGGCCAATTCCATTAAAGGACCTAACACTTTCAAGTTTGATATCACATGCATTAAGTCAATGGTCATTCGTGAAGTTTTACTCATTGATTAATTTTTTACATTTGACTCTTTCATGGCTCATATGTTTTGTCTTTCATTAATATTTTTTGGAGTCCTTGGTGCAATTTGATTTACATGGCTTTGACGAGAAATAGGTTTCTCTTTGTTTATATGTGTTCCATTCCTTTTCCCTTAACTTCCTCCTTATTTCTTCCCATGGTGACACCTCTCCATACATTCTAGTTATTAAATCCACATCAATGTTGTGACCTTTGATTTGTCTCATTTTATTTTCATTAGTGTTGACATTTTCCTTTGAAAGGCATAAACATGATCATATTCATTATTCCAATCATATGTGTTATGTATTAAATAATATTTATTTACAAAATTCATATTTTTAAATTCAAGGGTGTAAACACTTGTTTTTATAGTCTATATGATTAATGGACATGCATTCTCATCACGAAAATATTGACAAGTCCTATTCCAAGGAAATGTCTCATAATCAACCACATTATTAGGATTTAAAGACACAATGGGTAAAATGGTTGCCTCTGGCTAAATGGTTGTATAACACTTCCTTCCATACTGCAGCAAAAAGGACCCCATTTATGGAACTTTATGGATATCATCCACCGTCCATCACATTATATTAAAGAGAAAATTCTAAGGTTCAAGTAGTTGAAGATCACATCGAGCATCAACAACAAGTTCTCCAACTCTTAAAGGATAGCCTCATTTTGGCGCAGAATAGAATGAAACAATAGGCATATCAACATCGCGGCAAAAGAAGTTTTGATGTAGGGACTGGGTATTTCTACAACTACAACCATACAAACAAATGTTCCTCAAGCAAGCTAAGAAGGATAATAAATTATCACCAAATTATTATGGTATGTATAAGGTGTTGCAAAAGATTAGTACTATGGCACACAAATTGGAGCTTCCTATAGCTCCCTGAGTGGAACCAGCTTTCCATGTTTCATGCTTAAAGAAGGTTATAGGTGACAAGCTCCCAGTTCAAACAATATTGCCAAAACTTAATGAGGTAGAAAAAATCATATTGGAACTTGAAGCAGTCACAGAAACAAGAACTCGACAACTACGAAATCGATCAATTTCAGAGTATCTCATCAAGTGGAAGAACTTACTCGGTTAATATTCCACATGGGAGGATGAGAATTTTATACAGAAGCATCCAGAACTACTTAAGCATTGAGGACAACACTTTTCTGAAGGAGATGGACATGTTTGGTCCCTATAATACTAGTGTATTCCCTTATTATTATTGTCACTGTAGCCCCTTATTATTATTGTTGTGCCCATGGTGTCCCCATATTGTTATTATTCTTCCCCATAGAAGCCCACTATTGTTATTGTTGTGCCCTTACATTATTATTGTTATGTCAGCTTTGACTATATTGTGACCCCTTAGACTCCTATATATAGAAAGGAGGTCTTGTCATTTGTATCATCCAAGAATTGTTCAATTGTGTAATGTAAAGGAGGTTGCCCCCTCAAAGAGGCTTGTTGGGCATGGAATCCCCCCAAGGCACATTTTGGGGCTTAAAGCCCAAGTTTTGACCAAATCTTGTTGTAAATCTCCGCGAATTGCGGGTGCCGGGTGCAAAAGTATGATAGAGTCATAGGGTTGTCCGCCCTAGTCTTGTAATGTAATGTCAGCCTAACCATGGTCTGCGGACCATAGGGTTGTATAAATAGAGCGAGGCTCTAAGCTATAAAAGAAATCAATCAATAATGAAGGAATGAAGAAAATGAAGACATAAAATTGAGTCTAAGTGTGTAAGTGTGTCTTTGGGTCGTAGGGTAGAAGAAGGCTCTGCAGCTGAGTGCGCAAAGGCCTAGTGCTCCGCAGCTGAGTGTGCGTACCCCTGCAACTGAGTGCGTAGGGCGAAGTCGAGTTTGTAACCGAGTAAGGAATTAATAAAGAGAAGTTTGGTTATAATTTTGTGTATCTGTTCTTGGGTTAATACTTGCTTGATATAATATGCAATTATACGGTTTATTTACTGCGCACTTTGTATGAATGGTTTATGTTGTTAAATATAACTTAAAGCACTCAACTAACTAATATTGGAAAATACAAGTAAGATCTTGGGTAATAACACAAAGCGCGGCGTTCAGCCCTGAGTAAGGGTTGCGGGAAGGCCGAACATCAAGCAACGAGGTACGGGAAAGTGCGTGAGGCAAGCTACGCGTAGGGTCAAACCTCAGACCAGTTGACCTCATCAGACATCTCCAGGGTGCAGAAACCTGGTTCTAGCACCCTCCCATACTACTTCGGGTGAGACCTCAGTCCATGCTCCGCGGACTGTTGCCGAAAGGGCCAGTAGTACCGAGATTTGTTTGGCCAATTAACTTTGAACCTGGGTCAGGCCCCAACAAGCCAAAATGGTTGATTTTGAAGTCGTTGATCTATCTTTTCTTCTATTTTTTGAGCTAGTTGCATAACATAAAACCACACATGTTAGAATGATAACATAATATAAGTCCAATTGGATGTTATCCATCTAACCATTAGTCCAATTTCTTAATAAGAACACATCCCAAACATCAAGACCATATATAGTCAGGGTGACCATCAAGAATGATACATTGAGGTATATAACTAAGTTCACATGTAATTCCTTTAATATGCCACACATATAGATTTCCCTCGATTTCATACCACATATGGCCTCTAAGGTCAAGTGATCCTACGTCACAATTGATTCAAGACCTTGAGAGGCATGCCATTTGTTGATGCCCTAGAATAAATCATGTAGCTATGCAATAAGAAGTCATTAAATATCAAGGTTACAATGAAGAAAGAGTTATGACTACCATTTTGTCTCCCATAGTTCATGGACTATAAACCTATTGAGAAACCCTCATTAATTTCATCCGCAAATAGTTTTTCCAATTTCTCTTTGTTAAGAAAATTTGGCCAATTCCATTAAAGGACCTAACACTTTCAAGTTTTATATCACATACATTAAGTCAATGATCATTCATGAAGTTTTACTCATTAATTAATTTTTTACATTTGACTCTGTGATGGCTCATATGTTTTGTCTTTCATTAATATTTTTAGGAATCCTTGGTGCAATTTGATTTACATGGCTTTGATGAGAAATATGTTTCTCTTTGTTTATATGTGTTCCATTCCTTTTGCCTTAACTACCTCCTTATTTCTTCCCACGGTGACACCTCTTCATACATTCTAGTTATTAAATCCACATCAATGTTGCTACCTTTGATTTGTCTCATTTTATTTTCGTTAGTATTGACATTTCCTTTGAACGGCATAAACATGATCATATTCATTATTCCAATCATAAGCGTTATGTATAAAATAATATTTATTTACAAAATTCATATTTTTAAATTCAAGGGTGTAAACACTTGTTTTTATAGTCTATACGATTAATGGACATGCATTCTCATCACGAAAATATTGACAAGTCCTATTCCAAGGAAATGTCTCATAATCAACCACATTATTAGGATTTAAAGACACAAGAATCCTTTTATTCTGAATTTTACTTTTATTATGATTTGGAGGGCCCCTATTTATTTCGCATCCACCATTCCCCTCTAAGTGGATATCAATTTTGTTGGTCCCTTTCTAATTGTACCAATCCATTTTGCATGGTCATGTCTTGTTGGGTAAAACTAGTTCCCACTCATTTAATTAAATCACATAATGTAGTGATGGGATCAAGGGTGGACTTGGTTATGGTGATGGTTCTAGGTTTGGTTTATACTTTAATGGATGTTTTTGAAGAGTCTAAGGGATCTACCTTAGGAAAAAACATATTTTATTCAATCATACTAAGCCTAATATTATGTGAATTATAATAAGGTAGGCATGGCATATTTCAATATCATGATAAATTTCCATCATATGAATTGGTATGGTGTAATAGGAGATCATCATTTCAGGGTCCAATATTCTCAAGTATAATATTAAGAAACTTCCTAAACCTATCATCAAATTCCTTTATTATTTCATTATCTTTCTTCTCCATTTCATGTAGAGCCAATAACATCCTACTATTCTAATAAACCCTTGTTTCTGGAAGACACCATGTAAATATTTCCAACTTCTAATACTCCAAATGGTTAGAACCCCAAACCAAATGTTAGCATCTTCTTTCAAAGATAGAGAAAAAAATTTCAATAACATATCTTTAGGGTCTTAGGCAACACCAACTTCACCCATTACACCATGAGGTCTTTCCAAATGCTCCTCAATAGTAATTCCATTATTACCAAAAACCTTTGGAAGCTAATTCTTATATTTCTCAAGCATTTCATGAGGGGATCCTTGAATTCCTAACATGCCAAGAGCTCTATACATGTTCTTCACCCAAGAAGGTGGAACAACCATGATTTGTGAATCTTTGTTTTCAAAAAAGAATCTAAGATATTAAACCATGTAATCAAGGTTTATATTATTTAAAAGTATGTTTTTGTTTACTCTTCTTCTAATACATCTCTCAAGTTCTAGACTTTGGTGAACAAGGCTTTGTGATGAAGTCCTATTAGAATATCTTGTGGACACAACCTCTCTCAATGGAGCCGTGCAAATAAAAATAAATAGTATGAAGTGTTGGTTTGATAATCATGAAATATTTATGAGTCAAATAATTATAAACTCATAAAGAAATGTCTTTTCTCCCCAAAAATGACAATAAAACGTTATAACAAAAAATCTAGCACCAATAAAGCGTAAAATCCCCAAGCATAACGTGTTAGGTTGTATAAGGTAGGATGGATAACAATAGTCACCATAGTAACTCTTCTTCTTTCATTATGTTGGTTTGTCTATAACTCAAGGGGGGAGGTGGGTGTCCTAAAGAAAGTTTAACCAACGCGTTGTATAAAGTCCTAATAGAATACCTTGTAGAAATAATCTCACTTAATGGAGTCGTGCAGATAAGAATGAAATATTTAAAGTGTTGGTTTAATATCCATAAAATATTTATGAGTAAAATAATTCTAAACCCAAAAAGAAATTATTATTATCCCCAACAATGGCATAAAAACATTACAACAAAACCAACATTACTAAAGTGTAAAATCCCAAACACGAGGTGTTAGTTTGTATAACTTAGGAAGGCTACCCATTGTCACCACAATAAATATTCTTCTCTATTTAGGTTGGTGTCCCTAAATCAAGTCTATTGAATTTGTTTAAATGTGTCAATAAAGCATTTATGGACCAATGAGTTTGGTTAAGAATTTGGTTTAAGGTGTTTCTTATGAATTTGTGTATATATCGGTTTTAACAAAGTTCAAAGTTTGATGTAGGATAGTTTATATAGATTTCTATATCTTTATCAGATAAAGAAGTTTAATGATCTTATGTTGAAGTGATGTTTTGAATTTTATAATTAAACGGAAATAATTGAGCAAATATAGTTTAATAAAAATGTGAAAGTGTAATGTTTAAATATTCAATTTGGAAATGAATTTTTGTATTTACATTTAGACACAAAATAATAAAATATTTGAATGAAACTATAAAATGAAATCTTTATGAAATGATTTAAATGGTGATCTGAAATTGCAAATGTTAGACTCAAAACAATTTTGGAAATTTAATTTTGTACAATAATTAATCATTGAAAATAGCAACTAGTTGATCATAGAAAAGTATAAGCAATTTCCAAAATGTTATAATTATGTTCTTGTTTACTTAAGATGCAAGAATAAGTTTCCCATGCCAAGTGAAATTCTAAAAAATAAATTTCTAAACTGCCATGATGATAAAATTTCATTAAACAACAAAAAAATTAGATTATTAATTCCTAGCAAGGAAATAAGTGGTTATAAGCTAGTCTATGGTCAAAATTCAAAGATCCTAGTTCAATATGCTAGCTAGAAAAATAAATATATAAGACAAATTAAATGCTAAAAACACACTTACCTTGAGGAATAAAATGCACTAGCTCGAGGAGTGTGATTAGAGGTAGAGAGGATACCCTATATTGATTGAGAGGGAAACCAGTGAAAGCTCTAGTGCATGAAAATTGCAACTTATGTGAGTTGTGGTATAAGAGGATGGGTCACTTGCACTATAAAGTGTTGAGAAAAATACTGGGGGGGGGGGGGAGGGAATTAGTATTTTAACTTTCAATTTTCATATAGAATTTTGTAGACTATTGTTCTTAAAGAAACATGTGTATGTACATGACTTCAAAGAAAGAAAACAACATATATCCTAATGATGAGCCATGGAGAATGGTTCGAAACGTCGATTCCAAAAATTTGTATGCGATGACTCCGGAAGACAACACCACACATAATATAGATCGCAGAAGCCTCAAATCAATAACATATATCCAATTTCTAATTTTTGATGTGTTCCATCAGATGATTATCTTTAACCATTGCATCAGTAAATAAATAACTTTCCAATATGCAGTAAAGAATAGAAATATCACAACACATAAGTAACATAAGTAGAACATCCAAATTTGTTAGGCGGAAACCCACTGTGGGAGAGAACCATCATTGTCATTGTCTTTGTCTTCTTTCTTATTATATAAACAAAAATCTTCTTACAATATTGTACTGGCGCAAACTCTTACCAATACACAAGCACCCACTTGAAGGAGGTTACAACCTCCATTCATTCTCCAGCACCCACTGGAAGGGAGCTACAACTCCCTAAACTCATTTACTAACTCCTACCGAAAGAGAGCCATTACCCCCTTACAACTTGTAGGCCACCTTTCATCAAAATTTTACACTAGAACCACACCAATAATAAACCCAAACTAATATTCAAATTGAAATACTGAAACACAAACATGAATCACTAAATATCTGTAAATCAACTGAATCTCTAAAGTATCAAACCGTTAAATGTAGAACCCAACCAGAACAAATAAACATCAGAATATGCATGCAACTGTTCTTAATAGAACCAACGTATATACGCGCTTCTTCTACATAAAACTTGTGTACAGATCTCAAATCAATGACTGCTAAAAATACTGTCAAAATGAATCACTGTGTTAATCACTAAAGTACTGGAAAATTGAATCGCAACAGATACCTCAATACTATCTCATTGAAAATCCCAATCATAATGCAATAGCATCACTAATCAATAGACCAAGCCACAATTCAATTCACCCAATCAACACTTCCAATTATAGATCAAGACATCATTGACAAATAACAACAAATAGAGCATAATTCATAAACTATCATCATCAAGCAACACTAAAAACCCTAGTTCATGTACGTGACTTCCATAGAGAAAATCAACACATGTATGCAACTTCCATGCATAACACTCATGTATAGATCTCAATATACTGAAAAAAATCACAGATTATATATGCGACTCACCATAAATAGGTTTGCATGTGTACATGACTATTCAGAAGTAAAACAACATATAGATATTAAATCACTGAGACATACCTTCATTGTAACCACAACTTACATGCCGCAACCTTCGCTATCATATATTTAGATAATTACATCATTGCACCCCATAGATCTATCATTGTTAGTTATAGGCACAAATAAATCAGGAAATTGTATTCATAATTCTTCTCTGCATTTTCAAATCTATCAAATCTGAATCATCTCCTTTCTCCCTGGTGCACACCTATTTCAGATCAAATCACACATGAATAATTCATTAACTTGCACACATAGCACTTTGATCTCGATCTCCTTATATAGATTTATCCTTTGCCAATACCTAAGGTAAATCCCTTGGTAATGTCATTATTCTTCTTTGAAGAAATTAAATAACCATTGTCTGCTCCAATTACTATGGGCCAATACCATGGTAAAGACCCCTAGTATCTAGATTACCATGGTTCGGATCCTGTACGCAACTTTTACTTACAATACCTGTGTATGTATGCGATCCTTCTTCATAGGATTTGCTTATACTTTCTCAAAATTCACTTTTTCATCCATCTGTCACTAAATTTTCATTTATCTGTCCATATTCTCTGTAGCATCTGTACCAATCTGCATGTTTTCCACAATCATCATATTATCACATTGTTGACGTCAAGTACATTTTTATCAAGTAGGTTTCCATCAAGGACAACATATTAGCCATAATGCCAACAATTTTCCCCTTTGGACTTGATGACAACCACTTTTTGTGTTTGGTCACCACCTGTAAATACCTGCAAACATTAAGACTTCTCTCCAAACACCTCTTTGCAAACACCAAGCTTCTCTCCCCCTTTGACATCAAGGGCAAAGGGATGAACCAGGTTGAATGAAGGATTTTCCTTTTAGTGTTGATTATTGTAGGTAAGATCTACTGAATCTAAGATATGCATACTAACCAACCTCACCCGGAGCATATTTTGACTTCTATGAAGATATTCAATGGAGTTCAAGACTTTATGAATCAACCAAATATGACCTTTCTTATGACCAATGACTCTATGCTCCCATGATTACATATATCACCCAATCATATTGAGTTTACATATTGGACCCATATTTACATCAATGTCTCGAAATAATGGGATTATATACATGACATGACTTTATCCCAATATCCCTTACATGACTAAATTTTACAATGATTTACAACATGGGTCTTTTCATGACCTTTACATCAAGATACAAATATGACATTTATAACCAAAAGCAAGAGCCTCAACAATGAGGTAGCAAGACCATGATAGTGTTGTGGGGGAAAGTATCCAACTCGGAATGACCCTAACCCACTCTAAGGGTGACAGTTCCTTAGCAACAGCTGAAAGAAAAGCTATCTAAAGTTACTTCTTTATGATATGCAAGAGAAAAAAGGAAGAGATCCAGTTACCGATGTCTTGCGCAAATGGTCGATCCAATCTCCTCTATTTGCCGCTTGCTCCCAGCTCCAAGTCTTTTCACGGACCCAGCTACACGAGATCTTGCAAACAAGACAAAGAAAGGAAACTACAAGAAGCATGCATTCATAATCGATTCAAGGATTAGCATAAATCAAAGACGCAAGTAAGACAATACACCATTGAAACACATGCGAATAGAAGAACCTCAGATGCTTTATTAATATATGGAAGTAAGGTTTAGGCGGTGATACAACCATGAGAGGTCCAATCCAGCATCACCTTCCCGACGGAGAGAAATCTCTTCTTCACCTCCCTCAAGCAATCACCCAATGCTCACAACTGTAAACCAACAGCAATTCTTTGCACTAAATTCCAGCCTCCAGATCCCATGGGATGAGATCCTTATATAGAGTTTTGGAGTGAAGATAAGTCAGCTGGATGTGTGACTTGTTGTCCTCTTCAACCCCAGTTGTTCTTCAGTCCTTGAGTCCACTCGGAGTTTCTACCTTCCACTTGGAGTTTTAGAAGCTCTTAACTCATCACTTAGGCGAATCTTCTGATCCAAGTGTCATTTTGGAAGCTTCCTGGGCACTGGCACATTGAGAAAAGATTCCTCCACATGTCAAAGTATGCCCAGCGCAGGTAGCCTTTTTTGCACTTGCTATGCAGCGCAGGTACATCACAGAGCTTTTGACATTCAGTGCAGGTGCTCAGTGGAGCAGTTGACATGATCCAAAATTGACCTGTTTTTGAGTGTTTTTCAGTGGAGACTGATTTGCAGTGCTGTGGTTTGCTGACCTTGTTCCTCTAAGGGTAAGAACAACATGTTTAGGGACTTTGGATCCCTCAGATTATTGACATTTCATGCTCCCTGCTGTAAGGCACAAAAATGTCTATAACAGTTGCCCCCTAAAGTATGAGGTCGTTTATCGGGTGAAATGCTTTATTAGGAGGATCCGAAGTTCATTCAATCGTCGGGAGGTGACCTGTAACAAAATACAATACAATACATCATTTTCTCATACTTTCTTTTCATGATCTAGCTGATGCGGGCATTTCCCATGCTCAGCTTTATAAATACATTTGTTGTACATAAACAGACGATCGTCTGATAGTAGATTCTCTGCTTTTAATTATCATCCTTTTAGTAGGATGATCATCTGTTGCACATGTCTATGTCTTTATCTCCTGAATATATATCACAGTCCAGATGGATGAAACTAGATCCGGGGTCTTCAAACTTCCGACCTTCACTTTAAGTACAAGTCGATCCATGTGAGAATTTCTTGGAGTCGAACATGGAAAGACATCGCTTGATTACCAGTCAATAATGTAAACTGTTAACAAGCGCGAGAGGAATCATCGATAATGATGATGACCCTCAAGGTACTGCAGCACAATTCACGTGGCGTGAATATAGGATCTGACGTCGAACACCACGCAAAGTCTCCCGGTCGAAGGTCATTAATGTATACCTATCGCCGGAAGTGAGAAACTTGCCATTGAGGCATGCAAGCTTCAAAGTACTGAGGGGGTGTTCCTAGATCAACTTCTTGGATAGTTAGCTGATGTCGACAAGAAGCGATCCGTCAAAGGAGGGCCTTACTGAATCCCACATCAGTGACACGGAACGGAGCTAGTGATGATGGTGAAAACAATCTGTGAAATATGATTCAGGGTGGCGGTCATGGAAGGACGAAAGATGATGTATGGTAGTGGATGGGACCCGGTTGACACTTTCTGAATGACATCTCTTGAACATATAACGACACTGATGTGATGGATCGGTAGAATTACCCCATATGGATGGTATGGCGAGACCATGGTGAAGGGACCGGTGAATGATAATAACCCAACCCGATATTTACGGAGGCAAAAGTGTCATGTTCAAGAGCGACTTGCTACCATTAAGCTTTGAGGTTCTTCCCAATTTTTCCCCAGTCATTTCTGACCAGTACCTCTTTATTTTTGTCAAGCTTGAGGAGGATAACATATGCTTGTTCTATAACCTGCCCTTCGGGCAAGCCCATCGCTATGTTTTAACGAGCCTAACGATAGGGAAACTCGTTCTCGTCTAAAGACAAGTTTGTCGCTATCTAATATTTTTAACGAGCCCAGCGACAAAGACAACTCGGTCCTTTTCATTTTTAGAGAGTCTGAAAAGGGTACATAAAGTGGACTCCAGGGGTCCTTTTTCGTCATCTAATCCCTTAAGTCCGAAAAAGTATAAAACAATACAGAAGGGATGAATGTTCGATATCTTTATCGAGCCGAACTAGACAAGCGCTCGATCTTTTTGTGTAATAATCCCTCAGGTCCAAAAAGATTAAAATCTAGAGGGATAGCTTTTCCTGTACTTTTAACGAGCTGGAAGGCCAAAACTCGGCAAACTTTTCATATTTTACGAGTCATTGAAAAGAGCTCAAAGGAGACTCGTGTTTTGAGGAATGAGTGATAAACAGGGATAGCAGCAGATTCCAGGTACAGGTTGGAATTTTCCAATCACGGCAGTGTTACAAGGATGGCTAAGTGGGATCACTCTTCGCAGCTGCTCCTCAAAACAGGTAAACAATCAAGTGGATGCGAATGATCGGCCAAATGAACAGTGGAGGTGACAGTGCACAAACACGACCAAGGCTTTTTATGGCTGATGAATTTACAGTCTCAAATGGTTATTTACCGGTTCATTTTTCTTTAATGAGCTTGAACTCTGGGGGAAGCTTGCTCACATGCTTATGTTTATTTTTTAACTAGCATGAAGTCCACGTTAAAACTGCTCGGATCTTGCGTTTATTTTTTAACGAGCATGAACTTTGCCAAAACTGCTCGTTTGATAAGGACAAATTCATATTTTACCATGACTAGCTTTTCATTTCCTGAGATAGTACTGTTTCATCAATTGCTGCAACAAACTTGTTAGAAATGGATAACATGAAGTAAAAATGCTAATATTTCACTTTGAACTACGTAAAAAGAAATTAAAAGGTGTTTTTACCTCTCCTTTTACCATTTCATGTGCATTTGGTTTGTTGGAGCTTTGGAGGTGCCTCTTCCTCTCGATTTTTCACCAGCTGATTCCGAGAGATTCTGTGGACGATTTTCAGCGCTGTTTCCACCAGGTAGGAGCTAAACCATAGCTCTATCTTTTCATGGTCTTATTTATCAGTTTCATGCTTGTTTTCCTGCCCCCATGAGCCCCTGGGGTTTCTCTAGGGCGCTCTGCCATCAGCGCAGGTGCCCCATTCGAAACCTGCGTTGGGGGCTGCATTTTTCAAAGGCAGTTTGTTCCCCAACGCAGGTAGACCCTTCTCTACCTGCGTTGGGCGCAGAAAACTTCTTGGTTGCACTCTTTTTCATGAGATTTTTGCCATTTTCTTTACTGAGTCAGGGATCTTACTCCTCCTCTTGTTTGTTTTGCATAGTTTATTGGAGCAGAATGACTCTTACGTGGCGAGAACGAGAGCATGAAGAGGAGGACATGATTGCCCTCCATGATCCTGTTATCGTGAACGCGTTGCAGAACTGTGGCTTGCTAAAATTCTTCCGCATATCTAGCATGAGGGCACAGATACGTCTACTGCAGTACCTGCTTGATGCTTGGGATCCTGTTAACCAAGTGTTCCAGATTAGGGGCAAGTCCATCCCCTTGACCATAGTGGACATTTACTTCTTGACTGGGTTGTCAAGACGGGGTGCCCCCATTTCCTTATCCGGTTCGGCCCGAGGGAATGATTCTGTGAAAGATTATATCCGTCAGTATTGCAGGGAAGGATCCCAGCCGAGCAGAGACGGCAAGGTTTCTATCCGTGATATCACTGACAGGTCCCTCAGGTCTATTCTGTACACGATTTGTAGGATGGCCGGCAGCGCATCCCCTCATGTTGTCAACAGGTCTTATGTGCAGCACGCTCTGGAGTGTCTTCAACCGAAAGTTTTCAACTGGAGTGATGCAGTACTGGTTCAGATGAAAAACCAGTTGACCAAAGTAAAGGACGGGAAACTGAAGAATTTTGGCTTCGGTTCAGTTTTGACTGCCTTCGCTTTGGAGAAGATACCCTTGATGCAAACTCAGTATATCATTCTCGACTTGCTATCTCCTACTGAGCCACGCATGCAGAGATGGGTTGACCACATGTCCAGACATGCAGGTCAATCTCAGATTACTTTTATTGATGCCTTCTTTAGGTGGTTCGAGCGGCAGGATATGGCTTTTTCCGAGTATCCATATATTGGCATGGATTTCCGAGGTGATCCGGATTTGGTGCTACCGGATGGCGAGCAGTGGGGTGATCTTGGTAAAATCTTGACCTTATCACTATTTACTGCTTTTATTTGTAATGTTCTTGTGCTTTACTCTATCAAGACTCTAATCAAACTCATGTGTGCATGCAAATGTTGGTCCCATCCGTCCATAAACGAAAAGATTTCACATCCGGCGCATTCATCAATTATCTGGTCGATGAAGGGTGTAGGGTAGTTGTCCTTTGGACAAGCTTGATTTACATCCCTATAATCGACGCACACTCGTATTGTTCCTTGTTTCTTCATAACAGGGACAATATTCGATACCCAATCAGTTAGAGGAACCGGGTAGATGAAACCAGCGTGGAGAAGTTTCTCAACTTCTGCCTTAATTGCAGCGGCTTTCTTGGGGTGTACCTGTCGAAGCCGTTGTCTCACTGGTTTGACATCAGGATACATCTTAATTTCATGTTCAACGATACTCGAGTCAATACCTGGCATTTCATCATATGACCAAGCAAAGACATCTCTAAATTCGCGAAAGAGAGCTTTATATATTTCTTGTTCTGAAGGGGAACAACCTTTGCCGACATAAATATTCTCTACAACGTCTGTCTTTGTCGAGATATTTATGGCTATAGTCTCTTCTATATTGGATAGGTTTCTCTCGGAGTCCACCGTATTCATAGTATTCGTTAGGAATTCAAATACTGAAGGGTGATACAGGTCGTTTTGAGTATCTTCCTTTGGAAGGGAACGATGGTGGTTATCATCCCATAGTGCCCCCTCAATCATCATTGACTGCAGGATTCCTTCGTCACTTGCATGCACTCATGACCAAGGATCCAAAGGGGTACCACATTCTCCTGACCTATCTACCCAAACGCTTGACGAGCGTTGATTTGGGCTCGCCTCCCATGCCTGAAATATTGATTGCTACAATATTTCGATTGGGCTCGGGTGCAAAACCATTGCCCGATCCATGATGACTTTGTCTTTTGCGACCTTCGTGGAAGATATCATGTTGCAGGTAGCCACCAATGGTACATTTCCTATGCACATATGATTTGGTAGCGAGAAAGTCCCCATCATCGTGGGGTCTTTCAACAGGCCTACTCCTATATCTTGAATTGAATGGTCACTTTCATGGATCATGGGAATGCTTCCCGTAACTTGTGAACCATTTAGGAGGAAGTTCTGTTGGTCGACGATTGTAATCATTCCTTCAAACGGGAATGCGATCTTCCTAAAATAAGTCGACACGACAGCTGCCATGGCATAAATCCATGGTCTTCCCAGTAGGATGTTGTAATCCAGATTCCCATCTATGACTTCAACATCAATTTCTACTGTTTTTCCACCTAGTTCAACCTTCAAGTTACTTAGGATACCGTAAGGGGTATATGTCCTACCGTCGAAAGCCTTTAGTGTTGTCGAAGATCTCGACAAGGTTGGTGACCCTAGCATTTTCCAGCAACTCATCGACATAATACATGTAGATGCCCCCTCGTCAATAATTGTTCGGTGAACAGTTTTGTTGAGGGCCTTCACTTGAATAAGGAAAGCTAGTTGAGCTGGTAACTAAGGGTCATACCCTTTGTGATCAAAGGACACAAGATTGGAATCCTTAGGATCAACCCCCCCTATTGCCGATAACAATGCCTGCCTTTGGGATGGACAATTTTGTAGTACTTCTAGAGTCGACATAGCGGATGGCGATTGGGCCAAATCTTCTACTATGTTATAATGATGTGCCGCTCTGGCACGAGGATTAAAAGTCGACTTGTGTACTACACCCTTAGGTGGTTTTATCGTTAACTCTGGCATTACGGGTGGGACAACTTCTATCGAAGTTGTTGTCGAACTACTAGGTTGATCTTTACCTTTTTCGTTTGACAGTTGCGGATTCCCATAATCTTTGTTCCTTGTCGAAATCAAAGCATCATTTTGTTGCTTAGAGATCAATAACATCAGTACTTGTGACGGGGAAGAATTTCCACTATCAACCATATTTTGACCTGGGTTGGGAAACGGGTCAGTCAACACAGCTGGGTTCTTTGGACTTTTAAAGAATCTCTTGAGCTCAGCTTTGTATGGACAATCTTGCATCCAATGATCCTCGTCACATATAAAACATGGACCAGGTGGCTTCCCTTTCTGTTTCCCTTTCCTAGGAGAGTTTGAAGAAGTTTTTTCAGGTGATGGATCATCCTGTTGCTTCTTCTTCCCTTTGTTTTGCTTCTTCTTGCTTCCTGGTTGATTGGTTTCTTTGCCTTTATCTGCCGATATGGCATTTACTTCCGAAGCAAGAATTTCTTCATGGGAATTTCGATCTGAAGTCTTACGGGCTTTCTGAGGTGAAGCCTTTCTCGACTTCGTGCTTGCAGTGCCAATCACGCCATCTCCGGCATGAGAATCAATATTCGATTTAGGAGGGGGAGGAATTGAAAATTCAGGTCTAGGGGCATCAGGTATTTTGTCGTAGAGTGTGCCAGACTGAGTATATACCAAGTCTAAATATTGAGCACGAGCGATTACTTGCTCCTCTGTTACGACTCCCCCCTTGGCCACATCTTCCGTTATAGCCGGAAGTAATGACTTTATAAACCATTCGGCTAATAGCTGATCAGGAACGTATGTTTTCACCATCCTACGTCGACGACGCCACTCATGTATATGATCAGATATGTGAGTAGTTGTCGTCTGTTTGAAGTTGGTCAGTATTTCGGTTCCTGTTTCATACCTGATTGGTAATTGAAAATCGGTTAAGAAAGTCGTGGCTAAGGAGCTGAAATTGTCGAAAGAGGCTCTCGGCAATTCTATATACCATTTAGCCGCCGGACCTGTCAATGTCCTCTGGAAGAGGCGAAGTCTTATCGAATCATCGTTCAGAGTGTTCGATGAACACCACAGATGAAAGGTCATGACGTGATTCGATGGGTCTTCACCTGGATTTCCATTGAATTTAGGAATGTCCGATGGAAGTTTGTGGGGAATCACGGGCCACCAAGGGGCGTAGGCGATAGGATCGTTTGTCAACCGATGTAGATCGGGTAACTCTAGAGTTGCCACGAATGGCAGCTGCTGACTCAAGTTAGGTGAAGCGTACCCAGGGTACGATGGAATCGCCTGAGCAATTGGTCTTTGCATACCAGCATAATGTAATTGATGCTGATATGATTGATACGGTTGATGGACTACTCCACTATATAGTGGTTGGTTTTGACCGTACTATCAGTATGGTTGCCCATTGTTCGCAAAAATCTGCTTCTCGGTACACTTGCTGGAACTGCGGTTGTTGATACTGCACCAACCATGGTTGTGACGCCATTGGTTGTTGTGCTATGCTTACCACTGGGCCAAGATGAGGGGTAAGGGTACCCGTTTGTGCTTGTGTCGCCCCGCCATTCGGCGATTGTGGTTGAGTTTCAGGGTCAAAGGGTTGTTGCATTACAACCTGAGAAAGCTGAGGTTGACATGCAATAGGTATTGTTTGAACTTGCGACATAGTCACAATTGCTGGTGTCGTCGAGATGTTCGTCACAGGCATCTGTTGTTGCGTAGAATACACAACTCTTGGTTGCTGGGGTAGCATAGGTATCCAACCACTGGTAGTTATTCCAGTATAACTTGGGTATGGTTGTGAACTCCCGTATGGGTACCCTCCCGGAGGGGGTAACGAAAAATCATATTGCCCCCCATACGGTGGTGGTCCGGAACCGAGAGGATTTATTACACCTCGAGGACCGGATTGCCCAAGTTGATTCCCGAAAGGATCAATTTGTTGAGTTCCAACATAGGAGTTACCGGGTATTATCCCGGGAGAACAAACAGGAACAGACCATACTGTCGTCATGGCCCCCGAAGGGATTCTCTCCAGCTGTGGAGAGCTAGGGACAGATGGTATGCCGGCAAACATTGTCAGAGTGACTGCAGGGAGTTCTGCTGTCGCTGTGTCATTTGGCACAGTCCTAGATGTCGACGGTTGTTCAGACATTTTGAGTCTATCCAGTAGATTGCCTAGTGATTCTTCAGGAACTTCTCTGGGTGATAGGCTAGCTTCTGATGCAGTAGGAAGTAGAGTGATCCCTGCTCCAAAATGTGTTGGAGTAGTTGCTGGCGGATCTTCTACAATTTCTTCTATTGCGATCAGACCGGGTGGAAGAGGAAGACCGTCAGGTCCGTAGAATATTTCTGGTGTCGAAGAAGGGGTTGTTTCGACAGCGACAGTTGTTTGAGTAGCAAGACTCTCTGAACCGACCACTGATGGACCTGATTCAGTCACACAAGTATTTGCTCTCAGACTAGGATCAGTGTTACCGTCCTTCTGGGGCTGTCGAACTTTTTCAATAGGGGCAGGGTTTCCAGAAATGTTTGGAGTAACCGGAACCTCAGATGTCATCGGAACACTTGTTCTAACTTTGACAGGAGATTTGGAACCAGTTGAAAGAGGTCGCTTTGCCCGGGTTGTTTTCGATTCTGGGGACAAAGACGTTTGTCTCGTGTTCCTCCGCGAACGACGGTTCATCGATTGACTTTCTTCCACGATTGCGGATTACCTGATCAACCAACAATGCACAGGGTAAAATGTGTTTTCGAATTGAATTAATTTTAGACGCTTTTAAGACACAACTTGCTTTTTCAATTTTAAAGAGTCGAGAAAAAGCTAAAGATGACTCTAGTCTCCTTCGATGTATTAACGAGCCCAAAGTGACAAATGCTCGGATGGACTTTTTCAGTTATAGAGTTTGAAAAAGGCCAAAAGAAACTACTCTGGAGTTCTAGGCAGAGGGTGTGCCAAACCTTTCGCGAAACCACAGAATACGTTTTACGGTACGAGTGGTCGATCTTCGTGAATGTTGTGTTCACTGCATCGCGATCAGTAGGGCGGTCGACACGGCTTCCTATGGATAAAGGCTTTGTTCCTATAGGGGTCCCCCAATATACGCGACGATACGCGGGGGCACAAATCCGTATTAGCGCTATCGTCCCTCAGGAGGAATCACCCACCTTCGTAGAGATCGACAGTCACTATGTTTAACGATGCCGGTTCACATCTCTACCTAGGCCTCTACTGTGTTTCGTTATGTTTCAAAGCGTTGTTAGATAAATTCAGTTCTTTTTAGGTTGATCTTGCTTAGTGGTTTGCCTTTATGGATCACCACGTGATGTATGATACAACTCCTAAATGCAGTCTAAGAATGATAAGCAAGCTTTTTTCAATTCTTTCAACTTTATGAAAATCTTAACTACTGAAGGAAAAGAAAGACATCATCTTTTCAAACAGATCATGGAGCACACACTGATGCACTTTTCCTAAATCGACATGCAAACTGTCAATATGCACATGCACAATGCAAGTATTTCTTTTCTTCTCTCTTAATGTTGATGTATTACAAAAAGAAAGTTGTTGTACGATTTCGAATTCAATTTCAAGCGAAAGCAAACAAGTATTTGTCCAATAATCAAAAGAACACCTTAAGATTTACTCGTTTCTACACAAGAAATACTGAAATTCGAACCATATAACGAAAGCAAATGCTCAAGCAGCTATGAACAGCAATAAACTAGCTCTTAGAATCACAACGACACTTTCTTACAGGCCTAGATCCAAGAGGTCATAACAAGACTAGTTCACTTTCGCTACGGGAAACTGTGAATGAAAGCAAGAAATACAATAAGAACAATCACGGTTTCTACATACAACTGAGGCGGAATGAAGGCAAAGAAAGGTAGTTTCAGCTGGGTATACAGGTTGACAGCAGGCTGCAAAAACAATATTGAAAACTGGGCAACAGACAGTAGGGAACCTCGGTTGCACAAGGAAAAACTGGATCAGCGCAGGTACTGCACTGTCAATTTGACATGCAGCGCAGGTAGCCCCTTCGGGACCTGCGTTGTAGCGCAGTTAGCCTTTGCTGCAGCTGCACTGATGAGACAACTCTCGTCTCTCTCAGATTCCGGGTCACAGTTTGCTCAAAAATCAATGGTTTTTGGCCAAATCAGAAGCTATCAGTCAAGTATACTCTAGAGGATGATTAAGGAAGATGAACACTATCACAAAGAGCTTAAAAGAGTCCTTGCGGATCAGCTCTTCAAATCATGAACATGCCTAGCATTGGGCTAGAGTAGCTGCCCTCTACTTTGCATTCGAAGGATTCGAATGTAGTTCGATTCGGTACTCCCTTTGTTCAAGAGATGAATAGCAAGAAACAAAAGCTACCAACAAGACACGATCCCCAGTGGAGTCGCCAGTCTGTTGTGGGGGAAAGTATCCAACTCGGAATGACCCTAACCCACTCTAAGGGTGACAGTTCCTTAGCAACAGCTGAAAGCAAAGCTATCTAAAGTTACTTCTTTATGATATGCAAGAGAAAAAAGGAAGAGATCCAGTTACCGATGTCTTGCGCAAATGGTCGATCCAATCTCCTCTATTTGCCGCTTGCTCCCAGCTCCAAGTCTTTTCACGGACCCAGCTACACGAGATCCTGCAAACAAGACAAAGAAAGGAAACTACAAGAAGCATGCATTCATAATCGATTCAAGGATTAGCATAAATCAAAGACGCAAGTAAGACAATACACCATTGAAACACATGCGAATAGAAGAACCTCAGATGCTTTATTAATATATGGAAGTTAGGTTCAGGCGGTGATACAACCATGAGAGGTCCAATCCAGCATCACCTTCCCGACGGAGAGAAATCTCTTCTTCACCTCCCTCAAGCAATCACCCAATGCTCACAACTGTAAACCAACAGCAATTCTTTGCACTAAGTTCTGGCCTCCAGATCCCATGGGATGAGATCCTTATATAGAGTTTTGGAGTGAAGATAAGTCAGCTGGATGTGTGACTTGTTGTCCTATTCAACCCCAGTTGTTCTTCAGTCCTTGAGTCCACTCGGAGTTTCTACCTTCCACTTGGAGTTTTAGAAGCTCTTAACTCATCACTTGGGCGAATCTTCTGATCCAAGTGTCATTTTGGAAGCTTCCTGGGCACTGGCACATTGAGAAAAGATTCCTCCACATGTCAAAGTACGCCCAGCGCAGGTAGCCTTTGTTGCACTTGCTATGCAGCGCAGGCACATCACAGAGCTTTTGACATTCAGCGCAGGTGCTCAGTGGAGCAGTTGACATGATCCAAAATTGACCTGTTTTTGAGTGTTTTTCAGTGGAGAACTGATTTGCAGTGCTGTGGTTTGCTGACCTTGTTCCTCTAAGGGAAAGAACAACATTTTTAGGGACTTTGGATCCCTCAGATTATTGACATTTCATGCTCCCTGCTGTAAGGCACAAAAATGTCTATAACAGATAGTCATCAACAATCACCATGTAGCATATAGGAATCTATAGCATAACCATCTGATAGTAGCAAAAACATCATCATAATAAACATGTAAGATAAAATCAATCTCTTCTCATCAAGTGCATCAAGGAGTATCATCAAGAAATAATATAACTTCATCATATGATCAAATATGCAATGTTTCCAAGCATTACCAACCAACTATAGCAGAGGCATAATATTTTTCAATGAAGCTTTGTTAGTCCAATCATCTCCTTGACCTCAAGTCATCAAGGTTAGCATACTCTCTCCACATATAGGAAGAGCCATAATCCTCAAGTAGCAATATCAAACACAATAGGCGTCATGTACATGCATCAATAACATATGTGCAAACAAATAGAACCTTCAACATCACAAATCATAGCACTGATTCGAAGCATCATCAACTAATGTCCTCAGAGACCATAAAATATATTCAAGTTTTGGCAAAGATAGGACACCATTAACAACTTTACCAAGTGCAACTCAAGAAACATATAAGCATCATTCATGACTTTACCACATTCAATTCATGCAACATTGAGATAACATATGACATAATGATAAAAACATGTGTATTTTTTAGCAGAAAAGGAAATAGGATTGATAATAGCAACAATAACCATGAACTCATAAAAAAAAAAAACCATCATGAAACAAGGAGTTCTCAAGAAAGCATAATGCCAACAATAAACCATGAGAAGCATAGCAGATGCTCCCCTTGAATATGTGCCAAATTTTCAGCATCAACCATGATCATATTATATCCATTTCATCAATCAGAAAATGTACCAAGGAACTATTCAAACAAAAAAAAAATTATTCATAAACTTATCATGAACCAACATCATACTAAGAAACATATGAGCATAACCAACAGACTGCAGAAAACCAATGTCAGAACCAGAATACCAAAAATGAAATGATGAAAGCATATATGAATCTCCCTCTAAATTTGTGCGACTCCTTTTCAATTACTAATAGGTATACATGATTTTCTAGCTCAAAAACCATGTATATCCACAACTGTCTTTCATACCATCCACGTACAGAAAGTAAACTACATGACTTTACAACCAAAACTCCCCTTGAACATGACATGCCTGTAAGAACAATTACCAAAGAGAGGATGCATAAATCATTCCTAATTTATGTCTCAGATATTCAAAGGAATCACATGGAAGAGGATTGCGTAGCATGTTCCTTTGAAGGAACATATTCCAACTTGACCTTTTGTCCAAGCACCTGCTCTCTCATAAAATGGTATTTGATTGGAATATGTTTGCTTTTTGAGTGCATGACAGGATTTTTAGAGATACTTATGGCAGTAGTGTTGTCACAGAGAATATGTATAGGTTGAGGACAAGTGAATTGAATGTCTTGCAATGTTTATATCATCCATAGAAGTTGAGTACAAAAATAGGCAACAACAACATACTTTTCTTCAGCAATCGATAAGGAAATAGAAATTTGTTTCTTGTTGAACTAAGAAACTAAGCGAGGTCCCAAATAGAATTCTCCACCACTAGTACTTTTGCAGACATCAACATTACCTGTCGAAACTACATCTGTGTAAGCATGAAGTGTAAAATATATGTTTTTTGATACTATAGACCAAAATTATGAGTGCCTTGAAGATACTTGAATATTCTTTTGACTGCTTTAAGATGAGTTTCCTTGGGAATTTCTTGGAATCGTCCAACAATCCCAACAACACACATAATTTCTAATCTTGCACCGGTAAGATAAAGCAGGTTATCAATTATAGATATGTATTCAGGTTGATTAACTGAAGGGGAGTCATCATTTTGACTAATATTGCATCTTGTTACCATTGGTGTGAACACAGGTTTACAGTATTTCATTCCATACCTCTTCATAATTTGCTTGAGATACTTGGTTTGAGAAAGAAAAATACCATCTTTAGATTGATGAACTTGAAGACCAGGAAAGTATGTTAGCTCACCTAGTAAGGACATTTCAAATTCCTTCTACATAGCTGAGGCAAATCCTTGACTCATAGATTCAATGTTGCTCCCAAATATGATGTCATCAACATAGACCACTACCACCAAAAGTTTGTCTTTGTCATATTTGATGCATAAATTGTTGTCTGCAGATCCTTTTTTGAACCCTTGTTGCTGAAGATACATGTCAATATGATAATACCATGCATGAGAAGCATGTTTTAACCCATATAACGCCTTCTTAAGTTTGCAAACAATATATTTATCATTTACAAGTATGAATACTTCATGTTGTTCAATATAAACTTCTTCTTCTAGTTCCCCATTTAAAAATGCAGATTTAACATCCATTTGATATACTTTGAAGTGAAAAAGTCTTGAAAATAAAAGAAACATTCTTATGGCTTCAATTCTAGCTATAGGTGCAAATGTATCTTCAAATGCTATTCCTTCCTATTGAGTGAAACCCTTGCATACAAGTATTTCTTTGTTTCAAATTACTTCTCCATTTTCATTCAATTTATTCTTAAACACCCAGTTTGTCTCAATTATATTTGTATTATGAGGCCTTGGTACTAGTTCCCATGTATGGTTATTTTTTATTTTATCAAGTTCTTCATGCATTTCCTTAACCCAATATTCATCTTTTCTTGCTTAATTCACATTTTGAAGTTCAACTATGGACAATAAGGCTAAGTGACTAGATGATCCAGCAAGAGTTCTTATATTTTGTATTATCGCTTCCTTATCACCTAGGATTTGAGATTCAAGATGATTTTTCTAAACATACATTGATGGGGTATTTTATGCCATACTTGTATTTTCATTTCCTTCTTTTGATGCTTCTCTTTCCTTGTCTCCTACAACTTCTTGAATTTTAGTAGGGAGAGAGTTGTCATCTTCTTGTGCTTCCTTTTTGGTACTTGTGGATGCTTCATCAATCACAATATCTATACTTTAAATAATTTTTTGAAGCCTTTTATTATAACATTTATATCCTTTACTTCTGGGAGGGTATCCAAGGAGGATTCCTTCATTTACTTTGAATTCAAATTTTCTAAGCTTATCATCATTTTTCTTTATGAAGCATTTGCTTCCAAATATTCTAAAGCGTTTTAAAATTGCAAGATTACCATACCAGAGTTCATATGGAGTTTTATCATTGTTTACTTGAACATGAGCCTTGTCAAGTATATCCACCACTGTATCTACTACCTCTCCCCAGAAGGTGAGAGGTGTTCCTAACTCATCCAACATGGTGCGTGCCATTGGTTGAAGTGTCATGTTCATTCTTTTTGCCACTCCATTTTGTTGAGGAGTATTAGCTATGGAAAACTGCATTTTGATGTCATGTTGTTCACAAAAATTGAAAAAATCATCTAATATAAACTCCCCTCCTCTATCTTATCTAATACATTTGATTTTTTTATCCAATTCATTTCCTACTAAAGCCTTGAATACTTTAAACTTATCAAATTCCTCATATTTATACTTTAGTAAACAAATCCAACACATTCTTGTAAATTCATCAATAAAAAAAATGAATTATTTTTCATCATTGGGAGACTTCTTTGTCATAGGTCCACATAATTCAATGTGAAAAAGTTCAAGGGGTTTACTTGAAGTACCTTCTTTAGCTTTAAACTAAACTTAGGATTGCTTACCAAATTGACATGATTTGTAAATGTTGTTTTCAGGTGGAGAAATGTTGGGCAAGTCACTAACCACTCTCATCTTGCTTGATTTGTATAATTTAGAAAAGCTAAGATGCCCCAATATTTTGGTCCAAAGCCAACTTCCTTTATATTTGCTCAAAAAATAGTGCTCTTTATTGCCCTCTAAGATATAGACATTGTTTGGAGTTCTTGTTCCCTTGATTATGATCTTACCTGTATCCATATTTCTTACCACACGGTTTTTTGATTTAAAAATAACTTCATGCCCTTGATCTCATATTTAACTAAAACTTAACAAGTTATGTCTTAACCCATCAACAAATAATATATTCTTAGCCTTGACCTTTTTCTTTAAAATTATAAATCCTTTCCCTTTGATAGCAGCAAGTGAGTTATTACCAAAAGTCACATTCTTTTCTTTCTTAATTTCACTAAAAGAAACAAACTTATCTCTATCACCTATCATATGCTTTGGACATCTACTATCAATATACCATATATTCTCTTGATCTCCTGCATACAATTCTAGACCACAATTTTCATAGGCAATAATTTCCTTTCTCCATACCTGTGGTGGTATTATCTTCTGTTCATGTTGATAATATGACTCCATCCTACTTTCACATTCAGTGTCCTCGTTACAAAATTTATTGCAAATAGAACATTCAATTTCATTCTGAAGAGGTGAGAAAACGTTATAATAATATTTCTTTGTCCCGATTGCATTTTTTTGTTTTCTTGCTTCTCTAGTCATAATTGTTTTATAAGCAACACAATGAACTTCTTTGTGACCAAAATTGTGACAAGTAGTGCATTGACCATTGACGTAAGAACACCTAGGATTATAATACCTTCTTTAGAAGCTTTCCTTTTGTTCATGGTAAGGTTGTTTTGCATGGGAAAGATTTAATCCTTCATTCTTTTGTTGAGTTCAATAATTTTGATGACTACTTCCTTTTACTGCATTAACGTAGCTTCTTGTACTTGTTTTAGAAGATTTCATGGGTTCTGGTGTTTCACCATTTGGATTGTATCTAAGACCTATCTTAATTAGAGGAGAGTGTTGCACTTTAATGTTTTCTTATAAGGTCTCAGATCCTTTAGCAAATCTAAGATTTTGAGCCTTTGTTTTCTCAAGTTCCTTTCTTAGACTCGCAATTTCAAGTTTTAAGTTTTCATAGTTCCTTTATTTTTCTAGAACTTGTTTCTTCAAAGCTTCTTCATCTAATTTAGCTTCTTCTAGATATATTTTTCGCTGAGTTATTTCTTCAATAAGAGAGTTTTCCTTATACATATTAATTTCCTCTCCATGATTCTTGTCTATAACCTTGAATCTATGGATTTCTTCTAGAGTACCCATAAAGACATCATCAGATTCATCTACACATTGTTCTTCTAATGACATAAGTAATGGATAATCTTGATTTGATTCATCATCCTCATTACTGGAATAATATTCATTATCTTCATGAGTATAAAAAAATTTCTTGTTGTGAAAATTTCTTTTAACATTCCTATTTGGAACATTCTTCCATTTTTCATTATTTTCTTTATAAGGACATTTAGCGGCATGGTGACCTACTCTTCCACATACAAAACATTTAAAAGGAATCTTACCTTTGAATTTTCCAGTTCCTACATGGAGTTTCTTCACAAATTTGCTTCTTCTTCATCTGAAATATAACATTTCCTTAGGCTCTTCTTTTTCTTTCCCTTTGTTTATGGCTTTGAATGTTTCTTCTCTAATATCTGATGGATATCAATTTCACCCAATCAACAATGTCAGTTATAGATAAAGACATCATTGACAAACAACATCAAATAGAGAAAAAATCATTAATTGTCATCATCAAGCAGCACTACAAACCCTAGTTTATATACGCGACTTCCATAGGTAAAATCAACGCATGTACATGGCTAACATGCATAAAACCCGATTATAGATCTCAACATACTGAAACATGTCACAGAATATGTACATGACTCACTGGAAAGAGGTTTGCGTATGTACATGACTATTCAAAAGTAAAACCTTGTAGAGATCTTAAATCACTGAGACATACCTTCATTGTAATCACAACTTACATGTCACAACCTTCACTGTCATATATTTAGATCAAAGCACCATTACACCCATAGATCTATCATTTTTAGTTATAGGCACAAATAAATCAAGCAAGTGTATTTATAAGTATTTTCTACACTTTTATATTTATCAAATCTGAATCATCTCCTTGGTCCTTGGTGCACCCCTGTTTCAGATTAAATCACACATGAATAATTCATTAACTTGCACACATAACATTTTGATATCCATCTCCTTATATAGATTTAGACTTAGCCAATACCTTAGGTAAATCCCTTGGTAATTTCGTTAGTATTCTTTGATGGGATCAAATAACCATCGTCTGCTCCAATTAGTATGGGCCAATACAATAGTAAAGACCCCTGGTATCCAGATTACCATGGTTTAGATTTTGAATGCAACGTTTAGTTACAATACCTGCGTATGTGCGTGCCCCTTCTTAATAGGATTTACATATACTTGCTCAAACTTCACTTTGTCATCCATCTGTCACTGAATCATCAGTTCTATATCCATATATTTTGTAGCATGTGTACTGATATGAATGTGTTCCATAATCATGATATTATCACATTATTGACACCAAGTACGTCTTTATCAAGCAGGTTTCCATAAAAGACAACATATTATCCATAATACCAACATAGAGCTTAACAATTGTTATGACAGATGATCACTGGTCTTCTAAAGTTCACCATCGAGTAGAATGGAGTGTACAAGGGATGTGAACTTGGAAAATATTTCAAGGATGCTTTTCCAATCACTAAGAGTAGGTCCAAGGGTGCATTGAATTTAATACATTCAATTGTGTGTGGTCATATTCCAATGGAGTCTACAATGGGGTATTGATACTATGTGATATTTATAAATGATTTATCTTAGAGGACTTCTATATACTTCTTCAAGACCAAGAGTGAGGTATTCAATTGATTTTAGGAGTTTAAGGTTCTTATGGAAAATCATGCGGGAAGGAAGATCAAGATCCTAAGGTCGAATAATGGGGGAACATATACATCCAACAACTTTAAAAAATTCTAAAAGTAGTCAAGGATTAAGGATTTAATAGTCCCATATAATTTTTCACAAAATGGAGTGATAGAGAGGAAAAATAAGGCCATCATCAAGGAATCCAATTCTATGATATATGATCAGGATTAGCCTATGTTTTGTGGGAAAAGGCATGCAACGCGGTTGTTTATTTTCAGATCAGGTGTCCTCACAAGATTTTGGACGACAACACTCCTGGGGATGATTTCACAGGAGTGAAACCAAAGGTGGGCCACCTTCACATATTTGACAGTCTACTTTATGTCCACATAAATTCAAATAAAAGGAATAATCTAGAGCCCTCGATGGAGAAAGGCATATTTGTTGCATACAATAGGATTTCAAAGGCCTACAGGGTCCACATTCCAACAAAGAGAACGATTATTGTCAGCAAGGATGTTAGATTCAAGGAGGGTAGGACCTTTATCAATTCACATGGGTCAAATCCAGTAATGGCAGAGGATTGGGAGTGATAGACTCCAAAGGATGAAGAGGAATCAAAAGCACCAATAGCAAGGGTATAGTCTTTTAATCAAGAGGTAGAGTGAGAGGTTATTTCAAGCTCTGTAAGGAAAAGGTTGAGATGGGTCAAGTTGACATTAACATGCATTGAGGAGCATGTAGAGTCTCCTATAAAACCTAAAGTAAGAGTATACCACCAAGGATATTTTCTAGCTACATGGCCTTGATGACCACTGTCACTGAGCCCCAACCTTCTACTTCTGAGGGGGAAGCAAACCAACAGGGTTGGAGGGATGTTATGGTGAAGGAATACAACTCCATCATGAAGAATGGTGTTAGGGAAATTGTACTGAGGCTTGAGGGGAAATAAATAGTCAATTCTCAATGGATTAATAAAATCAAACATGTCATTTATGGTAGTGTTAATAAGTATAAGGCAGGGTTTATGATGAGAGGGTTCTCCGAGAATGATGTAGGAAAATTTGAATTTCCCTGCAAAGTTCAACTTCATAATCTGGATTACATGCACATATTCTATTATTTAGTTAATTAACTATTTTTTTTTGTGTAAGTAAGCTTTGATATTAACAGTAAAAACATATGGTACAAAAAGTCTGCCGAAGCAGATGACTGGCCGCTATGAAGCAGGCCTTACCAGTAGATACTAATTGGGACAAGAGACTGAAAGGATGCTGCCAAGAGGAACATCCCATAGAAAGACATAGAACTAGAAACTGCCAAAAGGAACCCCACGCAGGGTGGTTCGAGCCAGAGGTTGGCAAACTATAAAACTTAGCAGAAATGGACAGAAGACATAACGGACAGTGTGCATGCAAGACCGAACCGACATGAGCAAAACAGAGGACGACAGAGCAAAAACAGAGAAGTCTGCGGCGGCCGCTGAGAGCTATTTTGGGCAGCGTAGAGCTAGAATCTGCTAGGCCTTCGACGGGCCACCCTGGTATGGCGCCGGATGCTTGCTGTCAGACTGAATAACTTTCTTGAGGAGCTGAATAAGTTCTGTGAGCTTGTTACTGACCGAACCCAGCTCCTGGTGGATTGCGGAGAGCTTGAATTCACTGCTCTCAACCACGGCCATATGGTCATGAGTCATTGTGGCCGCAAAACGCTGAAGAGTCCGCAGCTGCTCCGCTTGTTCAGATTGCACGTCCATGGCCTTCGCCAGGATGGTTTTCGTGCGCCAAGCCTCAGCCTGAGTGCGGACGAATTGGGTCGCCCGGGTACTGTTCGTTCCTGGATCATGCAGCCAGTCCACTTCCTGACCGAGTTGCTGGTCTGTGAGCTTTCCTTCTTCCTCTATGGCCGAAGTTTCCAAATCTATGATTTTGCGTTTGTTACGCGCAGAGGTTCTGCATTCATACATGTCTTTTGCCAGCTGCAACTCTTTGTTCGCAGCATTATTTCGACACCCCTCGCCCGCCATCGAGGCACTCGCCTGGGGGATAAGGAACTGGGGGATATTGCAATTTGCAGGATGCAGAGTAAAGGCCTTCAACACGATGGGGCTCAAATGGAAGTCGGGCAAGATTATATAGATGTAGGCGGGGTGATTTCGGGCTGAGGAACGGATCGGTGCAAGCAAATTGCCTGTCCGATCGCCATAAATGCTATAATTCAGGGTCGTGGGAAGCGAGTGGGGTGGGTGGGAAAAATTTCGGTGGCCTTCGTCTGCGCTGCTGATGGCGCTCCACGTGTCCCACTGTCCTGTGGAGCGGCTGTGGCCAATATCATCCCCTATCTCAATTCTGTACAAAATTGTGAGAGCTGCAATGTCCATAATTGCCTTCAACCTCGAGGTCCTTTGAAACTTGCTGTGTAATGAAAGCTTGCGTCCCGTCGTCCTGACCATGAGAGTGAAGGAGGGAGAGAGCGGCCAGTCATTCTGTCGCGTCATCAGCCACCAAGTCCAAGCGTGCGAGGTGAGAGCACCTTTCCTTGAGCTGATTGTGCGTGACCTGGCTCCAACAGCTGTCCACAGTTCCGTCTGGGTTATCAATCCCATGGTTTGCCAGGTGGTCTGCTACCGAATTTGCTTTCCTCCTTATCGGCTGAAAAACGAGGCCCTTCATGCTCCCAAGCAGGTTTCCTATGCTCTCTGTAACCATGGCCAAACGCCAGTGTTTGGTAACTTTACTAATCGGAGTGCCACCATAGATTTTCCTTGCCACGAGAATTGCAATTTCAGAGTCGCCTTCGATGATTGCATTGTCTGCCTGATTCCTTAGTAAGATTTTTAGACCTTTCTCCATTGCTGTAAATTCCATTTCGTTGTTTGTGGCTTCCCCCAACGCTTGGCTGAAAATGTGAAGTATTTCTCCTCGCTGATTACGAATGAGGCCTCCAATGCCCGCTGGTCCCGGGTTGCCTCGTGAGGCCCCGTCGAAGTTCAGTTTTAGGAAGCCCTCAGGAGGGGGGGACCAGCAATTGGGCACGTTTCTGGTGTTCGGCTGGTTGGCAGGGATTTGATGACTTTGCTCAGCACGAATGTTGAAGGCGTTCAAGATTCTTTGGTCCTTCTCAGAGATGCTGTTGGTCGGGTCAAAAGGACTCTTAACCAGAATCAATTGGCGAATGTTCTCCATTAGGGTAATTTTCAAATGCTCGAGATCCCTATGATCATTTTGAAATACTCTCCTGTTCCTTTCTTTCCAGATTGTCCATGTGATGAAGCCAGGTAGGATTTTCCATATGCTATTAGTTTGGGGGTTTTCCGAGTAGTTACTTGGCCAATTGGTGATGGTGCTTTGAATTGATTCTAAATCCCTGTTCTGTTGCTGCATGATGTCCTCAATCCCTAGCCATATATGATTTTCCCAATTGCATGTATTGAACAAATGATTCATAGTTTCTTCGGCTTGCTTACACATTGGACAGACAGAGGGACCTTCAAAGCCTTTTTTCCTCAGGTTCTCCCAGGTGAGAGTCTTTCTCCGCATGAGAAGCCAGAGAAAAGTTTGGATTTTTGGCCAGAATAGGGGATCCCATACCTGATTGAGCCACGGGACTGGCTCCCTCTGCTCTGTGAGTTCTAGCTGTTCTCTTGCTTCTTTTAAAGTGAAATTTCCATTTCCTTTCATACCCCATCTCAACTTGTCTGCCCCCGTGGATCTCCTGATTTTCCTTCTATGAATAACTTGGAGAAGATCATGTATTCTATTGTGATCCTCGTTGGGGTTGTCTGTGTCTGGAAGAGTCCATTCACGCCAGGCTTGGTCATAACCGTTGGGAATCCAGTATTGCTGTACTGTGAAAAGACCCCTGTTCTGACAATGTATTTTATAGTCTCCAAGGTCTGGGCTTTCAAGCTTGGGGTGCTGTTGCCATGCATCTTCCCAAAAGAGGGCTGATTCTCCATTACGGATCTCCCAGAAACTGTGATCCTGAATGATGCTTCGGTTTCTTTTAGCGAGGTTCCAGATTGGAGATCCCTCTGGCAGCTCCTGGAGTCTAACGAGGTCCTGGTCCCTGCAGTTGGGGGTGTATTTCTCCTTCCAGTGTCGGGCCCAGGGGAGGTTGGTCTCCTTGAGCCATCGCCACCACAGCTTGGCGCCTCCTGTTTGATTGCTTGTATCAGGATCTATTAGGTTTAATCCTCCGGCCATTTTCGATTGACAGAGCTTATCCCATGCAACGAGAGCCCATTTCCTTTTTTCTGTGCTGCCACTCCAGAGGAAGGATCTTTGGATGGTACGGATTTGCTGCAGGATGGCTTTAGGTGCCGGGAGGATAGAGAGCATGTATTGAGGGATAGCCTGGAGGATAGCTTTAGTTAAAACAAGGCGTCCAGCAAAGTTTAGGGCTCTGTGGGTCCAATGCTTGCTCCTTTTTTCCAGGTTAGCTATGAGCTTCTCCTAGTGAATCTTTTGCCACGGCTTGGTGGTGAGCAGAGCTCCAAGATACTTCGAGGGAAGCGAGCCTTTGCGAAATCCTAGGATGCCCGAGAGATGGTTCTGAATTGCAACATGAGTGTTGAAGAAAAAAATAGTTGATTTAGATTGGTTGACTTCCATACCTGATGCTTTGCTGAAAAGAAAAAGGATAGCCTTGAGAGCCTTAGCCTCTTTGACAGTGGGAGAACCATGCAGCATAGTATCGTCGGCAAACTGCTGATGAGTAGTAGCAGGGGTGGAAGGGAAAGGGCGCAAGCCTTTAATTCTTCCTTCTGATTTGGCTTTGTGGATGTATCTGCTCAGCCCTTCCATGAGAATCACGAAGAGGAAAGGGGATAGGGGGTCACCTTGCCTGATGCCGCGGGAAGGCGAGAAAGTTGCCGAGGGGGATCCATTGACCAGGATAGAAAAATTTGTTGACTTGATGAGAGCGAGGATCCAGTTAGTCCACCTGTTGTCAAAACCAAAAGCCTTTAAGGTGGCCTCCAGGTAGTTCCAATTAACTTTGTCAAAAGCTTTTGAAAGGTCTAATTGAATCATCATTCCAGGGATTTTTTTTTACTGTAGAGTGTGAATCATCTCCTGAGCCAGGAGGATGTTGTCCAGTATTTGTCTTCCTTCCACGAAGCCCGACTGTTCCTCCGAGATGATGTTGGGGAGGATAGGTTTAAGTCTGTTAGCGATGACCTTAGAGATGATTTTATAGATCACGTTGCACAGGGCTATAGGGCGGAACTTTTCAGGAGTTCGGGCTTCCTCCTCTTTAGGAATCAGGGCTAGGAAGGTGGAGTTCAGGCCTTTGAGAATTGAGCCAGAGCGCCTTGAGTCTTCCACAACTTCCCAAACCTCAGTTTTGATTGTTTGCCAACAAGATTTGTAGAAATTTATTGTGAAACCATCTGGGCCAGGGGCTTTATCGTTTGGCATGTCATGAACTGCTTCCTCCACCTCCTCCATTGAGATCTTTCTTAGCAAAGAGGCATTCTGAGCTGGAGTAATGAGTTGAGGGATAGCTTGCGTTATTTCCTCACAAGCTTCCACTCGATCTTCTTGAGATTCCTGTGCTATTTGCTTGAAGTGTGTGGTAAGCAGAGACGAGATCTCATTGTGGTTCTGAGTGACTTCTCCAGCAGCATTAGTGAGCTTGAGGATTTTGTTTGCTCCTCTATAATCCATTGTCGATCTATGGAAGAATTTAGTGTTCCGTTCTCCCTCTTTTAACCATTGGATGCGGGATTTTTGCTTCCAAAGGATTTCTTCCTGATGGGAACGGATATGCCATTTCTGCATTAGAACCCTTTCCTGTTCAATGGAGTTTTCTTTGTTAATCCCAGAGGACCAATCCTTGTGAATTTCCTGTAGTTGGTCTTCTAAATTTTGTTTATCCTGGAAGATGTTACCAAATTCGGTTGTATTCCATTCCTTTATTTTGAGTTTGATGAACTTTAATTTGGACTGAAGTTTAAACATTTTGGTCCCTCTGATAGCTCTGGGCTCGTTCCACCATTTTTTTACCAGGTCCTGGAAATTTGGGTGAGTGAGCCAGAATTTCTCAAACCTAAAGGGCCTGTTTTTGGGGGATTGGAGGAAAGCAGCTTCCAGGGCAATGGGCCAATGGTCTGATCCCCCACTGGGGAGAATGTCAGAGGTGACTGTTGTCCCTTCTAGTAAAATGTTTTCTGAAATCAGAAACCGGTCAAGACGAGATGCTATCCTGGCTACTCCTCCTCTTTGGTTGTTCCAGGTGTAGAGCCCATTGTTAGGTGGGATGTCAACAAGCTTGGTCGAATCCATGAAGTCGATAAAGAGCTCTGAGTCTTTGTTGAGACGTCTGAGGCCTCCTTTTTTTTCCAGAAGGGTAGTAATCATATTGAAATCCCCTCCCATAATTGTCTTGGAATGCTGGTGTCTCTGCTTTAGTTTTGTTAACATGCGCAGGAATGAAGCTTTATCTTCTAGGCGTTGTGGTCCATATACATTTATACAAAGGTAAGTTTCGGAGTTACCTGTTAATTGAAATTCTGTAGCAATGTAAGATCTAGTAGCTTCCATAGAAGTGATTTCGACGGTTCTGGAGTCCCAAATAGTTGCAATGCCTCCTTCCCATCCATGGCTTGCACTGTCTATGTATTTGATAGAGTTTCCTAGCTTTCTGGAAATGACCTCCAGCTGAACGGAGGTGCACTTTGTTTCTTGAATGAACATAATGTCTGGCTTTTCCTGTTGTAACTTCCTTTTGAGAAGTCGTTGCTTATTGAGGCTGTTGAGCCCTCTTATATTCCAGGATGTAATTTTCATTGGAAAACGAGGAGGTTATTGGAGGGATAGGAAGGAATGCAAGTCCTTTATTTTCCCTGAATTGATTAAGAAAATACCTAAATCATGGAGGACCTCTCCATTTGTCCTTCTTCCTCTTCTTTTATTTTGCTTGCGTCCTATAGAATGGATGGACAGATTTTTAGGATGATTACCTGTGCCTTTCGTGATTCCCAATCTGTTTTTTTGCTTGTCCAAGACTGCTTGTTGTTTTGCGATGAAGAGATCTCTGATTTTTCTGATTTCTTCCTCTGGGATATTGTCTAGCCCTTGGGTTTTCCATTGCTTTTCCATGGCTGGCAGATTAACTCCTTCTTTTTCTAAGACTTCGTTTAGTTCCAGGTCTTCACTTCCCCCATCGCTTGTTAGCATGTCTATGTCTTCGTCTCTGTCCTCTGTTGCTTCCTGAGTTTGAGTCTCTGTGTCTGCGGCGAAATCCTCTGCATCCGTGGCGCCTTGGTTGGAGATATTTCGTTGAGGAGCTTCTGGGGGCGTATTTTCTTTTTGGTTGCCTTCTGAGTCTGCTTCTGAATCTAAAATAGTGAACGGATTGAGGGTTCTGCTAGGGCCCATTGCTGTCTTATTGTTTCTTTTCCTGTATGCCCTTTGGCGGGGTTTTGGTTTTTTGAAAACCTCTTGTTCCTTTGCTGGCTGCTCAGGTTTGGCCTCTTCTACTGGTTTGTTTAATGGACATTCCCTGATCAGATGGCCGTGTTCGTGGCATTTCCTGCATCGGAAGGGGATCTGCTCGTAGTCAATGGCTTGGAAGTAATCTTCGTCTCTGAACTCTAGCCACAGTCCATCGTGCAAGGCGCCTGAGACATCCATTTCAACGCAGATCCTGGCACAGGAGGTGTACTTCCTTTGCATGGTTGTTTCTGAGGCTTTGATGAAAGTGCCAAGGCGGTCTCCGATGCTCTTGAGGGTTGCTAGGCCCCAGTAGTCTATAGGTAAAGAGAAAAGCCGGATCCAGACGGGGACTCTGGTGAAAGTTTCTTTTTCAGGCGCAAAGTTTGCTTTCCAGGGCCTCATGTAGAGGCCTGCGGAGGAGAGGAAATATGGGCCTCCATCAAATATTCTATCCTTGTCTTCTAGGTTAGAAAAAACAACAGTGAAAAAACCTTTAGCTCCAAGGTGGAGTTTGACATCACCTTTGGGTCTCCAGTGTTGCTTGATCCAGATGCAGAGAGCTCGTTCGGTTGGCCACAGGCCCATAAATTTGCATATGATGGCATGCTCCATCATGTGGTCTCTGTATGCCTGGATATCTGGGTCTGAGAAGACCACTCGGAGAGCTTCTTTCTTTTTTGGTTTGCAGATACCTTGTAGGTTGTTTTTGGAGCTGAGGTTGGAGGCTTCCGCTTTATCCTCGTTTGCTACAGTTCGATTTTCCTCCCTGTGGTACTTGTCTTCGTCTGACGGTTCGAGTGTTGGACCCGAGCTACTCTTGCCTGCTTCTGATTCCTTCACGTGCTTTTTCTTTCTGTTGTTGTCCGGGTCTGGCGTGCCTGATCCATGATTTGGATCTCTCTGCCCCTGGGCTGCCATTCCAATGCTAGTGCCTGAACTATCTTTTCGGGTTTCATACCCTGAGATCTTGAAACCTTCAGCAATTTTGTTCTTTTGCATCACTGCGTTCCTGTAGGATGGGGTCCCCGTGGACCCCCCTTCTGTCATCTGTCGGGCCAGAACCCGGCCTCTGTGGATGAGAACCTCAAATCGATGTTGGTGTGCTGCCAGTGCTTATGGAAGGATCGAAAAGTGCAGGGAATAAACCCTAGGACCTGGTTGCAGAGCTCTTCTGCGCCGCTCCTTCCCTCGCAGTGTGAACTTTCTAATTAACTATTATTTACCACATCTCAAATCATTTAAAATAACACACACAATAATACAAAGAGTCATACACAAAGCCTTTAGTAAATTTTCATTTCCATTAACAAAGAAAATTTGTACATGCATAACTTCACAATCATACATTTATCTCTTGTCCTGATTCCATATTCATTTCGCCATTAGTTCTAAATCCTAAAAGCACTCCATAAATCACCCACAAATCACTCCCTAAATCAGCTTTTCCTAAATCCTAAAATCAATCCCTGATTTATTCTAGACAAATCTCATGATTTATTCTCTAAATCTTTCATGATTTATTCCCCAAATCTCTCATACTTTTCAAGGTAAATTAGTTTTTTCTTTATAGACAAAATCTTAGCTATCCATAAATTTTCTAAAACTAATCCTATCCTAACAACTAAACTTTTCTATAACTTTTGGAAATCTTATATATTTTCCATCTCATATGAGTTTTCATAAACTAACAAGGAAATACATTTCAATAATGAATACAATCAGTTAGGGAACCAATTCCCTTGGTAAATAAAAAGAGCTCTACTCTAGTCAAAATATATGTTGACTTAGAAGTTTGGATGCTCCTACATCAGTGATTCGGATCTTGGGGGAAGGCCCCCAAAATCTGAAAAATGAAATGGATCTTTGTGGGCGGGAGGGGGGGGAGATTCCCAAGGTATGAAAATTTGAAATGTCAGAGGAAAATAAAAGAACACACATTAAACAAAACCACCAAGATTTTTTTTATTAAAATAGAGAATAACTATAAAAGCTACATTAGGGTGGACAATATGTCATTTTCCAAAACGCAACTTGTTACTTATAGACTTGTTTTGTTACAATACCATAAGTAAATTCCATGGGTGGATAAATACCATAAGTGAGTGAATGCCATGGGTAAATTCCATGGGTGGATAAATACCATGAGAGGATGAATAACAAGGGTGGATGTTACTTATAATACCATGGGAAAATACCATGGATGAAAGAATACCATGGGTGGATGCCACTTTCCATTCGGATCATTCCTCTAAGCTCCTTAAGGAGCAATGGTCCCCATTTCCTGAAGGTCCTTCTTAAAAAGTCTTTTGTTGAATATGAAGAGCCACTGAAGAGAAGGGTTTTGTGTGGTTAACCCATAACCATAATGAATGAAGATATAAGGATAGAGATACCTTGTGATGCGTGTGACCAACTGTGATATTGACAGTGTGTGGCCTAGAAAATGGACCTCAATGAAGTGTGGGTTTTTGGATGACCCATAACCATAAAAAACGAAGATCTGAGGATAGAGATACCCTATAATTATTGTGACCAATTGTGATACTAACAGTGTGTGACCTAGTAAATGGACTTCGATGACAAGAATTTGGTGTGGTTGACCCTTAACTGTGATGTTCACTGTTGATGAGGTTACATGCGCCTACATAGACTGGAGTGGGAGGGCATGTCTCCAAAGGGAACCCACTCAGAATGTTGCTCCAAATATAAAAAACTAATTTAAAATGGGCATAACTCAGTCAATATAACTCAGAATGTTTATTATAACTTGTTTTTGGAAATAAAAATAACCATTTTGCATCTTCCCATGTGATTTAAATCTCTATCTAAACACTCTGGAAACTCAGATTTGCGCTGCAACTCTCCCGTAATCACAAAAGTTCTTAAAAAAATAACTAATTTTACATCAACAATATCTCCCTCATACGAACTCTGAGTCGACCATTTTTTATTTTAAAATTGAGTCATTTTTCAAGAGGAACTCAGATATGCAATCATTTTTCTAAAATTCTATATAAAAACTGCAAAAAAAGATAAGAGAGCCGCCACCCACGAATTGTCGTTAAAAATTTTTCTGCAACATAGTTGATTTTAAATCAGCGATATCTTCTTCATCCGGACTCCGATTTAGCCAATTTGTTTTTGAATTTGGGTATTTTTTTGCAAGGAATCCAGATATGTTATTTTGTTTTTGTAAATTTTTGACAAAAAGTTTCATGTTTGATCTGTAAACTCGTCGCCCAAAAAATTCCTATTAAAAAATGAAAAACAAAATCTTCCCGCTTTGCCCAAGAAAGTGCTCTGTGGAAGCTGTAGCACGTGCATGGAGTTTTTTGAAGATTGATACAAAAATTTGAAACTAAAATATGTGTCAAGCCCTCATTCTCTTGGATCCGTAACCTTAATTTGATACCACTAATCTGAATCATGGGGGTAGGCCCCCAATATCTAAAAATGAAATGGATCTTTGGGGGGGGGAGGCTCCCAAAATCTGAAAATTTGAAATGTCAAAAGAAAATAAGAGAACACACATTAAACAAAAACACCAATTATTTTTTTTATTAAAATATAGAATAATTGTAAAAGCTACATTGTGGTGGATAATATGTCCTTTTACAAAATGTGGCTTGTCAATTATAATCTTTTTTATTACAATACCATAGGTAAATTCCATGGGTGAGTAAATACCATGAGTGAATGAATGCCATGAGTAAATTCCATGAGTGGATAAATACCATGATAGGATGAATAACAAGGGTGGATGTCACTTACAATACCATGGAAAAATATTAATGGTCTCTTGACCACGTATTAATGAAACAAATCTTCCTGGATCCCAAATTTTGTTTTGCGGTTGTTCCTTTTCCTTGTCATGTTGATGTTGCTTTATTTTCATATACTTCATTCTTCCAGACTTCCAAACCTTATGTTGTAATTATGCTCCCTCCTTTTTGATGTATACTCACTCTGTTATCGCCAAACCTTTCCTATCTTCTTTATTTCCTACAACATGCCTTCTTTGGGACACTTTAATAATCATCCTCATCTCCTCAATCTCTATGTCCATGTTGTCCTCTAGCTGGCACAATTCACCCATTCCTTGTTGGAATTTGTTGTTTTCTTCCACTAAATTACCAGGATACCAATTGTCTAGAGTTGCTTCCATCATTCTCTGTTGAAACTCATCATCATTATTGTCCCCTTGTTGTTGCATTTTTTCCATAGGAAACTCATTCTTATCATTTCTTAAACTCATGCAATTTAATATACTCTTTGTCCTCGGATTGTTAAACCAATCTTCTAAAAACTTCAATTCTACCGCAATAAATTGCATGTCCACTCCTTTCCAACTTTGCACGATATCTTCCAATGGGTTTTGTACTTCATCATTTGAAGTATCTCTAGTCCAACTCTTTTCTTTTTGCACATCCTCATCCTTTTGGAAATTTCCATTACTTGCAACATGGTATCTACACATCTTCCCTCCTTATTGGTTAGATATGAGAATCTCATCTCCTCCATTGAAATGACAAAATCCTTAATTGTCATTTCCACATTCCTTGTACACAAAACACATTCATTACTTTTAAAAATATGAGATTTTGAATTCTCATTGGTACTTCCAAATCTCTTTCCTCCCTTTGTCCCAACATTCGTAACCAATCTTTGATCAGATGCCTCATCCATCTTTCATTTCTGGTATGAAACTTCTTAACTAGCCATTGGACTTTTTTTCCAACATAAAGTTGATTCCTCAATTCTTTCATCACTTTTTCCAACCATCGCTTTGTTTGCTATTGTAGATACTTCTTTATTTTTTCGAGCTCTTCCTTTATCTCAATTATCTCCTTCTCCCGTTCTTCATCACTTGTTTCTTTTTTTCCAACTGTCTCAACCTCCTTCCTTCTTTAACTGTAAATTTTCTATGAACCCATCAAATGACTACCAATAGCCATCTTTTCCTTCTTCTTCCTCTCTTGTAAACTCTCCTTGTTACTCTCCTTGTTCACTTGTAAACTACAACCAAGTCTTTACTTCATAGAAAATTATGTACCTGCTACCAATACCTCACCAAGCTTTCCCCTGAGCTTAGCCTTTTGGTATATCTGATTCCTTCTCTGGAACCTTCTATTGGAAATTCTATCCACACTCACTATGGAACTTCCCTCTAACACCTTCTACCCCACTGCTACTTGTTGGAATTCATCCTTCTTCTAGTTGCAATCCTCAATTCCAAAGAGTGTACCAACTATGATACCACTTGATGCAGGAAAAGTTGAACTTTCCTGCAAAGTTCAACTTCTCAAACTGGATTACATGCACATATTATATCATTTAGTTAATTAACTATTATTTACCACATCTCAAATAATTTAAAATAACACACACAAGAATACAAAGAATCATACACAAATCTTTTGGCAAATCTGCATTTCCATTAACAAAGAAAATGTGTACATGCATAACCTCACAATCATACATTTCTCTATTTTCCTGATTCCACATTCATTTGGCCATTAGTTCTCATTGTTGTAGGCTTACAAATAAATAGAATTAAGAAATACAATATCTTTTCTAAATCCTAAAAGCACTCCATAAATCACCCATAAATTACACCATAAATAAGTGTTTTCTAAATCCTAAAATCACTCCCTGATTTATTCCAGAAAGCTCTCATGATTTATTCCCTAAATCTTTCATGATTTATTCCCAAAATCTCTCATGATTTTTCAAGTAAATTAGTTTTTTCCTCATGGAGAAAATCTTAGCCATTCATAACTTTTCTAAAATTAATCCTATCCTAACAACCACACTTTTCTATAGCTTTTGGAAATCTTATAGATTTTCCAGCTCATATGAGTTTTAATAAAATCATAGGGAAATATATTTAAATAATTAATACAATCTGTTAGGGAACCAATTCCCTTGGTAAACAAAAAGAGCTCTACTCTAGTAAAAATATATTTTGACTTGGAAGTTTGGATGCTCCTATAAGGTATGACCTTTAACATGTCACATGGGTCAAATCCAGTAGTGGCAAAGGATTGGGAGTGATAGGTTCCAAAGGATGAAGAGGAACCAAAAACACCAATAGAAAGGACATAGTCTTTTAATCAAGAGGTAGAGTGAGAGGTTATTTCAAGCTCTATAAGGAAGAGGTTAAGATGGGTCACGCTGACATTAAGGGACATTGAGGAGCATGTAGAGTCTCCTATAAACACCTTAAGGAAGAGTAGATCGCCAAGGATATTTTCTAGCTACATGGCCTTGATGAAGAATGGTGCCCCAAACTTTTACTTTTTGGGGGCAATAGACCAACAAGTTTGGAGGGATGTTATGGTGAAGGAATACAACTCCTCATGAAGAATGGTTCCTAGGAAATTATACCAAGGATTGAGGGGAAATCAATGGTTAATTGTTAATGGATTAATAAAATAAAACATGTCATTGATGGTAGTGTTAAGAAGTATAAGGCAAGGTTTGTGACAAGGGGGTTCTCCCAAAAGGAGGGAGTATACTATGAGGAGACATTTTATTATGTTTCCAAAGCATCTATCAGGGTAGTTATGTCCATTACATCAGACATGGAGTGAAGGATACATCAAATGGATGTAAATATTTCCTTCCTCAATGAGGTTATTGGGGAGGAGTCGAATATTATGTAACCTTAAGGATTTGAGGTGCATGGGAGGGAGTCCCATGTATGCAAGTTGAAAAAGACATTTTATGGACTTAAGTAGGCACCTTGAGCATGGTACTCAAGAATTGTTGGGTATCTATTGGCTTGGGTTTCACTAAGAGTGAGGCAGATTCCAACTTGTACTATGTACTTGTTAAAGATGATTCTCTTATCTTGGTGATCTATGGATGATCTCTTTCTAACAAGATCTGAGAGGCTCATATAGGTATATAAGGAGGACATTTCTTTGGAGTTTTAGATTAAGAACATTGGTATGATACACTAATTTTTGGGATTGGGGGTGTGGTATCAATCATAAGAAATATTCCTTTGGTAAGGAAATTATGTGGTTGATATCTTGAAGAGATTTGAGATGGAGGATTTCAAACCTATGTTGATGCCCATAATTACCAACTTGAGGAAGCTTAATTCTTTTGAGTATAAGTTGGTGGATCACAAATTGTATGGGAAACTGCAATGGCCCTTGATGTATATGGTCAAAACTAGGCTAGATATTTGCTTTGCTATGAACACTCTGAGCCAGTTTATGGTGGAGACTAGGCAGGTACATTGGCGTGGTAGTGAAAAATGTGCTCAAGAACTTGAGAGGTACATTGAAATATGAACTCAGTTATGTCAAGGTAGGTGGAGTGCAGTTGTATGATATGCACAGATTCAAACTGGGTTGGGAGTGAGGTGGACAAGAAGAGAACTTCGAGTTGTTTCAATTTGGGGCCAATTATGATCTCAAGGTTTAGTAAAAAGAAAATCTTCATAGCACTTAGCTCAACATACGCTGAGTACATGACTACGACTTTGGCGTGTTGTGAGACCATATGGCTTCGCCAAATCCTCATAAGTTTATTTGGTCTTGATATGGGGTCCATAATGATTCACTATGTTGCATCAAGCTTTAAAAAAATCTAGTGTTTGTTGACAAGTCCAAACACGTAGAGATCAAATACCACTCCATCATAGATAGGGTCTAGAGGGGTGTTGTAAAGTTGTAGTACATGTCCATGAATCAAGAAGTGGAAAACATTCTCACCAAGCCCTAGTGAAGAGGAAACACCCATGTATTTGTTTTCACAGTTTCAAATTTTAGTTTGACTATACATTATTTTCTAGGTATTAAAAATTGTGAGCAAAATAAATCAAATTTGTTTTAAAAGTTTAACATCAACCATGCTTATGCTTCTAGGTTTGGTTTATGCTTTTGATGTGGGATGTTTTTGAAGAGCCTAATGGATCTACATTGGAAAAAAACATATTTTCTTCAATAATGTTGGCCCAGCCCTGCGTAAAAGGTAGTGGGGAATGCAACTTTCAACATCATGATAAAATTTCCGTCATATGCATCGATATTGTGTAATGAGACTGGACCATTTGAGGGTATAATCTTCTAAAGAATATTATCAACCAGCTTCCTGAACCTATTATTAAATTCCTTTATTGTTTCATTCTCTTTCTTCTTCATTTCATGTAGTTGAGTCAATAACATCCTACCATATTTTATAATGGACAATTTTTTCATGTAGACATCATGGAAATATTTTGAACTTCTAACAATTGTAATGGTTAAACACCCAAACCGAATTTTACCATCTTCTTTCAAAGATAAAAAAAGTTTCACCACATCTTCTTGGTATTGGGCAACACTAGCTTCACCAACTACATCATAAAATATTTTCAAATGATCCTCAAAAGTAATTACATAATTACCAGCGAAATTTGGAAGTTAATTCCTATATTTCTCAAGCATGTCATGAGGGGATCAATGGATTCTCAACATGCCAAGAACTCTATACACGTTCTTCACCAAAGTAGGAGGAGTAGCCATGCTTTGTAAATCTATGTTTTCAAACAAGAACGTAAGATCTTCAATTATGTGGTAGAGGTTTATATTATTTGAAGGCCTTTTTTTTTCTACCTTTCTTCTAAGATATCTCTAAAGCTCTCGATTTGGGAGTAGGATATCTTATACATAACTTGACTCAATGGAATCATGCAAACGAATATGAATATTTTAAAGGGATGGTTTAATAGCCATCAAAGTTTTATGAATCAAAATATTCTAAGCTCGGAAAGGAATGACTTTTTCCCCTAGCAATGGCATCAAAATGTAATAATAAAATCTAGCACCACTAGAGTATTAAATTCCAAGCACAATATGTTAGTTGTATAACTTAGAAAGGCTACCCACATTCACCACATTAACTCGTCTCTCCTTAGGTTGGTTCTTCTCCAATTTGAGAAGCATATCCCTAAAGAAAGTCAATCCAATTTGTTTTTCTCTAATTCCAAGGGGGTGTCATTAAATAAAGTCACTCTAATTTGTTTAAATCTTTATGAAGTGTTTTTGGACCACTCATTTTTGTTTAAGGTGTTTCTAGTGAATGCATGTATGTATAGATTCTAACCAATTTCAAAGTATGATGTAGGATAGTGTGTGTAGATTTCTAGACTTTAGTCAAGATATGAGAGTATAATGATCTTATTTTGAAGTAATGATTCAAATTTACCATTAAATGGAAATAATTGAAAATAAAATAAAATGTAATGCTTGAATATGTTATATCTAAAATAAACCTCTACATTTAGATTTATATACAAAATAATAAACCTTAAATGAAATCATAAAATGCAATATTTGTGAAATGATTCTAAATGGTGATATACAAATCTCATTTTTACATTCAAAACATTCAATTTTCTACTATAAATTAATGGTTGAAAATAGCAATTAATTAATAATAATAAATTAGAAGCAATTTCCAAAATATTATAAATATGATTTTGTTTAACTTAAAATGCAAAAATAAGTTTCTCATGTGAAACAAAATTCTAAAAAAAAAAATTACATTCAAAACATTCAATTTTCTACTCTAAATTAATGGTTGAAAATAGCAATTAATTAATCATAAAAAAATTATAAGCAATTTCCAAAATATTATAATTATGATTTTGTTTAACTTGAGATGCAAAAATAGGTTTCTTACGTGAAACACAATTCTAAAAATACTTCTTTAATCTAGAATAGTGATATTAAACTTTCATGAAACAAGAATAAAAAATTAAAATATAAACTTCTAACAAGAAAATAAGTGGGAGTCTATGATCAAGTATCTTAGGTTAATATGCTAACTAGAAAATAATTATCTAAAATAAAAATGCACTAAACTCAATATAGGAACTTGAATAAAATTTCCAATAGATTAATTAACGGGTGATTCAATGTAATTTTACATTAACTAATTGAATTTTTAAAATAAAATAATTACTAAAAATTGAGAAATTTTTTAGCAAGTAACAAAGAAAGTATTATTCTTGTCGTGCACAAGAAGATAATGCATTGGGTTTTTGGTCAAACCCATATTAGTTTGGGTTTGACTAAAAAAATTGCAAACTTCTTATAACTTAACATTCCATATTGAAATTTATTATTTTTTAATAATAATTTAATTTATTTATCTTCAACCCGATTCACTATCATTTTGCACTTATTATTACTCATTTCCTCACTTAACTAACCCAGAAGTACAAGGATCTCATCACATAAACAACCAAAAAATAAAAACAAAAAAAATACAAAAGTTGATGTCAAATAATATCAATCCATTGTATTTTTTCAAGGAATAAAATCACACATTTCTCATCTTCTGAAGTGAGACTATAATGAACTCTACAAAACAATTAAGACAGATAACACAATAAAACTAAACACAACTAATATTTTGAATAATCTTGCAAAAACTTCATAAAAACAAAAACAAAACAAGAGTGACAGTTTGGAACAACCAAGGTAGATCCAAGAGTGTTGAACATTCAACAAAATGAGACTGGCAGTGTGGAACAACTAAATGTAGAACAAAGAACAACAGAAAGTTTTCTGGTGGGTGTTTGGTTCAAGATATGAAGTCTAAGTTAATTCAATGTCCTTAGACCTAACACATGCTACTTGTGAGACAACGATAAACACTGTGGATTTCTAGTATAATACTAAGTGGGGTGACCTTCAATATAAGGCATATGTAAGAATATCCTATTCCTCCATTACATAGCAATGGAGGAGACCCAGTGTCAGTTAAGGATAACTATGACCACTGGGCAGATGCATGTCCCTATGTGAGTTTATAACTCACCATAACTCATATGGAAATTAAGCATGGGAGAAACCAAATCTAAACCCCCCTTAATCGAAACATAGGAAGTAACTAAAGAACAAAGAAAACAAAGAATGGGTCCCGACAATGAGGCATGATTAGGTACCCATGTACAAACTCTCATAAGAGAGAAAAACATGTAGGAAAAACCACCCCCCCCCAAACCCGAAAAGGCAAAGAAAAAAAAAAGAGAAATATTTCACTGCCCAAATGTTGTACAACAACACTCTTGAAGCTTTCTGAACACTTTCACCATCACACTGATCAAACACAATAAATGACATCAACAAAGAAACGACAACTATATTTGTCACTATCTAATTATCCCCCCTAAAACACAATTGTGGAAGAAGCGAGAATCAATAGTCTTCATTGTCAACAAATTCCCCCCTGAAACACAACTAAAGGAACAATTACAACCAACAATGAACAACTGATGCAACACGACGATATGAATTCTGCAAGCATTGATTCAAATGATGCCATGACCATCCATCAATCCATCCATAAACAATTTTGATGGTCGACACTAATCCACGATTCATTCTCTCATGTCTCTTCTATAACGATCTGAATGCAGGACTACTATGTGACCAAGAATGTTGATGTTTGGGTAATTATTTTGATAAGGATGTGCAGATGGCTTAGTTTTTTCCTCTACAGACTTAAAATTGAGTGCAACAACACTTTAATTCAGAATGACATTTGCAGCCATGTCATCAATCTATTTATCAAAATGAGTAGGAGCATTTTCTTCAAGTACATCATTATGAATTCCTTCAACTAGAAACAACACCTCTCTAGCCTCAACAGAGTTGGATATAAGTGGGGCAGCAACATGATCGTATCCAAGACCTACTCTTCATGTCCACAATGTAAGGTTAATAGGAGCAACAATTCCCTATCCATTCTTCCCAAGTCCTCCAGTATATCTCATTTTGCTCAGAAAACGAGACCCAATACTTGTAGTAAGTTTTTCAAAGTTGGGAATGATAAAGGCATGTGATGATCCAAGTGAATATTGGTGACCACCCGCCTATTCCACTTAGATCCTCACCATTGTTTCTTTTAGTTTTTTAGTTTCCTTATTTGTAGAACAATTTACTATTTTTGGCAGTGTTTCAGGTTCTGAACTTCAAGAGCCATTTTGAGGCCCTAAACGACGTTTTTTAGGAAAACTAGGCCCAACACGGGTAGTTGGCCAATGTTAGTCATTCGAAATTTGTAGTCCTCAGGTAGATATTTATAACGAGGTATTGTGTGCGTTGAATAGAAATCATATGCCAAAGTTACGACCCCGTGAAGTTGATGTACCAATTTACCCAAACGGGGCCCATAGTTTGGTGCTTCATCTCCTAGGGTTAAGTTTTTGGATGTTTAGGGTTTTCCATTAATTCTCAATACTAAATAGGCCTTTGACCCTCATTGTAACACAGTGCATAGGCATGCAGCTGCCACATCTCTTCTCAAAGATAAGCTACCATCGCACGAGCTAGTCTTATTTCCATTATGTTTGTAAGCATATCTCAGTGTTTGATATTAATGAAATGAAGTTTTATTTCTACTGCATCATTGTATTTATAGTCATATTTGTAATTTGTTGCCTTCCTGTTTAAATTCGGATCAGTGGTATCAAAGCGGTATGTTATTTCTCTGTTTTTCTTTGCATGTCCCCAAGGAGTTCGGGATATAAGGAGTTAGGGTTCGATCTAGTTGAACATTTGTAAGATCAACCTCGCAAACTCCGACAACCACCCATAGGGGAAAAGAGAAAGAAGCGGGAGTAGGAGATCCTATCAAAATATTGCTCGAGGAGGCTGATTATGCCTTCCGGGTTGATAAATGCTCCTGCAACCTTCATGAGGCTGATGGATGACATCTTGTGGCCATTCACCAACTCATTTGTAGTGGTATACTTGGATGAAATCCTCATCTTCAGCCAGAGTTGGGAAGAGCACCTCCACCACATCTGACATGTTCTCCAAACACTGCGGCAACACAAGTTGTGTGCCAATTTGGAGAAATGCACTTTTGGCATGACCCAAGTTCATTATCTGGGATACATTATTGATGAACGGGGGGTACATGTGGATCTAACGAAGATCCAAGTCGTTCGGGATTTACCAGCACCAATCACTATGATAGATCTCCACAGTTTTCTAGGTCTTGCCAATTTCTACCGCATGTTCGTGTTGGGATTCTCTCATATCACTTGGCCCTTGAGTCAAGTCACCAAGGGAGGAGCGAAAGGAAAAATCTTTTGGTTTGTATCTCAACAGAAGGCATTCGCAGAGTTGAAACATTGCCTCTGCTCTACACATGCTCACATTACCAGACTTGCAACAACCATTTGAGATCGAGACAAATGCCTTTGACTATGCTATAGGGGCAGTCCTTACTCAACAAGGGCATCCAGTGGCATATCACAATGAGACACTTTCAGACACAATCCAGAAATATCCCACTTATGACAAAGAGATGTATTCCATTGTGCAAGCCTTCCGACAATTGAAGCATTATATTTTGGGGAAGGAAACGGTCATCCACACAGACCACCGAACCCTGCAGTTGATACAGACGCAAGGGAAGTTGCAGAATGATCGCTATTAAAAATGGTCCACATACCTGCAACAGTTCCATTTGAATATAAAGTATAAGAAGGGCAGCATCAATAATGTTGCAGACTGCCTTAGCCGACCATCGATCATGGCATTAACCACCGTGCTCAACTCTTGTGGGCACGAGACTTTTGATTGGACATTTCTCTACAAAAGCGACACAAAATTTGGAAACACATACCAGACGCTCTTGGAGGGTTAACAAGTTCCAGATTTCCACCTCCCTGATGCCATGTTATGCCACTTGGGACACCTTTGTGTTCCTTCAAGCGAGTGTGCCAAGATGATTTGGTAAGTGCACTACAATCGGATCGTTGGGCATTTTGGGGTCAAGAAAACAGTGGCAGTACTTCAGATGTATTTCTACTGGCCAAATCTACAACAAGATGTCGAGAAGTACATCAAATCCTACACTGCTTGTGCCATTGCCATACCAACCATCAAAATCCAAGGCCTTTATACTCTGCTACCTACCCCTAGTTGACCTTGGGAATCCATCTCCATGGATTACATGTCGGGCCTTCCTTTTGCTAAGCATGGAAATGACTGTGTTTTTGTGGTTGTTGACAGATTCTCGAAGATGGCCATTATGGCAGCCTGCAAGAAAAATATCACAGCAAAATCCACTGCTAAACTCTTCTTAGAACGAGTGTGGGTACACTTTGGGATCCCACAGTCTATCATCTCAGATTGGGACAGCAGGTGCCTCAGTACATTTTGGTCCAGTCTTTGGTCGATGCTGGACACCCAGCTCACTAAGTCCACAGCTTTCCATCCCCAAACTGATGGCCAAACAAAGGTCACCAACATGATGATCGTACACATTCTGCGCATGTACAACTCAAAGAATCCACGCACATGAGATGAGAGCTTCGCCTATGTCCAACACAGCTATAACCGGGCTCTCCATAGCTTGACTGGCCACAACCCTTTTCAAGTGGGCTTGGGATTCTAGCCACTATGTCCCGTTGATGTGGCCATACCATTTGCAACTACTCACGCAGATTCGGCTCATGTCTAGTCCGAAGCCAATAATGCAAACAACTTCATTGAGCACGTCCAACATATTCGCCAATAGGTCCACGACATTTTGGAGAAATCAAATGCCAAGTACAAGTAGCAACATGATCAACATCGGGTGCCACACAAGTTTCAGGTGGGTGACAAATTCTGATTGGATTTGCAAAAGGAACGTCTTACCGGAGCCCATCGGAAACTCAGACCACTTCGATATGGTCCTTACACCATTACCAAGGCTATGGGAGACAATGCATTTGAGCTTAGCATTCCCCCATTCCTTGACTTGCACCCAATATTCAATGTGGATCACCTTTGGCCGTGCTTTCCACCATTACTGGACACATCCGACATTGCAGAACAGCTCACACCAACAAAGTTAAATCCATACTGCATGGAACAAGTTGCAACTAATCGGATCATGGACACGCAGATCAAGAACACTTGCCCGTTTAAGATCCAACTATATCGAGTTGTCAAAGCCGGCCAACTCCTTCACCATGGACCAAGTTCAGCAAAAGTTCCCTCATCTCTTAGAGGAACTCAATGCAATGGGGATCACTGCTTCCTAAGGGGGGAGGAATGATCCAGGTGGATATTGGTGGCCACTCGCCTATTACACTTGGATCCCCACCATTGTTTCTTTTAGTTTTTTAGTTTCCTTATTTGTAGCACAATTTACTATTTTTGGCAGCTTTTCGGGCCTTGAACTTCCGAAGCCGTTTTGAGGCCCTAAACGACATTTTTTGGGAAAATAGAGATAAACCAATGTTGGTCACTCAAAATTTGTAGTCCTTGGATAGATCTTTCTAACAAGGTATTGTGCGCGTCAAACAAAGATCGTATGCCAAAGTTACATCCCCGAAAAGTTGATGTACCAATTTACCCAAACAGGGCGCATAGTTTGGTGCTTCCACTCCTATGGTTAGGTTTTTGGATGTTTAGGGATTTCCATTGTTTCTCAATAATAAATAGGCCTTTGAACCTCATTGTAACATGGTTCATAGGCATATAGCCGCCACATCTCTTTTCAAAGATAAGCTGCCATCGCACGAGCTAGTCTTATTTCCATTCTGTTTGTAAACATATTTCAATATTTGATATTAATAAAATGAAGTGTTATTTCTTCTGCATCTTTGTATTTATGGTCATATCTGTAATTTGTTGTGTTCCTGTTTAAATTTGGATCATGTGATAGTCATGATCATCAACATACATTCAACATCATTAAGTGTGGAAGAAGATGAGTCTAGAAGCTCAACATCAACCGTCTCCATCTCTAATTTCTGAAGATGACTAACCTCCCATTTAAGTTCTTGCTTAGGTTATTGCAGCTTTTGAATAACTTCATCCTTCTTAATCAACTGTTGAGATAATGCATCATAATCTTGTTTCAAAAGTTGATATTGTTCCAACATCGTTTATTTTAAACTGTTAATCTCCATAACATCGTGATTTTTTTTCTCTTCAAATTTTCTGTTCTTGAGTCAGAAAAAGAACCAACTTCCTCCTCCACATCATCGAGGAGGTCAATTGTCTCTTGAAAGTCATCTGCAAGCATCTTGAAATTCTTTCTCATGGTTGAATCCAAATGGTCAACCTTCTTAATTTTCTCAACTACTTAAGTTTTCAACCTATTCTTAAGAGTTGCATTCTATTCCTACAATAAAGCTACAACTAACTGCGATTGAACGATCTCTTTACGAAGTTCATCAGCTGCCTTCTTCTCATGAAGCTCTTGCAATCTTTTACCCATCTTGATAACACCAAAGTCGGAAAATATGCTTCAACTAGCCATAAAAGCAAAATTGCAACAAAACAAAGTTGATGATGACAACAAAAGATGCTTTACACTTCCAAGAATGACACAAGTCAAACCAATCAAGCTACAGAAGCAAAACACTTGCTACAAAAGAAGACTAATGATGACAACAACAATAGCTTTATGCTTCCAATCACCACAAAAATAAGACCAATTCACCTAGTTTTGCATAACTAGCCAACAAGTGTTTCATAACCACCCACAATCAAAGCACCAAATACATTGCATAGACATATGGTAATTATTTTCAAAGTAAATAATCCTTGGGACTTTAATGAAAATTAATATCCCTAGTCAAAAGAACTTCTTCAAACCATAGTTAGGAGGCATTGATCTCTTCAAACATGTTTCCCCAATCAAAAGTAAAACTAAAAATTTGGCAGGGCATGCATCACTTACTTTGATACCATGTAAGAGTATTCTATTACTCACAATGTTATGTAAAAGTACATATAAGGCCTCCATTATATAGCAATGGAGGAGGTCCAATAGAGGTTAAGGAACTAGACAGATGCAAGTCCCTTTGTAAGCTTACAAATCACGATACTTAACTCATAGGGAAATGAAGTGTTGGAAAAACCAACTCTAACTGTATACACATAATTTTAGCTAACACGCGTTAATTATGTTTGTTGGAATCGTCATTTTGAACCAACCTCTGTGGATCATCATCAGGATTAGATCCATGATGATGAACCACAGAGGTTGGTTCGAAACGTCAATTCCAACAAACATGAATACGATGACTCTGGAAGATAACACTACATAGAATATAGATCGTAGAAGCCTCAAATCAATAACTTGTTAATTACTAAAGCACAAATTAAAACAATTTATAATAATAATAAAATAATTTTTAAAACAATTCATAATAAAATAATTCGAAAATATAATTTTGGTTGAAATAGGAAGATCGACTAATGCCTAACATATCCATTAGTTAATGAAATTATTTAATTTTCAAAATAAAAACTTGACTTAATCTAATCTAAATTTTAATCTAGAATCTTGAAACTTCCTTACTATTCTTGAACTTTTATATATCTTATAGTTAATGAAATTATGTAATTTTGAAAATAAAAACTTGACCTAATCTAATCTAAAATTTAATTTAGAATCTTGAAACTAAAATGGACAAAAACATATTTTTAAAATGATACTTTATAAACCTCTTAACAGCAATAAAATAAATAAATTGATAAGAATAAGAAGAAAAGACACCAAACTGTGTATCCCGAAGAAGATTTTAGTTAATGGCCTTTATCAATTAAACTCTGCCACTGGTATATAAGAAATTCATGGATATTGTCGCACTCCATGCAAAATGCCAACGGGCCATATTTGAATAAACGCTTAAAAATGGCTATGGCTAACGGTAGTTTCATAAGATTTTTTTACAAGGGGCATTGGTAATTGGTAATTAAAATGGTAAAACAATTGTGTCAAAGCTGTCATCCTCATATATTTGAGGTTGTCGGTAGATTTAGAAGTTATTAATAACTGTAACTATAACGCTACACTATGGAGAGAACCTTGAAGCATGATAAAATTATGCTGAGGTAGAACTTTGATATCATGGGGAGGCAGATTCTATGCACAATTTCTTGCAAATATTTCACTAGCACAGAAAAGGGTTTGTTTTGATGACCTATCATCCAGCGTCTTTGCGGGCACCTGGCATTGTCTGTGCTTCAGGGAAGAAGTAAATTGTTTGCATAGACACTTTAAGGATTGTAATGCTATTGGAAACAAAAGCAATTTGAAAATTCTGAGATTACAATCCCCTTCTTACGAAATGTTGCAATCTTCGATTGGTGGTAACCTGACGTTATCTATCCATAATTGTTGCTCCAATTTCAACTGTTTGCCCGGCTCAGTTGCAGAGTTGAAACAGTTGAGAATGGCTATGATATGTTATACAAGAAAAGAGTATTTGCCAGCACAGTTGATTGTTCCCAACATGAAGTGGCAATCGCCAATGTGGAAAAGGATGGAAGAGAAAAAGAGGCCTTACCTGATCCGAGAGGGCGCACATTGTTGGACGCACAGGAAAATTCTGCATTGGAGAAAATAAAAGGGCTTCCAGGCCTTGCGAAACTTCGACTATACTGGATATGGACATCAGCCAGTGTAATGAATCATTCCTTTTTCGGCAAAAATGGCTTCTAGAATCCTCCTTTGTAGTCCCATTCAACTTCTCTGCTCATGTTGAAACTTTGAGATAAGTAGGATTTATGGCACTTTTGAATGCCCCTTGTCAAGGTCCATACCTCCGTAGGTTTGTTAGATTGTCGAGCGACTTTGGCAGCGCTCCCAACATGGAGCACCCAATGAAGTCCAGGTACAGAAGGCCTGTTAGATTCCCGACGGAGTCTGGCAGCTTTTGCAAGCTGGAGCATCCAGGTAAGGCGAGGAAAGAGCTAACCAGTTAGTGCCTTCAGAGCAGCACGGGACTTAACGCGGGCAAATTCGACATTAAATAATATTTACCCGCTCCTGTATTATCGGGCTAAGTGGCGCGCTGCTCTAAAAACATTAAATTCTCTGAAAGCATTAAATCCTCGTTACGCTCTGAAAGCCAATCCTGAATATATGACCGCTGGAGGCCTTTTAGATTCCCGACGGAGCCTGGCAGCGCTTGCAAGCTGGAGCACCCATGCAAGTCGAGCCACTGGAGGCCTTTTAGATTCCCGACGGAGTCTGGCAGCGCTTGCAAGCTGGAACAGCCATGCAAGTCGAGCCGCTGGAGGCCTTTTAGCTTCCCGACGGAGTCTGGCAGCACGCTGGAGCACCCATGCAAGTCGAGCCGCTGGAGGCCTTTTAGCTTCCCGACGGAGTCTGGCAGCGCTTGCAGGCTGGAGCACCCATGCAAGTCGAGCCGCTGGAGGCCTTCTAGATTCCCGACGGAGTCTGGCAGCGCTTGGAAGCTGGAGCACCAGGGCAAGTCGAGCTGCTGGAGGCCTGTTAGATTCCCGACGGAGTCTGGCAGCGCTTGCAAACTGGAGCACCCAGGAAAGGCGAGCCGCTGGAGGCCTTTTAGATTCCCGACGGAGTCTGGCAGCGCTTGCAAGCTGGAGCACCCAGACAAGTCGAGCAGCTGGAGGCCTGTTAGATTCCCGACGGAGTCTGGCAGCGCTTGCAAGCTGGAGCACCCAGACAAGTCGACAAGTCGAGCCGCTGGAGGCCTGTTAGATTCCCGACGGAGTCTGGCAGCGCTTGCAAGCTGGAGCACTCAGACAAGTCGAGCCACTGGAGGCCTGTTAGATTCCCGACGGAGTCTGGCAGCGCTTGCAAGCTGGAGCACCTAGACAAGTTGAGCTGCTGGAGGCCTGTTAGATTCCCGACGGAGTCTGGCAGCGCTTGCAAGCTGGAGCACCCAGACAAGTCGAGCTGCTGGAGGCCTGTTAGATTCCCGACGGAGTCTGGCAGCCCTGGCAAGTCGGAGCACTCAGACCAGTGGAGCTGCTGGAGGCCTGTTAGATTCCCCACGGAGTCTGGCAGCCCTTGCAAGTCGGCGCACCTAGACAAGTCGAGCCGCTGGAGGCCTGTTAGATTCCCGACGGAGTCTGCAGCGCTTGCAAGCTGGAGCACCTAGACAAGTCGAGCTGCTGGAGGCCTGTTAGATTCCCGACGGAGTCTGGCAGCGCTTGCAATCTGAAGCACACAGACAAGTGGAGCTGCTGGAGGCCTGTTAGATTCCCGACGGAGTCTGGCAGCGCTTGCCAGCTGTAGCACCCAGACAAGTCGAGCTGCTGGAGGCCTGTTAGATTCCCGACGGAGTCTGGCAGCGCTTGCAATCTGTAGCACCCAGACAAGCCGAGCTGCTGGAGGCCTGTTAGATTCCAGAACGAGTCTGGCAGCGCTTGCAAGTTGGAGCAACTAAACAACTTGAGCTGCTGGAGGCCTGTTAGATTCCCGACGGAGTCTGGCAGCGCTAGCAAGTTGGAGCACCACGACAAGTCAAGCCGCTGGAGGCCTGTTAGATTCCCGACGCAGTCTGGCAGCTTTTGCAACTGGGAGCACCCAGACAAGTCAAACTGCTGGAGGTCTGTAAGACTCCCAAGCGAGTTTGGCAGTTCTTGCAACTGCGAGCACCCAATAAGTGAAGATCCCGGAGGTTCATAAGATTACCGAACGACTCTGGGAGCCATTTCAACGCAGAGCAGCCAGTCAAGTCAAGATCACGAAGGTTTGTAAGATTCCCGAACGACTCAGGCAGCGTTAGCGACTTCTCGCTTGCGTACATTCTCAAATGTTTGGAGGTGAGATGAAAGAACTCTGCCGGCAATGGTTCCATAGTGCATCTGAGTTCAATCGTTTCAAGGTACTCCAATTGCCCAATAGACTTTGGTAACTCGAAATTTGCTGTTGCTGCATCAATAATCAACTCCCTCAAGTTCAAAGGTGCCTGCGCCTGCAATTCAATGCAATCTAGAATATAAATTTCGGAGATTAAAGTTGATTTGGACTTTCTTCTTCCTAAATTGCAATTTTCATTATTAAAATTTTATTGGTAAAAAGGTATAAACAGATGCCAAGTTCTCAATCTGAAACATTATAGCTACGAATTTTTTAATTACTAACCAAATTTTAGATATAATAATCTAAATGATAAAAAATCTAAGAAGTTTAAACTAAGCTAAACACGACGGCTCGGCCTGGAGTATGCCGTAAAATTGTTTCTGCTTGGCTAAGAGCTCGTCTTCCTCGGACGTAAGGAAACAGGTTAACGGCCCAAGACCGAGAGGCATTTCGCAGGAGTGATGAGCCTGCTCCCTTACTGACCACCAGCGGGTTATTTCAAGTGGCGTGGTTTTCCTATCTAACTGTGATGAGTCAAACCGACATTCGCGGATAGCAGCAGAGATGGCTGTCCTCACTGTTGGTTTTGACACCTGAGTTGATAAGTTTTTCCACCTAGGTGAAAAAGCTAAACACGACGGCCCAATACAATGTAAAAGTTCACAAAAACCATCACATACCTCACTTTCATGACGCCATAATCTTTCCAATTTGCTCCCGGCCACTCGTAAAACTCTCAAATTCTTTCTTGGAATCCAAGAGGGAAGGGAGGTGTACGGACAACGATTCCAGCAAAGCCAAAGAAGATCTGAATGTGCCAGCAGGGTTGATATGCTCTCCAAACAATCGCCTTCAGCCTTAAGCAGCTGCAACCTGCTCATATCGACCTCCACGGCATCGTTTACTGATGAGCCAGATCTTACTTCAACCATGTTGATTCCGCGCACCTAAATTGCCATTTGAAAACTGTTAGAAACTATACTTACTTATTTACAAAGTTCAGAAATCACAACAAGAGATACATATTATCATGTCTAGATCTCCAAGCACCTACAGTTGAGTTTTTCCACGCGTTATCAAAACGGTTTTCATTGGGCCGCCAAAGACGACGGCGAAATCTCGAAGGGTTTTTCTCCGCCAAATCCCTGCCCAAGTCTATGAGATGAGCGTGCATGCTTATACGGCTTTTATTGTCGATATCTACCAAACACTTGTTCACCAGGTTCTGAAGATTCAGCCATCCTACCCAGCCGGATGCCTCCCAAATACTTATAACCGTATCCCTGTCCTCTTTTATGAGGAAACATGCAATGTCTAAAAATATATCTTTTTCCTGGTCGTCAAGACTGTCATAGCTAATTTTAAGAATGCTTTGTACATCGGCGGGAAGTACTAGCGATATTTTGCGCAGTGGGGTTTTCCAATACTTCAAATCCTTTTGATAAACGAGCGCCCCAAGAACTTTGAGACATAATGGCAATCCGCCGCACACATCCAGAAATTTTGGATCAACTTCTTTGAATCTGAAGGCGGGAAGACGCTTGTGAAAGGCATGCAAACAGAAAAGCTCTTGAGAATGTTCTCCATCGAGGCCTGTCAGATTGTAAATGTCTGACTCTCTCATTCCTGACATTTTAAGAACATCTTTATTACGGGATGTTACAAGAATTAAGCTACCTGATTCCAGGACATCCTTCAGAGGTGAATATAATGCATCCATCTGGTCATCATTATCCACATCGTCTAAAATTACAAGGACATGAAATTTAAATTCCCGGAGAGAATTTGAAAGCTTCTGTTTACCCTCGGCCACGCTGACTATTTCATGATCCAGTGTAGTCAAGTCCTTTCTGAGTTTACTCTGCAAGGAAGGCAAAGAGCTCCTACCTGCAGCTTCTCTCACGTCTGATAAAAAACATGATCGATGGTAGGCTGACCTCTTCCGGTTAAAGAATTCTGTTGCCAACGTCGTCTTCCCTACTCCGCCAACACCCACAATCCCCACAAACTTGGCTTTTCGTTTGTGTTGCTGCCGCTGTAATAATACTGCCTTTTCAAAATCTTCAAGCTTTTTATCCAACCCAATTACATATTTGCCCACCTGAAATTGTGGTTTTGCAACCTCTTCCTCCGCCCGTTGCAATATCCTATCCACGAGCTCGCCTTCATCGCTGGTTATTCAAGGAAAATTAATCCAAATATGAGTATTCAAAGCTTTGTTTATGACAACACATTAAACCTAATTATACGAACAATAACAGAGAGAGTTCTTACCCTTCACATGCCTCCAGCTCCAAACCATTAAACTGTGAAATATCAGACAGCGCTTTTTTCCAATCTGCAATTGTTTGTTGGCTGCAACTCCTTTTCTTTTCATGTCCTCTCAGGGCTTCATCATAGACTCCATTGTTGTCCACAAGGCACCCAAGACATCTCAGGATTTGGGTCGGGCCTGTCCTGATCCGTATTTCGGAAGGCTTGACATCATAAAAAACTGGAACAATAGGAGCCTTCGACTTCAATATCAACAGGAGTTCATCGAGGCACCGTTCTGATTGGGCATATTTTGGAGAGAATATGGGTATATGAACAGAGGCTGTGGCAATGGCTTCTTCTATTCGAGAATCTAAGCGGTCTCCCGGCTGCACTTCTGGCCGGTCCAAAAAGGCTCTGAATCCGCGGTCAAGAAGACGATGGAAGAGATGACTGGCGAAGTTATTCGTAACGTCTGAAGCAGAACAGTTGATGAAAACATCAAAATGGGAATTGTATTTGGTGTTGGGAGATGCAGCGGCGGAGGCAGAGGTAGAAGTGGAGATGGAAGCGGCAGCGGCAGCGGAAGTGCTTGGCAGATGAGCCATTGGGCAAGGAAACCAGAGAAATGATGGAAGAAACTGCAAAAGCAGCTGCAGGCAGATTGACACAAGGAAAACTTTAGGGCTTATTAATAGTAGGTGCCCTAATTTTTATTCTTAAAAAAATTGCCATTCTTAAAAAAATCACCCAAAATTTACCTTGATAAAAAGTATCTCTCTTCCTCATCACCGACACAATTTTATCAGTGGTCTATAACGTGATTTTTTGAAAGTCTTTCCAGCGGGTTTTTCTGGTGAAAATCCGGCAGCAATTTATTGGAATCGCAAGTTTGATAGCTAGTTTCTGCACAATTAAAGCGTCCCAAGGGTTTTTCAGGGCGCTGAATCCAAATATGCAGTTAAAAAACTATTTTAACCGCAACAAATCATGATTTAATCTCAATTTCTTCCGCTGGATTGTTGAAATCTAATTTCAACGCAGACCACCAGAAACCGTGAACCAAGCCAGAAACCGTTCACCGGATTTTCTCGGAGCGATTTGCCGACGAAGGAATAATCCGGGAAGGAGCTCCGATACAATTTGGAGCTGACACGTGGTTCAGCCCTGACGTAACGCAACGTCATTTTCTCGGGCGTTAAAGTTGGGCAGCAAACAGGTTTCCGATATTGTTGACCTCCGTCGGATTTACTCCATCGCTCTCCACCGTTGATGAACTAAAGCTGCATACGAGGTGCATTAAAGGCTTGCGTGGATTAAACTTTTGGTTGACCGCCGTAGGTGAAAGAGTTAATGTTGGTACAAGATTTTGGTGGCCCGTTTTAATATGAGTATGGGCACATTACAATATATTTTTTTATATAGCACGTAAGTTTCTTTTTATGAAAAGGTATGGTGCATTTAAAACATAGGTATGGGCACGTTTTAATAGAAGCCTATGACTTTTACGGCATGTATTAAAAATAAAAAAAATCGTTTGTAATATGTTTTTGAGTGTGTTGACTTTTTTTTAATGTATGGCACACGAGAGGTAAATGGAATGTGTTCGCAGCAGCGAAAAGAAGAACCAGAGGCTGTATGCACAGCAGTGCACAAATGTCTTTTGTAATGTTTTTGTGAGGCATAGTAAAACAGAGGTGTAAGAAAAACCATGTGTGGTTTTGCAAATGCATAAAGAAAATGGTGGAGCGAATTTTGTAAGCCTGTGTAAGTTTTGCTTTTACAGCAGTATGTAAAATTGTTTTACACCAGTAAATGTGAATGGAGGTTTTACAGCAGTAAATGTTAATGGGAATTTTTCCAGCAGTGTAAATTCTCATATGGAGACACAGTGAATGTTTTTTTTGTTTTAATGAATAGAAATATTTTATGGTGAAATACTCTGTTTCTCAGTGAAATTTCTTTTAAGTCTTCTGTGTGCACAAAAGATCTTGGAGCAAAAGAAACAGAGCATTGCCTCTGTGTGTTTGAATATTTGGTTTTTGGTATTTTCCCCATTAAAAATACCCAACAGTGGTATCGGAGCAGGCTTAGGCTCTTTAAAGAAGTTAGAGAAGCTGAAGGGAGAAGGTTTGTAGCTGCAGCAAAACTTCTCAGGCAGACAGAAGACTCAGACATCAAAGGATTCAGGTATTTCAAAAGTTTTTTTTGTGTTGCTGAAGAAACAGTCAGCTGTTTTAAACACACAGTCAAGGATTTAGAGACATAGATCAGAATACAAGGAATGGCTAGCACAAGCACTGGTATGGGTTTGTTTAACACCCAGCTCCCACAGTTTAATGGGAAGAACTATGACTACTGGGCAATAACTATGACAGCTCTGCTTGCTTCCCAAGATTTATGGGAAATAGTTGAAGAAGGCTTTGAAGAACCAGCAGATGAAACTGAGTTCAATGCATTAACTCAAGGAGAGAAGGATCTGCTGAAGAACAATAGGAAGAAGGATTCAAAAGCCCGTGTGTTGTTGTATCTAGCAGTAGACCAGAGTATGTTTCCAAGGTTAGCAGCAGCTAAGACAGCCAATGAAGCATGGCAAACCCTCAAGACAGCCTATCAAGGCATGGAGAGAGTGAAGACAGCAAAGCTACAATTGCTGAGAAAGGATTTTGAGAACTTGAACATGAAGGAGTCAGATAACATTGACTCATTCTTCACTCATGTGATTGGTGTAATCACACAAATGAGAACTCATGGAGAAACCATTGAAGACAGAAGAATTGTGGAGAAAATATTGAGGGTCTTACCCTCAAGGTTTGATGCCATAGTCACCACCATTGAAGAGACAAAGGATCTCTCAAGCTATTCAGTTGATGAGCTGCATGCATCACTGATAACACATGAGCAGAGGTTGAGTAGGAATGAAAACTCATCTCTTGAGCAAGCCTTCAAGACCCAGATGTCCTTTGGAAGAGGTAGAGGTCAAGGAAGAGGAAACCGAAGAGGAAGAGGCAGAAGCCAGAACAGAGGTGGAAGGAACAGCCCAGCAAATACACAAGGAAGAGGCAGCAATCCAAATCAGAACCAAGGCCAAGGCAGCAGCCAACAAAGAGATCAACATCATGCTCAAGGACAAAGGTATGATAAATCCAATGTTCAATGCTATTATTGCAAAAAGTATGGACATTATGCTAGTGATTGTAGAAAGAAACAGCATGATATGAACAGCAGACAAAATGCAAATGTTACAAGAGAAAACAGCAGTCAAGAAAATGTCCTGTTAGCTTGTAACATGGCTGAAACACATAGTGAGGACATATGGTTTTTAGACTCAGGTTGCAGCAACCATATGACCGGAAACATAGCCTTCTTTTCTGCCCTAGATAAAAATGTGAAATCAGAAGTCACACTAGGAACTGATAGTAAAGTGTCTGTTATGGGAAGAGGAGAAATAAAAATACTTTCAAAGCAAGGAGAAAGGAAAACCATAGCAGATGTATACTATGTCCCCGGAATGAGATGTAATCTCTTGAGTATTGGACAGCTTGTCCATAAGGGGTACAATGTTTTCTTTAAAAATGATGTGTGCACCATCATGGATATACCACCCAGCAAAAGATGCATTGCTGAAGTGAAGATGACAAGGAACAGGATGTTCCCTCTCCGGATCAGGGCAGACATGAAGAACAAAAGGGAAATGGCAGCAGTCACCGAAGAGGCCTTCCAAAGCGTGCCAAAGGATGAGAACTGGTTATGGCACTTGAGATTTGGGCATCTAAATTTTGGAGGCCTAAACTTATTGAGCAGAAAAGGAATGGTAAAGGGATTACCATTGATAGAGAAACCGGACAGCCTATGTGAAGGCTGCATTTTGGGAAAACAACATAGAGAAAGTTTTCCATCAGGGAAGAGTATAAGGGCAAAGACACCCTTAGAGATTATTCACTCAGATTTGTGTGGACCAATGCAAGCTCCATCATTAGCAGGCAGCCTATATTTCTTGACATTCATTGATGATTTTACAAGAAAGACTTGGATATATTTCCTCAAGAACAAAAGTGAAGTCTTTGAGAAATTCCAAAACTTCAAAGCATTTGTTGAAAACCAAAGCAGGTTGCACATTAAAGTTTTGAGAACTGATAGAGGAGGTGAATATATCTCCAAGGAATTCCTAAGATTTTGTAGAGAAAATGGAATTCATAAACAGTTTACAACTCGGTACACCCCACAGCAAAATGGAGTTGCTGAAAGGAAGAACAGAACCATCATGGAGATGGCAAGGAGCATGTTGAAGGCAAAGCATTTGCCAAATGAGTATTGGGCTGAAGCTTTACATTGTGCAGTTTATATATTGAATAGGTGTCCTACAAAAGCAGTCATGAACAAAGTGCCAGAAGAGGCATGGAGTGGGAGAAAGCAAGGAGTCACCCACATGAGAGTTTTTGGGTGTGTGGGCTATGCACACATACCAGATCAGCTAAGGAGGAAGTTGGACAGCAAAGGGGAGAAATGCATCTTCATTGGATACAGTGATGAATCCAAAGCCTACAGGCTGTACATTCCATCTACCAAGAAGTTCTTTGTCAGCAGGGATGTTCAATTCATTGAAGAGGAAGCTTGGGATGGAAGCATAGAGAAGACAGTTAATGTTAAACACTATTTGTCTCATGATGAAGATGAAGAGGAGGTGGCTGAAATGAATCCCCAAACAGCAGCACCAACACAAGGACAGCAAGGGACACCATTGAGGATCAATGAGAGTGCTTCTCCAAGCACACCACAAGGAGGAAATTCAAGTGCATCTTCAAGCACTTGCACACCAAGTGAACGAGGTAAGAAGTTTAGAAATCTAAGTGAAATTTATGAAGAAGGAATGAATTCCTTATTTGCCTTCTATTGTCATGTTGATGATCCTATTCATTTTGAAGAAGCTATTAAAGATAAGAAATGGATAGAAGCTATGGATGAGGAAATTAATGCCATAGAGAGAAACAAAACATGGGATTTGGTTGAGTTACCAAAAGGCAAAGAAGTCATTGGTGTAAAATGGGTCTATAAGACCAAGAGCAATGCTGAAGGCAAGATAGAAAGGCACAAGGCAAGGTTGGTTGTCAAAGGGTACAAGCAGCAGTATGGGAGAGATTATGAGGAGACTTTCGCCCCGGTTGCAAGAATGGAAACCGTGAGAGCAGTGCTGTCCATGGCAGCACAAAACAAATGGAAAGTCTACCAAATGGATGTGAAATCAGCATTCCTAAATGGAGTGTTAATGGAAGAGGTCTATGTGGAACAGCCTCTCGGATATGAGAAGAAAGGTGAAGAGCACAAAGTGTGCAAATTGAAGAAAGCTCTTTATGGGCTGAAGCAAGCGCCAAGAGCATGGTACAGCCGGATAGATTCATATCTATTAGATAATGAATTTGACAAATGTGAAGGAGAACCCACAGTCTACATCAAAGAAAAGGATGGTAAAATTTTAATTGTTGTCTTATATGTTGATGATGTTATTTTCACAGGTAATGATGATCAGCTCATTAAGAATTTTAAATCAGTCATGAAGGATGAATTTGAAATGACTGACATGGGTTTCTTGAGATACTTCTTAGGCATAGAAGTAGATCAAAATGAAAAAGGAATTTTTATATCTCAAGCAAGATATGTTAATCAAGTTTTGGACAGATTTAAGATGGAAGAATGCAAGGCAGCAATCACTCCCACAGTAATGGGATTAAAACTCAGCAGAGAGGACAGCAGCAAGGATTTTGATCCTAGCCTGTACAAAAGTATTGTAGGCAGCCTTATGTATTTAACAGCAACTAGGCCTGATTTAATGTATGCTGTTAGTTTAATTTCCAGATTTATGGAGAGGCCAAAGGAGGCACATTGGCAGGCAGCAAAGAGAATTTTGAGGTATGTCAAAGGCACCAAAATGTTTGGAATTTTATATCATGCCTCAGAACATTCAGATTTGGTTGGATACACAGACAGCGATTGGGCTGGAAGTGTAGATGATCGGAAGAGCACTTCCGGTTATGTTTTTCATATGGGTTCGGGAGCCATTTCATGGGCTTCTAAGAAGCAGTCCATTGTAGCATTGTCTACAGCAGAGGCTGAATATGTGGCAGCTACAGCAGCAGCATGTCAAGCAGTGTGGATGAGAAGAATGTTGAGAAGCTTAGGCCAAGAGCAGGCAAAAGCGACAGTCATCTTTTGTGACAATAGCTCAGCTATTGCATTGTCAAAGAATTCAGTGTTTCATAAGAGAACGAAACACATTGATACAAGGTTTCACTACATCAGAGGATTAGTGAACAATGGAGAAATTGTCCTAGAACATTGCAGGACTCAGGAACAGGTTGCAGACATCTTGACAAAGCCATTGGATCAGAAAAGCTTTGAATTTTTGAGGAAGTGTCTCGGTATGACCGAATGCCCAGCTGTTGAAATTAAAGGGGAGTGTTGAAATCTAATTTCAACGCAGACCACCAGAAACCGTGAACCAAGCCAGAAACCGTTCACCGGATTTTCTCGGAGCGATTTGCCGACGAAGGAATAATCCGGGAAGGAGCTCCGATACAATTTGGAGCTGACACGTGGTTCAGCCCTGACGTAACGCAACGTCATTTTCTCGGGCGTTAAAGTTGGGCAGCAAACAGGTTTCCGATATTGTTGACCTCCGTCGGATTTACTCCATCGCTCTCCACCGTTGATGAACTAAAGCTGCATACGAGGTGCATTAAAGGCTTGCGTGGATTAAACTTTTGGTTGACCGCCGTAGGTGAAAGAGTTAATGTTGGTACAAGATTTTGGTGGCCCGTTTTAATATGAGTATGGGCACATTACAATATATTTTTTTATATAGCACGTAAGTTTCTTTTTATGAAAAGGTATGGTGCATTTAAAACATAGGTATGGGCACGTTTTAATAGAAGCCTATGACTTTTACGGCATGTATTAAAAATAAAAAAAATCGTATGTAATATGTTTTTGAGTGTGTTGATTTTTTTTTAATGTATGGCACACGGGAGGTAAATGGAATGTGTCCGCAGCAGCGAAAAGAAGAACCAGAGGCTGTATGCACAGCAGTGCACAAATGTCTTTTGTAATGTTTTTGTGAGGCATAGTAAAACAGAGGTGTAAGAAAAACCATGTGTGGTTTTGCAAATGCATAAAGAAAATGGTGGAGCGAATTTTGTAAGCCTGTGTAAGTTTTGCTTTTACAGCAGTATGTAAAATTGTTTTACACCAGTAAATGTGAATGGAGGTTTTACAGCAGTAAATGTTAATGGGAATTTTTCCAGCAGTGTAAATTCTCATATGGAGACACAGTGAATGTTTTTTTTGTTTTAATGAATAGAAATATTTTATGGTGAAATACTCTGTTTCTCAGTGAAATTTCTTTTAAGTCTTCTGTGTGCACAAAAGATCTTGGAGCAAAAGAAACAGAGCATTGCCTCTGTGTGTTTGAATATTTGGTTTTTGGTATTTTCCCCATTAAAAATACCCAACATGGATTCCATCATCAAAATCTCCAAAAAACCGCATTATAAACAACTCCATTTTTTTATAAAGTGACTTTAAGCGGGCCCACCTGAAGGGGCCTCCGGGGTCCTGCCTACCTGACTACCGAATGAATGAAAGAAATTCTAGCATCCACTGGACTATTTTACGGGACAAAAAAAAAAAAGTCTATGAGAAAAACCTGACTGAAGAGTCAGGGTAGTCTTTAAGTGCTCCGTTATCATACCCACAGGGCCACACCCATCTTTACGTTTTTATAAAAAATATATTTTGTTAGTTTTGAATCACGATAATGTTTTTCTTGGTTCTTGCGCCTTTTAACCTGCAGTTAACTTCAAATCGATTTAAGTAAACCTGAACTTATAGGGTTTTTTTGATTTTAAAAAACCATTTAAAATTAAATTATTAATTTTAGAAAACAATTTATTAAATTTTAATAAAAACAGTTTAATAGATAAGTTTAAATAATTTACGGCCTGGAGTATGTCGTAAAACTGCTTCTGCTTGGCTAAGAGCTCGTCTTCCTCGGACGTAAGGAAACAGGTTAACGGCCCAAGACCCAGAGGCATTTGGCAGGAGTGAGAGCCTGCTCCCGATTACGGACCACCAGCAGGGTTATGCCAGGTGGCGTGGTTTTCCTATTTAACAGTGATGAGTCAAACCTAGCATTCGCGGATAGCAGCCAGAGATGGCTGTCCTCATTGTTGGTTTGACACCTGAGTTGATAGGTTTTACCACCTTCGGAAAAAAAAAAAAAAAAAAAAAGTTTAAATAATTTAATTTTATTATTTTCGACAATTATTTTTATTTATTGAATTATAAATGAAAGTATAATTTTGTATTATTTAAATTGTAATTCCAAATATTATTTTTAATTAATATTTTAATAATAATTATTAATTATATAATTATTAATAAATTATAATTTTAAATATATAAATAAATTTAATATTTGAAAAAAAAATATTAATATTTATTATTTTAATATTTTTTTGAAAAAGTAAAAAAAAAAATCCATTAATAATAAAAAGTTTACATTGAGAGCATGATTATAAAAAATCAAGGAGTGTCAAACTCTAACCAAATATCTCGCATCAAAATTGCCAAAAACCAGATAATTCACTAAACTAAGTCATCATCATTGTTTTACAAAAAACATCATCTGAATCATAACAGATATGTTCCCTTCGCTAAGTTTGGTTTGAAAATGTCAAAAGATTGAACTAGGGGTGCCATTAGATACACACACACAAAAAACCAAGATAGTCGGCCTTCCGGTCGCTGAGTTGATACCAAGTCCATTGGAGCCACCAACATTGTCAATGTTGAGACGAACCAAAATTGAATGCTACAAGGACAAACGTCTCCCTCATATGAAATGACCAACAGAGAAAGAGGAACCCCATTAGCTAGTGGGTCAATGTTGGGAGGTGGAGCTATGTTGATGGGTTGAACATCAATTACTATAGGAGTATCGGCAAGGTCATAAGAATCAAAGTCTGAGTCAGACACTACATGCTTTTCCACCCATTGTAACCATATGAGTATATCATCCAAGCAATAATGAACACTTAGAAGGAGTCGCTTAATGTCTTCTTGACTTGCAAAAAGTTTATAAATGCCCACTTGTTTGTCATGGGGCACCAGGCAAAATAAGGTGTCCAATCGCTGATGACCTACAACAGAGTGTAGAAAGTGCAATCTTCGTCGTCAAAATTTCCCAGGGTCGAGAATCCATTTGAAATGGTGATTACCCAATTATGAATCTAAAAAATAGGTTTTATCACTAAATTCCCGCGATTCAAGGTGTCGTATCACTTGTTTGATCCCTCGAGGAACCGAATCAAACAAGGTTGCTACCAAGTTCCAGCCAAAAAGACGTCTAGACTGGGAATTAGAACAACCACTAGCATCTCGACATCAACTTGTCATTATCTAACAAGGTGGAATAATGAGGCGGAAATGAACAAGATTTTCTCTTTGTTGACTGACCTTTAAACATACCCAAAGCTTTAGAAACATGCTAACAGAGAAATATGTAACAGAGCTATAAACGAGGACTATATCATCCCCAACACCCACAAAGTACAATACTAAACAATACTTATAACAATTGAAAACCTTATAGGATGCAAACCCAAGCACAATTAGAAATTCCACCAAGTATGAAGAGGAGTGAACAGTGCGGGAAATAGCTCTGGGAAACTTGAGAACCCATACCTTTTAACCTCAAAAACAAATTGAAACAACAAAGGTACCCACCCAATACCCTAATTGAGTTTTGTTACCTAGGGACCAAGTTTTTCTACCAGAATGGAAAGAAGGAAATTGGTTGCCACTGTAACACCCTCCTCCCACATCTACCCAAGTAACCGACCAATCAGGGTAAACATGTGACGAAGAGTTAATATGATATGGTTCAACTCCCTATGTATTAGTTAAGGAAGTGGAACCGACAAAACATAGACAACTTGACCTTCTACACTTGTAACAGAACCCCCAAGAGCCATCCAACCCATCCAGGTGACCAACCCCTAAGACAAACTGACATTTTGTTGCATTAAAGCCTCAGTCGCTCCCTTGACATGGGCATGCATGCGACTGGGACCCTCCAGTCACTCCCACAGCAAGGCATGCCTACGACTAAGGACTTTTCCAGGTAGTTTTATGCCAATGACTCCAAATTTTGTGCCACTTTTTTAGGGCTAGGACTCAGGCCACTACCTAAAAATCCATGAAGCTTCCAGAAATGGAAAATAACATTGAAACAATGATACAAATGCAAATACTTGAACAAGGACTTGACTGGGCCCCTACTAGCGATGACAGGCATTTCATCAAACAAATCATGAACATGTAATCTACAGATCGTAACAACATATCTAAACATAGGGATCTCATACTTATCTGAGAATCGTCAAGGAGGACCAAAATCTCTTTCCAATAACTACAATTGTATCTATTAGGTCATTCATTCATTAAAATTTCATATACTAAACAAAACATGATGAGAGTCATAACTCAAGTCTGTCCTAAACCATGCTCATAACCAGTAGAATAAAAATTATAAAACAACCATCAAGATCAGATAATAAGAAGTACATTTACCCATCAATTACAAGAGGAAACTTGAGCTCTTAGTGACATATGCAAAATGCAACCAGGTCTAGGACTTCCACGTGCCACCCGTGACCCGACCATACATTGGTCTGAACCAAATATTTCTTTTTGTCAATCACCCTCATGCCATATTTGAAGCATGAATGTGGGATCTCATAAAACAAATCAATCAGAACCAAACCAGGGTTTCTAGAGGCCAAAACACCTCAATCCTCAACGAATGATTCCACCTCACTATTGGATATCACTAACCATCACTAGATCAGTCTCTACCCAAGTCGTCTAGGGCTCTAGAGTGTTTGTTCCAATATGGCTTCCAGGACTAGTAACTCAACCCACGACTGTTGTTGGGCTCCAAAGCATTTGTCCAACCAAGGCTCTAGGACTAGTAACTCAACCCCCCAAGGGCTCCAGAGCATTTGTCCAACCAAGGCTCTAGGACTAGTAACTCGACCCCCCAAGGGCTCCAGAGCATTTGTCCAACCAAGGCTTTCAGGTCTAGTAACTCAACCCAAGCTATTATAGGGCTTCTGGAAAATTTGTCCAACCAAGGCTTCGAGGACTAGTAACTCAACCTAAGCCGTTATAGAGCTTCTAGAGTGTTTGTCAAACCAAGGCTCCAGGAACTAATAACTCAACTCACAACCATAAGGAACATGAGCACCAACCAGAAAAAAATGTAAACCCACAACATCATGACTATCCAAGAAATGGCAAGGCTATGAAAAACCACTATCAATCCAGGAAATCCTCCATAAAAATGACAACTCACAACCAAGAAACCACATGCATGTGCCATGCATGCCAAAACTGGCAAGGAAATCATACATGCAACTTGATACCTGCAAGAAAAAGCCATTGTAGTTGTTGATCTTGATGTCGTCTTATGCTTTAATGCTTCTCATTTTCCTTCTTGCTCCAAATCCTAAGTATGCGGCACTCCTCCAAGAGTGCTCCAATAAAAATCTAAGTGTCCAAGAGTATGAGAGAGAGAATAGAATGAGATCTCCAAGCTAAAACTAAAAAAAGTCCATGAACTAATCCTCGTAAACCTTTTTATCAATGTGGCCTCTATTTTCTTCATTTTCCATTATTGTCCTTCATTTTCCTCCTCACATGCAATCTGTGACCTTTCCTCTCTTGATTTCCATTATTTTCATAAATAAAATGCCAATTAATGCCTCACGCCTTTCGAAATCCTTTGCCAATTTCCATAGCCATAATAAACTGAAATGAACACCCACTAGAATCTTTTACCCACCATTAATCTTGGAATACGTGTCCCATGAACTTTGTCTTATATTTTTTTACATGAATTTTTAATTAGTGATATTACAGAACCCTCCCCCTTGGGGGAACAGTATCCTCGGTGTTCAATGACACCTATAACCAACAAGACTGCTGAAAACCAAAACATACTTCCCATGGAGATTTATAACACAACGCGTTGCAGTATTTACAATGAAAAATCTGTTGAAAATATGACAAACATACCATTTACTAGAGCTTTATAACAAAACTCATTACGATATTTACAATAACAACCACATTTTCTCAACCAACAAATAACCATATTGTTTATGGACCTTTATAAATCCATCTCGATACAATATTTAAAATAATATACACATATATATATTCTCAACCAATAAATAAAATGATATAATTCGTGCATCAGTCGACAAGGGAATCCAAAGGCTCACACCTCCACCCTAAAAAGTAGTACCTGGATTCACCTCCTTCCCGGGAAGTCTAGAATCCACTGTCAAAGTCAAAGTTTGCATCCAATGTCCAACGCTACAATCTTGTGCCACTTTTCCCCTCAGTGAACAATTATTGGCTCATTGTTCCAAGACACACTCCCAATGTGCATCTGATTCCATCTGGCAATGCTAATGACCAAAACAAATCCATCCCTGACATTCCCTTCTCTACTACACAGTCCCTCGTGCAATCCAGTCACCCCCATTTCGTATGGTCACAAACCTTCCAAGTTTCGCGGGCATCCCCTACTCTGCTACTCAGTCCCTCTGGTGACCCCTCCCTTGGCAAGGTTTCCTCGCATCAGAAGGTCCAAAAACCAAGGCATATCCATGCCTCAAAACCATCATATTGGTCTTAGCATGCTCATGGAAATCAATGGGCAATATTAGGTACTAGTGTCCCACAATGGCTCTGCCCTTGAAGTGCTTTACCAGCATACTATTTCCTGTTCCAATTTTTTTCACAAAAGCTGCTAATTCTTACAGTCGGTTTCAACCATCCCAAACTAGCCATTGCATGCTTTCCTGTACCAAGCGCATAGTTTCCATTAGATTCAAAATAAATTGAAATAAATTCACATCATACCTCATCGATGGCCTGCCAATGAGGTACATATATAATTTTGTTCACTTCCTATCATAACAAGTCAAATTAGTTGTTTGATTAAATCATCATGTATAAATGTATCACATCCGGTTAGATCAAAATGCAACCATCATAATTTAAAATCATGAGTTTCACGGAATCATCATAAACCATAATCATAGATCACATGTAACCATCATAAGTCAAAATTATAGATCACATGCAGAATAAAACTGACTAAAATACCGATACTTATCCTTCATCGATCCTTACTTCTACCTTTGTCCTTTCTGTGCACACACCAGATTACTTGCCACACCCGGCAAAGCACCCAATGCCTTTGCTTCTCTTCAATCATGTACACATACACATATTGTACATCCACACACGATGTACAATGCCACACAGTACATACACCCTACCCAACACAAAACATAACACATACATCTACACCCCGTGTACAACACAACACATACACCTACATTCAGTGTACAACGTGATACATACACGTACAAAGAGTACAACACAACAAATACACATGTCATGATGCCATGCCTACATACTGCACATACATAGTATTGCATGCCCCCAACATAACATTTACGACATGCACACAATACCACATGTACACCGGTACCATATGTACAACATGTACATAGTACCACATGTACATAGCACCGCCTGCACAACATCACATGTACATGACACCACCTGCACAACATGTACACAATGCCACATGTACACTGCATCACTTGTACAATGTGTACACAATACCACATGTACACAACACCACATTCATGACATGTACACGACACCACATGTACATAACGCCACATGCACGACATGTACGCAACACCACTTGCACACAACACCACATGTACAACATGTACACATCACCACATGCACACAACACCATATGTACATAGCACCACATGTACAACATGCACACAACATCATATGTACATAACATTGCATATACAACATGTACATAGCACCATATGTACACAACATTACATATCCAACATGCGTGCAACACCATATTCACACAACACCGCATATCCAACATGCGTACAGTACGATATGTACACAACATCGCATATCCAACATGTACATAGCACCATCTATACCCAACACTGCATATGCAATATACACACAAACACCTTATATACAATAGGAACACAATGCCATAGGTACAATAATTGAATATACAATATGCACAACTTATAAACAACAATAGCACTGCACATCCAAAACCACGCCATCTCTACCAAGCAACCTTTCTTCCAATGTCTCTTTGCCATCCATGGTTATCCTAGCATGACGTGGATCACGTTGTTTTCATTCTGCTAATGTATATCTCATGATTACTTATCCAAAACATAGTCATAGTATAAACACATAATATCAACTCATATCCACATGATACTAACCTCATAAATTTATTAGGGCTACTCTTCCCACTTGATACCAAGAATCTCTTCATGCCACTCACCTGCATAAGAAATCATTCCTCCACAAGAATGATCCCTTACAACCATGTGAGATTGTGACATAGATACATACATACATATAATCATTAGCATAAAACAATCATGCTCCACGACGACCTTGTCAGACACGAAATACATACATACATGTATACAAATATAAACATCAACATAATCATGATCACAACATAAATACCTGATAGCATAAGATCAAGGTTAAGAGAAATCCCTTTATCCATGCACAACATGCTCAACATTGAGAATAATAGTTCCCAACATAGCTAAGGCATCTAACGCCTCATATCCATTTACCTTACTTTTCTTATTACCTTTCTCATGATTGTCCTGCCACCGTCCATTTACCTCAATGGACTCAACCAATCCAACTAGCTATCATACTCTTGCCTTCAATTACCCTTATACATGCACCAAGCTTCAGCCGAGTCTTACATTATCTATCAGGTTCCATTCAACCCCTCTTGAGATTCATTAACTTTCGTCTTTCCCAAACCAAATCCCAAGGCTCCCAAAACATAAAAGGAAAGAACAAGAAATAAACCAGAAGAAATCCATGAAAACCAATAGCAATACAACATCACAAACAAAGTGGCAAGGCCTTGCACCAGACATAAACAAAGCCACAATCAAGCACAACCAAATCACAAATATCGAAAGAACAAAACTAGCAACAAACACCATGACTCCATCCCCATGGTTCCCAATGCTTCCAAAGGAAAGCTCAACCTTAGCCTTCTTTAGAATTTCATGGAAGTCTCTTTGCCATGTAATCCCCTACATCATATTTCCATAAACATAGTGATTGTTGGTGCATAAATAAATATAACAATATACCAGTTACCTTACCTTGTTGTGCCAAGCACATTTCCTTGTAACTAAACACATCCATGCCATCTCTCAAGGGACTCCAATTTCCTTGATGAATCCAGCCATAACTAGAAACTAGTTGTTATACCTATCAAATACATGTTTAGGAATATAACCCATATCCATATAATGTCAAATAAAATCAAGGTTAAGAATACTTCCTGTATTCGTGCAAGCACTCATTCATTTGGAATTGTGGTTCCCAAACATTGCCAAAGGAATTCTTACCCAATTATTTTCTTTTGCGTTGCTGCAATCAAGTCATACTATGTATTATACATCACCCATCTATTAGTTATATAAACACATCAACTATTACCTTGTCATGCTAATACCAAGCATGTTGCCCTGCAAATGCTCACACATGTAAATATCAAGACATCATATCTATTAACTAAAATAAGTCTCTACCAAGACTAATAGCCATGTCATAATCAATTAATAGTCAAAATCATAATACTACAACTATCACCTACTTCTACTCAATTACACATCAACTGCCTCAGCACATAATGTGTTAGTACAACCATCTTAAAACAAAATCATTACTTCATGCAATCTTATAGGCACATGCTCATATCATGCAATTAATCAACATTCAAACAATAGATAGACGACATAATAGACACCAAACACTCAAACCCCAAATAGAAAACATTCAAACTCCAAATAGACGACATAAGCAAATGCATACCTTAATGTATCTCAGGGAGGCTATATTTTCTGCATAATCAATCTAGATTAGCATGATATAACTTCACAACACATCAACTCAAACATAAATAAGGTCATGATATCCATAACAGTAACTAGCTAACATGTTCACATCATAAGCATATAAACAATTATCATTCATGCATAACAATCACATATGCATAGTCAGTGTAGATTAGTACAACACAATATCACAAATATGTCAGCTTATACCTGGATATTGTAACCATAATAATCTACACAAGCCAATCTAGATCAAAATATGACATATAACATCAAGATCTTTATGAAATAACCCCAATCATCAAGTTAACTAACATATAACAACAACAAGTTAACATATATCATACTTATCAACAACATATAACATAATCATCAAGTTAACTAACATAAAACAACAACAACAATGCATATAACAACAAGTTACTATCATTCATGACTATTTGACACGTGTTCATATGACCACACTGATTCACTGGCATCTACCATGCAGGTAACCACAACAACAATAAAATGACAAACATGTATATAACCCTAATGCATATAAAAATCCATTAACTAGCATATGTGCATGCCAATCATACAAAACATGTATGCTGATATTCTCTAACCCCAAAGTCTAGTGCTGCAACTTCACTTTGATGATCTGCATCTCTTGCTCTGTCTCAACCCACACATAAGAATCATAACATATCAACAACATCATGATGTCTTAAAATGCCTAAAATGACCTCATGGACAACAACCTTAAACATGAAAATGCATGCATAACAACATATAGACACTCACATGCATAACAAATGCATAATCAACATGCACTCATGATGATCACATCCAACAACAACACCATCAACTTCCACATGGTGACACAACTGCAACAATGACCACCACCATGCATACACAACAAGCACATAGTCCACAAACATAAAGAACACATATGCAACTGACATGTATGCATGACAATGACATTTCACACATTTAAGTGTTGAACCATGCTTTGATACCACTCTGTAACACCCTCCTCGCACATCTACCCAAGTAACTACCTAATCGGCGTAAACATGTGACGAAGAGTTACTATGATATGGTTCAAGTCCCAATGTATCAGTTAAGGAAGTGGAACCGATGGAACACAGACAACTTGACCTTCTACACCTAAAATGGAACTCCATAGGAGCCATCCAACCCATCTAGGTGACCGACCCCTCAGACAAACTGGCATTTTTCTGCATTAAAGCCTTAGTCGCTCCCTTGACATGGGCATGCATGCGACTGGGACCCTCTAGTCGCTCCCACAACAAGGCATGCTTGTGACTAGTGACTTTTCCAGGTAGTTTTTTGCCAGCATCTCCAAATTCTGTGCCACTTTTTCAGGGCCATGACTCAGGCCACTACCAAGAACTCCATGAAACCTCCAAAAATGGAAACTAACATCGAAACAATAATACAAATGCAAATACTTGTACACGTACTTGACTGGACCCCTAATATCCATGACAGACATTTCATCAAACACATCATGAACATGTAATATATAGGTCATAACAACATATCTGAACATAGGGATCTCATACTTATCTGAGAATCGTCAAGGAGGACCAATGTCTCCTTCCAATGGCTACAATGTTATCTATTGGTCATTCATTCATTAAAATTTCATATACTAACCAAAACATGACGAGAATCATAACTCAAGTCTGTCCCTAAACCATGCTCATAACCAACATATAACCATCAGAATAATAATGATAAAACAACCATCAAGATCACATAATAACAAGTGCATTTACCCACCAATTATAAGAGGAAAGGATCTCTTACTAACATATGTTAAATGAAACTAGGTCTGGGACTTCCACATACCACCCGACCATAGATTGGGTTGAACCAAATATTTCTTTCAGCCAATCACCGTTGTGCCATATTCCAAGCATGAATGTGGGATCTCATAAAACAAATAAATCAGAACCAAACCAGGTCTTCCAGAGGCTAGACCACCTCAACCCTCAACCAATGATTCCAACTCACGGTCAAACATCACTAACCATCACCAGATTGGTCTCTACCCAAGTTGTTCAGGGATCTAGAGTGTTTGTTCCAACCTGACTTCCAGGACTAGTAACTCAACCCATGGCTATCGTTGGGCTCCACAACGTTTGTCCAACCAAGACTCTAGGACTAGTAACTCAACCCACAAATGTTGCCGGGCTCTAGAGTGTTTGTTCAACCAAGGCTTCAGGACTAGTAACTCAACCCACCAAGGGCTCCAGAGCGTTTTTCCAACTAAGGCTTCCAGGACTACTAACTCAACCCAAGTTGTTATAGGGCTTCCGGAGCATTTTCCCAACCAAGGCTTCGAGGACTAGTAACTCAATCCAAGCCGTTACAGGGCTTCCAGAGCGCTTTTCCAACCAAGGCTCTAGGAACTAATGACTCAACCCACATCCATAAGGAACATGAGCACCAACCAGAAAAAAAGGTAAACGCACAACACCATGGCTATCCAGGGAATGGCAAGGCTAGGTAAAACCACTGTCAATCCAGGCAATCCTCCATGCCAATGACAACTCACAACCAAGAAATGACATGCATGCCAAAAATAGCAAGGAAATGATACATGAAACTTGATGCTTGCAAGCAAAACCCATTGTAGTTGTTGATCCTAATGTCCTCTTACGCTTTCCTGCTTCTCCTTTGCCTTCTTGCTCCAAATCCCAAGTATGCCACACTCCGCCATGAGTGCTCCAAGAAAACTCTAAGTGTCCAAGAGTATGAGAGAGAGAATAGAATGAGAGCTCCAAGCTAAAACTGAGAAAAGTCCATGAACTGATCCTCATAAGTATTTTTATCAATGTGGCCTCTATTTTCTTAATTTTCCATTATTTTCCTTCATTTTCCTCCTCACATGCAACCCGTGACCTTTCATTTCCTGATTTCCATTATTTTATAAATAAAATGCCAATTAATGCCCCATGCCTTTCCAAAGCCTTTCCAATTTCCATAGCCATAATAAACTGAAATGAACACCCACTAGGATTATTTTCCCACCGTTTAACTTGGAATATGTGTCCCATGACCTTGTTCTTGTATTTTTTTTACATGAATTTTTAACCAGATTTGTTACAGCCACAATTTAACTCAGACAAACAACCTACGTGATACCCAGACAAAGAATTAACCACAAAAGATGGGACTTTAGTAATAGACACCAACATTACACAATGTGGCCGAAAATTGAGCATATGAAACCATAAGATTTCCCATGGTAACTTGAGAGATACCAAAATTAAGCCCATGAAACCCTAATAAAGAGAACTGCTAAAACAATATTGAAAAGTTCCCCGGATACCACACTCCACATACCAAAATTGGGAAATTAAAAGAGATACTTGGAAAGTCCAGGCCATGGAGCGGTGAGGAAGGAAGCACGACCACCAACTCGAATACGGGCCCTAAGGCTGCACTGTGCAAAAAGAGGATGAAAAACATTGACGTCCTTCAAAGCTTCAAAGGCCCTTGAAACATGAATGACAAAAAATCCCAATTCCCTCCTTCAGGTGAGCATATACCAGGCCACCTAGAGATGACTTCAAACACACCCAGTACACCGTACCAAACATCAAATGAAAATTTTATCATCAAACTTTAAACAAATTTGATAAAAACAATTTATTTAGAAAAAACAAAAACAAAACTAAAAAATATAATGTTTATGCTAATAAAATTTAAATAGCTCTTTATCAATTTTAATGGTTTATCTAAGTGCATAATAATTCACAATGTGACATTAATACTTTAGGGATGTGGTCTAAATGTTTTAATTGATGAAATTAAGATGTTAGTATTGAAAAATTTAAAAAGTATTATAATAATAAATTCATAAATTTAAAATTATAATTTTAATAAAAATATTAAAATCATTTTTTTTTCTTTTTAAATAAATGTTTTCTATTAAATTATTTTAAGAGTACATCATGAGAAGCTAAAGTTTAAAATGTTTTTGGCCTCATTCCTACCGGATTTGTTGGTCAGAATAAATTGACAAAAGCATAAAGATTGCAACAAAAGGAAACTAAGGTATCTAATGTAGATTGTCCAAACCGACCAAAAAAGTCCAAGTATATGTATACAACCTATAATCATCCATGATCAATAAGGTTGTCTTGGCCTTGAACATCCAGTCTCCCACCTGGAAGCTGAGGAGGATGAAAGGCTTCATGCACATGGGCCTCCATGTGTGTAAGCTGACCTTTAAGCCAATCTTGGCACTCTTGGATTTGCCTCCACGCCCACCAAAGTGAGACCATCCTATCCATCATGTGCCACTCGTTATGTTGTAAGTCATTCATGAAGGTTATTATCTCATTATGATCATCGTGCATGTCCCAGATGAGTTGTTACACTAATAGGGTGACCTGCTGAAGCTGTGCTTCTAAAGAGTCAAATCGGGGGGTGGGGGGGTAGCTCGATCCTTCCCAGCGAATCATTTGGTGGTTAGTCCACTCCTTCCTCCTTATACCTTGCTTCCATATTGTGGCCAACACCTTGGCCTCGGCTCCCAGCCCCATGGTGAGCTCTATCACATTGTCTCTACATTAGCCTCCAACTAGTTGCTCCCCATGACCACCGCCTAACTTCCCCCCAAAATTTCCCACCACCTGCTCTGATAACCTTCTTTGTGTGATATCCCACCCAAATGTCATGCACCGAGGGAAGGAAGGTTGTACCCAAGCAAATCCACTCATATTCCAACCACATGACTGAATTGAGTTGCCCAAAATGCACCACCACCCCCCACAACCTACAACCTGACCACCGTCCAACTAGCTGGAGGTTACAGGTAGACCCTAGCTATGCCAACAAACAAATTCCCCAGAAAGTAGCAAACTATCCACCACTCTAACTGGATAATTCACATAGACTATTGACACTCACCACTATTTGGCCAACGACACTCCTAGTAGCCTCATCCCTAGATACAAAACACTCCCTAGACCCCTTGACACACCACAATTTAGCAATCCCAAAACTTGAATTTATTTCATACACAACATCCAAGCTTAGGAATTTTACCAAGAGGTAGGGAGCTCCGTAAACCCCGACAAAAATAATGGAGATGCCCTACAGTCCATAGAGAGGTATATAATGCTCATCCATCTATTGTGTGTCCTACGCCTTTTAAGTGTGCAATGTACTAGGATCTCAAATCAATTTTCCCCGAGTATTGCCCATTCCAACCTTAATTCACAACTCGCCAAACTTGTTCCACAAAACATTGTTCACTAACAGATGAGCGAGGGAAGGTTAAGATAGTTCGCCTCCCTGCAATATGAGAGATTAACCCTTACCATTATTGTAACTACCATCCCATGAAGCCAACAATGAGGCCCTATAACTGCGAGAGCCACACAATATGCATGATTACCTTCAAAACCTTCTACTTTTGTGCATTAGGCACCTTGTGATCTACATAACTCAATTGATTAATCACTGCATGTGGTGGGTATTAGTGACCCCCCTCAAACCTCAACATCATCGTTCACTACCGCCATCAGGGATAGTTTGACCTTGTCAAGAATATTTCCTGGGAGTTCAAGATCAACCATATACATTGGGTGGGGGGAGGGAATTGAGTGGAAAATTTTGGTTTGGAGTCTCGGTTCCCTCAGGTTGCCATCCAATCTTCCACCTAGTTCCCAAACCATGACGTATGGGATGTTATGACATAGGGAAAGGAGAGAAGAAAGTCATAAATTCTTGCAACTTAATTCTATAGTCACCATTTGCTTACCACTTTGGCAAAAGGTGATCCATTAACAAATTTTTGGATAGTGTGAATCACTAACTGTGAGTCTCCTATGACTTGGAGCTTGGTTACCCCTAATTTTCAGGCCAGGGAAAGTTCTTTCTCCAGCATAGTGAATTCTGCCACATTGTTAATTTTGTAACTATATTATCTCAGAAAGAGGCCTAGTAGGCTACTCGAGAAATCCCTGAGAACACCCCCAAATCATGCATGCCCATGATTCCCCTTAGATGATCTCTCAAAGTTTAATTTGAAAAACCCCATGAGAAGGGAGACAAATCTTGTCGGAGAGGAATTTGGTGTTCGAGCCAACATCGTCTTATGCTTGCTCTACATCGAACGGGAAAGATCCAACTTGTTTAGGATTGAAGCCTCATCACCTTCCACTTTCCAATCATCATTTGACCAATTTTCAACTAAAGTGGCTTCTCTCACATTTTCTATAGGAGCTTTCCATAGCACTTTAAGGGGGGATCTTTGGTTCTATAATACCACTCTATTGCACTCCTTCCAAAGGAGAAAACCAAAGATTAGAATCCAAGCACGATTGAATACCAAGATTTTAAATATTGACCCTTTTTAATGTTCTATGCTTTCCCATAGTTTATTTGGGGAGTAGTCCAGGTAGCCAAACATGCCTCTGGCCTTCCTCCATAGTTCTTCCACCTTTGTGTAGGTATTCAAAAAATGTTCCATGCTCTCTTCATGTTGTTAGAACAAAGAGCACCATGATGGACCAATGATGCCTTTCCTTTGGAAGCGATCCCAAGTTATAATGTGTCAATGACCTATGAGCCATAAGAAGTGTGCTACTTTCCTCCATAATTTAGAATTCCATTCTTCCTAGAAAGAGGCTCCTAGGAAATTGTTGTGTGGCTTGTGGCTAGGCCATATGCTTATGTTATGCAATTAAATCACAAAATAGAAGAAAAGATAGATCAACAAATTAAAATTTATCCTCTTCGAAGGGGAAACCCCCTTTACATTACATAAATGAACAATTATTAGATGATACAAATGAAAATAACTCCTTTGTATATATAAGAGTCTAAGGGGTCACAATATAATAAGAGCCTACATAACAATAATAAGGTAATGACATGACAATAACAATAGTGGGCTTCTATGGGGCACAAGAATAACAATAATAGGATACATGGTCACAACAATAAAAATAAGGGGGCTACACTAAAATAACAATTAGAGGGATACACTAGTATTATAGGGACCTAACATGTCCCTCTCCTTCAAAAAGTATTGTCCTTAACTCTTGAGTAGTTCTGGATGCCTCTGTATAAACTTCTCATCCTCCCATGTGGAATCTTCAGTGGATAGGTTCTTCCACTTACTGAGATACTCTGAAATTGATCGATTCCATAACTGTTGGGTTCTTGTTTCGATGCTTGCTTCAGGCTCAAATATGATTTTTCCTTCTTATTCAAGTTCTAGCAACATTGTTTGAACTAGAAGCTTGTCACCGATAACATTATTTAAGCATGAAACATGGAAAACTAGGTGTACTCGGGAAGATGCATGTTGAAAAGTGTGCAACAAGAAATGATAAAATTAGAAATTGCTAAAAATAGAACTGCTAAAAATATCACTTCTAAAAATAGAAATTTTGCCAGTGTGGATATTAGCAACATTGGGTGAGAAGTGAAACTGCTAAAAATAGCAATTCTAAAAATAGAATTTCATGGTCCCTTCCTATTTTTAGCAGTCCCTGGTCTAACTATAGGAAGTAAATTCGAATTTGGTCTTACCAGCAGTTTGAATATTAATTAATTAATTCTCCATGAGTTAATTAGTTATGGAAAATCAAACTTGAAGTCTTTGTGAGAACATGCAATTAGTTGTCCCACTGATTGAGGAATTTATCCTTGATTTTCTCCACTGATTGAGGAATCAAGTATGAGTTCTATATTGAGAGGATCAGTTGACTTAGTTTAACTTAGTCAAGTCCAGTTAGATTAATTTAACAAGTTGTTAAATTAATGAGATACAGTTTTTTTATGCTTGCATGCATGTGACAACTGTTATTTTCAGATAACTGAGTATTCTCTCATGGATAATTGATGCATGGCAGTTTAGACAGAGACCCAATTGAGATCAGATGAGGGACAATGTACTATCAGATGCTAGGATATTCCTAGTGAATATTCCTTGCATGAGGAAGGAATCTTCTTCCTTCTATGACTGCGTAGTTGGACCTGAGGTGACTGCAGGTATGATTTGGGCCAATTCACACATGTTATGTAATTGGATCCCAATCAAAATTGCGCAAGGAAATAGGGGCTTGGAGGACTTGTGGCCTATATATTGAGGCCTAGGTAGTCTATGAGCTTCATCTTCTGATTGCAGAGAGAGCAGGATAGCTCTTGAGTTGATTCTTTTTGTAAACTGAAGAGGATTTCCACTTGATTGATAATACAGTGTTGGGGTTTTATGCTGGTGCTTTCCCCAGTGATATATGTTGTGCTATGGTTGATTATTTCTCTTACTAAGTTATATCTGTTTATGCTTGATGTTGCTCATGAATTCAATTATGCTTTGGCTTAATGTTTTGTAGAACTATATCAAGTATTATGCTTTAGTACATTGCATATATTAGTTTGATCTACAGGTGAAATTTCTACATGGTATCGGAGCACAGGTGATCAAGGAAGAACAGTATACAAGAAAGAGAAATTTGAAGTTTATTATTCGGGATACAGATCTCAAGTTCTTATCACATCTATTTCACCGATGGCATTCTATGGTTTGAGGCTTGAGTATGCCCTTGATGGAAACTCAAACTACATAGCTTGGAAGGATCGCATGGAGGCAGTATTGGAAGATAGCCACCTGAAGGACTTCATTGATCAAGAAGTCCTTAAGCCTACTGATGCTACTCAACTGGCAGAATAGAAGAAGTGTGTGGCTAGAGCTAGGAGAATCATCCTGGAGGGAGTTCGAGATCACATAGTCTCGAGCCTCCATGGGAAGGAGACTCCATTTGCAAAGTGGAAAACATTGAAAGATTTATATCAGAATAGCAGCGATCAGAGGAAGCTGGCACTGAAGGACAAGCTTCAAAATATCAAGTGTGAGAAAGGCGACATGATCACTACATTCCTGAACAAGCTCACTAACTGTAGAGATGAGCTTGCAAGTGTAGGGATCACTACAGCTGATGATGATATGGTGAGTCTAGCACTCTTTGGCCTTCCTGAGAGCTGGCATAGCTACAAGGACTCGGTTAATGGAAGGGAGAAACTGCCAAATTGGGAATGACTATGGTCAGATTTGATGCAGGAGGAGATCAGACGGAGTGCTAGGGATGGATCTTCATCAAAACATGATGATGAAGAGAATTTGGCTTTAGCAACTAAAGATAAGAAAGGGAAAGGGAAGGCATCCCAATCCAAGTCTTCTCAAGGTGGGAAGAAGTTTGAAAAGTTGAAGATAAGATGTTTTCATTGTCATGAGGTGGGTCATTATGCTACTAATTGTCCATGGAAGAAGTCCAAGAAAGGTTCCTCCAAGGAATCTGATGGTGACCCACTAGCTTCATAGTTTGAGCTGGATTTCTCGCTTATTGCATGCATGGTTTCATCCAGCATGGGATGTGTTTGGTACCTGGACAGTGGAGCCTCTTTCCACATGTTAGGTGACAAGAATATTTTCAACACTTTGGAGGAGAAGGATCTCCAGATACGGATCGAGATGGGCGATGACGGAAAGTACGGTGTCTCAGGTGAAGGTACAAGTTGTGTTTCAGAGGGAGCATGGTTCTCCCCTCACTGTTTCTAATGTTATGTATGTACTAGGGCTGAAAAAGAATCTTGTGTCTATTGCTATGCTTGAGGATAAAGGCTATGAAGTAGTCATTAGTTTGGGAAAGGTTTTCCTAAGGCATATTGGCTCTGGACAGACCAAGCAGATAGGGATTCGAGTTAAGAATCTCTATAAGTTATAGGTAGATGACTGTGCTGCATTGAGTTCCAAAGCAGAGGTGGTGCATGGCCAAGATATTAGTGAGTTATGGCATAGGAGACTGGGCCACTTGCATCACGGGGCCTTGAAGATCATGTAGCAAATTTCTACCGGATTACCCAAGTGCAAGCTGGAGCAAACGAGCACATGCAAAGGTTGCACTTTGGGTAAGTATGCAAAATCTTCCTTTCAGGATCGGGATAGTAGAGCTGGAGAAATTATAGAGCGAGTTCATTCAGATGTATGTGGGCCCTTCTCTACAGCCTCCACCACAAAGCAAAGGTACTTTATTATTTTTATTGATGATTTTTCTCGTAGATGCTGGATCTACTTTATGAAAAAGAAGGATCAAACCTTCTTGAAGTTTTGTGAGTTCAAAGCTTTGGTAGAGAAAGAATCAGGGATGAAAGCAAAGTCCTTGCGGAGTGATAATGGTGGAGAGTATGTTTCCCAATAGTTTAAGGACTTCTATGCTTTAGAAGGAATTAAACGGGAACTCACGGCACCTCATAACCCACAACAGAATGGGGTGGCCGAAAGGAAGAATAGGTCTATTGTGGGAGTAGCTCGAGCAATGTTGCATGACTAAGGCCTACCACTTCATCTGTGGGCTGAGGCATGCAATATAGCAGTGTATCTTCAGAAAAAAAGTCCTCATCTTATTTTGGGGATGAAGACACCTATGGAGGCTTTTTCGGGGAGGCGACCAGATGTGAGTCACTTCCACATCTTTGGATCATCAGTTTACTGTCATGTGACCAAAGATGCTCGGAAGAAGCTAGACCCAACAGCTGAGTTGGGAATACTTGTGGGGTACACAGATACACCTCACAACTATCGTGTGTTTCTACCTGCCAGTCAGAGGACCGTAGTGCGCAGGGATCTGAAGTTCGATGAGCAGCGAGCCATGCGAGTGTCACTTGAGAGGGAGCTCAAGTTGCATGGTGATGATGAGGAACTATTAGTTCCTAAGGAGGAGGAGCCTCCTGATGATGTGGATCAGCCACATGCAGAGATTCCAGTAGTGGAGATCACCACTGCTAGAGAGTCTTCTAGAGATGGGCGGAAACGCTCATGGGAAGCTGACAGATTGATGCAGGATGCGAGAGAGAATGTGGGGCAGCCATCCTCTCAGCACAGACAGAGGAGATCTCCCGATAGATACACTGGCTACATGGCCCTGGTTGGGGAGTGTGTAGCGACCGAGCCTTCTTCTTTTGAGGAGGCAGTGCAGCAACCAGTTTGGGTGGATGCGATGGTAGAGGAGTATGATTCTATCATGCGGAACAGTGTGTGGGATGTTGTCCCTAGACCGGGGGACAAGTTAGTGGTTACTTCCCGATGGATTTACAAGGTGAAGCAGGTAGTTGATGGCAGTATTGAGAAACACAAGGCAAGGTTTGTTTCCCGTGGTTTCTCACAGGTTGAGGGGATTGACTATGATGAGACTTTTGCTCCTGTTGCAAGGTACTCATCGATCAAATCGATTCTAGCACTATCAGCTCAGATGGGTTGGAAGATCCATCATATGGATGTGAAGACAACTTTCCTCAATGGGAAGATTGAGGAAGGGGTATACATTGAGTAGCCTGAGGGATTTGAGACCTTCGATTGTGAGTCGCATGTGTGCCGACTCAAGCTAGCATTGTATGGGCTGAAGCAAGCACCCAGTGCTTGGTATACTAGGATCGACAGCTATTTCACCGGGTTGGGCTTCACCAAGAGTGAAGCGTATGTGAACCTCTACACATCATGGTAGAAGGTAAGCCATTAATTTTTGTACTTTATGTCGATGATCTGATTTTGACAAGTGATGATCAGTTGATCAAGTCTTGCAAGGAGGACCTTGCAAGAGAGTTTGAGATGAAGGACATGGGCCTCATGCACTACTTTCTAGGCCTGGAGGTGTGGCAGAGAGATGGGGAAGTATTTGTGTCTCAAGGCAAGTACGCCAATGAGATATTCAGGCGCTTCCACATGCAGATGTGCAAGCCCATGGAGACTCCTCTAGCAGGTAACTGGAGAAGGAGGATGCAACTTCAGGTGAGGTAGTAGTTGCTACTGTTTATCGGTAGCTTGTGGGTTCACTCATGTATCTGGTGAACACACGACTAGATTTGTGCTTTGTCGTGAACCAGCTGAGTCAAGCTATGGTTCAGCCAACCAAGTTATTTTGGAAGGTGGCAAAACATGTGCTGAGATATCTCAGAGGCAATACACAATATGGATTATGGTACAGGCGTACAGAGGGAGTGAAGCTCCAAGGCTTCACGGATGCAGATTGGGCAGGTAGTCCATCAGACAGGAAGAGCACTTCTGGAGGAATCTTCAACCTTGGATCAGCTGCGGTTTCTTGGTATAACAGGAATCGGAGATCAGTTGCACTTAGCTTAGCAGAGGTTGATTACATGGCTGCTAGTCAGGCTGCATGTGAGGCCATCTGGATGTGGAAGATTCTAGTGGGATTGTTTGGTCAGATGATGGATCCTACTGTGATATATTGTGATAATCAGAGTTGCATTAAACTCTCTGAGAATCCAGTGTTTCATGACAGGTCCAAGCATATAGATATCCGCTATCATCATCTACGGGATTGTGTGGTCAAGAGGATCATGATGTTGCTATACATTTCGATCGAGGAACATGATGCAGATATTTTGACAAAGGCATTGTCAAAGGGCAAGTTTGAGTTCTATAGAGACAGGATCGTGGTTACTGATAATCCCTTTTTTGTTGAGAGGGAGAGTTGAAAAGTGTGCAACAAGAAATGCTAAAATTATAAATTTCTATAAAAAGAACTGCTAAAAATAAGACTTCTAAAAATAGCAGTTCTGCCAGTGTGGATATTAGCAACATTGGGTGAGAAGTGAAACTGCTAAAAATAGCAATTCTAAAAATAGCATTTCATGGTCCCTTCCTATTTTTAGCAGTCCCTGGTCTAACTATAGGAAGTAAATTCAAATTTGGTCTTAAAGCAGTTTGAATATTAATTAATTAATTCTCCATGAGTTAATTAGTTATGGAAAATCAAACTTGAAGTCTTTGTGAGAACATGCAATTAGTTGTCCCACTGATTGAGGAATTTATCCTTGATTTTCTCCACTGATTGAGGAATCAAGTATGAGTTCTATATTGAGAGGATCAGTTGACTTAGTTTAACTTAGTCAAGTCCAGTTAGATTAATTTAACAAGTTATTAAATTAATGAGATACAGTTTTTTGATGCTTGCATGCACGTGACAACTGTTACTTTCAGATAACTGAGTATTCTCTCGTGGATAACTGATGCATGGCAGTTTAGACAGAGACCCAGTTGAGATCAGATGAGCGATAGTGTACTATCAGATGCTAGGATATTCCTAGTGAATATTCATTGCATGAGGAAGGAATCTTCTTCCTTCTATGACTACGTAGTTGGACCTGAGGTGACGGCAGGTATGATTTGGGCCAATTCACACATGTTATGTAATTGGACCCCAATCAAAATTGTGCAAGGAAATAGGGACTTGGAGGACTTGTGGCCTATATATTGAGGCCTAGGTAGTCTATGAGCTTCATCTTCTGATTGCAGAGAGAGCAGGATAGCTCTTGAGTTGATTCTTTTTGTAAACTGAAGAGGATTTCCACTTGATTAATAATACAGTGTTGGGGTTTTATGCTGGTGCTTTCCCCAGTGATATATCTTGTGCTATGGTTGATTATTTCTCTTACTGAGTTATATCTGTATATGCTTGATGTTGCTCATGAATTAAATTATGCTTCGGCTTAATGTTTTGTAGAACTAGATCAAGTATTATGCTTTAGTACATTGCATATATCAGGTTGATCTACAGGTGAAATTTCTACAATGCAAGCCGCTCCAATTTGTATGACATAGTACCAATCTTTTGCAACACCTTGTAAGGACCATAATAGTTGGGTGATAATTTATTATCCTTCTTAGCTTTCTTGAGAGAAATTTGTTTGTATGGTTGTAGCCATAAAAATACCTAGTCAACTACATCAAAACTTCTTTCACTGCGATGTTGATTTTCTTGTTGTTTCACTCAATTTTGCGCTAGAGTGAGGTTATCCTTTAAGAGTTGGAGAACTTGTTGTTGATGCTCGATGTGATATTCCATTGCTTGAACCTTAGAATTTTATCTTAAAGATGTTGTGATGGATGGTGAATGATATCCATAAAGTGCCATAAATGGGGTCATTTTTGTTGCAGTATGGAAGGAAGTGTTATACCACCATTCAGCTAGAGGTAACCACTTGACCCATTGTGTTTGTTTATCAAATACAAAGTAACAAAGGCATCATTCCAAACATTTGTTCACTAACTCAATTTTCCCATCAGATTGAGGATGATAAGATGAACTATGAGCTAATTGAGTACCAAGACAAGAAAATAATTTTGTCCAAAAATTCCAGTGAAAATGGTATCTCTACCACCTATTATAATATTTAGGTTTCCATTAATCTTTTGAATTGTTTCCATAATTGCAGTGGCAACTATACTGGCTTTAAAAGGATGAGATAATGTACAAAAGTGTGCATACTTGGTAAGTCTATCAACTACCACCACGATCACACTCTTTCCTTCAAACTTGGGTAAACCTGTGATAAAATCCATTGAGAACTCCTCCCAATGTTGACTTGGAATGGCTAAAGGTTGTAACAGATCCAAGGTCTTAATTGTCTCAACTTTATTTTGTTGGCAAACCAAACATTCTGCCACAAGTTCTGAATATGGTATTTAAGGCCATCCCAAAAAAAATACTTCTTGACCTTATGGTAAGTTTTTAAAAATCCTGAGAGCCCTCCTAAGAGAGAGGTGTGCAATTCCAAAAGAATATTTTATTTGTGTTGGGAATTCCCACAAAGAAATAAACGATCTTTGTACCATAATGAATCATTTTTCCAGCTGAATGTATCAGATGTATTGGGATCTTGCTACAACTTTTGAATCAGTGTCCACACCTCATCATCATTCTTCCATTCATCCTTTGCTTCAGTTATCCACTCAGGTTGGATAATAGAAATGGCACACAACAATGCTTCCACATCCTCATCCTTTCTTGAGAGTGCATCTACAAAAAAAATTTGCTTCCCTTTTTTGAAGATTATTTCAAAGTCATAACCCTACATCTTTGTCACCCTTTTTTGTTCCTTTTCTGAAGATAATATTTGTTCCAAAAATTAGTTCAGGCTATCATGATTGTTTTTTACCTTGAAGTGTCTTCCCATTAGGTAAGGTCAACATTGCTTTAGTTCATGTAGTATTTCTATTATTTCCTTCTCATAAATAGGTTTGTGTAAATACTTTCCTTTGATTTAATGACTTTCAAAAGAAATAGGTCTTCCTTCTTGCATTAAAACAACACCAATTCCATTTCTGGAGGCATCACATTCCAAAATAAAGGTTTTTGTGAAGTCTGACATAGCTAAGACCGATGCTTGGCACATTTCATATTTAATATGTTCAAAGGCCTTAGCTGCTCGTGGAGTCCAAGAAAATGCATCTTTCTTTAGTAATGATGTTAGAGGTGCTATTATTCTCTCATAATTCTTAACAAGATTGTGATGATACCCTGTCAACCCAAGAAATCCTTGAAGATTATTTATGGTTGTGGGGATTTTCGATTCCTTAATGGCTTTAATTTTGTTAAGGTCTACCATAACACACTCATGAGATACAATATGACCCAAATATTCCACCTCCTGTACTCCACAGAAACATTTGGAGGTTTTTGCATATAATTGTTTCTCCTCCAATAGTTTGAGCTCCCTGTCAACATGTTGAACATGATCCTTCCAAGACTTGTCATAGATTAGTATATCATAAATAAATACCAACACAAATTTTCTAAGGAAGGGTTTGAAAATGGAATTCATCAAATCTTGAAATGTGGAAGGTTCATTAGTAAGGCCAAAAGGCATGACCAAAAATTCATAATGACTCTCATGAGTTCTAAATGTTGTTTTCAAAATGTTTTTAGTCTTCATTGTAATTTGATGATATCTTGAACGAAGATCTAGCTTGGTGAAGTAAATTGATCCATGTCATTCATCCAACAATTCATCAATGATAAGAATGGGAAATTTATCTTTAATAACGAGCTTGTTGAGTTGCCTATAATCCAGACACATATGATATGATCCATCCTTCTTGTGCACCAATACTATTGGAGCAGAGAAAGAACTTTGAATAGTTTGAATTATACTTGCCTGTAGCATTTCTGCAACCATATGTTAAATTTTACTCTTTTGGGCATAAGGATAGATGTAAGGCCTGATGTTTGGAGGAACACTTCCTAGAATCAAATGAATAGCATGATCATGATCATGAATAGGTGGGAGGTCTTTGGGAGTCTCAAACACCTTGGAATGATTTTCCAAGACTTTTTCGAGATCTGGAGAAATAGATGATTTCGTTATTTGAGCCTCTAGTGAGCATAATTGTGAAATTATGTCCTATTGTTCTTTTTTTAGAAGCTTTGTCATGCAATTATAGTTGATTATCTTTCCTGGTTTCCTTGCGATACCTCTTAATTCAACTTCCTTTACTTCCTAAAAAAATCAAGAAAAGTTCTACAAAAATTAATGCTATCATCCCCAAAGATTGTAACCATTGGATTCCAAATACAACATCAACACCACCCGTTGTAACGGAAATAATTGGACTATTCAATACATATTCCCCCATGGTTAGCTTGATGTAGAAATTTTGAATAATTTAACACATATTCACAGAGATTATCCTGATCATGTACTATTGTGGAATACATACACAATACATAAGCTCCTCTATGTTGATAATCAATATAGCAGCATCAATAACAATAAAATATCAAGAGCATTCACACATTAACACAGTATGTAACCCGGGGAAAGCATCTCGCTAAAAACCCCACACTATCTGTATATTAATGATTGAGAACATGTAACATTACAAAGTACAATGCTTATCACAAGCAATCCAGTACCAACTCAGATCTGATCTCCAAATCTATTCCACTGCTTGCCTGCCTCCACAGGTCAAGAACTGATGAGAATGGTTTACCAAACTCGTGTTTCACCTGCAAAGAATCACTCACACTGTATTGGACATGAGAACAGGCTACAATTTTCGGTATTAGCCAATTCATTGGCATACTCAATCCCTTTGATTGTGAAAATCATCATGCACAGCTATAGTCACAACTGATAGCAATCTGATCCTCCAACAACTGTCCCTACTGAACTGAACATGCACTAACATGAAACTGAGTTAACTGATGTATTCTATAGTTGCATTATGAGTTAATAAATTGTGAATTAATTAATAACTAATTCACCCAACTCATCTCTAGTCTATTTGCCAGTTAGACTAAATACAACCAGTTTAACAAAGCTAAACTGAACACAACTCCGTCAACTCCACCTCCAGTCCACTAAACTCAACTCACTTGAGTTCTAACTGAAGTCCTGCATGCAAATATTAGTTATCCCATAGGTAACCACGTATTTCCTTCTGGGATCTGCATGTACCACATCCGTAGCTCATCCTCAAGTGCTCCAAGAGAATAAGACAAAGTTTATAGTCTAAATATTATTATGAGCTAATAATATTTGACTGTTATATATTTAGACTGAGCAGTCACTCCGCTGTGATCTAAAAATAGAAGTCCATCTATTTTTACCAACTTGACCAATCATCCATAAATAGCAACCTGCAATCCATATACATGATCCATATGTCTAAAAATAGACTTGCGCCAAAAATAACCTACGGGCCCACTTAGTGAAGGCGACTCTTTTCACTAAGCTCCATCATCTTGTTGCAATCTCAACACTCCCTCTCGACAAGATATGGATTATCAGCAACCCCTATCTTGCCTTGGTGGTATTCGAATTTTCTCCTGGCGAGAGCCTTCATCAGAATATCAGCATCCTGATCCTCCGTTGGAATGTATGAAAGTAACATGATCTTCCGCTGCACATAATCTCTGATATGATGGTACCTGATGTCAATATGCTTAGATCTATCATGAAATACAGGATTAGCTGAGATTTTAATGCAACTCTAGTTATCACAGTAAATCACAGTAGGATCCAAATGAGAACCGAACAAACCAACCAGGATCTTCCTCATCCATATAGCCTCGCATGCAGTCAAACTTGCTGCCATATACTCGGCCTCTGCTGAACTGAGTGCCAGGGATCTTTGCTTCTTGCTATACCAAGAAACTACTGTCGATCCAATATTGAAGACCCCTCCTGATGTGCTCTTTCTATCCGTTGGGCTACCTGCCCAATCTGCATCCATGAAGCCACATAGCTTCACCTCATCCTCCTGTCTATACCACAATCCATATCCCGATGTGCCTCTCAAGTAGCGCAATACATGCTTGCCCGCCTTCCAAACGAGCTTGGTAGGCTTAACCATAGCCTGTGAAAGATGGTTAACTGCATAGCATATATCGAGTTATGTATTGACCAAATAAATCAGCGACCCCACCAACTGTCGATAAACAGTGGCATCCACTTCTTCTCCCGAAGTGGCATCCTCCTTCCTCCAACCTCCAGGAAGAGGAGTATCAACAGGCTTGCAACCATGCATGTTGAACTTCTCCAGTATCTCCCGAGCATACTTTCCCTGAGAAACAAACAGTCCACCACTACGCTGCCATATTTCCAATCCTAGGAAATAGTGAAGGAGGCCCAAGTCCTTCATCTCAAACTCTATAGCAAGATCCTTCTTGCATGACAGTATCAATAGCTCATCACCCGTTAGAATCAAATCATCAACATACAGTACAATGATAAGCAACTTACCCTCCACCACAATCTGGTATAGGTTTGGATCCGCCTCGCTCTTGGAGAATCCAAGTCCTGTGAAATAGCTGTCTATCCGTGTGTACCAAGCACGTGGTGCTTGCTTCAACCCATACAGCTCTCTCTTGAGCCTGCACACATGCGACTCGCTGCTGAAGACCTCAAAGCCTTCAGGCTGCTCAATGTACACCTCCTCCTCAATGACTCCGTTGAGGAACGCAGTCTTCACATCCATCTGATGAATGTGCCATCCCATCTGCGCTGAGAGAGCAAGAATCGTCCGTATGGAAGAATACCTTGTGACAGGTGCAAAGGTCTCCTCATAATCGATCCCCTCTATCTATGAAAAGCCTCAGGCAAAAAGTCTTGCCTTGTACTTCTCCACACTCCCGTCAGCTGCCTGATTAACTTTGTAGATCCATCTCGAACCCACCACTAATTTCCCTTCCAGTCTAGGAATAATCTCCCATGCACTGTTTCTGATAATAGAATCATACTCTTCCACCATGGTGTCTACCCATGCGGGATACTCCACAGCTTCCTCGAAAGAGGATGGCTCAGTCACAACACACTTGCTCATAAGAGCCATGTATCTAGTGTACCGATCTGGTGACTGTCTCTGCCCACGTTGGGCTGTAGGTGGTCCTACAACTTTCTCTGCATCTTGAGCCAGTCGCTCAGCTTCTGTCAAGTGCTTTCCCCCTCTGATGGTTGGCGCTGCATGAGTGGACTCTTCCACTCCATGAACCTCATCCTGTGGCTGATCCACGTCCTGAAGCTCATCCTTAGGAACTAATAGCTCCTCATCTGCATGCAAGTGTAGCTCCCTCTCAAGCGAACACTTCATGGCTTTCTCCTCCTGAAATTTTATATCCCGTCACACAACAGTTTTACCACTGTCTGGCAAATACACACGATAATTGTGGGGTGTATCAGTGTACCCCACAAATATCCCAACCTCTGCGGTCGGCTCCAACTTCTTCCTGGCATCCTTCGTCACATGCATGTAAACGTTGGCACAAAAAATCCTCAAATGAGAAAGATTAGGCTTCTTACCAGAATAAGCCTCCTCGGGTGTACTCATGCCAAGCATTCTATGAGGACAACGGTTCTGCACATAAATTGTTGTATTGCATGCTTCCGCCCACAAGTGAAGGGGTAGGCCCTGATCATGCAACATCGCCCGTGCAGCACCCACGATCGTTATGTTCTTCCGCTCAGCTACCCCGTTCTGCTGTGGGTTATGGGGAGCTATGAGCTCTCTATGAATCCCTTCTGCCTTGCAGAAATCCTTGAACTCGTCTGAGATGTATTCACCACCATTATCGCTCCTAATATCCTTCACCTTCTTCCCCGATTGCTTCTCGACCAGTGCTTTGAATTCACAGAACTTTGAATATGTTTCACTCTTCTTCTGCATGAAGAAGATCCAGCACTTACGAGAGAAATCATCAACAAAAATCACATAATACCTGTGTTTTGCTGTCAAAGCAACTGAGAAAGGTCCACACACGTCTATGTGAATTCTCTCAAGGATCATCGTGGCACGACTATCCTTCTCATGAAAGGTGGCTTTCACAAACTTCCCCAAAGTACACCCCTTGCACTGATCTGACTGCACAAGAGTGCCTTTAGGAAGCCCTGTAGTGATCTGCTGCAGTATCTTCAAGGCTCCATGGTGAAGGTGACCCAATCTCCTGTGCCACAACTCGCCATCATCCCAGCTCACCAATCCTTCTGCCTTGCGTGCCATTGCTGCGCATCCATCTACATGCAACTAATAAAGGTTCCTTACTCGAACCCATATCTTCCGGGTCTCACCAGTTGTCTTGCTGCACAGGAAAGCTTTTCCCTCGCTGAAAACAACATCATACCCCTTGTCTTCTAACATCGCCACAGAGATGAGATTCTTCTTCAATCCTGGAACATGCATGACTTCCTTCAATACGAAGGGTTTACCAAACTCCCTCTCAAAGGAAATGGTACTGATACCGGTCGCACTGTATCTACCATCATCACCCATCTCGATGTGCACTCCAAGATCTTCGTCCTCCAGATCAGAAAACAAATCTCTATCTCCCGTCATGTGAAAAGACGCACCACTATCCAAGAACCACACCGATCCCATCACAATTGAAACCAAGCATGCGATCAATGAAAAATCAAGCTCAAACTGAGAAGCTAAGGCCTCTCCCCCTGCAGATCCAGCAGCTTGCTTGTTCTTCTTCTTCTGCGGACAATTTGTGGCATAGTGTCCGTGCCGGTGACAGTGAAAACACTTCACCTTGGACATGTCTTGCTTCTTGCCTTTCGCACCAGACTGAGAAGCTTTCTTGCTCTTCCCTTTCATTGCTTTGGCAGCCAAAGCACAATTCTCTTCATTAGCTCCCTTTGATGAAGATCCGTCCCTGGTACTCCGCCTGATCTCCTCCTGCACAAGATCTGACCACAGTCTTTCCCATCCTGGCAATTTCTCCCAACCATTGACAGAGTCCTGATTGGAATGCCAACTCTTCAGAAGACCAAGGAGAGCCAAGCTCACCAAGTCCTCATCATCGACAGTAACCCCCACACTTCCCAGCTCATCTCGACACTGAGTGAACCTTGTGAGATACTTGGGCATACTGTCACCCTTCTCGCATTTGATGTTTCTAAGCTTATCTTTGAGCGCCAGCTTCCTCTGATCGCTCTTGCTTTGGAATAATTCTGTTAATGATTTCCACATCAAATATGGAGTAGCCTTTCCATGGAGGCTGGACACAACGTGATCCCTCACGCCCTCCAACATAATTCTTCGACATTTTGCTATCTTCTTTTGCCAAGCTTCAGCTTTAGCAGCATCAATAGGTTTTGGGACATCCGCATCCACGAACTCCTTCAGCCCATTATCATCTAACACTGCCTCCATCCTTTCCTTCCATGCAATATAATTTGTACTACCCTCAAGGGCATACTCCAACCGCAATCTTGTGAAAGACATCTTAGTTTTGACAACAAGAAAACACTGCTGCAAAGTCGAATTCCACCAGCAACCAACTCAACCGCCTTGGATCTAAGATTCGTGAGAACACAATATTTCTCGTACAGAGATTGACTGTATGGGCATTCATCGGATATCTCACCTTCCAAAAGAAGGATGAATCTAGAGGCTACCTGGTTCCGATTACAGACTCTGCCTGAAGAAATAGAATGTAAACACTTCCTGAATAGTAGATCTGATGATCAACAGCTCTGATACCATGTAGAAATTTTGAATAATTTAACACATATTCAACAGATATTATCCTAATCATGTACTATTGTGGAATACATACACAATACATAAGCTCCTCTACGTTGATCATCAATATAGCAGCGTCAATAACAATAAAACATCAAGAGCATTCACACATTAACACAGTATGTAACCCGGGGAAAGCATCTCGCTAAAAACCCCACACTATCTGTATATTAATGATTGAGAACATGTAACATTACAAAGTACAATGCTTATCACAAGCAATCCAGTACCAACTCCACCTGTTACACACAATACAACTCAGATCTGATCTCCAAATTTATTCCACTGCTTGCCTTCCTCCACAGCTCAATACCTGCTCAAGAACTAATGAGAATGGTTTACCAAACTCGTATTTCACCTACAAAGAATCACTCACACTGTGTTGGACGTGAGCACAGGCTACAATTCTTGGTATTGGCCAATTCATTGGCATACTCAATCCCTCTGATTGTGCAAATCATCATGCACAGCTATAGTCACAACTGATAGCAATCTGATCCTCTAACACCTGTCCCTACTAAACTGAACATGCACTGACATGCAACTGAGTTAACTGATGTATTCTATAGTTGCATTATGAGTTAATAAATTGTGAATTAATTAATAACTAATTCACCCAACTCATCTCTAGTCTATTTGCTAGTTAGACTAAATACAACCAGTTTAACAAAGCTAAACTGAACACAACTCCATCAACTCCACCTCCAGTCCACTAAACTCAACTCACTTGAGTTCTAACTGAAGTCCTGCATGCAAATATTAGTCATCCCATAGGTAACCACATATTTCCTTTTGGGATCTGCATGTACCACATCCATAGCTCATCCTGAAGTGCTCCAAGAGAATAAGACAAAGTTTATAGTCTAAATATTATTATGAGCTAATAATATTTGACTGTTCTATATTTAGACTGAGCAGTCACTCCGCTGTGATCTAAAAATAGAAGTCCATCTAATTTTCCCAACTTGACCAATCATCCATAAACAGCAACCTGTAATCCATAGACATGATCCATATGTCTAAAAATAGACTTGCGCCAAAAATAGCCTGCGGGCCCACTTAGTGAAGGCGACTCTTTTCACTAAGCTCCATCATCTTGTTGCAATATCAATACTTGATATTATGGAAATATCTAGAGCAATTTATAGTTCCTCCTTTTGCAACCATCACTTGACACTTTGGTGTTGGATATAGGAAGTAATTTAATTCCTTGGCTATCTTACAATGAATAAAATTATGGGTACTACCCGAATCAATCATCACTGTTACCTTTTTCTTATTGATATATCCTCCTATCTTGAGAGTTTGAGGAGTGGTAATTCCTTCCAATGCATTACAAGATATGGTCAGATTCATTTCTTCTTTCTCTAGGGTTGGTTCTTGGTGTATATCCTCCTCTTTTTATGTTTCTTGTTCCTTTTATTCCTCCTCTTCACAATATATGTAGAATAATTTCTTCTCAACACACTTATGAACTTTAGTGTATCTTCTATCACAATTGCAACAAAGCCATTTTTCTCTTTCTTCCTCTTGCTGTGGTGTCAACCTTGTAGGTTATGGAAGACTAGGAGAAACAACACTTCCATCTTTATAGTTGTGAGTGGTATGTTGGACATTGGATAAACCAATGCTCCCCGTGTGTTTCGTGATGTGGACTAACCAGCTCTCGTGGATCCTTATCTTTGGCAATGCGATCGTTCACTAATACTTGTGGGTTTTGGTCTAACAAAAATCATGATTACCTGTAGGTTTTAACCCTTTACAGAAATTACCTGCATACGAATTCTTAAACAAAGAAAATAAACAATGCGAGAGCATAACCCATAAAACACATATGCACAGAGATTTTTCCCTGGATCCCAAAACCGGGACTACCAGCTTGATTTTTCATTATATTCCTTTCAATGTTACAATACATATTTATACATGCCGAAGCATCCAATACCATGGACCGAAAAACCATCGCGTCCAATACCATGTGCGAAAATCATGCACAAAACCATAGGTAGGTTTGCCCAACCTAATATAGGGTCCAAAAAAAAAAATTTCCCGAGGCGCTGCCCCGGACCCCGTAGAGGGGGGCTACCCGCCCCCCTCAAACCCCCCGGACAGGGGGGGCTGCCACCTCCCCGCTGCGCAATCGGCGCAATGAAGGGGGGCTACCGCCCCCCTCTAACCCCCCGTTTAACTACGAAGGTTACTCGTGGAAATAATATAACACAACCCAACAATCTCCCACTTGTTGTTTTCTTTCCAAAGGGGGCCACAGGAGAGCTTAGTCATTTTTTCAGCCCTGAAACACCCATTGTTTCTCTACACCAAGAGAAATTCTCAGAGCTCACAGATTTTGTCAATGCATCTGCAGTATTCTTCAAAGTGTCCACCTTTACCAGCAACACCTTTTTGTCTTCTATCATATCCCTCACAAAGTGATACTGAACATCAATGTGCTTTGTCTTTGAATGATAAGCAGGGTTCTTTGCCAAGAAAATTGCACTTTGGCTGTCACAGTCTATTCTTATAGCTCCCTGTACTAACCCCATACTTGAACACAACCTCTGCAACCAAACTGCTTCCTTGCTTGCATGAGTGGCTGCCATGTATTCTGCCTCTGTAGTTGATAGTGCCACTACAGATTGTTTCTTACTCATCCAACTGATTGCACCTCCAAATAGGTTAAACACATACCCACTTGTAGATCTTCTCTGATCCAGATCTCCAGCCCAGTCTGCATCAACAAAACCTTGAATATCCAACACTTTGTCCAATCCTGGTCTTCCTTGGTAGCACAAACCATAATCACTAGTGCCACGCAAATACTTGAAAACCCGCTTCACTGCTGTCCAGTGCTCCTTCCCAGGTTTTGACATAAACCTGCTCAATACTCCCACTGCATGTGCAATGTCTAGTCTAGTACAGACCATTGCATACATCAGGCTACCGACTGCACTTGCATATGGAACACGGGACATGTCCTCTTCCTCTTCTTGTGTCTTGGGACACTATTCAGCAGATAACCTCACACCTACAGGAATATGAACCTTCACCGGTTTACTATCCTGCATATTAAACCTCTGCAGTATTGTCTCGACATACTTCCTCTGGTTTAACCAGAGCTTCCTCTTTTCCCGATCTCTTTTAATTTCCATGCCCAAAATATAGTTTGCAGCACCAAGATCTTTCATGTCAAATTTGGAGGACAATTGGGTCTTCAAATCCTAGATAATTTCTTTGTCATTTCCAACCAGCAACATATCATCCACATACAAGATCAGATAAATAACACGGTCACCAATTAATTTAAAATACACACAATGATCTGCTTTGCTTCTGGTGAAGCCAAGTCCCCGTATAAATGTATCAAATTTCTGATACCACATCCTTGGTGACTGTTTTAACCCATACAGAGACTTCTTTAACTTGCATACCAGTTCTTTCTTACCCTTCACCGCAAAGCCTTCAGGTTGCCTCATGTAGATTTCCTCTTCCAAATCCCCGTGAAGAAATGTTGTCTTCACATCCATCTGTTCTACCTCAAAATCAAAAGCAGCAGCAACAGATAAAAGTAATCTAATAGAAGCTACCTTGGCAACAGGAGAAAAAATATCACCAAAATCAATTCCCGGCACCTGGGAATAACCTTTTGCTACCAACCGAGCTTTGTATTTCTCCACCTTTCCTTCTGCATTAGTCTTCTTCTTGAACACCCATTTGCTGCCAATGGGTTTCCTTCCAGCCGACAACTCTACCAGATCCCAAGCCTCATTTTTGTGCAAAGATGCCATTTCATCAACCATGGCCTCTTTCCATAGTTTTCCATCCTCTGAATCCACTGCTTCCTTCACAGTTCTGGGATCATCATCAGTAACAGACAAAGCAAAAATTGAACTGAAAGCAGATGGATTATACCTTTCTGGCTACCTTCTTTCTCGACCTGATCTTCTCACAGCCGGAGTTTGTGGCTCTTCATCTTCTGATTCCTCCTCTGCTGCAGAGTCTGATTCTTCCTCCTTTGGCTCAAACTCTATCTTCTCAAGTTCCTTTGGTTGGACTTCATGTTGAATAACATCTTTTACCTCTCTGAACACCACATCTCGGCTGTACACAACCTTCCGTGTGACTGGGTTCCAAAGCTTATAACCCTTTAAACCATCCTTATACCCAATAAAGATGCACTTTTCAGATTTACTATCCAACTTGGTTCGTTTCTCCTTTGGAACATGTACATATGCATCACATCCAAATACCCTCAGATGTGAAAGAGAGGGTTTCTTACCAGTCCATACTTCTTGTGGAGTCTTATCCTCCAACGCTGATGAGGGTGATCTGTTGATCAGGTAACGTGCAGTATCCACCGCCTCTGCCGAGAATTCCTGTCCTAACCGCGCACCACTAAGCATGCTTCTTGCCCTTTCCATCAACGTCTTGTTCATTCTTTCTGCGACTCCATTTTGCTGAGGTGTATATGGAGTAGTATTCTGTCGTGTTATACCACACTTCTTACAAAATTCTTCAAATTCCTTGCTGCAAAATTCTCCACCATTATCTGTCCTCAGCACCTTTATCTTCTTCTCTGTCTGATTTTCCACCAGAGCCTTAAATTCTTTAAACCTATCAAAGACTTCAGATTTCTTCTTAAGGAAATATATCCATGTATTCCTTGAGAAGTCATCTATGAATGATACATAGTACACAGACTTACCCAGTGATGGAACCTTCACAGGTCCAAACACATCACTGTGCACAAGCTCTAATATCTGTTTCGTCCTCTTACCACCAGAGGGGAAACTCACTCGATTCTGCTTCCCATACACACAATTTTCACAGAAATCAAAATCCAGAGAGATATCATTCATACATTCTACCATACCTTTACCATGAAGTATTCGAAGGCCCTTCTCTCCAATATGTCTAAGCCTTTGATGCCACAACATGGTCTTCTCTCCAGAGACCACTAGATTTTCTACTCCATTTTCAGGAACCATAGAACTATTGCACCCATCAACAACAGTGCTACCTTGCAGCTTGTACAGAGTTCCAATCCGAACTCCCCGCATTAATATCAGTGCTCCATGAACCATCTTGCAGGTATCTTTCTCAAACACCGTCTTTACACCTGCATCATCCAACTTGCTTACAGAAATCAGATTTCTGGCCAATGCAGGAATATGTAGAACACCCGGAAGTGTTCTAACCCTTCCACCTTGCAACTTCAACTTTACTTTTCCCCGACCAATGATTCTAGCCTTCCTATCATCTCCTAAGAATACATCACCACCATCGTATTTCTCATACTCGCAGAACCACTCTCTATGGGGAGTGAAGTGAAAGGATGCACCTGAGTCAATCAACCATGCCTCATGATCTACATGTGTACTTGAAGAAGCCAAGTACACATCCCCACCTTCATCTGAGGTGGTTTTCGCCTCTACAGAAGGAGCATCATCAGATCCCTTTCCTTTATCAGGAGCTTTAGATTTACAATCCCTTCTGAAGTGCCCTTCCTTTCCGCATTTCCAGCACACCACCTTTGTAGGTTTTCCTGGAGATTTAGATCTCCCTCTAGATTTAGATCTCCCACTCGATGACTTATTTTTGTTTCTGTTCTAGGACCGTCCTCGTACAGACAAGGCATCACCATTCTGGTTTTCCATATTCTTCCATCTCATCTCCTCCGTCAGCAAGGCTGAGACTATTTCATCAAACTGCAAAGCAGTTGCATTGCTACCTATTGCAATAACCAGACTATCCCACGAATCTGGTAGAGAACACAATAGACTGATGCACTTATCTTCATCTGAAATTTTAATATCAACAGATAATAATTGACTTACCACAGTATTAAACGCATTCAGATGCTCTGTCACCGAGTCTCCATCTTTCATCCTCAGGTTATACAGCTTTTTCCGCAGGAACAGTTTATTCACCAGAGACTTAGATTGGTACAAAGTCCCTAACTTGACCCACAAAGCCTTTGCCGTAGCTTCCCCTGATACATTCAGCAATACTGAATCTGAGACACACAATCGTATTGTGCTCTTTGCCTTCCGATCCAATTTCTTCCATTCTTCATCGGTCACTCCCGATGGTTTAGTACCCGGATCTACCGTGATCCACTGATCTTTATCGACCAACAGATCCTCCATCTTGAGTTTCCACAACTCAAAACTCTCACCATTGAACTTCTCAATCTCGATCTTTCCACTACTCGCCATCTTCTTTCACCACCAGAATCGATCTCGCAGATCTCCCACTGAACAGGGTCTACCACAGGCCCGAGCGAAACCCCTCAGCAACAAAGGCGTCCCCTTGAAGCCAAAACATCTCTGATACCAAATGTAGGTTTTAACCCTGTACAGAAATTACCTGCATACGAATTCTTAAACAAAGAAAATAAACAATGCGAGAGCATAACCCATAAAACACATATGCACAGAGATTTTTCCCTGGATCCCAAAACCGGGACTACCAGCTTGATTTTTCATTATATTCCTTTCAATGTTACAATAAATATTTATACATGCCGAAGCATCCAATACCATGGACCGAAAAACCATCGCGTCCAATACCATGTGCGAAAATCATGCACAAAACCATAGGTAGGTTCGCCCAACCTAATATAGGGTCCAAAAAAAAAATTTTCCCGGGGCAGCGGTAGAGGGGGGCTACCCGCCCCCCTCAAACCCCCCGGACAGGGGGGGCTGCCACCCCCCCTGTGACCCCCCCGCTGCGCAATCGGCACAACGAAGGGGGGCTACTGACCCCCTCTAACCCCCCGTTTAACTACGTAGGTTACTCGTGGAAAGAATATAATACAACCCAACATTACCAACATGTGGTATGAGAGCCCTCTTGTGGATCCTTATCTCTGGCAATGTGGTCACTGACTAATACCTGTGGGTTTTGGTCTAACGACAATCATGATTCTCAACATGGTAGACTTCCTTGTTGCCATAATTTTGCTTTTCAACTTTCCTTGCCACCCTAAATGCCCTCTCCAATGAATCAAGTTCCCAAAGGCGAACCTCATGTTGGAGGTTATATTTTAAAGTACGTATCAAGACGTAAATACTATGCTCCTCTAGAATATCATTTACCCTAATATTCAATTGTTGGAAGTCTTCAATGTGCTCCGCCATTGAACCCCTTTGTTTGAGATTTATCAATTGGATAAAGAAGGCGTTTCTATTTGTATATTCATCATGTGCTATCATTTACTCCGTAAAAATTGACTAGGTGACAAGTGGTTTATGAGAAAAAATCCATCTATACTATACAAACTAATTGGGTTATAAATATAAAGATGCAATACATACCTTTTGTGAGGGTTACACATCATTTAGATCAAAATATTGCTCCATTTGTAGTATCCATGTTCCTGGATCCTTGCCATTAAAATTCCTCATATATATATTTGGAATGTGATGGTTATTAAACCCCACATTAGAGTCTCTAAAATCATAATTAATATTCCTTTTGTTCTCATCATGATTTTAATGGATTACCTTGTCACCACCAGGAAGCCTTTCTTGCGACAACGTTGTCAACCCTTCCAACTTGACATTCATCGCATGCATGTCTAATTTAAAAACCTCCATGTTTCCTTTTATACCATCCAATTCACTTTTTATTTCTGATTTTAAACCATCCATGTCCCCTTTTAGTTCATCTTTGGTTGCTCTTTGTGAGAGTGAAATTTGTTGCACTTGGTCCTGTAATTTTGATATATCATGCTGCAATTCTTCCTCTTCATGCGCCATAGTAGATCTTTTTGAGGGCTTAATGGGTGTAGAATTATTTTGTTTGGGAGGAATTTTAGAACCCAATAATGATATATATTCTTCAATATGCCCTTGGAATCACTTCAAACTGTTTTTTCAAACAAAAGTTATGCAATTAAAAAAAAAACATGCACATTTTTATTGCTTTTAGGAGCTAGATCTTTAAACAGTTGTATCTCTGTAATTTAGGATCTCCAAGGTCTGAAATTCCTTCCTATGGTAGCTCTCTAAGTCTTCTTTCCAATGCCACAATTTAGATAAAAATTGGATTTTTCAAGATAATGCTATGTCAAATCTCCCACAATTATCTCATTATGGACTGGTTCAGTAGAACAAATTTGTACGTAATGCCATGTGTCACTGTTTTAGCTTTCGGCCCTGAAATTGATACACAAGAAACTAAAATCCATTATTTTTCTGTCATTTTTTACGAAATTCCAATCTGATGCTTGAAGATAAAGTTATGACCAATTTCCCTCGGTCACTTATTTGAGACTGAATTCTGGTGCATTCAAAAAGTCTACCTTCTTCGAACCATATCTCAGAAAATATAACGAACCAATATCTGAAATTTTGGCACGAAGTTCACTAAGATTTCGGCTCTATGTGGTCACAATTTTAGCTTCTGAAGCTTTGTATAAGAAAAGGTTATAGTGAAAATGTCACGATGACTTGTTTGAAGTAGTGAAACCCTAGAATCCAAAGCTTTGATACCAAATGTTATGAAACCTTCTCACAAAATAGAAGAAAATATAGATCAACGAATTAAAAATTATGGTATTAAAGGGGGAACCTCCTTTACATTACATAAATGAATAATTCTTGGATGATACAAATGAAAAGACCTATTTTGTATATATAGGAGTCTAAGGGGTCACAATATAATCATAGCCTACATAACAATAATAATGTAAGGCCACACTAATAACAATAGTGGGATTATATGGGGCACAACAATAAAAATATGAGGGCTACATGGGCACAACAATAATAATAAGGGGGCTGCACTAACAATAACAATAATGGGGCTACACTAGTATTATAGGTACCTAACAACTTCCTTAATGGTGAACATTATGAGTCTCTTATGTCCCCACCTAAGTCTATCATGGTCATCTGCTACCTATATTTTCTTGTCCCACAAGGCATGTTGGAGGATTAACAAATTTTAACTATGTTAGCCAATTTTTCATCGATTTCCAGTCCCTCCAAGTGGAATGGTGGTTATGGGTTTTCCAGAAACCCACTACCCAAGAAGCTCCTTGAACATTGGTGTATTCCCTTATTAGCCCAATCTCCTCTAGCTAGTCCAATCTAGGCAACTTTTTCCATGAGTCCTTCGAAAACTAAGCCAATTTCCCATCTTGGATCTCCAAAAAGGGTGGTCCTTGATAAAATATTTGTTTTCTTTGCCGGATTCCATAAAGGAGAACCCAAAGGGAGTTCCTCGGTGTGTGGTTTCTCTTCTTGGGTTCGCCCCTAGCTATATTTCATGTCCCAAATGTGTTTCCATAGCTCAAAGGCACCATGAACCCATCAACGCTACATTTTTGCACCCATTATAATATTGAGCGTCTCCAAGTCCCTTAATCCCAATCCCCTCCCCATTTCAAAAGGCAGATTTTCACTCAAGAAACCAGTCCCCACCTCCTATCATAATTTTCCCCTTTCTACAAGATTTTCGAAAAAGGGAGACTATTTCCTTATATACCCCTTTAGGGGTAGGCATAACTGATAACTGATATACTGATATAGCTTGCAGGAAATTTTTTGAAAATGTAGCCCAACCTTTGATGTTTAGAGCAATACAGGTCCAGTTCTCCAAGCATTTTTTTATTTTATTAATTATATCTTGCCAACAACTTATTCGTAAGGGATTCGATACTAGGGGGATACTGAGTAATTTCGTCAGTAGTGAACCCATTGAAAAGCTTAAAATCCTAGTTAATTTTTGTTGGACATTCTTAGGAGTGTTGGAGAAATATGTGCATGATTATATTTATTAATAAACATACCATATGCATCCTGGAAATCAAAGAAAATGGTGTATAGTGTTCTTATCTTCTATAATGTTTGTTCACCAAAAAACATTGATGTGACATGGGTAGTTCCCATCCCAAAATCTGAATACCATGCAGATGCCCAGATTGGATAGTAACTTTAATGTATGTCCCTATTACTTCAATGGAAATTATGAAAGGAGTAATGATGACAATCTAAATGTGGTTATAGGAGACCCATTCAACAAGATAAAGAAGAAAGGAGTCGATGCTAAGAACTTAATCCAATGAATCCATGCATCCGAGAATCCAAATTCTTCTAACATCCTTGTGAGGAAATTCCAGTTTAGTTCGTTATAAGCCTTAGAAATATCCAATTTGACTAGCATATGTGAATTTTTATTATTCTTGAGAAAATGGGAAATCTCGTGCATAGTTACTATGCCATCCAAAATTTTTCTTCCTTCCACAAATCCCATTTTCTTAGGGATGATTATATTTTTCAACAGGGGCTCCAATCTCTTTACAATGATTGATGAGTTTATCTTGTATACACATTAAATATAGTGATGGGCTTGAATCCACTTGAATCGCTTGATTTATTGGTTTTAGGGATCAAAGTAAAAAATGTTGCATTAAGTCTAGACCATACGTGCTTCTTGCGTCTAGATTGCTCAACTAACACATGAATCTCCTTTCCAAGAAAGTGTCAGCATGCCTTAAATAATTCTATGGTGAAGCCATCCAAACTTTGGGCCTTATTTTTGGGTATTTCTTTCACCACAACCTCCACCTCGAACAAAATTTCCCTTATGAGGGCCTCGTTTTGATTTAGTGTGATCAAATTAGGAATAAAGCTAGTCACTTGGTTGATGGCTCTAGAGTGATCCTAGTCTCCTCCAAATGGTAGCTCTTGGTAAAAGGAGACCAACTTCTCCTCCATTGAAGAACGATCCATGAGTTGAGAACCATCTCAAGACATAAGGGAGAATATCTGGTTATTGCACTGGTGATTAATCATAAAATGGTGGAAGAACTTAGTGTTCCACTCCCCCTCCCTTAACCATTGACATGAGACTTCTTCTTCCAAAGCACCTCCTCCTATTTTCTCTAGGATTCAAGATCATGACTAAGCCATCCTTCCTCAATAGCTAGGGATTTAGATCTCCCCTTCATGATGATTCTACACTGGATCTCCTCCATTTGCACCTCCGCTTTCCTTTTTTCCAAAAATATATTTCCAAACCCATTTTGTTCCAGGATTCAATTTTTAGCATGAATTCCTTTAGTTTCCTTTGGAATATCTACGTTAGGCTTCCTCCTATCACATAGATATCTTGCCACCACTGGTCCATTTTTTCGACTAGATCGCGACCTTGCAACCAAAAGCTTTCAAAGCGGAATGATTAATTCCTAGGGGCCATTTTCAGATCGATCTCTACCATAATCAGCCAATGATTAGATCCGAGGCTAGGGATGATCATAGCTTCCATAAATAGATCTTGTGCAAGGGTTTCTTCATATATGATTAAATGGTCTACGTATCTTACCTCGTGATGTTAGCAACCCCTCCTATTATTTTAAGTGTGGATACCATTATGTGTTTCTACTTCTACTGTCTTGAGATCATGAATGACTTCTTGGAAAGAGGATGCAATTAGGTCCAACCTCCTGATCCCCCCTCACTTTTCCTCGAGACTCTAGATCATATAAAAGTCACCATCGATAATCCAAAATTAAAATTTTAGAACCCACCAGATCCGTTTTAGGTCTAATAAAAACTACTCCTACTTATTGGGGATTGAGGGACCATACATTGTTGTTAGGCTGATCCACTCCTCTGGGTCTAGGCATCGAAACCTCCCAACAAGAATGTTAAGGGTCGCTAGCCAATCTTCAAAGACCTTCGTCCTAGGGTCCCACACCACTATTATCCCTCTTTCCATGCCCCACACTTCTATCGCTATTGTTGTGCATCCCCACCAACATTTTCACAATATATCTACAAGCTTCTCATTGGAAACCTTCATTTCTTGTAGAAGCACCATATCTAGTTTCTCTTGTTCAATATTAGACTTTAAATATATTCACTTGCCATTGTTATTTAACCCCATAATGTTCCAAGAGACTAATCTCATTGGGGGATTGAGGAAGTACGTTTATAATATTTTGTGATTTGACTCATTTGTTTACAGTTCAACGGGTATTCTTCAGCTTCTTTGAGCACATATTTAAAGGATTTACGTCCTTTCTTGCCCTCTTCTAGGACTAGAGCTTTAGATTTGTGGGTATTTTGAGAGCCATTATTGTTTCCTGAAATCGATGGTCGTAGATATCTATCTAGGTTGACATAGTTTTTGTGCTATTGACTGTATAGGTGGAGGAAATGTTGAAGCTAGTTTAGTGGAATTTTCTATGCATCTATTTTAGCCCAAATGCAGAAGAATTCAAGCATTGTCTACTCGTTTTTACCCAACTTGTTTTACTTGTCTTCGGCTTCCAAGATCTTGCTAGTAGAATCCAACACTTCCTTCAATTTGCGATCTTACTTTGGGACTTCCTGTGATTTTTGTTTGGGGTTTATTGGGATCAAAGCCTTGTTATTAGGCTCATTTGTCTTGATTATTTAGGTGGCTTGCTTCTCTCTTTGGATCTTTGTTTCTTTTTGCCGATCGATATGGTCCATAATTGCAAATGGATTATCCACCAGATATTTCAACTTCGAAGTTCGTGGTTGGGATTACACAGGACTAACTGATGCAATGTGAATCGATCTTCCCCTCCTAGAACCCACCAGTTGAAAGTTATCTGCATCTCTCTACTCCTTATTCCATTGGGTCTCTGCCAAAGTAATGGGAGAATCTCTAATGAGATTACCATATTCATAACAACGTTGGGATTTAAACGACACATGCTCATAATCAAGTGACCATGGTCCCTACTGAATCACAATATTCAAGATCTATTTTTTTTCAAAAAGGGTTTTGATATGTTCATATATATGTAAATTCAGGCATATGAAGGATGTCGTCTCTTCTTGGTGATCTCATAAATCTTCACCAAATCCTCGATTGCATTGTCGATCCCTTCTAGGATGTATGGTTCCAAAAATTCCTTTGGCAAGGAAAAGAGTCGAACCCAAATTAGGGTTGCTAATAATTTCTGTTTCTTTGGGTTGTAACATTCTTCCCAAATTCTCATAAAGTGGCCATCATTGTTCATAAAATATAATCCATTATCAAAGAACCTCTTCTGGTCCTCCATATATGCAAAAATAACCATAAAAAACCTTTAGCTATGAGGTGTATCTCGATCAATCCCTTCAAGTTCCATTTTAATTGGATCCACTTGACTAAATCCTGTCCTTTTGGCTAGATGCCCATAAACTTGCAGATTAGAGTATGATCCTTCATCAACTGTCGTGATTTATCTAGTTGGTTATTCAAGATCACAAACTTCAGATTCGTAGTTGCTTATGGGAGGCACCACCCTCTTTTTTTTTGCTTGTCATTGTGCCCCCAACACCGAGGTTTCCTCCAGGCCACTGTTGCCAGATGAAGATCCTGCATTATTGATTTTCGCATTCTAGGATCCCACCACTATGTTGCGAAAGGAGGGGGTTTTTCCCCTCCTCGAGGAGTCGTTCACTGGGCCACTCAGGATACCGAAGATGGAAGAGGCTACATGCTTGCACGGGGCACTGACATCCGTGTTTGTCATTTAGAATTCATAAGGTTCCATAGAAAGTTACCAAAACCTTAACAAAACTCCATAAACTTTATTAAAATCAAATTTTAATAAAATAGAATAAAAACTATTAAATATTTAATGTTTATGACATTTTATTAATAATTTATGTTTATTTTGCTTAACTAATTTGCATTTTATTTTAATGTTTATTCTAATTAAAACTTTGTATTTGAAGTAAAAAAAATGATCATTTTCCATTACAATAATTTGATATAGATATTTTAATGTTTATAAGATTTAAATAAATACAATTAGTAACAAAGTTGTTTATATTTGTTTGTTATTGTAATAGTTTTATATAATATAAAGCAATAGGATCTCCAACATGAAATAAACAGAATTGAGTATACCTCCTTTTTGGGGAAAAAAATTGTTTTCAAGATATGTATGATTTGATTTTGACAAATTGAATCCATTTTGTGAAAATTCCAATATCTAACTTCCTTTATTTTCAAAAAAATGTTTTCCAAGAAATGTATGATTTGATTTTGACAAATTGAATCCACTTACATTTGTGAAAAGTCACATACCTAACTTCCTTTAAAGCATGGGTGGGATTACTACAAATTGATTACAAACACCAAAACTCTAGAGGCTAGAGTTGGTGATGGAACTTGCTTTAATATTGCTTGTGTCTGTTAGTGTCGGTATCTTCATCCCTCCATCAATGATCAAAATTCTCTTGTTGCATTGCATTCTAGGTGTTTCATCCGATCAGCTACATTCCATTAGGATCATGGATCATCTGATGGCAGTGGCATATTATGAAATTTTCCCTCATGGTCTTTACTTGCTGGCTTATTTTTATAAATTCTGGTCATTTATAGTCATTTCCTGCCATTATATTTGCAAAAGTCATTTCTAGGGTTTTAGGTCTCATTAGGTCTAGGTTTTTGTCAATAAAGTATTGCAAAAGCTCAATAATGGTCAGTAGGCACATGAGGAAGTCAAATAAAGTCTCAGCAACAAAAATTTCAATAATCACATGATCAGTGATTGATTTTTCCTCAAAACCCTGTTTTGAGGAAAAACAGAATTTTCTATATTTTATGTACAAAATTTCATGTAAATTCATTTTTCCTGTATGTACTAATTCCAAGAGGCAGCCCTGGTCACTTTTCCAAGCTCCTGCATTCTAGCCCCTGCAAAAGAGTAAAAAAAAGTCAAAACATTTAGTCCATCAAAGGCAAAAAACAGTAAAAATGCAAAAACAGAGTTTTAAAAGACAAGCATTAGGAAAGTGGGTTTTCATAAGTGAAAAATTAAAATCATTTGTATATAAAGTATTTTCATGTCAAAGAAGCTCATTTGTGTGCCAAAGGAGAAAGAGCAAGTGCTAAATCGTGTTTTTGGAGCCAAAGGAGTGATTTGGCTGCAAACATTGAGAAATTTTGAGGCGCGACGTACTTGGGTCGAGGCGCGGCACACCTGGCCAGCGCAACACATACAACGCAGGTTTTACACTAAGTTTCTAATTGGCGCGACACACCTATTAGTGGGCACATGCACCTGCCTCCAAAGCCTGAACTCATTCAAATCGCCTTCTCCAAGCTCCAAACTTGCAAATTCCTCATTCCACAAGTAAGTTAACACCTCCATATTGCCAATGCAAGAGTTTCCATCAATGTTTACAATGTTTCAATAGGAGAAAAATTAAACCCTAGTTCCTTGCACAGTTAGTTGAAAAAGCTGCCTAGGGTTTGCAAATTAAAGTTTTTTCTGTCTAATTCCCGTCCTACCATTTTCACATCCCCTCACTACAATTTCATTCACCTCTTTTCTCCTTCCATTTTTCACTTACACTTACCTATTCCCCCTATTCCTAAAACCAGTAACCCTAATCCCTAACTTCACTTCTCCCAAACCCTAATTAACATTCCTAAACCCTAAACATTATTCCCCAAACCCTTCCATTCCCCAAAAACCCTACAAGCAGCATCCCAACCCCTCATTCACAGTCCTTATCATCAAATCCCTGTTGTTAGTCTCATTAGCAGCAAATACCTATTGCCTTTATAAAATCTCTTCATACTCATCTAAGAAACATCAAACATCGGCAAACATGGAGTCAGATTCATCTTATGACAGAAATGAGGAAACAGTAAGTGACTCCTCCAAAGAAATTCATGCACCAAGGAGACCTCACAAGAGTGGAAAACATATCCGGGAGGAGCCCACTACACTTACTGAGCTGTTGGCTTGCCCTCTTGCTGTAACATTCTTCCAACATCAATCTTGCTACCAATTTTGTGAGATGGTGGAAAGAGTTAAATACCACCATGAGCTTGCCAGACTTTTTGTGCTCCATCTTCATAATGGCCAGGTCAATTTGGTAGGTGTGACATTCACTTTGACACCTGATACTATAGCTGAAGTAATAGGCATTCCGAATGTGGGTGAGCAGTGGAAAAAGGGACACCTAGTGGAAATAGATCATTATGAGCCTTATATCAAAGTTGGTTTTCAGAGGCATATTAGTAGGGTCTTCCCTTTCCGGTACCTACAGGACACATATGCTTCCCTTATGAAACTCATAATCAAATATTTCAACCGTGAAGGAATATTTTCTCGCCTATACACCTATCATATCAGATTGTTAATGCATTTTACTAGGGTAAGAATGATGAACATCCTCTATTTCATATGCCAGAATATTGAGAAAATAACCACATTGGTGCAAAGGAAACCTCCTTATCAGTAGTATAACAACATTTATCACTTTGTATTGATCAAAATTGTGGTTTTTCATCAACTTAGTTTACTGAATGTTTCTTGGGAGGATTTCATTTCACATGAGGTATTCACAAGCTGTCAAGTACCCCCACTAGTTTTTCATGAGGCAAGAGAGCCTTCACATCAGCAAGAGGTGCATGAGACTCAAAACCACCAGTGTGCCAGTGTTTGTCACTTACCAAAAGGGCACAAGAAGATTGTTTGCAGCAGCAAAACGAGTACCATCTCCACCCGGGGTGGAAGGGGTCACGTTTCCTTTGACAGCAAAGCAGGTACAAGACAAGGGTAAGAAACCATTACATGATGAGGGGCTTTCATAAGGTCAAGAGAGAGATTTCATTCTCATTCAGGATGATGACACTGATTTGGGATCCCAAAGCTCAAAGCTCAAGGAGATCATTCAAGAACAGCAAGCTAACATTCATGACTTGTCTCTCAACCTGGAAAGAGCCAAGTGGATAATCAACTATCTTGAGCAGAGGAACAAATAGTTAGAGGACCAACAAACCATCATGGAGCTCCAAAACATAAGAGAAAACTGACAACCTGCTAAGAGGAGGAAAGTCAAGTTGACACCACTTGAACAAGAAATTGAAGCTGATCATGAATCTTGGCTCGAGAGGGAAAACATGCACTTGGAAAAGATGCTGGAGGAGGCCAACAGAGAGAAAAAGATGTTGAGGCACATGGCCTACCATTATTTGGCGATAAACAAAATTTGCAAAGCAAGAATTAGGACTTTGAAGGCCAAGTTGAGGAAAGCTTTGAGGAAGAGGAAAGAGCAAGACAAGCTCCAGATTTTGGTTGAGGCTTCCTTAGCCCAACACAACACTTGATGCAGGACACTCAACCCAAATTTCAAGAAATTTGGGATACTTTTTGTCAATTTGAATTTTTGGAGCAAAACACAGGTTTTTCTGCCTGGTGCGCGCTTTTTTAGGGACCTCCTTTGGAGGAAAACTCAACATTTTTGGATTCCTCCTGCAAAAATATGAATGTCCACAAATGGCCAAGAAATTTTGTCAAGTTTTGAGCTTCCAAAAGGGTCAAAAACACCTCAAGAATGCCCTTTCTGCCACTTTTTGGCCACACAGGAAGCAGTGTTGGGAGAACTCACTTTTGGAGCGGCAAATGGATGCTAAATTCAGGAATTCCACCTGTTATGGAAAGTAGACAGGTAGACCTTTCCAACAAGCCCACTTGGAGAAAATTTAGTGCACGGGAAGGCCTCCAAAATCAACTACAAAAAAATGCGGTGCACAGGGATAGAGGCGCGTTGCACAGGATGGAAAATTGACTTTTTTTGCCAAAAAACTCTGTTTTTTTGCCTACTTTTTTCTCAGTTTAACTTTTCTCTCTCTCATAGTCAAACTCATGATGTAATTTGATGTAAATTGATGGAATTTGATGTAAATTTGCTAAAATTTCACTCATGGAGGTAGATACATCATGAAAATGTAGTTTGAAACTGAATGAATCAGTTCCTAGTTTTTTAGAGGCAAGTTGTTCCACTGCCTACTTTTCTGTTCTTAGTTTAGATCTTGTTGGAACAACTCCTAAACTCATGAATTTGACCCTTAAAGCCTAGCATGAGTTGTTTGTCGCCTATATCTAGTACTTTTTCAGACATTTGTCAGGGTTGGACTTTTGTGAAAGCCTTGAGCAGCATTGTACATTCATCTCTACAGTTTGGCAAAGGAATAGACCAGGGTTTGCAGCACTTTGTGGGATTCTTGTGGCAACTTAATTTGGTATTGTTTTTCCTTCTGTAATGAAAGTTTACATGTGTTTATGTATGCCATCATCTCTCTCTGTTCATCTTAACTAAATGAAACAAGGATAAAGGTAGAATTCATTGATGTATGTAGTGTTCTACCTAGGGTTTGTTTAGTTATTTATGTTTTCAGTTGTTTGAAGAGGATCCCTGAGACTTTCATGCCCTCTCCAACTCCTCACCAGTCTTAAGACTCTCCATCTTACTTATTTCAAAGTACTAAACGATTTGCCTACCTCGCCCCATAAAGATCTTTGCAAGACTGTGTCCATTCCCCGGACCCAAATCTGCCTTTCACAATTGAGCTAGCAAACCAAAATTAAATTCAATCAAACTCTTCTGAGCATATACCTAGCCTAAAATTAGTTTTTATATTAGTCATCTCAAGCTTTATTGGCCATATTTTCCTGAGATTGACAAGGAGAGAGCCCTCTTCCGACCTGGTAGGGCTAGCTACCAGGTTAAGCGTGGTTTGATGTTACCCTAGATCCTGCCTTTCTCAGCCTGAGGTAGATTTAGGCCCTAACAATGTCCTCCTACACTACAGGCATATGAGTGATGCCGCCAAAGATTTGAACATGGGTGGGACTACTGCAAATCAATTCCAAACACTAAAACTCCAGAGGTTGGAGTTGGTGATGGGACTTTCTTTCATATTGCTTGTATCCTCCTACACTATGAGCATATGGGTGACACCTCCATAGATTTGAATACAGGTGGGACTACTGCAAATCGATTCCAAACACCAAAACTCCAAAGGGCAGAATTGGTGATGGTACTTCCTTTCATGTTATTTGTATCTTCCTACACTATGGGCATATGGGTGACACCTCCATAGATTTTAATCATTATTATACCTGCTGCAGGCATGGTATACCACATTCAATTTTACCTTTGACTGGGTATTAGTTTGCCTTTGACCAAAAATTTATGGCACTTATCCATAGTTTAACATTAGGAATTCAATTTTTGTTATTTTTTATTATTATTTGAATTTATTTTTTTGTAAGGTGATTGGTTGAAGTCTTATAATGGGTTGTTTAGTAACTTCCATTTCTATTAGTTACTAATTTTTTGTTTTTAATTTTATTTCCTTTTTATTTAACTTTTTGATTTTTTCTTTTTCTTTTTTCTATTATTTCTATTTTCATGAATTATAATTTTTTCACAATATTTTCAATTTAAAATGACTTATTATTATATTAAAAACATATTTTAATAAATTTAAATATAAATAATTATATATATTAATAAAAATAAAACACACACAGATATATGTATGTTAATATGCACAGTGTTAATTAATCATATTTCTTAATTTTAAGTGATGGCATTCAACAATACAATATTTTATTACTAGTCTTATTTTTGTAATGAAATTTCTATCTTTATTATTATTTTTATTTAATTAAGCTATATTTAAACTAAGGGGCAAGTACTAGCTACTATATAGCCCTTATTTTTTACAAAGTCACATATCTAACTTCCTTTAAACGAAAATAAAAATTTTATCGTATACAATTAGCAAAACCCACATCTCATGTCCATCATAAAATTTATAATATATATATTGAAGTTTTAATATTGCCTTTTCTTATAATTTAAAGATTGATAATAGAGTAAGATTCTCAAATTTTCACTATTATTTAAAATAGCAAAAAGTTATCCAATTTAAAAAAATTAATTAAAGTTATAAAAGTTCTTGCTTTTTATATTGCTCAATTCTTGCAATTTGAAATTATAAAAATTTATCTAAATTTTAGTGAAATTAATCAAATCTTTAAAAACTCCTACTTTTTTATATCACTGGATTTTTATGAGAGGAAAAAGTTTAACTTATTTAGAACTTGTATCCGGGGGATGTTGTTTATAGTTGACAAAGTAAAATATCATCATGAGTATAAATTTGATCATGGTTCCCTTTATTCCGATGTGTCCTCTTCATTTAAGAAAATTACCATGTGTGATTCATGTTACTAACAAAAAAATATTATCTTTATTTTTCAAATTTTAAATATCATATGTTAAATGGTTATAAAAACATATTATTAGTAAATATAAAATATATTTTATTTAATAGATATTGTTTTATAAAATATAAAATTAATAATTAATTTTTTTTTAATAATAATATTTAAAACTTTTGGTTTTTTAGAGGTAATGATTATATAAATGAAGTGTTATGTGTTAGGAGGTTTGGTGTTCAAATTCACCTTGTATCCTCGGAAGGGGCATACATATGCATTTAGAGTTTATAGTGGTAGTGGTTAGAATCAACCTTGTGTCACGCAAGTACGAGACTTGTCTAGTTGTTGATTCTTCTAGTTGACAAAAAAAAGATTCAAAATCTCCCCCTAAGGGTAATTCAATTAAGGTGAAAACCAAGAGATCCAAAGTTCAATCCCCAATCCTGACCTAATTTATAGAAAAGAGGACAAGTCGTAGACCTTAAAAATATAATGATAGTAACCAAATTAATAACCTAGTGTCACAAAAATATAAAACTAACCTAATTACTAATTCATCTCAGTTACGGAATAATAATAATAATAATAAAATTGATCTATTTACAGATTTTTCTAGATACAAAATATATACGTGTGTACGTGAGGGATATCATTATTTAAAAAATATATACATACAAGTATGTGAGATATCATTATTTAAAAAAATAAAAAATATAATTTATAAAAGTGAAATATTAAATTGAAGTTAAATTTAAATATAATATTAGTATTATTTTTTAAATTTATGAATGGAAATGTTAAAATAATTGGAGAAAAGTTTCCATATTAATGTTTTTAATTGGAATAGTTTGTAAGGTTTTGGATTGATGGTGATCGGTGTAGATTTTTCTGTAGATTCACAGCCCATGTAATATACTAAAACACAAGACAAGAATCTACTCTACTTTTTAAACAATGGAAACTAATAGATCGATGTAAAACAATAATTGACAAGAGGAAGATAATCAATGGCACATAACACAATAATTTCTCTCGAGAAAGTCACTGCTCAAAACCCCGACTATCTATTACATTAATCATAAATTTGAGTGATAATACAAAACTTGTTCTCACTAGAACAATTCCTGCACAAGTATGATCAACTCTTTGCCTTACAAGCCTTCTATAGCCAACAGTTAGCCAATTCTTCTGCCTCCCAAGCCCCTATTTCCTTGCGTTGTTTCTATGAGGATTAGCCCATATTTAATTGGGAAATCCTTCCTCCATAACTGCGCAATCCAAATCTAGGTCCTCTTCTGATTGCATGCATGATTTGTACAACTCAGACCATCTTACCACTGATAGTACATTGTCCCTGCACTCTAGTCTCAACTAGGTCTTTCTCTGAACTGACATGCATGGGTTTCTCATGAGGGAATCTTCAGTTAGCTTGAGTAACACCTGAGGATGCACCAATGCACCAACCCACTATTAATCATCTACTAGTTCCACAAACAGTTAGAACTAGTTTAACTGTCTATAACTCAATCAAACTGAGTTATCTAATTACAACTCAAATAAACTCATTTTGGAACCCTAAAATTTAGGGAGAACATATACATGACTACAAAAAAATTTCCAACTCGAAATTCCTAAGCTAATTAAGTTAATTAAACTTAATTAACTATTTACAAGTTGTTATGAGAATATAATTCGATTTTAATTCTCAGTTAATTCAAGGACAAATTAAACTGGAATTTATTGTTGCCATTTCTCAACGCTCCCTCTCAACAAGAAAGGGATTATTGGCTACCCCGATCCTGTCTATGTGAAACTCGAATTTACATGACAATGCCTTTGTCAAAATGTCAACATTTTTCTCCTCTGTGGGAATGTACTCCAACAACATAATCTGCCTCAATACACAATCTCAAAGATGATGATATCATATATCAATATGCTTGGATCGATCATGAAAAATTGGATATTCAGAGAGTTTGATACAACTCTGATTATCACAGTTGGATCCATCTGTTGACCAAACAAACCAACCAGGATCTTCCTCATCCAGATGGCTTCACATGCTGCTTGACTTGCAGCCATGTACTATGCCTCAGCTGAACTAAGGGCAACCGATCTCTATTTCCTGTTGTACCAAGAAATTGTCATTGACCCAATATTGAAGATCCCTCCTCATGTGATCTTCTTGTTAGATGGACTCCCTGCCTAATCTGCATCAATGAAGCCTTGAATATTCGCTCCCTCGATCTATCTGTACGACAATCCATACTGAGTAGTGCCCGTAAGGTATCTCAACAAATGCTTTTCTTCCTTCCAATACATCTTGGTAGGCCTAACCATCACTTGACTAAGTTGGTTAACTATATAGCACATATTCGGTCATGTGTTCACCAAGTACATGAGTGAACCCACAAGCTTCCTATAAACAATAGCTTCCACTACTTCCCCCAAATTAGCATCCTCCTTCCTCTAGTTACCTGCTGGAGGAGTCTCCGTGGGCTTGGTGATCTCCATGCAGAACCTCTTGAGTATATCATTGGCATGCTTGACCTAAAACACAAAAAATTCCCCATAACCCTATCATACTTCCATTCCCATAATGTAATGCATGAGCCCCATGTCCTTCATCTCAAACTCTCTTGCAAGACTTGATCAACTGATCATCACTTGTCAGAATCAAATCGTCGACATATAACACAATGATAAAAAAAATTACCTTCCACCACTATGTGGTACAAGTTCGCATCTGCTTCACTCTTGGTCAAACCCAACCTAGTGAAGTAGAAATTGATCCTCGTGTACCAAGCACAGGGTGCTTGCTTCAGCCCAAACAATGCTCTCTTGAGTCGACACACATGCGACTCACGGTCGAAGGTCTCAAAACCTTCAGGTTGCTCTATGTACACCTCTTCCTCCATCATGACATTAAGGAAGGTTGTCTTTACATCCATTTGATGTATCTTCCAAGCCATCCGCACTGATAGTGCCAATATAGATCTAATCGATGAGTACCTTGCAAGAGGAGAAAAGGTCTCATCATAGTCAATCCCCTCTACTTGTGAAAAGTCATGAGCCACAAACCTATCCTTATGCTTCTCCACACTACCATCTGCAACTTTCTTTACCTTGTAAAGCCATCGAAACCTCACCACTGACTTGTCCTCTGGTGTCAGGACCACATCCCAAACACTGTTACAAACTATGGAGTCATAATCCTCCACCATGACATCAACCCAAACTGGTTGCTTCATTGCCTCCTCAAAGGAAGATGGCTCTGTCTCAACACATCTGCTCATAAAATCCATGTATCCAATGTACCTCCTAGGTGACCTCCTCTGCCTGTGCTGAGATGTGGGTTCTCCTACATTCTCCCATGCATCATGCAACAACCTGTCAACCTCTCTAGTGTGCTTTCTCCCATCTCTGGAAGACTTTGCCTGAGTCGATGTCTCTGCTCCCAGATCCTCTACATGTGGCTCCTCCACATTAATATGAGGCTCCTCTACCTTAGGAACCAAAAGTTCCTCAACTGCATGTAGCTATAGCTCCCTCTCAAGGGAAACTCGCACGACCTTCTACTCATCGAACTTGACATCCCTGTGAACCACTGGCATCCTGCTGGTCAACAAGTACACCCAATAGTTGTGAGGTGTATAAGTGTACCTAAAAAATATCCCCAACTTTTCTATTGGCTCAATCTTCTTTCGTGCATCTTTGGTCACATGGAAATATACCGATGACCCAAAAATATTGAAGTGACCAACATCTGACCTCTTACTAGAAAAAGCCTCCTATGGTGTCTTCATCCCAAGTATCTGATGTGGGCTGCTGTTCTGCAAATAAACATTCGTGTTGCATGCCTCAACCCACAAGTGTAGTGGTAGGCCTCGATCATGAAACATCGCACGTGCTACCCCAATGCTGCTTATGTTCTTCCTCTCGGGCACCACATTCTGCTATGGGTTATGGGGTGCCATCAACTCTTGTTTAATCCCTTCTTCTGAACAAAAGTTATTAAACTCATTTGAGACATCCTCACCACCGTTATCACTCATCGGAGCTTTAAACTTCTTGGCAGACTCTTTCTCAACCAATGCTTTAAATTCACAAAACTTTGTGAAAGTTTGATCCTTCTTGTGCATGAAAAATATCCATCATTTACAAGAAAATTCATCCACAAAGATAACATAATACTTGTGTTTGGATGTGGATGCTTTTGAGAATGGTCCACACAGATATGAATGGACTCGATCTAGAATTTCCTCTGATCGACTATATCTATTGTGAAAGGAAACCTTGGCGTATTTTCCCAAAGTACACCCCTTGCATGTATCAACTTTCTCTAACATACCTTTGGGAAGACCAGTAGAAATCTGCTGCATTATTTTCAAATCCCCATCATGCAAGTGACGCAATCACCTGTGCCACAAATCACCAACGTCTTGGCTCTGCACCATCTCTTCTTTCGTGCTCAAAGCAGCACAATCCTCTACCTCAAACTTATAAAGATTCTTAACTCGAATCCCTATTTTCTTTACATGACCCATGGCTATGTGTCAAAGGAGCGCCTTTCCTTCTCTAAATACCACATCATAGCCTCTATCCTCGAACATGGCTATCGATACTAAGTTCTTCTTCAACCTAGACACATACATAACATCTCTCAAGGTGAGAGGAGCACCATGCTCCCTCTAAAAAGTAACCGTGCCCAATCCTGTAGCATTATACCTCCCATCATCACCCACTGTCAAGGTACCATACACTACCCATCATTGATGAAACCATGCATGCAATGGGAGTAAAGTCCAATTCAAATTGAGAGGCCAAAGCCTCACCCACTGCTTCTCCTGAGGGCTTCTTCTTGGACTTCTTGAGTGGACAATTTGTAGTAGAATGTCCCAGCTCATGACAATGAAAGCACTTTGGTTTCAACATGTATTTCTTCTTACATCCATGGCATGAATCCGATTTGGAATGGGACACCTTCCCTTTCCCCTTATTTGCCTTACCTGCTAAGGCACAATTTTCCTCATCATTAGTCTTAGATGAGGAAACATCTTTGGTGTTCCTTTAATCTCCTCCTACATCAAATCCTACCATAGTCATCCCCAATCTGGCAGTTTCTCCCTCCCATTTACAGACTCCTGAGCTATTCCAACTCTTGGGAAGGCATGGGAGAGCTAGGTTCACCATATCATCCTTGACAATGGTTATTCCAACACTTCCAAGCTCATCACGACAGTGAGTGAACTTGGTCAAGTACTTTGGAATGGTATCGCCGTTCTCCATCTTTATTTTTCAAAGTTTGTCTTTCACTGCCAACTTCCTATGGTCACTATTGTTCTGGAACAGGTCAGTCAATGCTTTCCACATAGTATACAGAGTTTCCTTCCCATGGAGACTTGAGACAATGTGGTCTTGAACTCCCTTAAGGGTTATCCGCCTCGCATTCGCCACACACTTCTTCCATTCGACTAGATCTTTAGCATTCGATGTTGGTGGCTTAGGAATTTCTTGATCCGTGAATTCCTTGAGGCCATTACCCTCCAACTCTACCTCCATCCTGTCCTTCCAAACTATATAATTCGAGCTGCCTTCCATGGCATACTCGAGCCACAAATCGTAGAAAGCCATCTGCTGATCCTGAACAATGTATTGCAAATTCGATTTTCACTTATAACCCTAAACTCAAAACTTTGAAATCTCTTCTAGTATAATATCTTCAGCTATGATACCATGTAGATTTTCCTCTAGATTCACATCTCATGTAATGTACTAAAACACAAGACAATAATCTAATCTACTCATTAAACAACGGAAACCAGTAGATGACTTGAAGAATTTGAAAAGGTGAATTGTGGAAACAACAAAGGTGGATTGATGGACTGCGGAGCGGGAGAGCGGGCTGTTGCAAGAATGGAAACCCTAACCCTATCTCTGGCAGTCATTTCGAGCAAAGGTTACGGTTAACACTGCCCCATTTCTGCTGTAGCTGCTTGATCACTGCAGATGTGCTGTCACTCTTCATCACCTACTGGCTACCCTCCGTGCTTCCTGTTGTCATCGCTTCCATCCATTTTCACCAGGCCTACTGCATCATGGAGGATATGGATCTAGAGGAGGTGGATTATTCTGCCAACCCTAACCCCGATATCCCTATTTTTCATAGCCCTAACCCTACGCCAGTTTTTTCTGCTCACCATGCACCGACTGATCCTCTCCTTTCCGTTTCTCCTCCTGTCGTTACTCTCCCTGGACCATCTACATCTGGCCTCTCCTTCATCACCCTCTCCATTGATTCCCCGGAGCTTGATTGCCCTCCACTCTCGCCGAAGACCCTCCACCTACTCGATGCTTGTTCTCCGTCATCCCCTCCCTTTGAACCCTCACCTTCTAGGGATCTATTGTGCTCTCCACCCTTCGTGCCCTCATCTAGAGTCGATCACTCCATTGTGCCTGAGCAGACCCTGCCTGAGCCTTTAGCCCCTTCTACCTCTGCTGGGGCGACTTCCACCACCACCCCATCTGGATGCTTCGAGACCCCATTCATTAAGGTTCGACACTCTGCGCAGAATCACCAGGAGAATCAGGGCTCTCCAGACCCTCTGCAAGACCACCCGACTGCACCTAGATCGGGCAAGTGAAACATAAAGTGTGTGAAGGCCTCGGGTAAGGACCTCACCCTAAAATTTGGGGAAGGTTTGAACATGGGAGAAGTTATCACTATGGTTGGTAAGGTTTTGGTGGGTAGGGTTCAAGGACATGTTTATTCCGCGGAGCGGCTTAGTCTCTGGGTCAAGGCGATTTGGGGCAACATTTTCAAATATCTTCTGGAAGTACATACATTGGCCCATGGTTGGTTTGCGCTCTATCTTTTATAGGAGGAATACACCAACTGAGCACTTGCCGAATATTGGCATATCGAAATGGCCCCGGTCATGCTGAAGTGATGGAGCCCACTTTTTGACCTTGAAAGAGAACAGATTGGGGATAGACCATTATGGGTTAGGTTGCTAGGACTCCCTCTGCAGTATTGGTCCAAGGATGTGTTTTCTCGTATCAGGAATGCACTGGGTACCTATTTGGACTACGATAGGTCCTATATCCAATCTAGGAACAGGTCTCTGGCTCGCATATTGGTCCATCTTGATACGAGAGAGGGATTAGAGGAGAAAATCACCTTGCAATGGAAGAATTTCACCAGGATCCAAATCTTGGACTATGAAGGAGTCCCATTTAGATGCCACAGGTGCCACAAAGTTGGGCACCTCTACAAGGAATGCCCATTGGTGCGAAATGACTCAGACTCTCCTATGATACCATTAGGTGAGGCTGCCAGGGCTCCTGCATCTGCTCTTGGCTTGACTCCTCCGGCTACTTCATTGATGAACAGGAAGGGGTCTACTATTCAATTGCCGACTTCAAGTGCTCCTTGTACTCCCTCCCTACCGATGACATGATCTAGGGTTGCTGTTGAGGCCGCTCGCTCCTTAGGTACTCCTCCTCTCCCTGACTCTATTTTTTCTTTTTCTCCTGCATGTTCTGCATTGCATATGCACTCTGCATCTGCATCAACTTAGGATTACACCTCCACCACCATGCCCTGTCCCATCGTCTCTCATCAGTCGATCTTCTCGACCACTCCTCCATACTTCCCTTCTGAGATTCCTCCCTCTTCTGTCGAATTATCTTCTTCCCTCCATGGTTCCCCCCACCCTTATAATCTCAGACTTCGCCTCCCCCTCTCTGCGGCCTGCTCTGTATCCTCTGGGTTGGGACTAACCCCTTCTTCTTTCCCTCCCAAATCCATCAGAGGTCGTAAATCCCATTTATCTAAATCCATCCTATTAGCCAAGGCAGAAGTGGCTTCGGGTAGACAATCATCACTTGACTGGGTACTTAGAGCTTTGAACACCCTTCCAAAATCTCCCCCATGAAGTGGATCTCTTTTAATTACAGGGGTCTGGCTAGCTCACCCAAAAAGCTAGCCCTCAGACGACTGTTTGAATCTGAGACTGTAGACATTATCTTCCTACAAGAAACATTGGGTGAGGCTGACCTTATCTCCCGTATTCTTCGCTCCCTAAAGCCTGGATGGATCTTTCAATCCCTTGATGTCATGGGGCGATCTGGAGGACTGGCCCTGGGATATAACCCCCATACTATTAACCTCAAGGCCTCCTGGGGTGGAGCTGGTTTTATTGGAATGGACATCTTCTCAATAGATTTGGGCATGGATCTTCGGATGGTTAATGTATATGGCCCATGCAAAAACAAAGAGGCCTTCTAGAACCACCTCCTTAATCTATCCCTCACAAATTCTGATAACCTCATTTTGGGCGGGACCTAAATTTCTCCAGTGGATATGGGGAATCATGGGGGACAAATGCTCAGGTGGATCTGCTCTCGGAGGCTATGGAGATGCTACTTGAACAACATCATTTGACGAATATCCCCATGGTAAAGCCCCTCCCCACCTGGCGAAACTGTAGAATTGGTGAGGCAGCTCTGGCCAGGAGATTGGATCGCTTCCTCATAAAGGACACTCTGGTTCAAAGACTTTCCTTATACAGACAATGGGTTGTTTCAAGAGGATTATCGGACCATTCCCCCATTTTTATGGAGATCATTGGCCCCTCTCAGAAACCAAGGGCACCTTATAAATTCAACTCCACTTGGCTATCAGACCCCTCATATATTCAATTGGTCTCTGATTTTTGGCTATCAAAACCTCCTACTTTTGGGGGAACTCTAGTGGAAGGCTTTTGCACCAATCTCACTAAACTCAAGAGTCTATCCAAGAATTGGGCTAAGGATAAAAAAAAGAGGGATGACCAAACCCTTGGAGATATTGAACATACATTGGCCACTCTTCTGGATGACCAAGGACAGGGTTTTACTTCAGCTGAGGCAAAGACTCGTCTCATCAATTTGGAAAATCAGCGATAAAAAATTCTGAGGGAGAGGGAAGAAACATGGCGACTTCGACGCCGCGTTGTCTGGCTAAAAGCAGGAGATGAGAACACCAAGTTCTTTCAAAATTTTTCCAAGGGAAGGAAAGTCAACAATACTATTTGGAATATGCCCATGGAGGATGGGGGCATGACAACAACTTATAATCAGCTCTCCCGCCTTGGGAATTCCCATTTCTGAAAACTCTACAAGGCTCCTCCTGGTGCATCTCTTGCTGAAATTGTAAGAATTGCGGGACACTTCCCTAGATTTGTGGACCTGGAAATGGCTGAGGAGCTCACTTCCCCTGTCACTCAGGCAGAACTAGAAATTACCCTGAAATGGTTCAAAAAAGATAAGAGTCCAAGGCTGGACAACTAGACAATTGAATTCTACCTTGCCTTTTATGAGATCATTGGTCAAGACCTGCTCAAGGTGGTGGAGGAATGTAGGACTTCTGGGCGTATGTATGAGGCCATCAACACCACTTTCATAGCCCTAATCCCAAAATCTGACTCTCCTTCATCCTTCAATGAATTTCAGCCTATTTCCCTTTGTAATTGTCTATATAAAATCATTGCCAAGATTATTGCTAATTAGCTTAGGCCCATCCTATCCTACCACATCTCCCCTGAGAAATTCACTTTCCTCCAGAATAGACAAATCCATGAAGCTATTGCCATAGCTCAGGAAGCCCTTCACTCCCTTAAAACAAAAAAACTAAAAGGGGCTATTCTCAAGATTGACCTTGCTAAAGCTTTTGACCGAGTCAATTGGCTCTACATTAAGATGATCCTCACCCACCTGGGATTCCCTCCCCCCTTCGTCGATTGGATTATCTGTTGTATAACCTTGGCCACCTTCAACATTCTCATAAATGGTTCTACATCACATTTCTTCCATACTGAGAGAGGTCTTCGACAAGGATGCCCTCTCTCCCCGCTCCTCTTTTCGATTGTCATGGAAGGGCTCATCAGACTCATTGCATTGGCCAAGTGGGAAGGGCAGATACAAGGGCTTAAAATCTACGACTTCTGTTACCTCACTCATCTACTTTTCATAGATGATGTTCTCATCTTCCTAAATGGAAGCATCAGGAACTCATCTACTTTCCATGAAATTATCACCCTATTTGCCTTGGCTACTAGCATGCAAGCTAATCACTCCAAGTCTACCATCACCCTTTCCAATGCATCTCCTCCGGAAACAAGGTACGCACAACATAAATTTCCTTTTCAGAGCCATCATCTGGAGGATGGACTCAAGTACCTAGCATTCTGGATCAAGCCACATTGCTACAGAATAGCTGATTGGATCTAGCTTGTGGTTAAAATTGAAAAACACTTACAAAATTGGAACCACAGATTCCTCTTCAGAGCCTGCTGGTTAGTCCTCATCAAATCAGTCTTGGAGGCTACCCCAGTCTATTGGATGTCGTTGGCTTGGATTCCTAAAGGAATCCTCACTCGAATTCAGAAGATCTGTTACAGATTCCTTTGGAACGGGTATAAAGAGGGAAAACCCTTTGCTTGGGTGGGATGGAAACACATTTCCCTCCCCAAGAAATGGGGTGGTTGGGGACTAAAGGACTTAACAGTCTTTGCACATGCTCTTGCTGCCAAGATGGGATGGATCCTGATCACATCACAAAACCTCTGGATTGAAGTCTCCTACCACAAATATATTTGGCCTCATCACCTCTTGGATTGGATTCGACTGCCCTCCTGGCCTCGATCTAGGATATCTATGGTTTGAAAAGAAATATTAAATACCTTTCCTTCTATCAGAGAGCGTCTAGCTTGAAGAATAAATGATGGTTCATTGGCTCGTATAGGCATGGACCCATGTATGGGAGGGGGGACATGTATCAATTATCTCCAAACCTCATTCTGTTTCTCAATTAGAGGAATATCAAGGTAATAGCGTAGGTTTATGATTCAGAGAACAACTCCATCTTTGAACAGGCCTGGTTTTCAGCTTTACACTTGGGCATCCCTAAACATTGGCAACAAATTTGGGAAGGGTATGTTATTGCCCTGAAAGAAGCCCATGTGCACATCAAAGAAGGCCCCAATGAACTTATCTAGACTCTGGATGAGCATGGTGTATACTCTCATAAAATTGGATATCCCATCCTACTCTCAGTGCACAGACCACTTGCACTCCTAGACTGGTGGGGGAAGATTTGGAAGCTCAAAGCACCACCGAGAATGAAATTATTCATGTGGAACGTGCTCAGAAATAAAACCCCAACTGGAGAAAACCTCATGCATCGATCCCACTTCGGTCCACATTGGTGTGTGCTATGTAAACAGGCTAAGGAGACAAATGATCATTTGTTCCTCCACTGCTCGATGTGTGCTTAGCTATGGCTGCAAGTATTAAACATGCTTTCCAAATCTGGCTATTGGTAGGGACAAACGATACCTGAGGCTTCAGATCATTGGACTGCTACGAACAATGACTCAAAATTTCATTGCCTTCCCCTCCTTGTCTGCTGGATAATCTGGTTGATTAGGAATGGAATCATATTCAAATAAACAGAGGCCAGATGGCCACATGCTACAACAAGAATCATTGTTGCCTTCCATGAGATCCCAGATGAAACACACACACCTACAAATTGCAATATTTCCACTGAGTCGATTGATCCCACCATTCCGTGGGCATATTTCGATGGTGCCGCTCAAGCACAGGGGCATGGAGGTGGAATTATACTCCATCTAACTGAACAACATCACTACAAAATTCAACTGGGTTTGGGAGAGGGAACAAACAATTATGCCGAATTGATCACCCTCAGGCATCTTTTGCATTTTGCATTGGCTCGTTCATGCAATAAATTACAAATCTTTGGTGACTCCAAAATCATCATAAATTGGTTCAATAACATAAATAATTGTCATGCACATTCACTCAGAAACATCTTGGATGAAATTCAGGACTTCAAGGCACAATTTAACTCTATTACCTATCAACGTATTTACAGGGAACGTAATGCGACTACTGACAAACTATCCAAGGATGCTATGACACATCCCATAGGCCTATGGATGATACTGGAACATAATGGTGAACAACTATATCAATAATACCACCGTCTCTACATTTATAGGGCATCTCTTAGAACGGGCTCTAATTCTTGTTTATTTTCAGCTGATGCACACAGTGCTGACTTATGTATATATTTATGTTTTTATTTCTGTTACTAGACATATCGAGCACACCCTACGAGGTGATCTATGTACAACTCTTTTTGGAATGGCCTCGGCCATAACTTATTATTTTTGAACACTACTTGAATGGCTACGACCAACAATTATGCATATGCCAATGGCATCTACTATATGTAATTTTTCAAAATTAATGAAAAGTTACGATTTTTCCTTGGGGAAAAAACGGAAACCAATAGATCGATGAAAACAATAATCGACAAGAGGAAGATAATCAATGGAACATAACACAATAATTTCTCTGGGGAAAGCCACTGCTCAAAACCTCGACTATCTATTGCATTAATTAGAAACCTGAGTGACAATACAAAGCTTGTTCTCACTAGAACAATTCTTGCACAAGTATGATCAACTCTCTGCCTCACAAGCTTGTTATAGCCAACACTTGGCCAATTCTGCTGCCTGCCAAGTCCCCATTTCCTTGTGTTGTTCCTATGAGGATTAGCCCATATTTAATTTGGAAATCATTCCTCCATAACTGTGCGATCCAAATCTAGGTCCTCTTCTGATTGCATGCATGATCTCTACAGCTTAGATCATTCTGCAACTGATAGTACATTGTCCCTGCACTCTAGTCTCAACTGGGTCTTTCTTTGAACTGACATGCACGAGTTTCTCATGAGGGAATCTTCAGTTAGTTGGAGTAGCACCCAAGGATGTACTAGTGTGCCAACTCACTACTAATCCTCTAATAGTTCCTCAAATAGGTAGAATTGGTTTAACTATCTATAACTCAGTCAAACTAAGTTATGTATTTACAACTCAAATAAACTCATCATGGACCCCTAAAATTTAGGGAGATCATATACATGACTATAAAAAGACTTCCAACTTGAAATTCCTAAGCTAATTAAGTCAATTAAACTTAAATAATTATTTACAAGTTGCTATGAGAATAGAATTTGATTTTAATTCTCAGTTTAATTCAAGGACAAATTAAATTGGAATTTCTTGTTGTCGTTTCTCAACAATCGGGTGCTTTGTTTAGGCATTTCTTGATGTGAAGCCATTGTTTCAATTCACCATCCCGATCAGGGTGATATATTGGACATGATGAAGATGTAATCACTCAAAACTTTATATATATATATATATATATATATATATATATATATATATATATATATATATTTGGAATAATATTTTTTTTTAAGATTACAATTAAATTAAACACTAAAACACTAAACTTAGGTGAAGAGATCTCTTTGTTTGTGAGATAAGAGATTTTTGTTTCACATTGATTTTATCATTGAAATTATGAAAATATATATACCTTATAATTTATAATTTGAACCAATAATTTTTAAGAAAGAAATACATATTTAAAAAAAACATATATAGTTATATTCTTAGCCATTGAAATAATAATTTTTTTTATATAGGTGATAAAAAAATGTTAAATATTTTATAATATATTCAATGTCTTAGAAAGTTTGAATATTGTATAGATGATAATAAAAATATCTTTAGTCTATATAAACCAAAATCAATATTTAAAATTAAAAAAATGTATAAAAAGTTTTATGAAATACTTGAAATATGAACAAATTTTATAAACATTGTTGGTTTCCTTGCTTCAGAGTGTTAGTAAGGTTTCACTAGAGTCGTGGAGCTGAGATTAATGGAAGGATTTAGATAAAATTCCTAATATATAGATTTTATTTAGGTTAAAAAAAATTGAATTTCAGTTTAGAAATAGTTTGATTTTTATGTTATTTTGTTCGTTTAGTTTGATTTTTATGTTATTTTATGTGTTTAATTTTGTTTTTATTGATTTTGTCTTGTTTGGAATTTATTTAAATAAGAAGAAAATTTATCAAAATTTTAAATTAATTTATTAAATTTTGACCAAAAAATAAATAAATAATTTTTTTTGGTTATAATTCTGTTTACTTTATTAATGGACCTGCATTACATTTAAAAAAATAATATTTATAATTAAAAATTAAAAGGTAAGAAAATGCAGAAAACACACTTCTTGGGAATATATTATATGTTACACTTACCTAATTTTAATAGTAAACACTATTATTTATTTTTTTAAACTAAAATGCAAAACACGTTTTTCAAATTGGTGTTTTTCATATTGATTTTCATAATTATTCATACTTGCAATGAAAGGTAAAAATAATATGAAAAGTTAAAAAAAGTTTATCCATAACCCTTTTATTGTGAGCTTAGTACTTATCTTTTAATTATTTGGGGTTTAGAGGTTGAAATTTGAGGGAGATTTTTCATTGTTTATGATCTTTTTGTTTATAATATTTTTCATTATTATGATGTTCCACCCTAAAACTTTTGGGTAAGATTGACATAATTACCGCTTTTTTAACTAATTAGTTTTAATGGAATTGGATGTATTACTAATGCCTTTGATCTCAAGGTTTAATACTATTTTTTATGCTTTCAAAGAAAATTTTATGTGAAAAAGTTACAACACATTGTTCATTTTTTGTACACGGCCTAGGGTGGTCGATTCACCACATTAAACATAAATGAATGGTTATCTTCAATAAAAGACATATTATAACTTTATCTATACTTTTTTGCTCATTACATATAAATTTATTCACACTTATAGGAGCATAAGTATATTAAGGAATATTGAAATAAAATAAAGAAAGCATAGTAGATAAGCCTCATTAAATTTTCCTTCAATTATTCTTGTATGTGCTCGTTATGTAAAATAATTAATAATTTTGTAATTATAGATTAATTAGGCAAAAGGGCACAATCAAAAGATCATTCCATTTCACGAGGAGGCACTTGAGATAGTATATAAGCCAAGGGCCACTTCTATGTAACATCATCAATCAGTTATATATATATATATATATATATATATATATCAATTGCAGATTTATATTTGTTTGCGCTCCATATGGTATTAGATCCATTACGATTCTTGGTTGTTCCGCCTCAACATCATCACACATTCTCGCTGTCACTTCTTTTTCTCCTTCCACTGCCCGACCAAGATTTTGACCATATCTGTTCCTTTTTCTAGCCTCTACCTGGTCTGTTCCTTTCTCTCTTATGTCCCTATGTCATGCCCCTGACATCTTGACATTATCGCCTAACACCCTCCACCACCTGTGTGTTGTGCCACTGTTCTTCCATCACATCCCCTATTTTTCTGTACCATTGTCAGCCTGTGCATAATTTCCTGCCATCTCATTCCCTTCCATCGACCCATTTGACGTTCCTTTGCATTGACCAACAATTACTCCAATCGTCATTCTCATCTTCATTTGTAGACCACAACTTCATTCAATTTGATGCCGACGTTGTTATTGACAACTGATGCCAGATTACCATTTTGCCCAATCACATGTTGTCAACCCATCTCAATAATTTGGTTTCCTATTGTTTTCTCCATCATTTAGTCTTGTCGGCTAGGGTCGCATTCTGTCCCCTGACCACAATGCTTTATATCCATAGTGATTCAGTGAATGATGAAGTCAGAGAAGAAATTTAAAGAACTAACATAGAGGAAGAGTTTCTTTAGGGATGTGTGTAAATATAAAGGTAAGTGATATAAAGTTGTAATTGATAGTGGTAACACTGACAATTTAATTTCCGTTGAAATGGTAGAGAAGTTGGATTTGAAATGACAACACAGCTTAATCCTTACAAGGTATCATGGTTGCAAAAATGCCATTAAGTTTTAGTTAATGGACAATGTAAAGTAGAATTTCATATTGGGAGATACAAAGATGAGATTGTATGTGATGTGATGCCAATGGATTATTGCCATGTTTTTTTGGTAAGGCCATGGAAATATAATATAAAAGTTATCCATGATGGTAGAATAAACACATATACTCTTGAGAAAGATGGTAAAAAACATAACTTCCTTAGCTAGATGAACAAGCCAAAGATGAAGCTAGTCCAAGTATATTGTTGATAAGTGGGATAGAACTGTTGCAAGAGATTAAGAAAAATGAGGTACATTTTTCTCTGATTAGGAAGCCCTAGGTAATCCTTACAAGCACAAGTCTAGATTATTTACCTGAAGAAATTAGAAGTATGTTGGGTGAGTTTTATATATAATTGTTGATGAGTTTCCAAATAGTTTACCTCAAGTTAGAAGTATTAGGCATCACATAGGCTTAATTTCAAGATCAAGTCTTCCAATCAAAGCAGCATATAGAATGACTCTAGAGGAAAATGAGGAAGGAAAGAGGCAAGTTCAAGAGTTATTGGACAAGGGGCTTATCAAATAAAGTTTAAGTCCCTGTGCTATGCCAATAGTGCTTAGTTCGAATAAGGATGGCGGATGGACAATGTGCACTGATTCAAGGCCATCGAAAAGATCAAATCAAGTATATATTTTCACTTCCTCACTTTGATGACTTAACTAATTGTATGAGTGGTGCTAAATGCTTCTCTAAAATTAATCTGAAAAGTGGGTACCACTAGATCTAAATTATAGAAGGGGATAAAATGAAGACAAAATTAAAAATAAATCATGGACAATATGAATGATTAGTGATGCCCTTTGGTCTCACTAATGCCCCTAGTAATTTTATGAGGATAATGAATAAAGTTTTGAAGGAGTTCACTGGAAGATTTGATATTGTGTATCCAGATGATATTTTGGTGTATAGTTAGACAAAGGAAGAACACTTTAGGCTTCTTAGGTTAGTTTTGAGCACCTTGCAAAATGATAAATTGTTGATAAATATAAAGAAATGTATTTTCATGAAGAAAGAGTTGGTATAGTTACGCTTTGTAATTTCTGAAGGTGGGATGAAGATGGATCTGGAAAAAATGAAGGCAATTATTAATTAGCTTATTCCAAGGAATATTTTTGAGGTAAGAATCTTCCATGGTCTTGCAATCTTATACATAAAATTTATTAAGAACTTTAAAAATATTTGTGCTTCTATTGTAGAAACTATTAAGGAAACTAAACAACATTTTAGATGGACTATGGTAGTTGATATAAATTTTAAATTGCTAAAGCAAAAGATCACTGAGTAGGCAGTTTTAACCCTACCACATTTCAATATATATATATATATTTATGTTGAAACAAATGTAAGTGGATCTACTATTGGAGTTGTTTTGAGCCAAGAAAGGAAGCTAATTACTTACTTTAGTGAAACGTTGAATGAAGCAAAGCAAAAATATGCTTCTTATGACAGAATTTTATGCTATGGTTCAAGCTTTGAAAAAGTGGAGGAGTGACCTCATGCCCAAAGAGTTTATTTAAGTTATTGATAATCATCCTATACAGTTCATAAATAACCAACCAAAGTTTAATCAAATGCATGCCAAATGGGTAGAATTTCTGTAGAACTGTACTTTTGTGATTAAACATGCCATGGGCCTTCAAATAAAGTAGCTGATGCTTAAGTAAAATTCAATTAATTCTATAGGAGCTTCAAATCAATATATTGGGATTTGATGAACTCAAGGAAATGCAAAAGAGTGATGTAGACTTCAAAGAAGCATGTGAAAACCCAGTTAGGATGAATAAAAATTCATGGTAAAGCTATATGATTTAGGAAGGTTAGCTGTTTAAGGACAATGCACTTTGTGTACCCAGATGTTACATGAGGGACAACTTAATAAAGGAGAAGCATAGTGGAGGATTAGGAAGACACTTTAGAGCTAATAAAACCTTTGTTGTATCATATTCTGTCAATTTTTGGCTAGGTATGCGAATTAATGTAAAAGGGTTTGTGGAAAGATGCAAAGTATGTCAACAACAAAAAGGGAAAAGCCAAAATATAGGATTGTACGAACCACTTCCAATTCCTAGTAGGTCTTATGACTTTATTAACATGGATTTTGTTTTGGGATTACCTCGAACACAAAGAGAACTATAATTATATTTTTGTTACTATGGATAGTTTTTCTAAGATGGAACATTTTATTTCTTGTATAAGAACTATTGATGTAACACGTGTTGAAAACATACTTTTTTAAAGAAATTATAAGATTACGTGGGTTTCCTGGAAGCATTGTATTCGATAGGGATACAAGATTTGTAGACTAGTTTTGGAAAACCACATGGACAAAACTGAGCACTATTTTGAACTTTATTTCAAATTACTACCCATAAATAGATGGAAAGACAAAGGTGGTGAATGAAAGTTTAGGAAACATTTTGAAGAGTCTTGTCGAATGAACATCCCAAATAGTAGGATCAAATACTTACTCAAGACAAGTTTGATTATAACGACTCACTTAATATAAGTACAGGGATGATTTCATTCCAAATATTGTATGGAATGCACCCCATGGGAGTATATGAACTAAGAAATTTGGGAAAGTAGAAGCTCAAGACTGTAGATGGTGAATATTTTGCAGTGACCACGCAAGAGTACCGCAATAAAATATCAAGCAACAATAGCAAGTACAAATAGAGAGAAAACATGAAGAGAAGATAGTTTTACTTTGAAGTTAGTGACTTGGTAATGGCATACCTAAGAAAGTAAAAGTTTCCTGTAGGGAAATACAACAAACTTAAGCTCAAGAAAACTGGTCCGTGTAAAATTTTGAGGAAATTTCTTCTAATGCTTATGAATTGGAACTCCCTAAGGAAATTGGTATATCGCCAATTTTCAATGTAGTAGACATGTACCCCTTTAAGGAAATAGACAATATTAAAATGGATTCAGCTATAAGTTATGAATATTTGACCAACAAGTGGAAGAAACAACTTAAAAAGAAGTTGAAGTAATATTGGGTCAAAAAGTAGTGAAGGAAACTAGAGGTAAAGAATATCTTCAATATCTAGTTAAATGGAAACACCAACTAGTAGAACATGCTACATGTATGAAAACAACATATATTATCCAAGTATGGCACAGGTGTTGAGAAGTTGTTGAACATCTCTTTTCTTCCCCGAGAGTTTGATGTAAGAGCATCTAGCCAAGATAATTCTTGACCTATTTGGGTCAGAACTTATTAGCCAAGGGATTTTGTTCCCTAATTTGTTTACCAAGGGAAAGTTGGGTTCCCTAATCCATCCAATTTTTAATATTTTAGTCATAGTCTAGAAGGAATCTATGTAGTTAGGAGGGATGTTATCAAATTCCTATGTAACAAGGCAATCTAGCCAATTTAGGGAGATTGTTATAAGTTAGCTTTGGAGTTTATTGAATATTGTTATGAGATATTTTCTTCCATGTAATAAAATAGAAGAGAAATATATTTCTTAGGAAGAGAGGAAGGAAGGCAAAAAGAAAGAGTAATATATTACACAGAAGAAGCGCAAAGGATAGTGAGACCTATAACTAAGTTGAGTGAGCTCAAATCTTGTAAATTTCCTTTCTAATAATATCAATATCACAGTGTGTTGTATTATGTATAATTGAATCTATCATGATCAAATAGAAATAGAAATTGCAGTATAGAATGTGTGCTTTTGTAGGTTGATCAGGAAAGTGTAGAGTGGTCAAGGTTCAAGTCTCAACGTTAAAAGCTTTACAAGAAAAAATTAGAAAAATTATACCTTTTTCGACATTTATGTGAGTTGAAAGTGACATAATAATTTCCCATAAAAATTTTCATCTATCGACCATCAAGTTATTAGAGATAACATTTGGTTCCAAATAAAACCTTTACCAGTCTGATCCAATAAGCATCAAACTAGTCTCGATAGACAAGCTATTTCATGACAATTATAGTTTATATTCATTATTATTGGGATAATGGGAGAGTATAGAAGGTTGTAGGGATTCTAATAGGCCTACAAGGTTTGGATTTGGGCCCTTGATCACAACGTTGGTCCTATGGACCATTTCACTTAGCACCCAGAAGCTAAGGAGATTTGGTATTGCCAAAAACTAGGTTTTGAGTTTTTTTCAAAGGAAAGAAAGGGTGTGATCAAGTGTTGGTGAAATTCAGGGACAAGTGAGACATATTTGTATCACTTAGACAAGGGAAACCCAAAATTATATGTGTGTAATCTCTTTTAGACTCATCTAAATCCATTATTCACAACTTTAATCCAAACTTCTGGATGTCTTACATATAAAGGACATATTTCCTCATGGATCGTCCTATCAATAGACATAATTAAAATATTTGACTTTTCAAATATCTAGATGCATGACATATAACAAATGTATTTCCTTAGGAATCATTTTATCAATAGACATAATATAGATACTTGATAATATAAAATTTAGAAAAAAATGTTAACTTTTTATTTTTTTAAAAACCAAATTTTAGATGAAAAACTTTGATATTTGCAAGTGGAACCTTAATTATACATGTATATTATCTTGATTTATATGATATCTATCTTGGATTCACCTATAAAAGTCGAATCAACATCTAGATTTGGTTCTTCTTGAAACATAATCCAGTCCATGATAGTTTCCACCTCATGACCTCCTAACTTTTACATGGCCTAATCATATCTTTCCATATGATATCCATAAATTTTTACCTTCTGTTGGGAACGGGTCTCCTAGGGTCAATTTTGGGGTTAAAAGCCCAAGTTTTGGGGCTAAAGGCCCAAGTTTTGTATAAAGAATGTAAACTCTCCATGTTTTGTGGTCGCAAAGTGTGAAGATGTAAAAAGTCATCAAGGGTTTTCCACCCTTAGTTTATGTGACTTGTGTTGGTGTAATGATATCTACCCTTGGTCCGTGAACCATGGGATTGTATAAAAAGGGAAGTCTTAGAAGACTCTAAGGAAGTTCTAAGAGTGGTAGTCGAAGAATAAGGGATGATTTTGATGTAATGGGTCTATAAGAGCTAAGAGTGAAGAGTCTTAGCGTAGGAAGAGGCTCTATAGTTGAGTGCGTAGAGGCCTAGGGTAGAAGTCTGCAGCTGAGTGCGTGGACCCCTGCAACTGTGTGTGGAGGGTAGTTAGAGTTTGTAAAAGATATTTGAACGTTAATAAAGAGAAGTATTATGGAATATCTGTGTATATGTTATTCATCTTCTATTAGGAATGAATGCAATTATGTTCTGTTAAATACTGGGTTTAAGACTTGTTACTGTATTGAAGTGCGAATTAATGTCATTTACTTTGTTATATAATCACATGTAAAAATCTATGTTTACAGGAAGATAATTACAATGCATGTGAAGCCATCCAATACTTAAGCTAATCTGAATAAATACATAAGTAAGAGTGACTATAGGAACACATAAGTGTCTGAATCACCTGCTTAGGGTACATGAAGGACAGTCATAGACCTTCGCGAAGGTTTAGAGCACAACTAAGAGAAGTATAGCGAGAAGACCTAAAAGGATTTTCGATCTTTGTGAAGTAAGGTTTAGGGTATAAACAACATCACTACCATCTCTGGGTGCAGAAACTTGGTTCCTGCATCCCCCCATACTGCTTCGGGGTTTAGGGTATAAACAACATCACTACCATCTCTGGGTGCAGAAACTTGGTTCCTACATCCCCCCATACTGCTTCGGGTGAGACTTCAGTCTGTGCTCTGCGGATTGATGCCAAAAGGGCCAATAGTGTAGGGATTGTCTTGGCTACTTAGTGCTGAACCTGGGTCAGGGCCCATCAAGCCAACAAAAGCCCTGAGTGTAGAAGAAGCCGTATCTGACTTTCCAGGACCGAAGTATCTAGTATGGAGGCTACTCCTACTGTGCCCACCACGCCTAGGTCACCTAGGAAGAAACAGATGGTGGCGAAAGAAAAATAGTCTGCCATGAAAGAAAAGGCAGCAACAGCCACAAAGGAAAAACAAAAGAAGTCGGTGCCAATATGCATTTCGTTATGGAATCATACTGAAACATAGATGAAGCAGAAAAAGGATAAGCAGCCAGAAAAGGTAGTGGACCTAAAGGAGGAAGAATTCAAGGGTATAAAGGATATTGATGTCGAAGGAGTGGAGCTTATGACGAGGTTGCCTAATTACATCCCTCCGCGGAAGGGAAAAGATAAGGTCATGAAGGATCCTGATACGGGGAAATTTTCAGAGTCAACACCTTCGCTGCATGAGAAAGTGGTGTTTGTGGGTCCTAGGCTAGTGTGTATTCCTTTGATTAAGATGGAAGATTGGGACCTCGAGGACCACACAAAGTTTCTGCACTTGGTGACTCACAAGTACATGCAAAAAATCTACTTTGATGACAAGGGGGTTACAATTTTGGAGCCCATGAAGTGGGTGCATGGTGTTGAGTAGTCAGGGTTTCTCAATCTGCTGTTAGTGCCGCCTTATCATTGCACCCCCATTAATACAGTCTGTGTGTGCCAACTCCTTGCGCTAGTGCATGATGGGTTCCTATGGCTAGGAGAGCCTATCCCTATCACCGACATTTTGATCCACTTGATCACTAAGTTACCATAGAAAGACGTGAACCCTGCTAAAGAGTTTGGAGGAAAAACCAGAGATAAAGAGTTGGCGGATAAGATGAAGAAGGAGTTTGATTTGATAAAAAGTCATTCAGGTACTCTATCACATCCATATTAGACCCAACAGTATAGTTGGCCACCCAAATTCTAGCAGGTAAAGTAATGAGAAAATGTCACGCGGATGAATTTTCGACGTCGGTCATATTGCTCGTGTCTTAATACGCGAAGGGGCTTCAGTACAACTGGGTCAAGTATCTATGTTAGGAATTCCTCGCGAACTGTCATGAGGCCCAGGATGAAAGCAAACCATTTCATTACACCTGGTTGTTGTTGTGAATTGTTTTGGTTGCTTGGAGGTTACTGGAGAATAGTCAGTTTCCTCCGCGTAAGAAGAATTGCCTGAGTCAATTCGGCTATCCTCGTTATGGGCTTCCAAAGATATAGAGTGCGTTACGGAGACACAAATATTTTGGGTTTTGATGCAGATGTGTTACAGGGAAAAGTGTCTATGCAGAACTGCTAATCCCACTACGGTGTGGTAGCTACCTTAGAATCAAACAAAGTAAAACTACTTTCCTTTTCCTTTATGAAAGATAGATGAGAGAAGAATAAAGGAGACCAACCTTTGTCTTGCACTTGGTTCCTTGCTCGGTTCCTCTCTCTTCTGATAGTCCTTTGCTACTTGCTTTCTCGTATACCCAGCTTTACAGAGTACCTGTAGAATCAAAGCAGCATAACACTATACAAGAACATGGATCTATTATCATAAACAATCTAGGATCAGATGTAAATTGACCATACAAACGCACAAAATATAGATTACACAAGAGTATGGAGGAAAACTTGAATAGCTTTATTGATAATCAAGAAAGGGCCAAGAGAGTTACAACCAGTTGTTCTGACCTAGCATCATCCTCTCAACAAGTAAGCCTTCTTCACCTCATGCAAAGCTTAGATCACCCAACACTATGATGGTACCTCAAGAAACCGACAGCAATTCCTTACAAGATGAAAAATTCCAGCCTCTGGATCTCTAGGATGAGGGATCCATATATAGATATCTGTAAGGGAGATGAGTCAGCTTGTGATTTGATTAGTGTCTTCCCTCTGATAGTTCTTGCTTCCACTTGGAGATTGATGATCTCTTACTCATCCTTGGTCGAATTCAGAGAGGCAAGTGTCACAGGAGAAGTTTCTGGAAGATTCCATGCTTCTCCACCTCGCGGATTGACACTGCCATTTGTCTCTTCTCGCCCATCGCACCCCATAGAAGGGCTTTTTGAAATGCAACGCACCCACTGAGTGTACTTAGGTGAGATGAAACGCACTTTGCCTATGGAGCAGGTGAAATGATCCTGTTTTGACCAGTTCTGAGTAGTTTTTCATGGAGAACTTCTGGGAGAAGCTGTAATCAGTTGACCTTGTTCCTTTAGGGGTTGGAACAACACTTTTAGGGACTTAGGAGCCCTTGGTTTATGGACATTTTATGCTTGGGGTTGCAGTGCCCAAAAATGTCTATAACAGTTGCCCCCTAAAGCATGAGGTCGTTAATCTTTTTTGATGTCGGGTGAAATGCTTTATCATGAGGATCCGAAGTTCTTTCAAGCTGGGAGGAGACCTGTAATAAGATACAATAGAATACATTATCTTCATAATATTTTCATGATCTAGCTGAGGCGGGCATTCCCATGCTCAACTTTATAAATTCATTTTCATGTACATAGGACAGACAATCGTCTGAGTGTAGACTGATGATTCTGGTAGAGCCATCATCCCTTTGATTGGATGATTATCTGTGCAGCAATGATGTACATTTGATGTCTTTATTTTCCTGAATATATATCGCAACCCGGATGGATGAAACTAGATCCGGGGTCTTCAATCTCGTTCGATCTTCACTCAAAGTACAAGTCGATCCATGTGAGAGATGTTCTGGAGTCGAACATGGAAAGACATCGCCTAATTACCAACCAATGATGTAAGTTGTTAACAGGCGCGAGAGGAATCACCGATAATGATAATGACCCTCAAGGTACTGCAGTACAATTCATGTGGCGTGAATAAAGGACTTGGCGTTGAACACCACGCAAAATCTTTTGGTCGAAGGCCATTGATGTAAACCTTTCGCCGGAAGTGAGAAACTTGCCATTGAGGCATGCAAGCTTCAAAGTACTGAAAGGGGTGTTCCTAGATCGACTTCTTGGATAATGAGCTAATGTCGACAAGAAGCGATACGTCATAGGAGGGCCTTAATGAATCCCACATCGATGACACGGAATGGAGCAAATGATTTTAATGGAGATGAAAACGGTCTGGTGATATAAGGTTCAGGGTGGCGGTCATGAAAGAATGGAGTGTAAATGTATTGCAGTGGGTGAGACACAAGTGAATTCTCTGAGTGACTTCTCTTGAACATATCGGCGACACTGACATGATGGATTGGTAGCATTAACCCCAAATGTGTATGGTGTGACGTGACCATGGTGATGTGATCGGTGAATGAAACAACCCAACCCGACTTGGATGCGGAGTGAAAGTGTCATGTTCAAGAGTGACTTGCTACCAACAAAGTTTCTTCAAGTTTTCTTCCTAATTTTCCCCAGTCATTGCTGACCAGTACCTCTTTATTTTTGTCAAGCTCAAGGAGGATAACATATGCTTGTTCTATAATTTTCCCTTCGGGCAAACCCATCGCTATGTTTTAATAAGCCTAGCGATAGTGAAACTCGTTCTTGTCTGCTATGGACAAGTTTGTCGCTATTAGGTTTTTTAACAAGTTTAACGACAAAGATAACTCGGTCCTTTTCAATTTTAGAGAGTCTGAAAAGGGACGTAAAGGAAACTCCAAAACTCCTTTTTCGTCATCTAATCCCTTAATTTCGAAAAAGTATAAAACAATACAGAAGGGATGAATTTTCGATACTTTTAACGAGCCGAACAAAACAAGCGCTCGATCTTTTTGTGTAATAATCCCTCAGGTCCAAAAGAATTAAAATCTAAGGGAGGGATAACACTTCTGGTCACTTTAACGAGCTGGAGAGGCCAATGGCTCGGCAATCTTTTCATATTTTACGAGTCAGTTGAAAAGAGCTTAAAGGAGACTCGTCTTTGAGGAACGAGTGATAAAATTGGGTAGCAACTGATTCCCGGTAAGGTTTGGAATTTTCCAATCACGGCAGTGTTACAAGGATGGCTAATAGGATCACTTTTTGCAGCTGTTCCTCAAAAGGGGTAAACAATCAAATGGAGGTGAATGATCAGCCAATACAGAGTGGAGGTGATGGTGAGAACACGACCAAGGATTTAAAGGCTGAAGTACTACATTCATGATGGTTATTTACCGGAAATTGGTTCATTTTTTTTTGATTGAGCTTAAACACTGGGGGAAACATTTGCTCATGACTTATGTTTATTTTTTAACGAGCTTGAACTATGTCCTAAAACTGCTCGATACAATGGTCGCTTCTTGACTTTACCATAAATAGCTTTGTTCTTTCAAAGATTGTACTGCATGCTCAATTGCTTCATCAAACTAGTTAGAAATGAACAATATATGTTTAAAAAAATGAGTTAGGACACTAATATTTTACTCGAATTACGTAAAAGTAATTTAAAAGTGCTTTTACCTCTCATTTTACCATTTCATTTGAACTTTGGATTGTTAGAGCTTTGGAGGTGTTTTCCCCCCTTGATTTTCATCAGCTGATTCCGGGAGATCCTGTGGACGATTTTCGGCGCCGTCTGGACCAAGTAGGAGCTAAACCTGAGCTCTTTCATTTCATCCTTTCCATTTTGCATTCTGAGCCTGATTTATGATTTTTCTAAGCCTCTAGGGTTTGAAAAACTCACCCTGGCTCCATCGCACCCTTTATGTATCGAAAGGTGCGTTGGATGTTAGCCTGTCCACTAGCCAATTGCCATGCAATGCACTTAGAACACTACTGTAGGTGTGATGAGCGCAAGGAAGAAAATTTATGCATAGTTTTCAATGGAAATTTTTGCTTGTTTCTCACCAAATCAGGATCTAACTCTTCTCTTGTTTGTTTTCAAATATTCATTGGAGCAAGATGACCATTACATGGCGAGAACGTGATCATGAAGAAGATGACATGCTTGCCTTACATGATCCAGTTACCGTAAATGCATTATGGAACTGTGGCCTGTTGAAGTTTTTCCGCATCTCTAGCATGAGACAACAAATCAACTTGCTGTAGTATTTGCTCGATGCCTGGGATCCTACCAGCCAGGTGTTCCAGATTAGGGGCAAATCCATCCCCTTAACTGTAGTGGACATCTATTTTTTGACCGGCTTATTGAGGCGGGGTGCCCCTATCTCTTTATCAGGTTCGGCCCGTGGAGGTGAATCTGTGAGAGATTATGTTCGCAGGTATTGCAGAGAGGGATCTCAGCCGAGTAAAGATGGCAAGATCATCATCCGAGATGTCACTGACAGGTCTTTGAGGACCATTCTGTTCACTTTTGGTAGGATGGCTGGTGGTGCGGCTCTTCATGTGGCCAACCGATCTTATATGCAGTACGCCTTGGAATGTCTCGAACCGAAGGTATTCAACTGGTGTGACACAATACTCCTTGTGATGAAAGAACAGTTGACCAAGGTGAAAAGCGGGAGGTTGAAGAACTTTGGATACGGTTCTATTTTGACCGCTTTCGCCTTGGAAAAGATACCACTGATGCAGCCACAATATATTGCACTTGGTTTACCTCCACCGACTGAACCACGTATGCAGAGATGGGTTGACCATATGTCTAGGCATGCTGGTCAGTCTTAGATTTCCTTTTTAGATACCTTCTTCGGGTGGTTTGATCGTCAGGAGATGGTTTATTCTGAGTATCCATATGCTGGTATGGATTTCCGGGGTGACCTAGATTTGGTACTGCCGGCTAACGAACAATGGGGTGCCATTAGTAAATTATTTCACCATATTCCTATTTATTATTTCTCTTTTATAATGTCCTTGTGCTTCATTCTATCAAGACTAATCAGAACTCATGTGATCATGCAGATGTTGGTCCCGTTCGGCCAGTAGTACGCCTGAGAGTGCCAGCTACCGCCCCAACAGGAGAGGCTGTTGGAAGGGCTATCCTTCGCGACCTTGATGTGGCCGAGACTCTTTCAGCATTACAGGATCAGGTCGAGGGCCTCACTCTCGGTATTCCAGATGTGAGGACTAACGAGTTTCCTTTGAGGTTGCAGCGACATACTACTGGTGTGCCAAGTCGATGGACTAGGCTTTTACGCATGATTGCACAGGCGGTGACTTGTTATCACGAGCATCATTAGACTAGGGTGCCCCCTAGCGTTTTGAGTTTTGGGTCATTTGACCGATTTTGTCTTGGTTATAGAACATTATGTGTAAACCATAAACAGTTATATATATATTTTTGATTTTCGGAGTTTTATTTTGGTTAAGTTACATGATCCAAATGAAAATATTGATGAAATGCTTCTTTTATAAATGTCGCAAATGTCTATCTAACACATAATTTGCCAATGAGTCAGTTAATGTGTTTAAGTTTATGGAAATATGCTGATATTGAATAAAATCAAATTGCCTTTCCAAAATCTTGACCCTTAGGAACATGCGATAAATAGCTAGATTTCGGACAGAGTAGATACCAGTGAGTTGTAGTATGACGAGTTGTGAGTCTAGCCTGACAATCAGTTGGCGTATGCCATGTGTGATGGCATCAGAGAGAAGTTCTATCAACGCGCTATATTCAGCGATGTTATTCGTTGATCGACCAATACATACCCCTCTGAAACTTACTAACTCGCTGCCTGGATCAAAAATGGCCCAGGCCGCAGAAGATAGGTTCCGCGAACTACGATTCGCTCCGTCGGCATATCCAACACATGACTCCAATAGGTTTGACATCTGCAATAAATGTAAAAAGTGGATTACTTGACCAGAACAAATACTTTAGCGAAAACAAAAACGTAACAAAAGCATATAGGTTACTGTACTGAATCACGCCTAGTAACGCTTAAGGTACAACCCGTTACGAGGTTGTGCCAGTGGAATCCCGTCATAATCCATTAACTCGTAGGCTCCTTTTGCTAACACTCACTTAACAATATAGGGGCCCATCCATAAAGACTTGAATTTACCTGCTCCCAATTTATCGGATTCTTGGTCATAAAGCAAGACCAAGTCACCTTATGAGAAAACATGGGGTTTGACATTCTTGTCGAACTGCGCCTTGACTTGTTTCTTATGGGCTTCGTTAGCCAAAGCGGCATCACGACAAGTTTCATCCAATTGGATTAGTTCCAAGAAACGAGCCTCCTCTTCTGAAGTTCCAGGGAGAAGTTTGATTACGAGTTTTAGGGACGAGATTTCACACTGAACTGGTAAGATTGCTTCTAGGCCATACACCAGTTGGAAAGGTGTAAACCTGGTTGCATTCCTTACTGATGTTTGGTATGCCCACAAGGCTGAGTACAGGATCAGGTGCCAACTCCTTTATGAACTCCAATCATCCTTTGCAGCATGAGTTTCAGGACTTTGTTGATTGCTTCAACCTGTCCGTTGGCTTGGGGGTAATATGGAGTAGAGCTGTCATGCGACAACCCTAATTTGGCAGCTAATTCGACCATCATGTGATTGCGAAAATGCGATCCATGATCTGTGACTATAGCCCGTGGGACGCCGAATCTGGCGACTACATGATTGAAAAAGAAGAGGGCAACTGTTTCACCAGTGTTATCTAATGTAGGCATTGCCTCGGCCCATTTGGTAAAATAGTCAGCTGCAACTATGATATACCCATGCCCCCCGGTCGAGGTGGGGTTACATGTCATGTAATCGATGCCTCATTTGGTGAATGGCCCAACAACAACTATTGGCTGCAGAGTTGCGGGTGGTCTTCTGGTTTTGCTATCGAAAATTTGACAGGCATGGCAACTTCTGACTGCGGTTATGCAATCTTTAAACATTGTTGGCCAGAAGTATCCTGTTCGTAAATTTTTTTGCGTTGTAGCGTAACCTGATTGATGCCCCCCACACACGCCTGAATGGCAATCATTCAGGACTTTTTCGGCCTCCTCATGAGTGAGGCACCTCCTCAGAACTGTATCGACACCACGACGGTAAAGTGTATCACCGACGATCATGTAGTCTTTTGATTGGTATCGAATACATTTTTGTTCAGATCGTGAGGTATTAGGCCTATATTTTTGGGTTTGGAGATAGATGATTATATCTCCATACCACGGATTGCTTGAAGATATCAGAAACAAAGATTCATCCACGATTGTTTCTTCGGATGTTTCATCGTTGGACGACGATGGGAGATCGCATAATAATTCTGCGAAAACAAGGGCTTTCTTTGATTTGGATTTTACAAATTCCAGATCAAACTCTTGTAGAATTGCTATCCATTTTGAATATTTCCCCCCCAGCAACTGTCGCGACAATATATAAGTCATGGGGTTGCAATATGACAGAATGGTAGTTTTTCGAAAGAGGACATAGTGTCGAAATCTCTGTATCGCTTGAACAGTTGCTAGCGCTAGCTTTTCAACATAAGAATATTTGCTTTCTGTATCATTTAAGTTCTTACTCAAATAATATATAGGATGTTCAATTACGTTGTCTTCTTGAACTAAAACCATTGCAATGGTTGTATCCGCTGCAGCCAGATACAGGTTAAAGTCTTTTTGATAATCGGGAGCGTACATTAATGATGCTTTCATTAGAGATTCTTTCAAAGCATCAAAGGAAGCTTGCGCAACCTGATCCCAGACGAAGGGCACTTCCTTTTTCAATAGACGCGTATAACCTTTAGCAAGTTCGGCGTAATTTGGAATGAACCTCCTCAGAAAGTTTGCTTTCCCTTGGAGTTTCTGAATCTGAAGCAAATTCGAAGGTGGAAGCAAATTTATGATTGCCTGAACCTTACATGGGTCAAGACGAATCCCGTCCTTTGAGACTACAAAGCCAAGTAAATGACCAGAATTGACACATAACACACATTTGTGTGGATTGAGACATATCTTGTAGTCTCGGCAACATAGAAATATCGCTCTTAAATGTTGCGGATGATCAGTCTGTTTTCACGAATGAGCCGGAAGGTCGTCGAGATATGGTTGAATGATGTTTTTGATGTCATGGAAGGCATAATTCATTGCCCTCTGAAATGTTGCCCCTGCGTTCTTTAAACCAAAGGGTAATTTTCGATATGCGAATGTGCCCCACAGACAAATAAATGCAGTTTTTGACTGGTCCTATGGGCAGATATTTATTTGATTATACTCGGAGAATCCATCCATAAATGAAAAGATTTCACATCCGGTACATTCATCAATTATCTAGTCAATAAAGGCTGTAGGGTAGTTGTCTTTTGGACAAGCTTGATTTACATCTGTATAATCGACGCACACTCTAATCGTTCCTTGTTTTTTCATAACAGGAACAATGTTCGATACCCAATCGGTTAGAGGAATCAGGTAAATTAAACCAGCATGGAGAAGTTTTTCAACTTCTGCCTTGATGGCAATGACTTTCTTGGGGTGCACCTGCCTTAGCCGTTGTCATACTGGTTTGACATCTGGATACATCTTAATTTCGTTTTCAACGATACTCGAGTCAATGCCTGACATTTCATTATATGACTAGGCAAAGACATCTCTGAATTCGTGGAAAAGAGCGTTATATATTTCCAGTTCTGAAGGAGAACAACATTTTCCAACATAAATATTCTCTACAACATCTGTTTTGGTTGAGATATTTATGGCGATAGTCTCTTCAATGTTGGACAAGTTTCGCTTGGAATCCACCGTGTTTACAATATTTGATAGGAAATCAAAAACTGAGGGATGATGAAGGTCATCAGGAGTATCTTCTTCACAATCTAGAAGAAGGGAATGATGTTGGTAATCTTCCCATGGTGCCCCTTCAATTACCATTGATTGAACAATTCCTTCGTCGGTGTAATGCACTCGCGACCAAGGATCTGAAGGGGTGCCATATTCCTTAGACCTATCTATCCAAACACTTGATGAGCGTTGCTTTGGGTTTGCCTCCCATGCTAGAAACATTGATTGCTACAATATTTCTATTGGGCTTGGAGGCAATACTCGCGTATGATCCATGTTCATATCATTTTTTGAGATCTTTCAAATCGAAGATATCATATTGCAGGTTCCTACTGACGCTACTTCTGCCAAATTGATGGGCGGTGGAAGTGCAAAAGTCCCCATTAATATAGTGTCTTTTAGTAGGCCTACTCCGATATTTTGAAGGGAATGGGGGCTTCCATGGATCATTGGAATGCTTCCCGTAACTTGAGAACCATTGGGGAGGAAGGTTTGTTGATCGACGATTGTAATCCCCCCTTGAAAGGGAAACGCAATCTTCCTAAAATAGGTCGACACAACAGCTGCCATAGCATATATCCATGGTCTTCCCAGTAAGATGTTGTAATCTAGGTTTCCTTCGATTACTTCAACATCTATTTCTATTGTTTTCCCCCCTAGTTCAACTTGCAAGTTACTTAGAATACCATATGGGGTATATGTTCGTCCGTCAAATGCTTTTAATGTCGTCGATGATCTCAACAAGGTTGGAGATCCTAAAGTTTTCCAGCAACTCATCGTCATAATACATGTAGATGCTCCCTCATCAATAATTGCTCGGTGAACAGTTTTGTTGAGGGCTTTCACTTGAATGAGGAAAGTTAGTTGGGCTGGTAACTGAGGATCGTATCCTTTATGATTAAAGGATACAAGATTGGAATCATTTGGGTCTATCCCACCGATAGTTGATAATAAAGCCTGCTTTTGGGATGGGAAATTTTGTAGCACCTCAAGTGTCGACATAGCGGATGGTGATTGGGCCAGATCTTCCACTATATTATAATGCTGTGCTGCTCTAGCACGAGGATTAAATGTCAACTTGTGTACTACTCCCTTTGGCGGTTTTATTGTCAGTTCAGGAATGATGGGCGGCGCAACTTCTGTCGAAGTTGTTGTCGTACTACTAGGTTGATCTTTATCCTTGTTGTTCGACAGCTGTGGATTCCCATAATCTTTATTCCTCGTCGATATCAAAGCATCATTTTGCTGTTTGGAAACTGACAACATCAAAACTTGAGACGGGGAAGCATTTCCACTGTCAACCAGATTTGTTCCTGGGTTCGGAAACGGATCAGTTAATATTGCTGAGGTCTTTGAATTCTTGAAGAATTTTTTAAGCTCAGCTTTGTGTGGACAATCTGCTGTCCAATGATCTTCATTGCATATAAAGCATGGATGATTTGGTTTCCTATTTCCAGAAGGGTTTGTAGAAGATTTTTCAGGTGATGATTCTTCCTGTTTCTTCTTCTTCCCTTTGCTTTTCTTCTTGCCTCCTGGTTGCTTGGTTTCTTTGCCTTTATCTATCGAGACGACATTTACTTTCGAGGCAAGAAGTTCTTCTTTTGCATTTTAACTGGAAATCCTACGAGCCTTTTTAGATATAGCCTTTGTCGTTTTCGTGTATGTTGCACCAATCACGCCATCGCCGGCATGAGAGTCATTGTTTGATTTAGGAGGAGGGGGCACCGAGAATTCTGGTCTGGGAGCTTTAGGTATTTTATCGTAGAGCGTGCCAGACTGAGTGTAAATCAAGTCTAAATATTGTGCACGAGCAATAACCTGCTCTTCGGTGATGACTCCCCCTTTTGCCACATCTTCTGTAATGGAAGGTAACAAAGACTTAATAAACCATTCAGCTAAAAGCTGATCAGGAACATATGTTTTTACCATTCTACGATGACGTCGCCACTCATGAATATGATCAGATATGTGAGTGGCCATTGTTTTTTTGAAATTGGTAAGAAGTTCTGTTCCCGTTTCGTACCTTATCAGTAACTGAAAATGGGTTAAAAAGGTTGTGGCTAGGGTACTAAAGTTGTCAAACGAAGCTCTGGGCAATTCGATATACCATTTTTTTTCTGGACCAATTAACGTCCTCTGAAAAAGGCGGAGCCTAATCGAATCATCGTTTAGGGTGTTTGATGAACACCACAGATGAAAGGTCATCACACGATTCGATGGATCTTCACCCGGATTTCCATTAAATTTAGGAATATCTGACGGAAGTTTATGTGGAATTGCGGGCCACCAAGGGGCATAAGTGATTGGATCGTTTGTTAACTGATTTAGATTCGATAACTCTAAAGTCGCCACGAAGGGTAACTGTTGATTCAGGTTAGGCGAAGCATACCCAGGATAAGATGGAATCGCCTGAGCAGTTGGTCTTTGCATACCAGCATAATGCATTTGATGCTGGTAACTTTGGTAAGGTTGGTGGGCATAACCATTGTAGAATGGTTGGTTTTGACCCTTTTGAATATACGGCTGCCCACTATTTTCAAAGATTTGTTGCTCGGATCCTTGGTATACTTGTTGGAATTGCGGTTGTTGGTATTGCACCAGCCATGGTTGTGATGCCATGTGCTGTTGCCCAATACTAACTGTTTGACCAAGATGAGGGGTAATTATACCTGTTTGGGCCTGTGTCATTCCACGAGTCAGCGATTGTGGTTGAGTCACAGGGTCAAGAGGTTTTTGCATTACAACCTGAGAAACCTGAGGTTGGCATACAACAGGCAGCGCTTGTACTTGCGACACCGTCACAATAGCTGGCGTAGTTGGTATATTTGACATAGGTAAACATTGTTGCATCGAATATACAACTCTTGGTTGTTGAGGTAGTATCGGTACCCAACCGCCAGATGTAATTCCATCATAACCTGAATTTTGTTGTGAACTCCAGTATGACTATCCTCCTGGAGGAGATAATGAAAGGGTATACTGCCCCCCATACGGCGGTAATCCGGTACTTAAAGGAATGGTTTTCCCTTGAGGACCGGACTGCCCAAATTGACATCCTGAAAGATCAATTTGTTGAGACCCAACATAAGAGTTTCCGGATACTATTCCGGATGAACAAACAGGAACAGACCATACTGTCGAAACAGCCCCTGAGTGGGCCCCTTCTAGTGATTGAGAGCTAGCTGGGATAGATAGTATGCCGGCGAGCATTGTTGGAGCGACAGCAGGAAGTTCTGCCGTCGCTGTGTCAGATGACATAGTCCTAGATGTCGACGGTTGTTCAGACATTTCTAGTCTATCCAAAATATTACCTAGCGATTCTACAAGAGCTTCTGATGGCGGTAGACTAATTTTTGATGAAGAAGGATACAGAGTGATCCCGACTCCAAATTGCGATGGAGTACTAAATGGAGGATCCTCCACGATCTCTTCTATAGCAATCAAACCAGGTGGAAGAGGTAGATCGTCAGGTCTGTAAAATATTTATGGTTCCGAAGAAGGTATGGAATTTGCAGTGACAGATGTTTGGGGAACAACACTCTCCGAACCGGTTGTAGATGAAACTAGTTCAGTAACACAAGTGTTTACCCTCAGACTAGGATTAGTACTACTGTCCTTTGGTGGCTGCTGAACTTCTTCTGTAAAGGCAGGGATACCAGAAATGTTTGGAGTAACCGGAGTCTCTGATGTCATTGGAACACTTGTTCTAACTTTACCAAGAGATTTGGAACCGGTTAAACGAGTTCGCCTTGTCCGTAATAGTTTCGATTTTGGAGACAAAGACGGTTGACTCGTAAGCCTTCGCGAAAGACGAGGTTTCAATTGACTTTCTTCCACGATTGCGGATTACTTGATCAACTAAAAATCAAGGGGAAGTATATTTCCGAATTAGATGAATTTTAGACGCTTTGACACAACTTGTTTTTTCAATTTTTGAGAGTCGAGAAAAAACAAAAGATGACTCTAGTCGCCTTCGATTTTTAATGAGCCTGAAGTGACAAGTGCTAAGATGGACCTTTTCCGTTAAGGAGTCTTAAAAGGAACGGAAGGGACTGCTTTGGAAATCTAGGTAGAGGGATTACCAAACCAATCGCAAAACTGCAAAATACTTTTTACGGTACGGCAGTCAATCTTCCCGAATGCTGTGTTCAGTGCATTGCGATCGATAGGGCGGCAGACACGGCTTCCTATGGATAAAGGATAAAGCCTATTGTTGTCTCCCAAAATATACTCGATGGTACGTGGGAGCACAAGTCCGTATTGGCACTTGTCGTCTCAAAGTGGAGGAATCACCCAACCAACAATGAAAGCAACAGTTACCACGTTTTACGATGCCGGAACACATCTCTAGCCTAGACTTCTAGATGTTGTGCGTTAGGTTCCAAAGCATTGTTAGATTCATTAAATTTATTTTATAGTTGATCTTGCTTAAGAAATTTGCCTTTCAGGTTCATCGTGTGATGTATATATACAATTCCTAAATTGCAATCTAAGATGATAAACAATCGTTTTATCTTCTTTATGCCATGAAAATCCTAGCTACTAAGGAAAGAGAGACAATATTCTTTCGGCAAAGAGCAAAGGGCACACACTATATGCACTGTCCTAAATCAAACCAATCAAACAGTCTAAATGCAAATGCACATGCATGTATTTGTTTTCAGCCTTCTTAATATGTGAATGATAAAAAGAAAGTTGAAGCGCAAATCTGAATTATTTTCAAAGCGACAATTACTAACAAGCTTCTTTTCAAAATCAAAATGAAGACAATGACAACACTTTGCGATTTGGAAATGAAAACTTGCTTTCGACACTAGGAAAACTACTAATTCAGATCAAATACAATAGTAACAGGGTAATCGACTATCAAGAGCAATCAGACTCTCTTCTATGACTGAAAATGACACTTGCGACACTTTCAAATCAAGAAACGACAGTACAATTACGTTACTTCTTTGTAAAGGAGAACTGAAAATGACTTAACAAATACACGAAAACATTTATAGTTCTTTGCATAATGGAGGCAGAATAACAACAAGGAAAGGGGTTTGAAACAGAGGTGTACTGACTACAGGCAGCAAAACTCATGAATAGAACTGAAAAGAATGAACACAGAAACCAAAATTTAGGAACAAGGCCTTGTCTGTTCAGCGCACCTGTAACAGAGTGAAACTGAAATAAAGCGCAACTTCTACACTCGGGAAGTGCGCTAAATTTGAGATTCACAGAATAGACAGTGCGCTGGACCAGGGACGAGACTTTGCTTGGGTTCCTGGTCACAGTTTGCAGTTCAGTTCAGGGATTTTGGCTAAGCAAGTGGTAATCAGTAAATCAACAATAGGGGTAGATCTAAGGAGGTTACTAGAGCCACCACAAGGGCAATTAGAGAGTTTGTAAATCAGTTGTTTAATTCATAAACAAAACCCGGAGATTGACTAAAGCGGCATTTATCTACTTTGCATTTGCATAGCAAATGCAGTTCGAAAGCTACCTGGCTCGACTTTAGGCTCCGTCTGTAAGTTTATAAAGTAAACAAATGTAGATAAACAATCAATCTAGTTGATCCCCAGCGGAGTCGCCATTTTGTTACAGGGAAAAGTGTCTATGCAAAACTGCTAATCCCACTAAGGTTTGGTAGCTACCTTAGAAACAAACAAAGTAAAACTACTTTTGTTTTCCTTTATGAAAGATAGATGAGAGAAGAATAAAGGAGACCAACCTCTGTCTTGCGCTTGGTTCCTTGCTCGGTTCCTCTCTCTTCTGATAGTCATTTGCTACTTGCTTTCTCGTATACTCAGCTTCACAGAGTACCTGTAGAATCAAAGCAGCATAACACTATGCAAGAACATGGATCTATTATCATAAGCAATCTAGGATCAGATGTAAATTGACCATACAAATGCACAAAATATAGATTACACAAGAGTATGGAGGAAAACTTGAATAGCTTTATTGATAATCAAGAAAGAGCCAAGAGAGTTACAACCAGTTGTTTTGACCCAGCATCATCCTCTCAGCAAGTAAGCCTTCTTCACCTCATGCAAAGCTTAGATCACCCAACACTATGATGTTACCTCGAGAAACCAACATCAATTCCTTACAAGATGCAAAATTCCAGCCTCTGGATCTCTAGGATGAGGGATCCATATATAGATATATGTAAGGGAGATGAGTTAGCTTGTGATTTGATTAGTGTCTTCCCTCTGATAGTTCTTGCTTCCACTTGGAGATTGATGATCTCTTACTCATCCTTGGTCGAATTCAGAGAGGCAAGTGTCACAGGAGAAGTTTCTGGAAGATTCCATGCTTCTCCACCTCGCAGATTGACACTGCCATTTGTCTCTTCTCGCCCATCGCACCCCATAGAAGGGCTTTTTGAAATGCAATGCACCCACTGAGTGTACTTAGGTGAGATGCAACGCACTTTGCCTATGGAGCAGGTGAAATGATCCTGTTTTGACCAGTTCTGAGTAGTTTTTCATGGAGAACTTCTGGGAGAAGCTGTAATCAGTTGACCTTGTTCCTTTAGGGGTTGGAACAACACTTTTAGGGACTTAGGAGCCCTTGGTTTATGGAAATTTTATGCTTGGGGTTGCAGTGCCCAAAAATGTCTATAACAAGATGGACATGCATATGGCAGTTAACTAGCGGCCAAGGTTGTCTCCCACCTTGTACATGCAACTATCGGCTTATGAAGAATTCAAATCCGATTTTCATGAGGTCTCGATCAAAGCGCACAAAGACCCATAGTAGAAATGGCACGCATTGCCTTATATGGTGATAGATAGAGATATCCATGCAGTTGTGGGGCTTTGGCTATGGGAATTGTGCACGCATACGGAGTTCGATGCAGGAACAAGCACCAACGCAGAAAGCTCTGCCATGTAGAAGGGGAAGGATGCTGCTTAGAAATATGCGCACACATTGGCTGAGAAAAATAAGAGGGAGGTTACCAAGGCAGCTGTAGATAAGGCCCATATGGAGGAGGATCACGCTGCAAAAGCGTAGGCAGAGTGTGAACAGAAGGATGTAGAGGAAAGTGAGAAGTCTTCTTTCCCCCACATTGATGAGCAAGAGCTATCAGGGAAAGGAGGAAGTGGCGGTGAGGAGTAAACCACTCCTTTCATTTTGAAGAAGTGTGCACAAGAAAAACAAGTTGGGCAGCTAAAGAAACAAAATTCTGATAAGAAGACGCATGTTGATCCCATGGCGCTGATAGAAGGCGATCTCAATGAGATCAGTGACAAAATTTGAGATACAACGACAGAAGTGCTGCAACAATTCTAGCAACAATACATACAGACGCTCAGGAGCATCCAAAAGGATCTGCGCGAGCTGCAGATCCAAGAAAACATAATTTAGGCAGATGTAGGGAAGACGAGCGAAGCGCAAGAAAGACTGATATAGGGAAGGAGTTCTGTATCTAAGATTGACTAGCCGCAGGATGTTAGAATCTTTTTGTTACCTGAAGGGTCAGTTCGCGTGGAGTTGGATGAGCATCACGGGATGCTCCACTCAGTGAAAGACATGGGACTGAACCTCATCGCGCTACCATTTAAGTCATTCATGTGCTACATCAGGGGGTCACTGATGAGCTACATATCAGAGAATAGCGCGCACTGATTGCTGTTAGTGAGTTCAAAGTCAATAACCAACAACTTTTCACAAAAAAGACTCACGCCCTAAAGGAGCAGGAGGAGTTGTGCACGTAACGTAATAACCTCGTCATAGCGATTAAAGAGGCCTGAAAATCTGTACTTGAGTTGGGTATGACTAATTATGCAGAGGCCTCAGCCAATGCAGGGAAATTGGCTGCTGTAGTACGCACTTCGAAGGAGAAGGTCGACAAGGTGACTTTCGACCTCAGGATGCAGATAGTTGAGCTATAGTTGAAGTTGCAGCTGACCACACCACCAGAGGTTTGGGAACAAGGGAACGCGTCAATCAAAGAATCCATAGGTCAGCTAGATGTCATCGTTCAAGGGTGCGACAAGCTCTTTGTTAGAGCCTAGATCGACCTCAGGCTGAAGGGAGGCAATCTTAGGATAACCACAAACCACGCTTAACTTGGTAGCTAGCCCTACAAGGTCGGGAGAGGGCTCTCTCCTTGTGAATTTCAGTCAATATGACTGAATCAAATATGGATTTTAGGCTAGGTATAGATATGGATTTTAGGCTAGGTATAGTAGCTCTAGGGTTTTTGATTGATTTTTTTTGGGTTTTGCTGGATCAAATGGAGAAGGCAACTTTGGGTCTCGGAAATGAAGTCAGGATGCAGGGTGTTCTATGGGGTGAGGTAGGTAAGTGTTTTGGCACTTGGAATTGACTAAGATGAGAGATCTAAGGTTGGTGAGGAGCTGAGGAGGGAATGAAAAGATCATGTATCCTCTTCAAACTGTAGAAAACATAAAAAACTAAATGGTTTCCTAAGGCACAAGGCACCATCATTAGTTGCTTTGATGGGCTAGTGAGGCTTCAGCTAAGATCTTCAACTTGTCTTGCTCCTTTTTGCTCCTTAAGGCCTTCCTCAACCTAGCCTTAAGCTTCCTCATTCTTATGTTGTACATCTTGTTGCGAGTCATGTAGTGGTAGGTCTTGTGGCAAAGCATCTTCTTGTCTTTGTTGGCCTTCTCAATCAGCCCCTCAGGGTGTATGTTGACCCTCTCTAGCCATGTTTCCCTATCATTCTCAATTTCTTGCTCAATAGGGGTTAATGGAACATTGGCCTCCTTGATCTTTTACCTACCTTATTTTATCATTTTTAGCTCCATGAGGACTTGCTTGTTCCTCAATTGTTTATTTTCTTGCTCTAAATAGTTGATGATCCACTTAGCCCTCTCTAAATTATCTGACATGGCTTGTATCTCAGCCTCTTGATCCTTTATGATGATGTCTTTGGTAATATTTGGATCTTGAGTTTCCAGGTCAATGACATCAACTCCTTGTGTCTCCTCATGATCTGTTAGTGTCGGTATCTTCATCCCTCCATTAGTGATCAAAATTCTCTTTTTGCATGCATTTTAGGTGTCTCATCTGATCAGCTGCATTCCATTAGGTCATGGATCATCTGATGGTAGTGGTTCTTTGCCAATTTCCCTCATGCTTTTCATCTTTTGGCCTATTTGCACATGTACAGATCATTTGCTGTCATTTTTATTTCATTTCATTTGCAGAAGTCATTTTAGGGTTTTCAAGTCTCATTAGGTCTAGGGCCTTGTGAAAACAGGGTTTCTCCATTTCATGTAAAAATTTTATGTAATTTTAAGTGTCTTCTATATGTAATAAGTATCTACAAGCTGCTCCTGGTCACCCAGTGATATTGCCAAGCACCTGGCGTTGCAAAAATCAAGTCATCTTGAGCACCAATCCGCCTGCAAAAGCAAAAGAGAAAAAACCCTAATTTCCTCTCCCACTGAGCTAGGTTTGGCTATGGGATCAGAGATATTTGAGAAGAATAGGTGTAAGGGATATCAGAAGGTATGAGGCCATTTCATATCATCGAACATCAGATCTCCATCATTTGTTGAGATGTCATTCCAAGGAACAAGCCATTCATCACACAGAAGGGATGGCTTTTCTTCAAATTGTGTTTCTGAGCAAGAAAAGATGAATTTGAAAAACATGAGAGAAGTTTTTTTCCTTCAATGACCCAAGAAGAAAAGCCTCCTTCAGTTTTTACACAGCTATCATGGTTTTAGAGAAATGTCAAAAATATAGTTTCCTCAGGAGGGTTGCTGCACCTATGGAGTGGCCTTGGAAAAATAAAAATTTCTCCTATCTTGGTTGACCAAATGACTTACTTTATGAGTGAAATGATAACTAGACAGAAAGATATTTCCAATGAGCTATCATGAGCTCAATTTGGAGCTGAGAAAGGCCTTCAAAAGTTAACTACAACATCACTCTGCCTTTAGGCAGCCTCATTTTGCACATTTTGACCAGTCTTGGGAGATTTGACTTTGGATAGGGAACATGAACTCCAAATTGAAAAATTCAAGTTGTGTTGGACAGTATACTCAATAATATTTCCAGTGAGATATCGTGCACCCAATTTGGACACCGATAAGGCTCTCAAAATTGCTCTGCAAAAAGGCGCTACGCACAGAATTGGTGCTCCACACTTTCTCTTTATCTTACCTGCGGTCCCGCACTTTAATGGCAATGTCTCCAACGCACCTGACCGCACCTTCCATCTATTAAAGATGCAGACCCTTGTAAAAGTTAAAAAGGCGCGACGCATTGAGCCAGTGTGGCGCATTGGGCGGTGATTTACAGTGTATTTTTATAACGGGCGTGACGCATTGAGGCAGCGCGGCGCACAAGACTTCAAGGCTTGAAATCATTCAAATATTCCTCCAAAGCTCCCAAAATTGTAAATTCCTCATTTCCCAAGTAAGTTCACACTCCAATATGCTCAATGCATGAGTTTGTCTCAGTCCTCTTGGTGATTTAATAGGGAAATATTGAAACCCTAGCTCCTTATAGTTTGATGAAAAAACATTGCATAGGGTTTATAAATTGCATTTTTTGCTGCTAAATCCCACTCCCATCATTCTCACTCACTCATTCCCTCACTCCCTCACTTCATTTTCTCCCTCCCTTTTCATTTATATTTACCCTTTCCATATTCCCCATATCCCTAAACTACCAACCCTAAATCCCTAATCTCACTATCCCAAACCCTAAAAATATATCCCTAATCCCTAAATGTTATACCCTAAACCATTTCATTCCCCAAAACCATACAGTTAGCATCAAATCCTCCCCTCATCAGTCCCGCTCATCCATGGAGCTCAAAAACATACGAGAAAATCGGCAAGCTGCCAAGAGGAGGAAAGTGAAGCTCACACCACTTGAACAAGAAATCAATGTTGATCATGAGTCTTGGCTTGAGAGAGCAAATATCCACTTAGAAAAGTTGCTAGAGAGGGCCAACATGGAGAAAACTATGTTGAGGCACATGGCCTACCATTACTTGGCGAGAAACAAAAGTTGCAATGCACGAATGAGGAACTTGAAGGCCAAGTTGAGGAAAGCATCAAGGAAGCGAAAAGAGCAGGATAGACTTTAGATCTTGGCTGAGGCTTCCTTGACTCAACATAGCACTTAATGGGGGACACTCAGCCCAAATTTCAAAAAATTTGGGACACTTTTTGCAATTTTGGAATTTTTGGCACAAAAAACAAGTTTTTCTGCCCAATGCGCCGCGCCACTTGGCGCTCGCTTTTGATGGAGACCTCCTTTCGAGAAAAACTGAGAATTTTTGGATTTTTCATGGAAAAATATTCATTCTCACCAATGGCCAAGAAATTTTGACAGGTTTTGAGCCCCCAAAAAGGTCAAAACCACCCCAAAAATGACCTTTCTGCCCCTTTTTGGACACACAGGAAGCAGTGTTGGGAGATCTCAATTTTGGAGGGGAAAATGGAGGCCAAATTAAAAAATACCACTTGTTCTGGAAAGGAGACAGGTAGACCGTTCCAACAAGCACACTTGGAGTGAATTTGGACACTGGGAAGGCCTCCAAAATCAGCTGCAAAAAGACGCTACACATAGGGAAATCAGCGTGACGCATTGGGGAAATTTTGACCAAAATACTCTGTTTTTTGCCTAGTTTCTTGACAGTTTGACTTTTCTCTTTCTTAATGTCAAAATCATGATGTAATTTAATGTAGTTTGATGGATATTGATGTAATTATGTTAAATTTTCACTTATAGAGGTAGATTCATCCATGAAAAGGTAGTTTGCAACTCAATGAATCAGTTCCCTAGTTTTTAGAGGCACGCTGTTCCACTGCCTACTTTTTAGTTCTCAGTTTAGAATTTGTTGGAACAGTTGCTAAACTCATGAGATAGACCCCTAGATGCTAGGATCAGTTTTTGTTTGCCTATATCTTGTGATTTTTCAGTCATTAGCATGGTTGGAATTTTGAGAAAGCTTGGAGCTTCATTGTATACTCATATCAACAGTTTTGGCTAAGGAATAGACCAGGGTTTGCAGCACTTTACGGGATTCATGTGGTGTCTTGCTTTGGTATTGTGTTTCCTTCTGTAAATTATAAGTTTCCATGTGTTTTATGTATGCCACTCTCTCTTTGCTTCATCTTAACTAAATCAAACAAGGATAAAGGTATAATCCATTGAAATTGCAGTGCTCTACCTAGAGTTTGCTTAGTTATTTATGTTTTCAGCTGTTTGAAGAGGATCCTTGAGGTTTTCTTGCCCTATTCAACTCTTCATCTGTCTAAAACTCTCCATTTCATTCAATTTGAAGTGCCAAATCAGTTGTCTACCTTTCCCCATAGAGATCTCTGCAAAACTGAGCCTCATTTCCCAGACCCAAAATCTGCCTTTCCATTTGAGCCAACAAAGCATCATTATATTGAATTAAACTCTTTTGCATACATACCTAGCCTAAGATCAGTATTCACTTCAGTCATCTCAAGCCTTATTGATCATATTTTGCTGAGATTGACCAGGAGAAAGCCCTCTCCCAACCTGGTAGGGCTAGCTACCAGGTTAAGCGTGGTTTGATGTTATCCTAGATCCTACCTTTCTCAGCCTGAGGTAGATTTAGGCACTAACATAGTGGCGAGTCCACTGGGGAGACGAAAAGTTTGTTGTTTGCTTTATAAACTACAAACAGAGCCTGAAGTTAGCTAGGTAGCCTTCGAACTGCTCTTCCTCTGCAAGTGCATAGCAGATGAATGCTGCTTCAGTCAATCTTTGTTTAGTTTATGAACTGAACATCTGGTTTCCTCAGTAAAATGTAATCAAGTTCAGATTTGATTGTTGATAGTGGACAATGATCAGACATCGGAAGGTTAAAATCATTCACCTAGCGACTCCAGTGTCGAAGAATCCCAACGTTCAGAATTTTTATGGCGACTCTACCCTTCAAAAATCAGTGGCTTGAAGAATTTCTTGGTGAAGTCATTGTTATCAAAATGGTTTCGCTGGATCGAAGGTATGCTCCCATGAGCTGAGATCACATTCCAGGTTTTCCAAATAAAATTCCGAAGGTAAATTGGCAAAGGAATTTGCCTATGTTTAAAGATGATGATAGGAATGATGCTGCTTTACATCTGGTTAGATTTCACATGCATATTCGCAAGTTGAAGGTTGATTTTCCTGAAGATTACTTGATGAAGATATTCATGGCCACTCTGGAAGGTGAAGCCCGATCTTGGTATGAAAGTTTGCCACCTGCTTGTTTTTATTGTTTAAAGGATTTTCATGCCATGTTCTTTGAAAGGTATAAAGAATCTTATCCATCATTAAATTTAGTTCAGAACTGTTGCAAACATGCTTATAGTTTTATTGAAAATCTTGAGAGAATTTATGAAGATGATAACTTCATGGATGATGAGATCATGGAAGCCCTGTATGAAAATCCATTTCAGCAGCATAAAGAGGATATTTATCAAGATGCGCAGGAAAATTTGCAGTTGGATCAAGATCTTACTACTGTGGAAAATGATGAAGAAGAGGGTTATATTTTAGATCTGTCCATAGATGAAGACAGTATGCAGGAAAGTCAAGTTTCAATTTCACAATGTGATAAAGTCAAGTTGGTTATTTCAGATCGTGATGATCAAGACTACCATGTTTTGAATCCCACGAAGGAGAACTCTATTGTTGAGATCATCTGGAATGAATAAGATAGAGTTATTGAGCCAAGTGTTCTCATTTCATTAGAAAAAAGCCTTCATGAGGAGGTAATCTAGTCAATTCATGAAAAACAAGATGAGATCTTTGTTCAAGTAAGTGAAAAACCTTCTTTCAATAGCTCAGTGATAAATGATAATTTGATTACCATGTCATATAAAGATAATCAACAATGTTTTCAAATTTCAGAAGATCAGGGAATTAAGGACTGTCATTCAGGTTTTTCATGTTTTAAAATGTTATTTCATGAAGACAATCACTGTTTGAGCAAAAGAAAACAAAAACTATTATCTCCTTTGTCTGAAGATGAGATAGATCAACTCCTGAAAGTTTATGTTACAACCCAAGCTAATGCAGATTTGCAGTGTGCACATGGTCAAGAAGGTGTTGGTGAAACTTCTTCTTCTTTTGAAAATGATGACAGTTTTGAAATTAGATGTATAGATTAGTGAACATATAATATTTTCTTTCATGAAGATGATAAGGCTGTCATGTTTAATAATCTTGAAGAATGTTTTCTGTTTAAGAAAGGCCTAGTCAGTGAAATTAAGGAATATGAGCCTAAGAGAGACAATATGCCAGAATTTCTCATGCTCGAGGAATTTACAGCTATCACTCAGATGGCTGAAGCTTATACTTCTCTATGCCTTCCTATCACTCGGCAACCAGTTGTTCTTTTAGATTAGAATGAAGGGAGTACTTGTATTTTTGCTGCTGGATCTCAAGCCAAGCTAATGCTTCAGGATTTTCAAGATCCTTTCAACATTCTTTTGCAAGCACTAGAGAAGATGAATGTTGTCTGGTTCGTTAGCATAAGCCTTGGTTTCAGTTCTTATTGTGAGTTGCCTACATGTACATCGTTCTGCCTGCTCGGGGAAAGTGAGAGCAGAATTTCAGTATGTAGCCATCTGCTGGATTGGTTACATTGGAAGGCCCACTTCACATGATTGTACATATTTCATCAGTAGGCAAGTGGTTGTCATCATGATTTGAAGCCCTCAAATCTCGATGGTCTGCTGCCATTTAAAAGCTTTGTAAGTACTTGTTTCAGTTAAGTCAGTCTTGAGTCATTTTTTGTTTCAGTCAGTTTAAAGATAGTTTCAGCTGAGTGTCTAGTTTCAGCTTTTGAGAGTCTTGTTTCAGTTTTGAATTAAGTCAGTTCAACTATGAGTCTTGAGTCAAAGTTTCATAGTAATTGGTTTTTGGGTGTTTTGAAGTTATTGACTCCATTGCCCAATGGATGAAGGCACTTGTCTGCTCTCCCAAAGATCTGCGGTTCTTGGCACCTCCCAGGAGCTACCATCCCCATTGGAGCCAATGTTAGTGTCGGTATCTTCATCCCTCCATCAGTGATCAAAATTCTCTTTTTGCATGCATTTTAGGTGTCTCATCTAATCAGCTGCATTCCATTAGGTCATGGATCATCTGATGGTAGTGGTTCTTTGTCAATTTCCCTCATGCTTTTCATCTACTAGCCTATTTTCACATGTACAGATCATTTGCTATCATTTTTATTTCATTTCATTTGTAGAAGTCATTTTAGGGTTTTCAAGTCTCATTAGGTCTAGGGCCTTGTGAAAACAGGGTTTCTCCATTTCATGTACAAATTTTATTTAATTTTAAGTGTCTTCTATATGTAATAAGTATCTACAAGCTTCTCTTGGTCACTCGGTGATATTGCCAAGCACGTGCCGCTGCAAAAATCAAGTCACCTTGAGCACCAATCCGCCTGCAAAAGCAAAAGAGAACAAACCCTAATTTCCTCTCCCACTGAGCTAGGTTTGGCTATGGGATCAAAGATATCTGAGCAGAGGAGGGGTAAGGGATATCAGAAGGTATGATTCCATTTCATATCATCGAACATCATATCTCCATCATTTGTCGAGAAGTCATTCCAAGGAACAAGCCATTCATCACCCAAAAGGGATGATTTTCCTTAAAATTGTGTTTCTGAGAATGAAAAGATGAATTTGGAAAAAGTGAGAGAGGGTTTTGTCCTTAAATGACCCAATAAGAAAATGCTCTTTCAGTTTTTACATAGCTATCATGGTTTCAGAGAAATGTCAAAAATATAGTTTCCTCAGGAGGGTTGCTGCACCTATGGAGTGGCCTTGGGAAATTCACAATTTCGCCTAGCCTAGTTGACCAAATGACTTTCTTGATGAGTGAAATGATAACTAGACACAAAGAGCTTTCCAATGAGCTATCATGATCTCAATTTGGAGTTGAGGAAGACCTTCAAAAGTTAACTGCAACAGCACTCTGCCTTTAGGCAGCCTCATTTTGCACATTTTGACCAGTCTTGGGAGATTTGACTTTTGATAGGGAAAATGAACTCCAAATTGAAAAATTCAAGCTGTGTTGGAAAATAGAATCAATAATATTTGCTACAAGCTATCGTGCACCCAATTTGGACACCAATAAGGCTCTCAAAACTGGTCTGCAAAAAGGCACTACGCACAGAATTGGTGCTCTGCACTTTCTCTTTGTCTTACCTACGGTCCCGCACTTTAACGGCCATGTCTCCAACGCACCTGACCACACCTTCCATGTGTTAAAGATGCGGACCCTTGTAAAATTTAAAAAGGCATGACGCATTGATCCAGTCCGGCGCATTGGGCAGTGATTTACAATGTATTTTTATAACGGGCGCGACGCATTGAGGCAGCGCGGCGCACATGACTTCCAGGCCTGAAATAATTCAAATATTCCTCCAAAGCTCCCAAAATTGTAAATTCCTAATTGCGCAAGTAAGTTCACACTCCCATATGCTCAATGGATGAGGTTTTCTTAGTCCTCTTGGTGATTTAATAGGGAAATATTGAAACCCTAGCTCCTTACAGTTTGATGAAAAAACATTGCACAGGCTTTATAAATTGCATTTTTTGCTGCTAAATCCCACTCTTATCATTCTCACTCACTCATTCCCTCACTCCCTCACTTCATTTTCTCCCTCCCTTTTCATTTATATTTACCCTTTCCATATTCCCCATATCCCTAAACTACCAACCCTAAATCCCTAATCTCACTATCCCAAACCATAAACAAATATCCCTAATCCCTAAATGTTATACCCTAAACCCTTTCATTCCCCAAAACCCTATAGTTAGCATCAAATCCTCCCCTCATCAGTCCCACTCATCCATGGAGCTCAAAAACATACGAGAAAACTGGCAAGCTGCCAAGAGGAGGAAAGTGAAGCTCACACCACTTGAACAAGAAATCAATGTTGATCGTGAGTCTTGGCTTGAGAGAGAAAATATCCACTTAGAAAAGTTGCTAGAGAAGGCCAACAGGGAGAAAACAATGTTGAGGTACATGGCCTACCATTACTTGGCGAGAAACAAAAGTTGCAATGCATGAAACAGGAACTTGAAGGCCAAGTTGAGGAAAGCATTGAGGAAGTGAAAAGTGCAAGATAGACTTCAGATCTTGGCTGAGGCTTTCTTGGATCAACATAGAACTTAATGGAGGACGCTCAGCCCAAATTTCAAAAAAAGTGGGACACTTTTTGCAATTTTGGAATTTTTGGCACAAAAAATAGGTTTTTCTGCCCAATGCGTCGCGTCACCTTGCGCTCACTTTTGATGGAGACCTCCTTTTGAGAAAAAATTAGTATTTTTAGATTTTTCATGGAAAAATATGCATGCTCACCAATGGCCAAGGAATTTTGACAGGTTTTGAGCCCCCAAAAAGGTCAAAAACACCCCAAAAATGACCTTTCTGCCCCTTTTTGGACACACAGGAAGCAGTGTTGGGAGAACTCCATTTTGGAGGGGCAAATGGATGCCAAATTAAACAATTCTACTTGTTCTGGAAAGTAAATAGGTAGACCGTTCCAACAAGCACACTTGGAGTGAATTTGGACACCGGGAAGGCATCCAAAAGCAGCTAAAAAAAGGTGCTACGCATAGGGAAATCAACGCGGCACATTGCGGAAATTTTGCTCAGTTTGACCAAAATACTCTGTTTTTCACCTAGTTTCTTGAAAGTTTGACTTTTCTCTTTCTTAATGTCAAACTCATGATGTAATTTAATGTAATTTGATGGATCTTGATGTAATTATGTTAAATTTTCACTTATAGAGGTAGATTCATCCATGAAAATGTTGTTTGCAATTGAATGAATTAGTTCCCTAGTTTTTAGAGGCATGTTGTTCCATTGCCTACTTTTTAGTTCTCAGTTTAGAATTTTTTGGAACAGCTCCTAAACTCATGAGCTCGACCCCTAGAGGCTAGGATGAGTTGTTGTTTGCCTATATTTTGTGATTTTTCAGTCATTAGCATGGTTGGACTTTTGAGAAAGCTTGGAGCTTCATTGTATACTCATATCAGCAGTTTTGGCTAAGGAATAGACCAGGGTTTGCAACACTTTATGGGATTCATGTGGTATCTTGCTTTGGTATTGTGTTTCCTTCTGTAAATTGTAAGTTTCCATGTGTTTTATGTATGCCACTCTCTCTCTTTGCTTCATCTTAACTAAATCAAACAAGGATAAATGTTTAATCCATTGAAATTGCAGTGCTCTACCTAGGGTTTGCTTAGTTATTTATGTTTTTAGTTGTTTGAAGAGGATCCCTGAGGTTTTCTTGCCCTCATCAAATCCTCACCCGTCTAAATCTCTCCATTTCATTCAATTTGAAGTGCCAAATCAGTTGCCTACCTTGCCCCATAGAGATCTCTGCAACATTGAGGCTCATTCCCCAAACCCAAAATATGCCTTTCCATTTGAGCCAACAAAGCATCATTATATTCGATTAAACTCTTTTTCATACATACCTAGCCTAAGATCAGTATTCACATCAGTCATCTCAAGCCCTATTGATCATATTTTGCTGAGATTGACCAGGAGAGAGCCCTCTACCGACCTGGTAGGGCTAGCTACCAGGTTAAGCGTGGTTTGATGTTATCCTAGATCCTACCTTTCTCAGCCTGAGGTGGATTTAGGCACTAACATGATCAACAAGCTCAAAATATCTTTCTTTTTCATCACTAAGATCCTTCTTATGGATGTTTTTCTTGCCTTTACCTTTGCCCTTGCTGTGCTTCCCAGCCTGTACCTGTTTAGATGAAGAAGAAGGCAAAGCCCCTTCCACTCCTTGTGGAGATAACATTTGCCTGTGGCTTGAAGATGAAGGTGAGACCCTTCCACACCTTGTGGAGATAATACTCACCTAGCAACTGCAAAAACTTTTGTAGCACCCCTCTCATATGTCACAAACACTGGCACTCCAACAGTTTCAGTCTCTTTGACCTTTTCATGTCCTGAAGGCCCACCTTCTTCATGATGCACTGATGAAAAGACTTGAGTGCCTTTGAACATATCATGAGAAATGAAAGTATCCCATGGCATGTTAAGGAGGTTCAGCTGATGTAGAACAATTATTTTAATAAAGGAGTAGTGGTAAATGCTAGTCAACTGCTGGGGATATGGTTTCTTATTTACAATAAGTGCCATCTTCTCAATGTTTCTGAACATGAAGTAGGGGATATTCATCATTCTCACCCTAGTGAAATGCATCAGGAGTCTAATGTGGTAGGCATACAATCGGGAGAACCTACCTTCACAAGTAAAGTACTTGATGATGATCTTCATTAATGGACCAAACCTATCTTCCAAAAACTTGAAGGGGAATACTCTCTTGAGTTTGTCTTGGTATCTAGCCTTGATGTAAGGCTCATAGTACTCCCTATCAATATCCTGACCTTTGTTCCATTTTTCACCCACATCTAGAATACTTGTAGCCTCTAAGATAACAGCTGGTGACAAGGTGAATGTGATTCCAGAGAGGTTTACTTCATTGTTGTCTAAATGTGTCAAAAACAATCTTTCCAACTCATGATGAAATTTAACCCTTTCCACCATTTCACAAAAACTAAAACATGACCGGTGTTTAAAACAAGAAATGGCAAATGGGCATGCTTGCAACTCCCTCAAACTGGTGGGCTCCTATCTGATAATCCTTCCTCCCTTATGAGGCTTCCCGTCCTGTATGTTTCTCTCCCTGGAACTGTCACTAAGGGTGTCTTCTTCAAGCTCATATTCACTGTCTTTTTCCATTGTTTTATAGCTGTGAATAATTGTGGTTTTATAGTTGTGAACAATTGTGGTGAATGAAATAAAGATGAGTATGAAGAGATTTTATGAATGAGCAGATGAGAGTGAATGGGAGTGTGAATGAGATTTAGGGAATGAGTAGGGTTTGTGGATAGTGTAGGGTTTAGGGATGTATGTAGGAGTAAGTATATAGGGTTTTGGGGATAAAGTATAGGGTTTGGGAAATTTATATGTGAGAATGGGATTTGGGAAGAATATATGAGGGAATGGTATTTAGGAAACAATAGAAAAATGGATTAGATAGGAAAACAATAAGAGAGTGAGCTTACCAAATTTATAAGACAGTTTGTGAATTTTAGGGGATAGTTTTGAGTCAAAACCAGGGTTTTAACTTCATGAGTGAAAACATCACCAAAACTTGATGCAAAACCCTTTTTAATCAAGAAGGATTGATTTACTTACTTTCCAAGAGGTAAATTGGGAGATTTGAGGCAAATTGGTCAAATTTAGAGCGATTTGGGGCTTGGCTGCCAGGTGCGCAACACCTCACACAAGTGCGCAGCGGCTATTCACTTTTGCACTAAGGAAGTCACCCAGGTGTGTAGCGCTAGCCTGTAGTGCGCAGCGCTGGTCTGAACTTGTCCAAAAATGCAGCACTTTCACGCCTTTGCTCAATGACACTTCAAATCGCCTTTTAGCTCTTAATTTTCAACTCAAACAATGAAATGATCAATAGAGGGATAATCTTTATATAAATTTTCAACTTTTTGATTTTTGATGTTCAAAACCAACTTTGTAATGTCTATTTGCTTTTTGAAATACTATGTTTTTTTTGGATGCTTGATCTTTTTGCTTGGGTAGGTGAACTGATGCTCCATTTCTTTGACTTTTGCAGTGGCATGTACTTGGAAATATCAGCAGGTGACCAGGAGCAGCATGAAACCATTAATTACATATGAGAACAATAAAATTACATGAAATTTACAAATAATACCAATGCTCTGGTGAAAAATTTATTAAGCTTACAAATTAACAAGTTAGGACTTTTCTAATGATTATTGTCATCCTCATGTGTCTGCTGACCATTATTAATCAATAGTCATTGAAATTGGACCATGGTAAAACCCTAATATCTAATGAGACTGAAACCTTAGACCTAAGACCTAATTGATGAAATGAACTGAAAATAAACATGAACCATTAACTAAACAGTATGAAAAGAGGTCAGCAGATATACATCATGAGGGAAAAACTGTAATGAACCTTACCATCAGTAGATCCATGACCTAATGGAATGCAACTTCATCGGAATGGGACACCTAGTATGAAATGAAAAAGAGTAAATTTTGATCACTGATGGTAGTGTGAAGGTACTGACACTAACATTGGCTCCAATGGGGATGGTAGCTCCTTGGAGGTGCCAAGAACCATAGACCTCTGGGAACATGCAGACTAGTGCCTCATCCATTGTGCAATATGGTCAAGATACTTCAAAAACTGAAACTGACACTATGAAAACTGACTCAAGACTCAAACTAACACAAATCACTCAACTTTATACCCTTCACCTCGGGCCCCAAGATGAAATGACTGTGTACCTTTGAACACTTGAAATGAAAGGAAAACGGTATATACAATGATCACTTCATGATTTCAGAAATCACCTTAGAAGAAGTAGCGCTTCAGGAGCCTACCATTGACTGGTCCTCTTGAAAAATCTTGTCCATCCATCTCTTTGAGCAGAAATGCATTTTGTCCTCTGTATGCAGCAATCTTGTAGGGTCTGTTGTAGGGAAAAGTATCCGACTCGGATGACCCTAACCCACTCTAAGGGTGACAGTTCCTTAGCAACAACTGTAAAACACACTACTGAAGGTTTACTTCTTTATGAAAGCAAAGGAGGATGGAGAAAGCACTAACCGTTGCCTTGCGCTTAATGTCGAATCCAAACTCTTCTCTTTGGCCGCTTGCTCCTAGCTCTTTGTCCTTCTGCTCGCCCAGCTACAATGAGATCCTGCAAAACAACAAATAAGGAAACTACAAGAGGCATGCAATCATAACTGGTTCATGGATTAGTGTAAACCAAACATGCAATCATCACAATATATAATTGAAACAAGAGCACATAGAAGAACCTCAATAGCTTTTATTAATGTAGAAGAAAAGGTTCTGAGAGGATTACAACTATTGCATGCTCCAACCCATCAACACCTCCCAGCAGAAAGAATTGCTCTTCTTCACCTCTCTCAAACAATCACCCAATAACTCAAGAATGAAACCAACAGCATATCATTACTTTGCACAAAATTCCATCCTTCTGAGCTCATAGGAGAGAGCTCAATATATAGATGAATTGAGAAAGGATGAGTCAGCTTGCAACTGATGTGTAGCTGCCTTGTGTCCTTTCCCTCTTCAGTTAATCTTTAGTTGATCTTCAGTTCTTGAGTCCACTTGGTGAACCTTGCTTCCACTTGGAGAAACAAAGCCTCTGACTCATCACAAGGCGAAATACCTGATCCAAGTGTCATTTTTGGAAGATTCCAAAGCAATGACTCACAGTGCCACATGTCCAAACTCGCCCAACGCAAGTGGGCTTTGTTCTACCTGCTTTGCAACGCAGGTACACCATGGAGCAGTTGTGTTTCAGCGCAGAAGCCTAGTGGAGCACCTGCTTTGATTTCAGGATTGCTTGTTTTTGAGTGTTTTCAGGTGGAGAACTGATCTGAGAGCTATTGGTTTGCTGACCTTGTTCCTCTAGGGGTAGGAACACCATGTTTAGGGGACTTTGGATCCCTTGGATTATTGACAATTCATGCTTGTTGCTGTAAGGCACAAAATTGTCTATAACAGGGTCCCTTCCATAAGTTTTCAAACTTACCATGTTTGCCCTTATCTTCATTCCTAGCATCCCACCATAACACTACATCCTCAAGCTGGAATTTATCTTCTTTTGTTTTTCGGTCATAGATCTTTTTGATCTTCTCCTGCAATCTGAAAGTGTTTTGGAAAACTTCCTCCCTTGTCTGTTGTAAATGGATCATCTGATTGATTCTTCGCTGAAAATCATCTTCTTCACTGCCAGCCTCCTGTAAAATTTTCACAACCAGAACTGCAAGAGATGTCAGAAAGACTGTGTCAATGCCATAAACTAGTTCAAATGGAGACATACATATTGAATTCTTTTGGCTCACCCTGTCCGCCCACAAAGCATCAACTAACTTTTTATGCCAACCTTTCTTATTTGTTTCCAGCAGCTTCTTGATGATGTTCACCAGTGACTTGTTGGATGATTCAGCTAGACCATTACCTTACAGATAATTGATGAGCCCCAATTTTTGGTAACAATTTGGGCTCATTTGGCCTACTTACCTTGCTCAACCCTTCATCTTTTATCACTTATGCATCATTTCTTAGTATATTCGTGTTATTTGTAGGAAGAAGGGCAGACATTATTCCTATGTGACTAATACATGATGATTTCAGGTTTTTTGACATTAAATGGAGCAAAGACCACGCAGAAGGAGACAAGGAGACAACAAAGGTGGCATTGCAGGTTTATAGGGAGGTTGTCTACAGCCTTGAATGACCTCCCTCGTGATCTCCACCCTAACTCCGAGCTCCAACAGCTATCCCCACCGAGCTAAAAGGCAGCCAATGGATTCTACAGGAACAACAGTTTAACTTTTAGTTGGACAGCCAAGCTCCACTAATTGAGGAAGCCAGCTTGATCCTCATCATGTATAAATATTGAGGCCGTAGCCTTTGATAGAAGTTTTTTGAACTTTGGAACTATTGTTGCAATTTCTAAGCACGAGCTACAGCTCGGTTTTTTGCTTTTTGTAAGCTAGTTTTGGCATGTTGCTAGACTCATGATTATTTAATAAAGGCAGGCAGATTTGGATCCAATCCTGAGTTCTTAAGAGGAGCTATAGCTCTCAGGTTAGGGCCCAACCTGAGAGCAATAGACCTCCTTTTCCTTGTATTGTTATTTGTTTTTCCTTTCAGCACTTCATTTCTTTGTTTTGACATGCATTTGGAAAACACAGTCTGCTGATTTAATTTATTTAATGTGATTGAGTAGGATTAGTTTATGGTTAAAGTGCTTTCAATAGCTTAGATTAGAGTAGGAGGATTAGCATTCATTAGAGCTCCAAGAAAAGGTTGACAGTGCACTCACTGCCATCTCTGTTTAGAGATTGGGGGTGTACACTGTAGACCGTACCAACCACCAAAAAACGCAGTCTTATACGTTCATGCAAGCTGCAACACAATCATTTAAGTCATAGAACCATCCATGCATTCTGATCTTGAGCAGTACTTTTTTGTTCCAACTCCATGCACGATTTCCCTCCAAAGTTTACATTGTTGTTCGTTGGTTTAATGACACAGTTAGAATAGATTGATGGAATTCTCGGTTTTGTGCAGGACAAAGGATTTGTTCCATTTACAGTGCATAGCATTGCTCTGTCATCTTCTTCTTCTTCTCGACCACGCCTAAGCCACCTGCTCAACCTCTGTTCAGCTCGTTTGCCTTCCAACCCTTCTACTGTTCACGTAGCTCCATCTTTTGGACTTTTCATTGCTTCCACCCTTTTATCCACCAACCAACTATACCCACTCTTTCTCCATCTCATATCTCTGTCCCTGAGCCATCACAAGCTCCCTTTCCATCCTACCTATCCACCCATACAGCTCTTGCATCACCCAAAACTCCAACCGCATAACATCCTATAGAAGTTAGTAGACTTCCTGTAGAAATCCCGAGCTTCCTATAGGATCCCCTGCAGAGATCCTGTAGAAGCCTGCAAACTCGGTTGCCAAGCACTTGAACATTGTGGACTTCTGTGGAATGATGTTAGGGATCCCCTGGACCCTCTCCTAGCCCTCCTGACCTTTTCCCAGCCTTCCTTCCCTTCGAACTACCCCTGCACAGTCAAAACCTAATAAGAAACAAAGTCATAATAATTCCAACCACTTAAGCAAAAAGATAAAAACAATGTTCTCTTCAATGGAAGTAGTTTAAATTCATGCATCTCATATCACTAGAAGTAATGGCATCATTGTTAGGAGTTACAGTCCCATCGTTGCATTGTAAGGATTAAGCTAGTCGGATTAGGGTTTACTAGTGTTTCCATGTTTGGTTGGATTTCAATTCATTCTTGCAAAGTAGGTTAATTTCCTTTGAGATAGTCTTCGTTCATCATTTAGAAAGCTTCTTCTGAGAACATATAGAAGTTGGCTTGAGCCCTAGCGGACTTGTGCCAGCTGAACAAGTGATAGCTGCGACAAGAGCTAGTACTTGTGCATACAGCACCGTCGCTTCCAAGTTTGTTACGAACTACCGGGTTGATAAAATTAGAGAAGGAAGCTCCAGGAGTTGTAGCATTATTTCTACAATACTGGAGCCCACCATCATTTTTGGCGCCGATGCCGGGGAAGCGTCAGAGTATTAGTAATTGTTGCTTTTCTTCTACTTTCGTACTCTTGCTTTCTGCCAAGTAGTTTATTTCATTTCCATTCTGCAAAAGTAGCATAGACATTTCCTGCTTTCATAGATTAGCCTTTCAATTCCGCAATTTCAATTTTGCAAGCGTAGAGTAGTATTTTCAATTCTGCAAGCGTAGACTAGCAATTCCATTCCTGCAATTTCATTTGAGCAAAGTAGATTAGTTCTTTCCTGCTTTCAATTCAATTCTGCATCTTTATTTCAGTAAGATAGTTAGTTGTAGATCAATCTGTTTCAGTTTTGCAGGTACCAAAGAAAAAAGAACAAAAGCAATCAAAAAGTATTTCCATTTCATGCCTCGTAGGAATCGAGATAAAACAGGCAAATTCTTACCCAACACCCCCACCATATCACTGAGTCACCCTTCTCTCTTCTTCAGTGACAGTGATCCAGAAGAACCTATAGGTGAACCTCCTGAGATATACGAAGATCCTATAGCAGAAGAAGAATTAGAAACCATCCCATCTGAAGCTATGGCTGACAATAGAGGAGAAGATGAGAGAATAGAAGGTGCCTTCCCCATCCGAGAGACCAATGGAGAGATGAAAATGAAGAACATTAGCCCCTCCGCTCTACCTCACTTCCAGGGACTGACTACTGAAGATCCTGATACCTTCCTGTTTGAGTTTGTTGTCCTTTGCAGAACCTATGACTATACCGAAGATGAGCAGAAGCTGAAACTCTTCCCTTCAACTCTTAAGGACGTAGCATTATGTTTGTTCATGGGCTTACCTGGGAATAGTATCACTACTTGGGCTCAGATGCAGCAAGCTTTCAATACCAAGTACCGGGATTATTGTAGGTCCAAGGAAACCAAGGGAGAAATCTTTCGGATGACCAGGGGAAATGATGAGTCCTTAGAGGATTATGAAGAGAGGTTCCAACTTAGCTATAAGCGGGCTAGGTGCACACTTGAACCTGAATCCCTCAAGTTGGTCCTGCTCCGAGGAGTCCCTGAAGACCTTTTAGATACCCTTCACATGTTAGCTGGGGGGGATATTTACCAACTGCCTTATGAGGACATCAATATTGTGTTTAGAAACCACTCCAGGGCAGCTTGGAAATGAGGTAGAGGAAACCTCCTCTTAGCTGGTGTCCCTTTCTCCAAACATGAGTTTGCAAATCAATTAGAAGATCTTAAGAGTGAGGTGAGACAGACCATTGCCATGCAACTGGACACATTCAGGATCCAGCAGAATAAGGAAGAAGCTGAGAGAGCCTTGGCTATCTTCTGCCCTAGATGTACAAGGAGACACCCTAAGAACGAATGACCATTGCATTCGGTTGAAGTGTGTTTCGTTTGTGAGGAAGACCATCCCACAAACCAATGTCCAATCTTACCTGGATTTAAAGCCATGTACCAAGGGGCAGAAGCTCCCACTGAACCTCTCTATTTCCTCAACCAAAGAAGGCCACAAGGACCTAGACCTTACCAGCAGGGGATGCAAGGGGCACCCCAAGCTTATTACAGCCCCAACCAATTGACTCCTATGCCTTCCTGGGGTCCCCCTGCTCATCCTTCCTGGTCTATGCCTCCTCCATGGTCTTACCCACCTCAGTACCCTACTCAACCCACTACTCATTCATATCACTCACATGCCCAGCCACAGCCTCAGTGGAATGCACCTCAGTTGGGGTGGAGGCCCCAGTACAACACTCCTCCTGCCATTTTGCCTCCACCACCAGTTCAACCTCAACCATTACCTCCTGCTCCTCCAAGGCAACCTCAAATACCTGCTCAACCGAACCCGAACCCCAACAATAGATAGGCCCAGCAGGTATACACTGGAGAAACATCATGCCCTACTTATGCTGTGGAGATCCAGGAGATCAATCTTTGATCTGGAAAGACTCTTCCGGATCGCCAACCTCCTCCCCCAGAGGATGAGGAAGATAAATAGGAAAGTGAACCAAAGGCTATTCCACCCTTTCCTGAGAGACTAACAGCCACCACACAACCCAACCCAGAGGAGGATGAGCTTCTGGGTGAGCTCAAGCAGTTGTGTGTGAAAATACCACTTCTCCAAGCCATCAAGGATGTGCCAATATACAACAAACTGGTTAAGGAAAAGTGTTTCAAACACCCAGGCAGGCGAAAGAGAGATGCTTCAACCATCAATGTCTTAGGACAACTGTCTGACCTTATGTTAGGACAAGTCATCTGCCCAAAGTATCTAGATCCTGGGAGTCCTGTAGTAGATGTCCACATCAATGGCACCATCATACCTCACACCTTGATTGATTTGGGGGCTTCCATTAATGTGATGACCAGGGATACCATGCTTAAACTCAATCTTTAGGGTTCCTTGAGGAAGACCTCGACAGTTCTGCAACTTTCAGATCGCTCCACTGTGACTCCCGAAGGGATTGTGGAGGATGTCTTGGTCTCTGTCGACTCTTGGGAATACCCTGCAGATTTCTTGGTTCTGCAACCCAAGGCAAAGCTTACTAGATATCCTCTTATTTTGGGAAGGCCTTGGTTAGCCACTGCATATGCTTACATAAGTTGTCGTGCAGGAAATATGACCATCAAAAATGGTCCTATGTCCAAGCAGCTAGTCCTATACCCTCCTGCCCAACCTTCCTTAGAGCATGACTTACCACTTTGGTTGGAGGAAGGAGAAGAGGATGAGGTGTACTCAGCACCTTTGTGCACTCTAGATACCACTAGAAGAGACCCCCCAACCGAGGATGACTTGATTGAGACCTTGATCCAGAATCCACCTTCCAGTGCACTATCCTTAGAGAAATTGGTGGAGGATGCCCAAGACAGCACCTTAGTGGATCTTTGTACAACCAACCCTGTCACTCCCAGAGTCAAAAATGTGGAGTTCAGCCCTCAGAGAACGTTAAAGATCAGCTCCTCCCTATCTCCTTCCCAGGAAAAGGAGTTGTGTAGCCTGTTGGCTAGCCATCTAGATGCCTTTGCTTGGAGCTATAAGGAGATGAAAGGAGTCCATCCTTCGGTCTGTACCCATCACATATACATCAAAGAGGATTGTAAACCGGTTAGACAGCCTCAAAGGAGAATGAATCCAGCCCTTAAGGACATTGTCAAGGAAGAATTGAAAAAATTTTTGGATGCCGGATTCATTTACCCCATCTCATATAGTGAATGGGTGTCCCCTCTGGTGCTGGTTCCCAAGAAAAATGGGAAATGGAGAATCTGTGTGGACTATAGAGAACTGAACAAAGCTACCAAGAAAGACCATTTCCCTCTACCTTTCATAGATCAAGTGTTGGATGGACTGGCAGGAAATAAGTTCTTCTCTTTCCTGGATGGGTTTAGCAGGTACAACCAGATCCAAATCAGCCCGGAAGACCAAGATAAGACCACCTTCACTTGTCCTTGGGGTACCTTTTCCTACCGAGTTCTTCCCTTTGGGCTATGCAATGCTCCTGCTACCTTCCAGAGAGATGTCTTAAGCATCTTCTCGGAGCTGGTCCATGATGCAGTGGAAATCTATATGGATGACTTCACTCCTTATGGGGCCAACTTCCAGAAAGCATTGTCCAATCTGGGAAAAGTCCTAACCAAATGCATTGAGATGAACCTGTCCCTTAGTCCTGAAAAATGTGAATTCCTGATGACTGAAGGGACTGTGCTAGGCCATACCATTTCTTGCCAAGGGTTATAGGTGGATCCTGACAAAATTGCTCTCATCAAGAAGGTTCCACCTCCTCAAAAGGTAAGGGATGTTCGGAGTTTCTTAGGATTAGCAGGGTATTACAGGAGATTCATTAAAGACTTCAGCAAGCTAGCCTTGCCATTGTTTGGCCTGTTGGCAAAAGATGTGGAGTTTAAATGGATTGACGATTGTCAGAGGGCTTTGAATGAATTAAAGGCCAAGTTGGTGTCGGCCCCAATCTTGAGAGGTCCAAACTGGGCCCTACCTTTCCACATCCACACTGATGCCTCGAACAAAGCCATAGGTGCAGCGTTAGGACAAGTTGAACAAAAACTTCCATATGCCATTTACTTTGTTAGCAAAAACTTGTCCAAAGCTGAACTGAATTACACTGTAACTGAGAAAGAGTTTTTGGTTGTGGTCCATGCACTGAACAAGTTCCGACATTATATCACTGGCTATCAAACATTTGTACATACAGACCATGCTGCAATTAGATATTTAATGAATAAACCAGATGTGAATGCTCGTATTATTAGATGGTTACTTTTGTTGCAGCAGTTTGATTTGACCATTGTTGACAAACCAGGTAAAGAAAATGTTGTTGCTGATTTTTTATCTAGATTGGATTTGTCTGCAGATGAGGATGGAACAGTGGATGACCAGATGCCCGATGAACATCTGTTTGCTATCTCAGCACTCTCTCCATGGTTTGCTGATATAGAAAACTACCTTGTTTCAACATAGTTCCCTCCACACCTATCTTCAAGAGAGAAGAGCAGAATCATCAGAAAAAGTGCCTCATTTACTTGGATCGGGGGAAATCTGTTCAAGCTTGGCCCTGATCAGATCTTAAGGCGTTGTGTAAGGGAGGAGGAAGTCTTTGATATCCTCCTCACCTGTCATGATGGGACTTGTGGAGGACATTTTGCAGCAAAGAGAACTACCTTCAAAATCCTGCAGGCAGGCTACTATTGGCCCACACTTCATCAAGATGTCAGAAGATATATCAGCCAACGTGACCAATGCCAAAGAATGGGGAAATCGACTCAAAGGGATGAGATGCCTCTCCAACCTCAAGTGACTCTTGAGCCATTTGAGAAGTGGGGTATGGACTTTTTGGGTCCAATCAACCCTCCTTCGAGGCAAAGGTCTTACATCATTGTGTGTACCGACTACCTGACAAAGTGGGCAGAGACTAAAGCAATCAAAGCAGCAATAGAAGAAAAGGTGGCCGAGTTCTTAAGAGAAAACATCTTCTACAAGTTTGGCTACCCAAGAGAGCTGGTCACCGATTAAGGGAGCCAGTTCACATCCAACCTAGTTGAAGACTTACTAGCTCATCACAAGATCAAGCATAGGACTTCCACCCCTTATCACCCTCAAGCAAATGGGCAGGTGGAAGTCACCAATAGAGCATTGGAAGGGATCCTGACTAAGGTGGTGAGCAGCAGCAGAAAGGACTGGGCAGATCGCTTGGTTGAGGCCACCTGGGCTTACAACACAACCTGGAAGACCACCACCGGCTTCACACGTTATGAGGTGGTCTATGGGAAGAAAGATTTGCTGTCCATTGACTTTGAATACAACACTTTGAGGATGGCAGCTCAGCTAGACCTAGATCTCAGCCATGCACAGCAAGAAAGGTTATTGCAGCTGAATGGACTGGACGAGCACCGAATGTAGGCCCTCCTTCACTCGGAAGTGGTTTAACTTCATAGAAAGGTGTGGCATGACCAACACCTCAATGACAAGCAATTCCAGCCAGGAGATTGGGCAATGTTGTATGACTCCAGATATAAAGATTTCAAGGGGAAGATGAGAACCAAATGGCTGGGACCATATGCAGTGGAAAAATGTCATGACAATGGATCTATTCTTATTTGGACCATTGATGAGGAAGCCATCCCCATGCTTGTCAATGGGCATCGATTGAATATCTACAGGAAACCTCTCTCAAGACAAGAGTTCATCAAAACTATGGAGAAATCAGTGTTGGTCATAGAGAAGGGTTCTGCCTCTGCTTTGGGCACACCCTGAAAGATCTAAAAAAAAAAATAAGAATAAATAATAAATATCCTTGGGTGAAAACCTTTCTGAGGCGCCCAAGGCAGGTGGTAGGGGTGAAAACCTCATTGAGGCGCCCCTATTGTCTTTCAAAAAAAAAAAAAAAGAGATTTGAAAAAGAGCCTTGAGTGAAAACCTCTCTGAGGCGCTTAAGGCAGATGGCAAGGGTGAAAACCTCATTGAGGCGCCCCTGTTATCTTTCAAAAAAAAAAGAGAAAAAAGAAAAAACCAATAAGCACAAAAGACAAGGACAACAAGTTCATAATTGCATGCAGGTTGCAGGTGTTCTATGGAGGAGAGGAAGCCTCTCAAATCAAAGCCAAGGATCCTTATCATGCTGTCAGGAGACCTCACCAGCACCTCCTCCAAGAAAACTCATTTTCTCCAAGGTATGTGCACAATTTCATCACGGCTTGAGTCTTCTACAGGAAGATGCAGATTTTCTACAGGAAGGTGCAGACTTTCTACAGGAAACGCAAAATTTCTACAGGAAGCTCTGTATTTCTATAGGAAACTTCCTGTAGAAGTTCGGGACGGCCCAGAATTCATTTTATGAGGAGATCTAACAGCTAAGGATCGGTTTGGACGCATGCAAGCTATTGTTGTCACCCTTGCACACTGCTGTCACCTTGTTCCACCATCCTTGTCGACATGCAACGAAGTTACCTGCACCAGCAAAGCAGATCGTTGAGTTATCAAGAAAAAGAAAGTTTTAAGATGAAAAAATGTTGAGATATCATACCATATCCATCCCAGCCATCCATGAGCTCTGGGAGCGAGATCGTGAGGCCAAATCCTTCGTCGTGCAGCATGCACCCAAGGAGGAAGAACTGTTACAAGACATCCCGCGGGAGTCCTGTAACAGTTAAGCCCGCTAGAGTGTACACCAATCACAGCGCTAGCCATATGCAACGAAAACGCGGGCCCATGCAGCCAAAGCATCCAATCCATCGTCGGCAGCCTGTAAACATGAACCTCCGGGCCTGTGAAAATTCATCAGCAACAGATAGATCCACTCATCATCGTCCAAAAACCGAAAAATCGTGTTGCAGCCGCACAGGTAAGTGTCTCGACCCTTTCTTCCGTCAGATTGCATGAATTTTACTTTGAATTGTTTGCAAAGTGTGAAGTGAATGGGTTGAGCGGCTGTATGGCCAGTTGACTGGCCATGTCGACCAGTTAATGGTCAGGTCGGATGTTTGGGTGGCAGCCATGAAAAAAGGAATGGGCAGCACACACGTGAGAGCAATCCCGTCGGGAAAAACGTATTTAGCAGAAGAGACGGCGACGGATCTGCGGGGGGATGATGCGGCAGTAAGTGAACTCGCAGGAAAATGATGGGACGACGTCATCCAACGGTCCGGCGGGGACAGCTCACCCCCGCGCCACGGATTCCGCCGATTCAAATCTAATCTGCTAGATTGCACCTCATGCATTTATCATTCACCGTTTGAAACTCGAGTGAACATCCGAATCCCTCTGCAGTTCGAAACTCCGAGCCTTTGGCCATCAGAACGCCTGTGAAGCAACACCGAGAGCGCAGACCAACTGCAGTATTTCCCAGAAATTGCGTGCTGCTCCTACAAGAAAGTTGTTTCTACAGGAAGGCGGGTTCCTCACGTCAAAAGGTGGCAGATTAAAAAGGTGAACCTGAACTCTCCATGCAATTGGCTTTTGAAGGTGGCAGAATCGTCATCTACAGTTTGGTCGTAGAAAGTTGTTGCAATTGTTGTCTGTTGTGCATAGACTGTCGTTCTACAGGATTTCAGTGTAATTAAACTGTGTTAAGTTCTTCAGAGATAAGCTTCGTGGATTATATGCATGACCGAAGCGTAATTTTACGCTCTGTCTCAGTAGACCAAATTTCTTCCGCGTTTGCCACCTCTAGCTAAAGCAACAGTTTTTATCATGCCGGGTGGGTTTATTAGACGGGAACCCACTGATTCAATAAAGTTAAGGGAAAATCTTGAGGTAGTGGATCTCTTCACATGAGTGCAATGGATATCCTTCTGTGACAAATTGCAAGGTTATGACGACGAAGTGGCAGAAGAGTTTTTACAAGCTCTGAGGCCGAAATCCCAAACATTGGCCACCGTGAACTTCAAGGGCCTAAGCCTCACACTCACCCCGCAATATATCAGTCGAATTACTGAAATTCCAATGGGTTTGCCATGGGATAAGGAAGAAAGGAAGTTGAGCCAACATGCCAAGAAAGAATTCTTCCCCCCAGAGGAGGAATTCTTGGAAGACAAAAATGGGGTGCGTAGAACTAGTTTGCTACCACCATGGAATGAAGTTAGCCTGCAGATCATGAAGTATATATCCTGTGAAGGCCGTTTTAGCATTGTGTACGGGTATCACTTTAGGTTGCTCACTGAATTGAGGCACCAGATTGATCTTCCTGTAGAAAATAAACTGATCATCCCTTATTTCTTGCTACAGTCTCTAATTGAGTGTGCCACAAAGTTAAAAGAAGGCATACCCGACCAGGTAGCCCACCATGGATTGATCAAACTTCTCGTGGAGGATGCGCTTCATTCATGGAATTCTCGGAGGACAAAAATGGGGTGTGTAGAATCAGTTTGCTACCACCATGGAATGAAGTTAGCATGCAGATCATGAAGTATATAACCTGTGAAGGCCGTTTTAGCATTGTGTACGGGTATCACTTTAGGTTGCTCACTGAATTGAGGCACCAGATTGATCTTCCTGTAGAAAATAAACTGAGCATCCCTTATTTCCTGCTACAGTCTCTAATTGAGTGTGCCACAAATTTAAAAGAAGGCATACCCGACCAGGTAGCCCACCATGGATTGATCAAACTTCTCGTGGAGGATGCGCTTCATTCATGGAATTCTCGGAGGACAGAAATTTGACAAGAGATGGAGACATAAGGATGTTGACCGAAGAAAGTGGTTCCTCCAGCAGTGAGGAAAAAGAATCAGTGGCTGCGGGAAAGAAAGAAACAGGCCAGAAGACCCCGACCACGGAGCAGAAGAAAAAGCAAGAGAAGAAACAAAAGGAAAAGGATGCCAAGGAGAAAGATGACACACCCATCTTGACAGCAAGAGAGAAAAGGTTGCAAGGCAGAACGGACAAAGCTGAGAAGGTCCACATCAGCAAAAGTACCTCATCAACACCCGCAACCAAACCAAAAAGAAAAACTCATGCAGCAAAGCAAGCCAAGGTGGTGACACCTATGTCTACAGGAAAGCAGAAACAGGCTTCTACAGGAAGCCCGAAAACAGAAAAAGGGTCTTCTACAAGAAGCCCGAAATTGGCTAAAACAGGGTCTTCTACAGGAAGCCCCGAAAAAGTGAAACCCAAGGAGAAGAAGGCGGACATTCTAGCAAGGGAGGCAGCAGCTGTGCTGGCCGCCCTCAACACGCCACCTAAGCCAAAAGAGAAGAGAAAGAGGGAGACCCCTCTATACTTTAAAGCTCGAAGAAGTGACAGAATAAAGACAGGCAAGCCACAGCCTCCATCCAGCAACCAAATCACTACAAGGGATGCCCCTACTTCACCCAGTGAGAAGTCCCCCTCGAAGATATCGGTCACCTACGAGAGGGGGAGCCCAAAAACAACTACGTGGAAGGGAAGGTTAGACCAATCGGCTTCAAAAGCCCAGCCCAAGGTCAAGAAAACAGAGAAGAGGGAAGGAACGGCACCCTCATCGCCACCAAGGGCAGAACAGGCAGAGCCACCAAAAGTAGGAAAGAAAGAGCGTATTCCGGAGCCTAGTTCTCGGCCAAGGACAAGGAGTTGGGGCAAAATTGCTCAAGGATGAGCAAATATTTTAGCTGGGGGGTGATGATGAGCCCCAATTTTTGGTAACAATTTGGGCTCATTTGGCCTACTTACCTTGCTCAACCCTTCATCTTTTATCACTTATGCATCATTTCTTAGTATATTCCTGTTATTTGTAGGAAGAAGGGCAGGCATTATTCCTATGTGACTAATACATGACGATTTCAGGTTTTTTGACATTAAATGGAGCAAAGACCACGCAGAAGGATACAAGGAGACATCAAAGGTGGCATTGCAGGTTTATAGGGAGGTTGTCTACAGCCTTGAATGACCTCCCTCGTGATCTCCACCCTAACTCCGAGCTCCAACAGCTATCCCCACCGAGCTAAAAGGCAGCCAACGGATTCTACAGGAATAGCAGTTTAACTTTTAGTTGGACAGCCAAGCTCCACTAATTGAGGAAGCCAACTTGATCCTCATCAAGTATAAATATTGAGGCCGTAGCCTTTGGTAGAAGTTTTTTGAACTCTGGAACTATTGTTGCAATTTCTAAGCACGAGCTACAGCTCGGTTTTTGCTTTTTGTAAGCTAGTTTTGGCATGTTGCTAGACTCATGATTATTTAATAAAGGTAGGCAGATTTGGATCCAATCCTGAGTTCTTAAGAGGAGCTATAGCTCTCAGGTTAGGGCCCAACCTGAGAGCAATAGATGTCCTTTTCCTTGTATTGTTATTTGTCTTTCCTTTCAGCACTTCATTTCTTTGTTTTGACATGCATTTGGAAAATACAGTCTGTTGATTTAATTTCTTTAATGTGATTGAGTAGGATTAGTTTATGGTTAAAGTGCTTTCAGTAGCTTAGATTAGAGTAGGTGGATTAGCATTCATTAGAGCTCCAAGAAAAGGTTGACAGTGCACTCACTGCCATCTCTGTTTAGAGATTGGGGGTGTAGACCATACCAACCACCAAAAAACGCAGTCTTATACATTCATGCAAGCTACAATACAATCATTTCAGTCATAGAACCGTCCATGCATTCTGATCTTGAGCAGTACTTTTTCGTTCCAACTCCATGCATGATTTCTCTCCAAAGTTTACATTGTTGTTCGTTGGTTTAATAACACAGTTAGAATAGATTGATGGAATTCTCGGTTTTGTGCAGGACATAGAGGATTTGTTCCATTTACACTGCGCAACATTGCTCTGTTATCTTTTTCTTCTTCTCGACCACGCCTAAGCCACCTGCTCAACCTCTGTTCAGCTCGTTTGCCTTCCAACCCTTCTACTGTTCATGTAGCTCCATCTTTTTGACTTTTCATTGCTTCCACCCTTCTATCCACCAACCAACTGTACCCACTCTTTCTCCATCTCATATCTCTGTCCCTGAGCCATCACAAGCTCCCTTTCCATCCTACCTATCCACCCATACAACTCCTCCATGACCCAAAACTCCAACCGCAGAACATCCTGTAGAAGTTAGCAAACTTCCTGTAGAAATCCCGAGCTTCCTGTAGGATCCCCTGCAGACATCCTGTAGAAGCCTGCAAACTCGGTTGCCAAGCACTTGAACGTTGTGGACTTCTGTGGAATGATGTTAGGGATCCCCTGGAACCTCTCCTAGCCCTCCTGACCTTTTCCCAGCCTTCCTTCCCTTCGAACTACCCCTGCACAGTCAAAACCTAATAAGAAACAAAGTCATAATAATTCCAACCACTTAAGCAAAAACATAAAAACAATGTTCTCTTCAATGGAAGTAGTTTAAATTCATGCATCTCATATCACTAGAAGTAATGGCATCATTGTTAGGAGTTACAGTCCCATCGTTGCATTGTAAGGATTAAGCTAGTCAGATTAGGGTTTACTAGGGTTTCCATGTTTGGTTGGCTTTCAGTTCATTCTTGCAAAGTAGGTTAATTTCCTTTGAGATAGTCTTCGTTCATCATTTAGAAAGCTTCTTCTGAGAACATATAGAAGTTGGCTTGAGCCCTAGCGGACTTGTGCCAGCTGACCAAGTGACAGCTGCGACAAGAGCTAGTACTTGTGCATACAGCACCGTCGCTTCCAAGTTTGTTACGAACTACCGGGTTGATAAAATTAGAGAAGGAAGCTCCAGGAGTTGTAGCATTATTGCTACAATACTGGAGCCCACCATCGTTTTTGGCGTCGTTGCCGGGGAAGCGTCAGAGTATTAGTAATTGTTGCTTTTCTTCTACTTTCCTACTCTTGCTTTCTGCCAAGTAGTTTATTTCATTTCCATTCTGCAAAAGTAGCATAGACATTTCCTGCTTTCATAGATTAGCCTTTCAATTCCGCAATTTCAATTTTGCAAGCGTAGAGTAGTATTTTCAATTCTGCAAGCGTAGACTAGCATTTCCATTCCTGCAATTTCATTTGAGCAAAGTAGATTAGTTATTTCATGCTTTCAATTCAATTCTGCATCTTTATTTCAGTAAGATAGTTAGTTGTAGATCAATCTGTTTCAGTTTTGCAGGTACCAAAGAAAAAAGAACAAAAGCAATCAAAAAAGTCTTTCCATTTCATGCCTCGTAGGAATCGAGATAAAACAGGCAAATTCTTACCCAACACCCCCACCACATCACTGAGTCACCCTTCTCTCTTCTTCAGTGACAGTGATCCAGAAGAACCTATAGGTGAACCTCCTGAGATATACGAAGATCCTATAGCAGAAGAAGAATTAGAAACCATCCCATCTGAAGCTATGGCTGACAATAGAGGAGAAGATGAGAGAATAGAAGGTGCCTTCCCCATCCGAGAGACCAATGGAGAGATGAAAATGAAGAACATTAGCCCCTCCGCTCTACCTCACTTCCATGGACTGACTACTGAAGATCCTGATACCTTCCCGTTTGAGTTTGTTGTCCTTTGTAGAACATATGACTATACTGAAGATAAGCAGAAGCTGAAACTCTTCCCTTCAACTCTTAAGGATGCAGCATTACGTTGGTTCATGGGCTTACCTGGGAATAGTATCACTACTTGGGCTCAGATGCAGTAAGCCTTCAATACCAAGTACCGGGATTATTGTAGGTCCAAGGAAACCAAGGGAGAAATCTTTCGGATGACCATGGGAAATGATGAGTCCTTAGAGGATTATGAGGAGAGGTTCCAACTTAGCTATAAGCGGGCCAGGTGCACACTTGACCCTGAATCCCTCAAGTTGGTCCTGCTCCGAGGAGTCCCTGAAGACCTTTTAGATACCCTTCACATGTTAGCTGGGGGGGATATTTACCAACTGCCTTATGAGGACAACAAGACTGTGTTTAGAAACCACTCCACGACAGCTCAGAAATGAGGTAGAGGAAACCTCCTCTCAGCTGGTGTCCCTTTCTCCAAACATGAGTTTGCAAATCAATTAGAAGATCTTAAGAGTGAGGTGAGACAGACCATTGCCATGCAACTGGACACATTCAGGATCCAGCAGAAGAAGGAAGAAGCTGAGAGAGCCTTGGCTATCTTCTGCCCTAGATGTACAAGGAGACAACCTAAGAACGAATGTCCATTGCATTCGGTTGAAGTGTGTTTCGTTTGTGAGGAGGACCATCCCACAAACCAATGTCCAACCTTACCTGGATTTAAAGCCATGTACCAAGGGGCAGAAGCTCCCACTGAACCTCTCTATTTCCTCAACCAAAGAAGGCCACAAGGACCTAGACCTTACCAGCAGGGTATGCAAGGGGCACCCCAAGCTTATTACAACCCTAACCAATCGCCTCCTATGCCTTCCTGGGGTCCCCCTGCTCATCCTTCCTGGTCTATGCCTCCTCCATGGTCTTACCCACCTCCGTACCCTACTCAACCCACTACTCATTCATATCACTCACATGCCCAGCCACAGCCTCAGTGGAATGCACCTCATTCGGGGTGGAGGCCCCAGTACAACACTCCTCCTGCCATTTTGCCTCCACCACCAGTTCAACCTCAACCATTACCTCCTGCTCCTCCAAGGCAACCTCAAATACCTGCTCAACCGAACCCGAACCCCAACAATAGACAGGCCCAGCAGGTATACACTGGAGAAACATCATGCCCTACTTATGCTGTGGAGATCCAGGAGATCAATCTTCGATCTGGAAAGACTCTTCCGGATCGCCAACCTCCTCCCCCAGAGGATGAGGAAGATAAACAGGAAAGTGAACCAAAGGCTATTCCACCCTTTCCTGAGAGACTAACATCCACCACACAACCCAACCCAGAGGAGGATGAGCTTTTGGGTGAGCTCAAGCAGTTGTGTGTGAAAATACCACTTCTCCAAGCCAAACACCCAAACTGGTTAAGGAAAAGTGTTTCAAACACCCAAGCAGGCGAAAGAGAGATGCTTCAACCATCAATGTCTTAGGACAACTGTCTGACCTTATGTTAGGACAAGTCATCTGCCCAAAGTATCTAGATCCTGGGAGTCCTATAGTAGATGTCCACATCAATGGCACCATCATACCTCACACCTTGATTTATTTGGGGGCTGCCATTAATGTGATGACTAGGGATACCATGCTCAAACTCAATCTTCAGGGTTCCTTGAGGAAGAGCTCGACAGTTCTGCAACTTGCAGATCGCTCCACTATGACTCCCGAAGGGATTGTGGATGATGTCTTGGTCTCTGTCGACTCTTGGGAATACCCTGCAGATTTCTTGGTTCTGCAACCCAAGGCAAAGCTTACTGGATATCCTCTTATTTTGGGAAGGCCTTGGTTAGCCACTGCAGATGCTTACATAAGGTGTCGTGCAGGAAATATGACCATCAAAAATGGTCCTATGTCCAAGCAGCTAGTCCTATACCCTCCTGTCCAACCTTCCTTAGAGCATGACTTACCACTTTGGTTGGAGGAAGGAGAAGAGGATGAGGTGTACTCAGCACCTTTGTGCACTCTAGATACCACTAGAAGAGACCCCCCAACCAAGGATGACTTGATTGAGACCTTGATCCAGAATCCACCTTTCAGTGCACTATCCTTAGAGAAATTGGTGGAGGATGCCCAAGCCAGCACCTTAGTGGATCTTTGTACAACCAACCCTGTCATTCCCAGAGTCAAAAATGTGGATTTCGGCCCTGAGAGAACGTTAAAGATCAGCTACTCCCTATCTCCTTCCCAGGAAAAGGAGCTGTGTAGCCTGTTGGCTAGCCATCTAGATGCTTTTGCTTGGAGCTATAAGGAGATGAAAGGAGTCCATCCTTCGGTCTGCACCCATCACATATACATCAAAGAGGATTGTAAACTGATTAGACAGCCTCAGAGGAGAATGAATCCAGCCCTTAAGGACATTGTCAAGGAAGAATTGCAAAAACTGTTGGATGCCAGATTCATTTACCCCATCTCAGATAGTGAATGGGTGTCCCCTCTGGTGCTGGTTCCCAAGAAAAATGGGAAATTGAGAATCTGTGTGGACTACAGAGAAATGAACAAAGCTACCAAGAAAGACCATTTCCCTCTACCTTTCATAGATCAAGTGTTGGATGGACTGGCAGGAAATAAGTTCTTCTCTTTCCTGGATGGGTTTAGCGGGTACAACCAGATCCAAATCAACCCGGAAGACCAAGATAAGACGACCTTCACCTGTCCTTGGGGTACCTTTGCCTACCGAGTTCTTCCCTTTGGGCTATGCAATGCTCCTGCTACCTTCCAGAGAGCTGTCTTAAGAATATTCTCGGAGCTGGTCTATGATGCAGTGGAAATCTATATGGATGACTTCACTCCTTATGGGGCCAACTTCCAGGAAGCATTGTCCAATCTGGGAAAAGTCCTAACCAAATGCATTGAGATGAACCTGTCGCTTAGTCCTGAAAAATGTGAATTCCTGATGACTGAAGGGACTGTGCTAGGCCATACCATCTCTTGCCAAGGGTTATAGGTGGATCCTGACAAAATTGCTCTCATCAAGAAGGTTCCACCTCCTCAAAAGGTAAGGGATGTTCGGAATTTCTTAGGATTAGCAGGGTATTACAGGAGATTCATTAAAGACTTCAGCAAGCTAGCCTTGCCATTGTTTGGCCTGTTGGCAAAAGATGTGGAGTTTAAATGGATTGACGATTGTCAGAGGGCTTTGAATGAATTAAAGGACAAGTTGGTGTCGGCCCCAATCTTGAGAGGTCCAAACTGGGCCCTACCTTTCCACATCCACACTGATGCCTCGAACAAAGCCATAGGTGCAACGTTAGGACAAGTTGAACAAAAACTTCCATATGCCATTTACTTTGTTAGCAAAAACTTGTCCAAAGCTGAACTGAATTACACTGTAACTGAGAAAGAGTTTTTGGCTGTGGTCCATGCACTGAACAAGTTCCAACATTATATCACTGGCTATCAAACATTTGTACATACAGACCATGCTGCAATTAGATATTTAATGAATAAACTAGATGTGAATGCTCGTATTATTAGATGGTTACTTTTGTTGCAGCAGTTTGATTTGACCATTGTTGACAAACCAGGTAAAGAAAATGTTGTTGCTGATTTTTTATCTAGATTGGATTTGTCTGCAGATGAGGATGGAACAGTGGATGACCAGATGCCAGATGAACATCTGTTTGCTATCTCAGCACTCTCTCCATGGTTTGCTGATATCGCAAACTACCTTGTTTCAGCACAGTTCCCTCTGCACCTATCTTCAAGAGAGAAGAGCAGAATCATCAGAAAAAGTGCCTCATTTACTTGGATCGGGGGCAATCTGTTCAAGCTTGGCCCTGATCAGATCTTAAGGCGTTGTGTAAGGGAGGAGGAAGTATTTGATATCCTCCTCACCTGTCATGATGGGCCTTGTGGAGGACATTTTGCAGCAAAGAGAACTGCCTTCAAAATCCTGCAGGCAAGCTACTATTGGCCCACACTTCATCAAGATGTCAGAAGATATATCAGCCAATGTGACCAATGCCAAAGAATGGGGAAACCGACTCAAAGGGATGAGATGCCTCTCCAACCTCAAGTGACTCTTGAGCCATTTGAGAAGTGGGGTATGGACTTTGTGGGTCCAATCAACCCTCCTTCGAGGCAAAGGTCTTACATCATTGTGTGTACTGACTACCTGACAAAGTGGGCAGAGACTAAAGCAATCAAAGCAGCAACAGAAGAAAAGGTGGCCGAGTTCTTAAGAGAAAAAATCTTCTACAAGTTTGGCTACCCAAGAGAGCTGGTCACCTATCAAGGGAGCCAGTTCACATCCAACCTAGTTGAAGACTTACTAGCTCATCACAAGATCAAGCATAGGACTTCCACCCCCTATCACCCTCAAGCAAATGGGCAGGTGGAAGTCACCAATAAAGCATTGGAAGGGATCTTGACTAAGGTGGTGAGCAGCAGCAGAAAGGACTGGGCAGATCGCTTGGTTGAGGCCACCTAGGCTTATAACGCAACCTGGAAGACCACCACTGGCTTCACACCTTATGAGTTGGTCTATGGGAAGAAAGCTTTGCTGTCCATTGAATTTGAATACAACACTTTGAGGATGGCAGCTCAGCTGGACCTAGATCTCAGCCATGCACAACAAGAAAGGTTATTGCAGCTGAATGGACTGGACGAGCACCGAATGCAGGCCCTCCTTCACTCGGAAGTGGTTCAACTTCAGAGAAAGGTGTGGCATGACCAACACCTCAATGACAAGCAATTCCAGCCAGGAGATTGGGCACTGTTGTATGACTCCAGATACAAAGATTTCAAGGGGAAGCTGAGAACCAGATGGCTGGGACCATATGCAGTGGAAAAATGTCATGACAATGGATCTGTTCTTATTCGGACCATTGATGAAGAAGCCATCCCCATGCTTGTCAATGGGCATCGATTGAAGATCTACAGGAAACCTCTCTCAAGACAAGAGTTCATCAAAACTATGGAGAAACCAGTGTTGGTCATAGAGAAGGGTTTTGCCTCTGCTTTGGGCACACCCTGAAAGATCTAAAAAAAAAATAAGAATAAATAATAAGGATCCTTGGGTGAAAACCTTTCTGAGGCGCCCAAGGCAGGTGGTAGGGGTGAAAACCTCATTGAGGCGCCCCTATTGTCTTTCAAAAAAAAAAAAGAGATTTGAAAAAGATCCTTGAGTTAAAACCTCTCTGAGGCACTTAAGGCAGATGGCAAGGGTGAAAACCTCATTGAGGCGCCCCTGTTATCTTTCAAAAAAAAAAAGAGAAAAAAGAAAATAACAATAAGCACAAAAGACAAGGACAACAAGTTCATAATTGCATGTAGGTTGCAGGTGTTCTATGGAGGAGAGGAAGCCTCTCAAATGAAAGCCAAGGATCCTTATCATGCTGTCAAGAGACCTCACCAGCACCTCCTCCAAGAAAACTCATTTTCTCCAAGGTATGTGCACAATTTCATCACGGCTTGAGTCTTCTACAGGAAGATGCAGATTTTCTACAGGAAGGTGCAGACTTTCTACAGGAAACGCAAAATTTCTACAGGAAGCTCTGTATTTCTACAGGAAACTTCTTGTAGAAGTTCGGGACGACCCAGAATTCATTTTATGAGGAGATCTAATGGCTAAGGATCGGTTTGGACGCATGCAAGCTATTGTTGTCACCCTTGCACACTGCTGTCACCTCATTCCACCATCCTTGTCCAGGAATTGTCTATGGAGAACCGGAAAAGTATTGATAGATCCTGCTGGTAATGCTCTGAACCACTTTCGAACCTCGCCTCCAAAGCTCTATACAAATAATCTCATGGACACATTTTCTGCATCTACTTCATGAAGATTGAAAAAGTCATTCATCCTATCTACATGCTACTGCACTATAATACCTTGAGTGGCATCGAAAAAAGGTATCTTACTTTGGTAATCAGTGGGCATATCATCCAAATTCTGAGGCAGAATGAGAGGTGCATATCTGGCAGCCATGACTCAAGGCGGATTTGAAACTGGTCTTGGAGAAACAGGGGGATTTATGACAACAAGGGCAGTTGATGTAACAGAAGCGACGTGTGTTTGAGGGGTAATGATAGGCTATTGAGGGAGTGAAGGTATGAATGGAGGGGATGAATGATTCTCTAAAATATGAGGAAATGATGATGATGCAAAATATGTTGAAACCGAATCAGATATATCAGGGATTCTATCAGCGGTGAGGGATGACTGAGGAGAGTTCAGAAGGTTTCGGTCACTTAGCAATTTGGCCCTTTTTATTTCAAGCTCTCTGGTGAATTTTGGGTCTGTGACTATGTCCAGCAATTCACTATCAGATGTGGTTCTAAATAGGGATAGATCAAAATATTCGTCGAAAGGGAGATTTTCAAGGAACATCCACTCTATTGGGCATGGATGAGATCTGAAAACCGGTCTAGGACTTGATAAACATTCTTGTCTAAGTATCCGCGGAATGAGATTAGGATTTTCAAATACAAGAGGAGGATCAGGATCTGGATTAGACCTGGTGTATCTTCTTAAAGCCAGTGTGTTCAAAGTTCTCAATATTTTTATATTGCTGTACAACTTTCCACTTTTCAGCCTACTAAATTCTAAACTTATCATCCAAAAGTTCAGAACTTCTCAATTGTACTGGGTGTTGTGGGGAAAAGTGCCTATTCAGGACGACCCTATCCACCTAAGGTGTGACAGTGCCTTAGAAACAAACAGAGAAAACTACTTTTGTATTCTTCTTTATGAACTATGAATGAAGAGGAATAAGATGAACCAACCTGTGTCTTGTGTTGGTCCTTTGATCCAATCTCTCTTCTCTTTGACAGCTTCCAGCTACCTGCTCCCTCACTTGCCCAGCTTCACCAAGTTCCTGCAAGATCACAGAAGAGGAGAACTACACAAAGACATGGATTCATATTCATAAATAGCTTAGGATTAGATTTAAGCTAAACATACTAATGAAACATACATCAATGATACACAAGCATGTAGGAGAAACTCAAATAGTTTTATTGATATAACAAGAAGATCCAGGAGGAGATACAGCCAAGTGAGTCCCGATCCAGCATCAACCTCCCAGCAAAGGAATCCCTTCTTCACCTCCAACAAAGCATAAATCACCCAATGCACTGATCTCAATCTCAAACCAACAACAATTCTCTGCAATGTACAAAATTCCAGCCTCTAGATCTCTGGGATGAGGGATCCATATATAGATGTATGCAAAGAGGATGAGTTAGCTTGTCATCTGACTAGTTTCCTTTCTCTCTGTCAATTCTTGCTTCCACTTGGAGGCTGAGAGCCTCTTACTCATCCTTGGTCGAACTCAGTGAGGCAAGTGTCATGGAGGAAGATTCTGGAAGCTTCCATTGTCTTTACACCTCGCGGAATGGCACTGCCATTTGTCATTTCCCGCTCAGCGCACCCTGGTAGTGCATTTAGGTGCGTTGCAATGCACCTAGCTAGTGTACTGGGGTGCTATGCAACGTAGGTGGCTAGTGGAGCCACTGAAATGATCCTGATTTGACTGATTTTGAGCAGTTTCTGGTGGAGAACTTCTGGGAGAAGCTGTAGTTTGCTGACCTTGTTCCTTTAGGGGCAGGAACAACACTTTTAGGGACTTTGGATCCCTTGATTTATGGCCATTTCATGCTTAGAGCTGTAAGGCACAAAAATGTCTATAACAGTTGCCCCCTAAAGTATGAGGCCGTTTATCGGGTGAAATGCTTTATTAGGAGGATCCGAAGTTCTTTCAATGCTGGGAGGAGACCTGTAATAAGATACAATACAATACATTATTTTCATATTGTTTGCATGATCTAGCTGAGGCGGGCATTCCCATGCTCAGCTTTATAAATTCATTTTCATGTACATAGGACAGACAATCATCTGATGGTAGATTGATGATTCTGATAGAGCCATCATCCTTTCTGGTAGGATGATTATCTGTGCTACAATGCTGTACATTTCAATGTTTTTATTTTCCTGAATATATATCGCAGCCCGGATGGATGAAACTAGATCCGGGGTCTTCAATATTGTCCGATCTTCACTCGAAGTACAAGTCGATCCATGTGAGAAATGTGTTGAAGTCGAACATGGAAAGACATCGCTTGATTACCAGTCAATGATGTAAACTGTTAACAAGCGCGAGAGGAATCACCGATAATGATGATGACCCTCAAGGTACTGCAGTACAATTCACGTGGTGTGAATAAAGGACTTGGCGTCGAACACCACGCAAAATCTTTCAGTCAAAGGTCATTGATGTATACCTATCGCTGGAAGTGAGAAACTTGCCATTGAGGCATGCAAGCTTCAAAGTACTGAAGGGGGTGTTCCTAGATCAACTTCTTAGATAATGAGCTGATGTCGACAAGAAGTGATCTGTCAAAGGAGGGCCTTAATGAATCCCACATCAATGACACGGAACAGAGCAAATGATTTTGATGGAGGTGAAAACGATCTGATGATATATGGTTCAGGGTGGCAGTCATGAAAGAATGAAGTATAATGTATGGTAGTGGATGGGACACAGGTGACTTCTCTGGATGACTTCTCTTGAACATATCGGCGACACTTATGTGATGGATTGGTAGCATTTACCCCAAATGTGGATGGTATGGTGTGACCATGGTGATGGGACCGGTGAATGAGACAACCCAACCCGATTCTGGTACGGAGGAGAAGTGTCATGTTCAAGAGCGTCTTGCTACCAATAAGGATTCTTTGAGTTTTTCCCAATTTTTCCCCAGTCATTGCTGACCAGTACCTCTTTATTTTGGTCAAGCTTGAGGAGATAACATATGCTTGTTCTATAATTTTCCCTTCGGGCAAACCCATCGCTATGTTTTAACGAGCCTAGCGATAGTGAAACTCGTTCTCGTCTAAAGACAAATTTGTCGCTATTTAATGTTTTTAACGAGTCTAACGACAAAGATAACTCAGTTCTTTTCAATTTTAGAGAGTCTTAAAAGGTACGTAAAGTTAACTCCAGAAGTCCTTTTTCGTCATCTAATCCCTTAAGCCTGAAAAAGTATAAAACAATACAGAAGGGATGGATTTTCGATAGTTTTAACGAGCTGAACAAAACAAGCGCTCGATCTTTTTGTGCAATAATCCCTCAGGTCCAAAAAGATTAAAATCTAGAGGAGGGATAGCACTTCCGGTCGCTTTAACGAGCTGGAAGGCCAAAACTCGGCAATCTTTTCATATTTTACGAGTCAGATGAAAAGAGCTTAAAGAAGACTCGTCTTTTGAGGAACGAGTGATAAAATGGGTAGCAGCTGATTCCAGGTAAGGTTTGGAATTTTCCAATCACGACAGTGTCACAAGAATGGCTAGTGAAATCACTCTTTGCAGCTGTTCCTCAAAATGGGTAAACAATCAAATGGAGGTGAATGATCGGCCAATGAAAAGTGGAGGTGATGGTGCAAACACGACCAAGGCTTTAATGGCTGATAATGCTACATTCATGGTGGTTATTTACCGAAGGGTAGTTCATTTTTTAACGAGCTTAAATGCGGATTGAAACACTTGCTCGGTGCGTTTATTTTTTAACGAGCTTGAACTATGTGCTAAAACTGCTCGATAATCCAGTCATATGATAAGAAAGTCTCATATCGAACAACAACATTTAGATTTTTGCCCCACATCCTTTCTTTATGCAAGTTAGGAAACGACTAATCCTACGAGTTTAAAGGGTTAGCCTACAGGTTTAAAGGGAGGACCTAAAAATTTAAAAAATAAATAGCCGCCCCTTACTTGCACTCCAAAAGGTTTGCATGCCCCCAGGTATAAAATACGATTTCAAGGTTACCCCTCAATTTGCAGACAAAACATTTTTTCTATCGGGAAAGGCCTACCTCTTTCAGGTTACCAAAGATTGTCTCATTCGCGCAGCAAACAAAACACTTCTTCAGTGATGTCTACCGAGATAAACAAAGGTGAGTGACAACGAGCGCCAAACACATAACTTTGACAAGAGAATCTTATTCTAGAATAACCCCTCTTCCAATGACGGACGTGGTACAGACTAGTCATATTCTCCCACGGAAACCTACTCTATACCTGAAGTTTTCCTGCCGAAGCAGACCAGGACGCATGCCCCCTGGGTTCCAGTCATATCCCTCCGAATTACTCGCGCTCATCGGGAGGACGGACCGTGGGTTGAGACACTTCTTGCGTGAAGAGACCATTTAAGGATGGTATATGACTATTTGCTATGCGTGATCCGGGAAATGAAAGCTGGTCCACGAGCTTGACCACTCTTCCTTCGTGCGAAAAACACATTACTCTAAAGAGTGAGGAGACGATGGCTCCCATGCAATAAATATAGTCTCGTCCAAGGACTAGGTTATAATCCAAGGGTCCTTGAACTACCATTACGTTCATTTGAATCGTCTTCCCTCTCAATGTTATGGGCACATTGGGAAGGATCCCTAAAGGTCGACTGGTTCCTTTATCAAAGCCTATCAGATTTCTCATCTCAGGCAAAAGCGATGGTGAACCAAGCGCTTTCCAAGCAGTAGAGGAAAGGATACTCACAGAAGCCCCCTCATCTATGATGGTACTAGCCATGACAATTCTATATATTTGGACGATAATTCTGAATGGTATGCTTGCTGGTAAACGGGGTCTACCTAGTTGATTCCAGTCGAAGGAGACAACTAGGTTGCTTGGAGGTGGGACCGAGTAGACGGACGGGTATGGCTCTGACAAACTTCCTTCCTGCGGTAAAGGAATGGGTAGATTGCCCCCTTGTTCGTCAGAGTCTGTGTTGATGAAGAGGATTGGGATGGTGTCATCCTTGTTCTCTTCAGTGACGGTATCATTCGAAAATAGAACCTCTGAAGGCAAGACTGGGTCAACTGCCGCCTCGACCTTTTGACTTTCATCTGGTATGGATTCAGCTGGTTCATCTTCAATGACAGGCGCTTCAGCCGACCACTTGAGCGGGCCAGCTGGTTTCTCAACTAACGAAGGACTCGGCAAGAGTTTTTTATATCCAGGAGGAAGTCGTAACGGTGAAATTGGACGATCATCCAAAACCCTTTTAGCTTCGTCTAAGAAGGGACAACGGTGGATGGCGTGATCACCTTCACATAGTCTACAGGGAGATCTAGCTCTCCCTTTTTGTCCTGGGGCTTCACTTTCGCTAGTTGACGGTGTGCATTCAACATGATCACCAGAGGTTGACGACACCAGATTGTGCAAACGGGGAGACCAGTCCCTTAGTATCCGAGGGATGCAAGGACAGTCTCTGTGAAAATGGTCTCCCTTGCATATGAGACATGGCGATTTAGGCTTGGTCGGTGCAGTGTGTGGATTTTCGTTAGACGACACTTGTTTCCCTCCATTTTCCTTTGGCTCCTTCTTCTTCTTCTCTTTCTTCTTATTTTCCTTCTTCTCCTTAGGAAACTGACTTTTGGCTTTGCCAGCCCCATCAAGCAAAGAGGAAGGAGGAGAAGAAGAATTAGAGGAAGTAGAAGGTTGGTGGGTAACTCTGGATTCGTCTAATTGCCGATTCGATTGTTCAAGAATAGTGGTGTTCTGAACGACATTGGTTGAGAAGAGCCAGACAGGCAAGCCGATTGTCAGTCCTGGAAGCGACAATGTGGCCATATGGGGCGCACCAACATCTCCCTAAGAGGAGAAGGGACTAGGATTTCCACCAAGGGGAATTCCTTGGTTGGTAGGCTCCATTTTCTCAACTGAAAGATCAACGTAGGAAAAGGGTGATGAATATTCCATTTAAAATAAATTTTTAGACGCTTTAGACACAACTTGTTTTTTCAATTTTAAAGAGTCGAGAAAAAACAAAAGATGACTCTAGTCTCCTTCGATTTTTAATGAGCCTGAAGTGACAAGTGCTCAGATGGACCTTTTCCGTTAAGGAGTCTGAAAAGGAATGAAAGGGACTGCTCTGGAGATCTAGGTAGAGGGTGTGCCAAACCAATCACAAAACCGTAGAATACGTTTTACGGTACGACAGTCAATCTTCCCGAATGCTGTGTTCGGTGCATTGCGATCAGTAGGGCGGCCGACACGGCTTCCTATGGATAAAAGGTTTTAAGCCTATAGGGGTCTCCCAATATATACTTGACGGTACGTGGGAGCACAAATCCGTACTGGTACTTATCGTCTCACAGTGGAGGAATCACCCAACCATCAATGAGGCCAACAGTTACCAGGTTTTACGATGCTGGAACACATCTCTAGCCTAGACCTCTATGTTGTGCATTAAGTTCCAAAGCGTTGTTAGATTCATTCAATTTATTTTATGTTGATCTTTCTTAGAAGTTTGCCTTTTGAGGTTCACCACGAGATGTAGATGTAATTCCTAAATGCAATCTAAAGACGATAAGCAAATATTTTATCTCTTTTCGACAATGAAAATCCTAGCTACAAGGGGAAAAGAAAGACACAATCTTTTCTCGAAGAGCAAAGAGCACACTGTAAATGCACTTTTTCCTAAATCAAACCATACAAACTATCAATATGCAAATGCACAAGTGCATGTATTTGTTTTTCACTTTCTTAATATTGATGCCTAAAAAGAAAGTTGATGTACAAATTTGAATTCGCTTTCAAATGACAAAGACAAACAAGCTTCTTTTCGAAATCAAAAGGTAGAGGAGATTACGACACTTTACGATTTTCGAAATAATACTTGTTTCGACACTAGAAAGTGACAAATTCAAACCAAAGGCAAAAGTAAATGTATAATCGACTGTCAACAACAAATAAATTTTCTCCTAAGGCCAAAATCGACAGTTACAACAGATCTAAATCAAAGGATGACAGTGTGACTATTTCACTTTTGCAATGGAAAACTGTAAATGATGCCACAAACACATAAAAACACCTACAGTCTTTTTGTACAAAGGAGGCGGAATTAAGGCAGAGAAAAGGGGTTTTCAGATAGGTACACTCACTAGTCACAGGTTGCAAAAATCAGAGATAAAAACTGGACAAAATGAAGCAAAGAACCTCAGCTGCACAAGGCAAGGGCTGATCAGCGCACCTGTTGCACAGAGAAACTGAATTGCAGCGTAGGTAGCCCTCTCGGGACCTGCGTTGAAATGCAGAGTCTCTTCACAGAGCCTGCGCTGGGGCAGAAACGAGACTTCTATCCGGGTTCTGGGTCACGGTTTGCAGTTTAATCTATGGTTTTTGGCCGAGTAAAAGCAATCAGTAAGGTACAATTAGAGGGATGATTTAAAGGAGGACTAAGAGCTATCACAAAGAGTAATCAGATCATTTGTGAATCCACTTTTCAAATCATAAACAAATACAATGAGTGGATTGAAGTAGCAGTTGTCTACTTTGCATTTGAAAATGGCAAATGCAGTTCGATTGCTACTTCTAAGTCTATGAAACAAATAGTAAGAGAAGCACAAATAAACTAATTAGACAGATCTCCCCAGCAGAGTCGCCATTTTGTTGTGGGGAAAAGTGCCTATTAAGGACGACCCTATCCACCTAAGGTGTGATAGTGCCTTAGCAACAAACAGAGAAAACTACTTTTGTATTCTTCTTTATGAACTATGAATGAAGAGGAATAAGATGAACCAACCTGTGTCTTGCGCTAGTCCTTTGATCCAATCTCTCTTCTCTTTGACAGCTTCCAGCTACCTGATCCCTCACTTTTCCAGCTTCACCAAGTTCCTGCAAGATCACAGAAGAGGAAAACTACACAAAGACATGGATTCATATTCATAAATAGCTTAGGATCAGATTTAAGCTAAACATATTAATGAAACATACATCAATGATACACAAGCATGTAGGAGAAACTCAAATAGTTTTATTGATATAACAAGAAGATCCAGAAGGGGATACAACCAAGTGAGTCCCGATCCAGCATCAACCTCCCAGCAAAGGAATCCCTTCTTCACCTCCAACAAAGCATAAATCACCCAATGCACTGATCTCAATCTCAAACCAACAACAATTCTTTGCAATGTACAAAATTCCAGCCTCTGGATCTCTGGGATGAGGGATCCATATATAGATGTATGCAAAGAGGATGAGTCAGCTTGTCATCTGACTAGTGTCCTTTCTCTCTGTCAGTTCTTGCTTCCACTTGGAGGCTGAGAGCCTCTTACTCATCCTTGGTCGAACTCAGTGAGGCAAGTGCCATGGAGGAAGATTCTGGAAGCTTCCATTTTCTTTACACCTCGCGGAATGGCACTGCCATTTGTCACTTCCCGCTCAGCGCACCCTGGTAGTGCATTTAGGTGCATTTCAACGCACCTAGCTAGTGTACTAGGGTGCTATGCAACGCAGGTGGCTAGTGGAGCCACTGAAATGATCCTGATTTCACTGATTCTGAGCAGTTTCTGGTGGATAACTTCTGGGAGAAGCTGTAGTTTGCTGACCTTGTTCCTTTAGGGGCAGGAACAACACTTTTAGGGACTTTGGATCCCTTGATTTATGGACATTTCATGATTAGAGCTGTAAGGCACAAAAATGTCTATAACACTGGGGTGATTTGTCTTCGATTCCCCAGTATGGTTGCCACTATGTTAGAGCCTAGATCGACCTCAGGCTGAAGGGAGGCAATCCTAGGATAACCAAAAACCACACTTAACCTGGTGGCTAGCCCTACCAGGTTGGGAGAGGGCTCTATCCTTGTGAATTTCAGTCAATATGACTAAATCAAATATGGAATTTAGGCTAGGTATAGTAGCTCTAGGGTTTTTGATTGATTTTGTTTGGGTTTTGCTGGATCAAATGGAGCAGGCAGCTTTGGGTCTAGGAAATGAATTCAGGATGCAGGGTGTTCTATGGGGCGAGGTAGGTAAGTGTTTTGGCACTTGGAATTGATTGAGATGATAAATCTAAGACTGGTGAGGAGCTAAGGAGGGCATGCAAAGATCATGTATCCTCTTCAAACTGTAGAAAACATCAAAAACTAAATGGTTTCCCAAGGCAGAGCACTGTAACCAATGTATTCTACCTATATATCTTGACATCATTTAGTTAGAAGAATGAATTAGATTGTGGCACACATAACACATGAGAAAAACTATTAACAAAAGAAGAAACTATGAAAAAACACTTTACCACAATTATCCCACAAAAATAGCTGCAAATCCTGGTTTATTTGCTTGCCAAACTGCTGTAAAGATGTACAATGTAGCTCAGAGCATTCAAGAGAGTCCAACATTTTCTAATGACTGAAAAAATACATAATATAGACATCAAACCACTTATGCTAGCCATCAGGGGTTGAATCCAACAGATAAGGAATTGTTACAACCATTTCCAAACAAGGAACAAGAATATAGGCAGTGGAACAACTTGCCTCTATAAGCATGGAAACTGATTCATTGACCCCCAAACCACCTCAAAATGATGAATCTACCCTCTAAGGTCATTTCACAATTACATTTACATAGCATAGCATTAATTAAAATAAAAAATTTGTCCATGAAGAGAGAAAAAGTCAACTTGCAGAGAAACTAGGCGAAAACTGGATTTTTGGGCAAACTGGCTCTATGCACAGTGCCACTGGCCAGGTGCATAGTGCCGCTTCACAGCCACGTTTGGAGGCCTTCCCCTTAGCCAAATTGAGCCCAATATAGCTCATTGGAATGGTATTGATGTCTAGTTTCTGTAACATCTTCAATTTTTTCATTTGGAGGTGATTTCCCCCCTCAAAAGTGAAATATCCCAAGTCTGCTTCTATGTGTCCAAAAAGAGATAGAGAAGTCATTTTTTGATGGTTTTTTGACCTTTTGGTGACCAAGTTTTGTTCCAAAATTATTGATATTTTCTGATTTTGATGTTGTCATCATGTTGAATCCAAATATACAAGCCATTTCTTCAAAAAGTCCTCTAGTGAAAAGCGTAGCGCCAGTGGCACTGCGTACCTAGGGCAATTTTCTGTGTTTCAAAATTCCAAAATTTGAAAAAGACAAAAAAATATCAAAACTTGCCCATATTTGGCACAAGGCACCACCATTAGTTGCTTTGATGGGCTAGTGAGGCTTTAGCCAAGATATTCAACTTGTATTGCTCCTTTTTGCTCCTTAAGGCCTTCCTCAACCTAGCCTTAAGCTTCCTCATTCTTATGTTGCAGATCTTGTTGCGAGTCATGTAGTGGTAGGCCATGTGGCGAAGCATCTTCTTGTCTTTGTTGGCCTTCTCAATCAGCCCCTCAAGGTGTATGTTGACCCTCTCTAGCCATGTTTCCCTATCATTCTCAATTTCTTGCTCAATAGGGGTTAATGGAACATTGGCCTCCTTGATCTTTTGCCTGCCTTCTTTTATCATTTGCAGCTCCACGAGGACTTGCTTGTCACTCAATTGTTTCTTTTCTTGATCTAAATAGTTGATGATCCACTTATCCCTATCTAAATTATCTGACAAGGATTGTATCTTAGCCTCTTGCTCCTTTATGATCATGTCTTTGGTAATCTTTGGATCTTGAGTTTCCAGGTCAATGACATCAACTCCTTGTGTCTCATCATGATCAACAAGGTCAAAATCTCTTTCTTGCTCATCACTAAGATCCTTCTTATGCATCTTTTTCTTGCCTTTACCTTTGCCCTTACTGTGGTGCCCAACATGTACCTGTTTAGCTGAAGAAGAAGGAAAATCCCCTTCCACTCCTTGTGGAGATAGCATTTTCCTGTGGCTGAAGATGAAGGTGAGACCCCTTCCACACCTTGTGGAGATAATACTCGCCTAGCAGCTGCAAAAAGTTTCCTAGTGCCCCTTTCATATGTCACAAACACTGGCACTCCAACAGTTTCAGTCTCTTTGACCTTTTCATGTCCTGAAGGTCCACCTTCTTCATGATGCACTGATGAAAAGACTTAAGGGCCTTTGAACATCTCATGAGAAATGAAAGTCTCCCATGGCATGTTAAGAAGGTTTAGCTGATGTAGAACAATGATTGTAATCAAGGAGTAGTGGTAAATTCTAGTCAACTGCTAGGGATATGGTTTCTTCTTTACAATAAGTGCCATCTTCTCAATGTTTCTGAACATGAAGTAGGGGATATTCATCATTCTCACCCTAGTGAAATGCATTAGGATTCTAATGTGGTAGGAATACAATTGGGAGAACCTACCTTCACAAGTAAAGTACTTAATGATTATCTTCATCAATGGAGCAAACCTATCTTCCAAAAACTTGAAGGGGAATACTCTCTTGAGTTTGTCTTGGTATCTAGCCTTGATGTAAGGCTCATAGTACTCCCTGTCAATATCCTGACCTTTGTTCCATTTTTCACCCACATCTGGAATACCTGTAGCCTCTAAGATAACAGCTGGTGACAAGGTGAATGTGATTCCAGCAAGGTTTACTTCATTGTTGTCTAAATGTGTCACAAACAATCTTGCCAACTCATGATGAAATTTAACCCTTTCCACCATTTCACAAAAACCAAAACATGACTGGTGTTTAAAACAAGAAATGGCAAATGGGCATGCTTGCAACTCCCTCAAATTGGTGGGCTCCTCTATGATAATCCTTCCTCCCTTATGAGGCTTCCTATGCTGTATGTTTCTCTCCCTGGAATTGTCACTAAGGGTGTCTTCTTCAAGCTCATATTCACTATCTTTTTACATTGTTTTATAGCTGTGAACAATTGTGGTTTTATAGCTGTGAACAATTGTGGTGAATGAAATAAAGATGAGTATGAAGAGATTTTATGAATGAGTAGATGAGAGTGAATGGGAGTATGAATGAGATTTAGGGAATGAGTAGGGTTTGTGGTTAGTGTAGGGTTTAGGGATGTATGTAGGAGTAAGTATGTAGGGTTTTGGGGAGAAAGTATAGGGTTTGGGAAATTTATATGTGAGAATGGGATTTGGGAAGAATATATGAGGAAATGGTATTTAGGAAACAATAGAAAAATGGATTAGATAGGAAAACAATAAGAGAGTGAGCTTACCAAATTTATAAGACAGTTTGTGAATTTTAGGGGACAATTTTGAGTCAAAACTAGGGTTTTAACTTCATGAGTGAAAACATCACCAAAACTTGATGCAAAACCATTTTCAATCAATAAGGATTGATTTACTTACTTGCCAAGAGGTAAATTGGGAGATTTGAGGCGAATTGGGCAAATTTAGAGTGATTTGGGGCTTGGCTGCCAGGTGCGCATCACCTCACCCAGGTGCGTAGCGCTTCCCAGGTGCGCAGTGCCCATTCACTTTTGCACTGAGGAAGTCACCCAGGTGCGTAGCACCGACCTCTGGTGCACAGCGCCGATTTGAACTTGTCCAAAAATGCATCACTTTCACACCTTTGCTCAATGACACTTTAAATCGCCTTTTAGCTCTTCATTTTAAACTCAAATAATGAAATGATCAATAGAGGGATAATATTATACAACTTTTCAACTTTTTGATTTTTGATGTTCAAAACCCATTTTGTAATGTCTATTTGCTTTTTGAAATACTCAGTTTTTTTTGGATGCTTGATCTTTTTGCTTGGGTAGGTGAACTGATGCTCCATTTCTTTGACTTTTGTAGTGGCATGTACTTGGAAATATCAGCAGGTGACCAGGAGCAGCATGAAACCATTAATTAAATATGGGAGCAATAAAATTACATGAAATTTACAAATAATATACCAATGCTCTGTTTTCACCTCAAAACTGATTTTGAGGTGAAAAATTTATTAAGCTTACAAATTAACAAGTTAGGACTTTTTTGATGATTATTGTCATCCTCATGTGTCTGCTGACCATTATTAATCAATAGTCATTGAAATTGGACCATGGTAAAACCCTAATATCCAATGAGATTGAAACCCTAGACCTAAGACCTAATTGATGAAATGAACTGAAAATAAACATGAACTATTGACTGAACAGTATGAAAAGAGGTCAGCAGATATATGTCATGAGGGAAAAACTGTAATGAATCCTACCATCAGTAGATCCATGACCTAATGGAATGCGACCTCATTGGAATGGGACACCTAGTATGAAATGCAAATGAGTAAATTTTGATCACTGATGGTAGTGTGAAGGCACTGACACTAACACTCTTCACTCAGGCACTGGGCCTCTGGGATACATTGCAGGAGGATCCTACATTGCAATACTTGAGCATGGAACTTAGGGAAGCACAACAACAATATGATGAAATCAACACAACAACGCAAACTTTGGCTCCAATCCAGCGTTTCGCGCACTTACAGGAAGGTAAAGCCAAATTGATGCACATTCAGGAATTGGAGAAGAAGAGTTTTGTGCTCAGTGCACAAGTTGAGCCCTGGACAAAAGAAGCCATCCAGTTCTCACAGACCATTCTTGAGAAGCTGAAGGCTATGCAGCAGAAACAAAGGACTACACATCTTGCAGTAGAGGGGCCAACCACAGAGAAACTGGTCCAGGAAGTGCAACAAGAAGTAGAACAGAGCACCGCAAAGCTACAAGAATTGACTAAGGAATTCAACGAACTTCGCTAGAAAGTAGAATAACCAGCTGAGTGACTCTAGGGTGAGTCACGATATTTATGTTGGGGGCCTATTGGGATGGGGTCCCCAGGGGTAGAATGGAATTAATTAGTCATTTTTTGTATACAATTTTGTAAAAGATGTAAAGTCTCCATGATTTGTGGAAGCGGAGCGCGTAGATGAATAAGAGTCAAAGGGGCTTAGCCCCTTGTTTTAAGTAAAGTTTTGAGACAATTTTGAGATTCACCCATGGTCCGCGGACCATGGTATTGTACAAAAAAGTCTATAAATAGTTGAGTCTTAGCAAGTTAATGATAGGTTTGACATATGTTTTTGGATAGAGAATCAAGTTGAAGAGTCTTGGGAAGGAGGATTTCAAAATTAACTTGTACCTTAAAGGGTGTGGCGTTTCTAGAGTAGCTGCTGGAAGCCGATGCGCCGCTTCTGGGTAGCCGCTGAAGGATCTGGGCAAAGCTGTTCATCATCGTGTTTCGTTGTCGCTCGAGGGCTTCTTCGAGCAAGATTTTGATGGGATCTCCTGCCCCCTCGTCTTTCTTCTCGTCTGCCATGGGAGGCCGTCGGGATTTGCGAGGCTGGTCTTGCAAAGGTTCAACCAGTTCAAGCCCTAACTCCTTATATCCCGACCTTGTTGGGGACATGCAAAGAAAAACCAAGAAAAAGCAAACCACTCTGATACCACTGATCCAGATTTAAACAGGAACGGAACAAATCACAGATATAACCATATACACAAAGATGCAGCGGAAATAATACTTCATTTCATTAATGGAAAAATACTGAAATATGCTTACAATCAGAAATGGAAATAAATCAGCTAGGGCGATGGTAGCTTATCTCTGAGAAGAGATGTGATGGCTACATGCCTCTGAACTGTGTTACAATGAGGCTCAGAGGCCTATTTATTGTTGAGAAACAATGGAAAAACCCTTCACATTCCAAAACCTAACCCTTGGAGATGAAACGCCTAAAATGTGGGCCCCGTTTGGGGTAAATTGGTACATCAACTTCCCGGGGTCGTAACTTTGGCATATGATCTCCGTTTGACGCGTACAATAGCTCGTTAGAAAGATCTATCCGAGCACTATCATTGTTGGAACGGGCAACATCCGTCCATTCCATGGACCGATGTTGCCCCTGGATTCCCCAAAAAACGACGTTTAGTGCCTCAAAACGACTACGGAAGTTCAGGACCCGAAAAACTGCTAAAAATAGTAAGTTGCCCTACAATTAAGGAAACTGAAAATGCTGAGAAAGACAATGGTGGGGGTCCAGGTGGACTTGGCAGGTGGCCACCAATATCCACCTGGATCAAAACTCTCCGTCAGATTTATGGCATGCTTCTAACGAAATGGAACTGATCGAAACTGATGAGACACCTAAACATGAAATGCAAAAAAGAGTTTTGATCTCTGACAGAGGGATAACCAAACCGACTCTAACATTGGCTCCTATGGGGATGGTAGCTCCTTGGAGGTGCCAAGAACAATAGATCTCTGTAAGAGCCGAATAGTGCCTTCGTCCATTGGGCTATGGAGTCATGACTTCGACAAACAATTCAATATGTTGACCCAAATTGTTTGACTAAAAATTAACTTGCAAATGACTCAAGAATATGACTAGCTAACCGACTCGACAAACTGAACTCAAACTAAAATCTTTCCTCAGAATTATAGCCTTCACTTCGGGCCCCAGACTGAAGAAATGATCACAGCACACACTTGCATCGAAACTGAAATGAAATGGTATTTACAATGCTAATAGGACAGCAGAAAAACTCAGAAAATGTACCGCTTGAGCAGCTGACCATTGACCGGCTCTCCTGGACAATCATCCCCGTTCATTTCCTTAAGGAGAAAAGCGTTCTGACCTCGAAATGATGCAATCTTAAAAGGACCTTTCCATAGATTTTCAAACTTGCCGTGTTTTCCCTTTTCTTCATTTCTTGTATCCCACTTTAACACCACATCATCCAATTGAAATATATCTGCCTTTGCTTTTCTGTCAAAAATCCTTTTAATACGCTCCTGCAACTTACAGGTGTTCTGAAAAACATCTTCCCGTGTCTGTTGCAAGTGGATCATTTGATTTAGCCTTCGCTGCATTGGATCCTCTTTACTACCAGCCTCTTGAAGAAGTTTCACTACCGGAGCTGCAAGAGAAGTAGGGAGCACTGTATCAACTCCATAAACTAATTCAAAGGGGGACACGCCAATGGATTTCTTTTGAGTCACCCGATCTGCCCAGAGTGCAAGGACCAGCTTCTTATGCCAACTTTTCTTGTTCATTTCCAACATTTTCTTAATGATATTAACCAAAGATTTATTTGAAGACTTAGCCAATCCATTTCCTTGTGGATGATAGGCAGTTGAGTGTCCCAAAGTAATATGATATTTATTACAAAACTCAACCATCTTTTTTGACTTAAAATCTACTGCATTTTCAGTGATTAACTTACTCGGGCAACCAAAATGAGACAAAATATTATTCTCAAGAAATGAAACTATTACCGCATCCGTAGCTTGCCTGGTGGGAATTGCTTTGACCCATTTTGTGAAGTAATCCGTACCTATGAGGATCCATCTATGTTGACCTGAAGAAGAAGGATGAATTTCACCAATAAAATCTAGCCCCCACTGCTGAAAAGGAGCACTCACCTCAATGGGCTTAAGCGGCAACGGCTGTAATCTTTGTTTCCCTTCAAAAATCTGGCAAGTATGGCAGCTCTTGATAGCCCTAAACACATCAGCAAATAATGTCGGCCAATAGTATCCAGCGCTCAAAATTTTATTTGTTTTCCAAAAAAGGTGACCGCCACAATCGCCTTTATGGAAATCTTCTATGACCTGTTTTGCTTCTTCTTCCACCAAGCAATTTAACAAAACGCCACCGGGATCCTTCCAATAAAGTGCAGAATCTAAAACACAAAACTTAGCAGCCTTCAACTTAAGAGTTCTTGCTTTGTTTCTAGCCATCCCAGGCGGTGCAAACAAATTTTGAAGAACATATATGATATCCGAATACCAGGGAGAAATAAAAAACATTTCTAATACCTGAAGTGAAGAGCTTTCATCATTTTCATCGGACAAGGCAACGATCAAATTGATGTCTAAGAGACGCAGATTTGATTCAGCCATCAATTTTTCCAATCCCTGACCTTTAACCAGCTTGGTAGGCCTTATCTCCACATCATACTCCAACAAGGCCGCTATCCATTTGCCACGTCTTCCTTCCGGGTCGGTCTGAACCAAAACATCTTTGACAACAGCATTAGGAACATAAGCTAAAATATGAGAATGCAGAATATACACACGGAAATCTTTTAGTGCTTTTACAAGTGCAAGGGCTTGTTTCTCGATAATGTTGTATTTCAAAGTAGCACCTCTTATGGTTCGGCTGAAGAAAGCAATGGGTATTTCATGCTCTTCTTTTTTCTGCATTAACACAACTGCCATAGTATGCTCCAAAACAAAAGAAAACAATATAAAATCCTGAGTATAATCTGGGCTGATTAGAACCGGTGCTGAAGAAAGAATCAATTTAACTAAATTGAATGATTTCACCGCTTCTTCCGTCCATGACACTTGGCTATCCTTCTTAAGCATGTTTGTAATTTCTCTAAGGTGCTCTGCAAGGTTAGGAACAAAACGGCGCAAAAAATTCATCTTACCATTGAACGATTGGATCTCCTTTTTATTCCTGGGCAAGTCAATTTGCTGAATAGGTTCCACACGTGCTGGATCAATAAAAATGCCATCCTTTGAGATAATGTGCCCAAGGAGTTTACCTTCATCCATGGCAAATAAACTCTTCTTGGGATTCAACGACACACCATATTTTCTGCACTTTTCAAAGACAATTTTCAAATGATGCAAGTTTTCATCATCTGATTTGGAAAACACGGTCAGATCATCAAGGTACACTACTAAGAACACATCTTTCTCATTAGCGAAAGCCAAGTCCATTCCCTGCTGAAAAGTAGCACCTGCATTTTTCAAACCGAAAGGCATTTTCGCATAATGAAAGGTTCCCCACGGAGTGGTGAAGGCTGTTTTATCTCTGTCATCTTCATGGACTAAAATTTGGTTATATCCGGAATAACCATCGAGTAGGGGCATGCGGGATGCGCCAACAACTCGCTGTAGTATGTGATCCATTTTGGGCAGCGGATAATTATCCTTCAAGGAAACTTTTTTGAGGTTTTAGAAATCAATGCACAAACGAATCTCACTGGTTTTCTTACGCACCGGCACCAAATTTGATATCCAATCAGAAAAGTGGATGGGAACAATAATTCCTGATTTGTACAACCTATTTATCTCTTTCTCAATTGATGGCAGCAATTTTGGATTAAGCCTTCTTAACTTCTGTCTAAAAGGTTTTTGATTAGGCTTAACTATATTTGTATCATATGTCTTCAAATCAGAATAGTCCCAAGCAAACACATTGAAAAAATATGCAACAAGTTGATATATTTGGCTTTTACCTCTGGTGGCAATGTTTTGGAGATCTTTACCATCTTCGGATGCTCAGTTGTTCCAAGATTCACGTCTTCAACTCCCTTTTCTGTTGGTTGCAATGTTGGTTTGTGGGCTACATCATCATGATCAAAGAGCTCCTCTAAAGGTATCAAGCCTTTAGGAATCACATTATCCTTGAGCTGCAACACTTCCATTTGATTTATTCGTACATCATTACTACCATCATCATGTTCTACATCCATTGAAGTATCCTTGAACTTACCTTTGCTTTGTAGAAAATCATTGATCTCCTCATCATCTTGGAAAACTTGCCAATGTCTTTGATTGTCTGGAACAGTCGGACGATGCTTCACATGGATTTCAAATTTATTGCTGGAGTTCATAGGGAACTTCAAATTGCTAGCTGCCTTAACAAGTGCATCTACAATGCTATTTTGAATATGAGGCACACATGTCAATGTATGATCTGAAAACACTTTCAAGATATGCAAAACAGCATTCCGGTATGCCTGCGTCCGTGGGTGTTCTGTTTGATATTCTCCCTTAACTTGCTTGATCACTAATTTAGAATCACCATATACTGCAATCCTCTTAGCATTTATCTTTCTCAAAATTTTCAGACCAACGATCAAAGCTTCATATTCAGCTTCATTGTTCGAACAATCAAAAGCAAGCTTGTAAGAACATACCCACACATTACTAGGCTCTTTGTCTGAAGCAAAAAAAGGACTACGTACCCAAATACCAATCCCAGAACCATCATTTCCCACTGCTCCATCAAAATCCATGGTCCACAAACCATCTTCCTCTTCTACCAAGTGTTGAAAAGTTGTTTGCTGTGAATTTTCTGCTTGCTGTCCATTACCTCCAGCTGATTGCTCAATGACGTTTTTGCTGTTCTTGTCGTTCTCTCTTCAAAACTTCTCTACTATCTCTGGAATATCATCTACTACAACTAACTGACAATCAATATCATTGAAACTATCTGAATACAAAACAAAAGACTCTAGATCTATATGTACATAACTGATGGGATGATTAATTGGTTTCTCCTTGCTAGTGATAATGTATTTCATTTTATGTTCCCGATACAACTTTCTCATTTGGCCAAACACGGGAATCATTGCATAGGAGAAATCAAGCTGTATTATTCCTTGTAATTTTGCGCCCCAAGATCTGGAAAGGAGCATACCAAAGCGGGGAGGAATGTTAGCCACGACAACATCCATCAAGACATTCTTTGCAGGGATCTGATCTAAACTTACAACCAAGTCTTTAATTAGCCCAATACATCTCACCCTGCTGGAATCAAAAGAATAAAGATCATGATATTTCCTTGTGATGTCCAAACCCAACTTCTCCATGATAGCCTTCGGCATAAGATTATGGGAGGCGTCGGTATCAAACATAGCATTATGCAACACAAACTCATGCACTCTCAAACTGATATAAAAAGGAGGTACTTCAGACTCACCACTCAATGCTGGTCCAAATATTAATTCCGGTTGATCATCTTCTACACTCACCATATCAGACATTGGGTCAAAATTCATAATTTTGGAGACTTGACCTCTATAGCTGATGTTCTTCATGAGTTCAGTCAAAGGAATAGATACCTTCAATTTAGAAATTTCATTTTCTAAACTAAAAGTAGAAGTCTTGTCCACTTCTTTGGCCAGAACATCTTTCTTTTCAGGTTTATCCTTTGATACAATGAGTTGATTTACCTTTTCATTTGCTGGTGGAGGCTTGCTAGTCATAGGGTCAGTGCTCTCTTTTCCTTTCTTTGATGCAGTCGGTGTTTCATCTTTAGATGCTGGAACTTCTTTTCTTTTCTGAATTGGATTGATAGGAACACTTCTGCTTCTAAGTGAATTTTGACGTTGTTGGGCGGACAAAGCATGCATGTAACCTCTCTGATACTCATCCGACTCTTCCTCCAAAACTATATCATTTGCCAAGATAAAATCTGCATCATATTGTACTACTGAACTTGTTGCATTTTCATCATCTTCAGTGATAAATGTGGGCATATCATCGGGAGTAAAGAAGTGATTTTATTCTCCAACTACATTATCTTCATCATCTGACTCAGGACCAACAAAATTCTGCTGAAGAGGTGTCTTTACTTTCTGCTGTTGTGATGCTATCTCTTGTGCTCGCTGCTCACGCTGTTTGATCCTAAATTGTGGCTATTGTTGACCACAAAAATTAGGATTCCGAATTTGTGGTTCAGGCTTATCAAGAGCTAGCCTTTCAATCATCTTTTCTACCTTGTGGAGAACTTGATCTGATGTAGAAGCTTCTTCTTTTATTGAGACTTTCTTCTCGGCTTTCATTCTTGCTCGCTTATCATTCAAGTTTGCCGCAACACTAACAACAATTTTCTGCATTTCTTCTAAGGTAGCTGGATCTCTCTCCCTTAGTTGATAAGCCATGTCCGGATCAAAACCATCCGGGAACTTGAGCAACGGTGATTTTCTAGTTGGTTTTAAATCATTTGGAATTGCATTATATACTGCATTGAATCTAATGTAATAGTCTTGAACGGATTCTCCAACATTTTGTTTGATCTTAGTATATTCAGATTTGATTTGCAGCGAATCTTTCTTTACTTCCCAACATTCTAAAAAACTCTCTTCAGATCTTCTAATGTAGGAACACTTCTGGCCGGCAAAGCTCTAAACCATTTCCTTACCTCTCCACCAAAAGTCTGCACGAATAGCCTCATGGTCACATTTTCTTCATCAATCTCATGGAGATCAAAGAAATCCACCATCTTGTCAACATGCTGTTGAGCTGTGATATTTTGAGATGTACCATCGAACAAAGGAATTTTACTTTGATAATCTGCAGGCATGTCATTTAAAACTTGAGGAAGAGCGAGAGGTGTGAACTGAGCAGCCATTGCTCTTGGAGGATTTGGTCTGGGAGTTGATGGAGGAGTGGATGCAGCTAAAGTATGAGGAGTGTGAGGAGGTGCATGCGGAGGAGAAGCCACGTGAGATGAAGAAGGAGAATTTGCTGTAGACTTTGGATAAGTGATTATAGGTTGTTGGGGAATGGTGGGAATGAAAGGGTGTTCAATGGGAACTTTTGAGGCAGAAGCCGTGATAGAAGATCCAATGTTTGTAGATGCAGCTTCTAGGAAATCAGCAAGGCTTGAAAACTGAATGTCTCTCTGAAGGCACCGCAAGATAGAATTTTCAATCAAATTATTGTTTCTTTCAACTTCAAGGGCCACAACAAAAGAATGATTTGGAACTAGAGAATCAAGTGCACTTTCAGATTTGGTTTTAAACAGCGATAATTCAAACCTTTCGTCGAAATCAAGTTCTTCAAGATACTTAAAAATTGCAGGACATGAGTGGGATTTAAACATGGGAGTCGTAGAGCACTCTTGACGCAGAAGTCTTGGAATCAAATTGGGATTCTCGTAAATAGGAGGCAGATTAGGATCTGGATTAGCTCTGGTATATCTCTGTGAAGCCAGCGTGTTATTTTCATGAAATCAAAGGAACATAAACAAATTTTTCAGCCTATCAAACCCTAAACTTATCATTCAGGAGCTTAGAATTTGTAGATGTATTGGGGTGTTTCAAGTGTCATAATTACAAGCTAGACCGGAGATTGACTGAAGTAGCATTTATCTACTTGCGCTAATGCAAAGCAAAAGCGTTTCGAAGGCTACCTGGCTAATCTTCAGGTTCCGTCTGTAGCTTATAAAACAAGTGACATTAACAAACAAACCATTTTATTCCCCAATATGGTCGCCACTATGTTTTAGCCTAGATTTGTCTCAGGCTGAAAAGACAAGGTTCTAGGTCCACATCATACCACACTCAGCCTCGTAGCTAGCTCTACAAGGACAAGAGAGGGCTCTCTCCGGGTCAATCTCGGCAAAAGGTAAACAATGAGGCTCGAGATGACGAAATTTGCAGTTGATCTTAGGCTACGTATGAAGTACAAAGGAGTTTGAGGTTGATTTTTGAGGTTTTTGTTGAATCAAAGGAAAAGGAAATTTTGGGTGCAGGGATGAGACACAGTTTTTGCAGAGGTCTACTTGGGGCAAGGTAGGTGATCGTCTTGATGCTTTTAAAGAGAATGAATGAGTAGATCTGACTGGTGAGAAGATAAGGAGAGCAAGAAGCTTTCAAGGATTCTCCTTAAATAGATGAAAACATGAAAAATCAAACAAACTTAAAGGCAGAGCATAAGAAACTATGGATTCTACCTTAACACTTCATTTGTTCAATTGCAAAAGATGAGAGAAGGAAGATGATACACATAACAACTTACAATTACTGAAAGAAGCACACCATCAACACATAAAGCCACAAGGATCCCAAATAGTGCTGCAAAACCCTGGTCTTTCCTTTGCCAAAGATGCAGAAGTGAATGTACAATAGGGTGTCAAGCTTTTCCCAAAAGTCCAACCCTAAAAAGGACTTGGAAATTACATAATATAGGCAAGCCAACCTCTTCCCTTGCCTCTAATGGTCAAGCTCATCATTCTAGGAGCTGTTTCAACCAATTCTCAACAAAGCACTACAATCTAGGCAGTCAGAACAACTTGCCTCTATAAGGTAGGAAATTGATTCATTCATTAAATTTTCACTCTTTGGTGAATGAATCTTCTAGATCAAGTAACTAAGCATCAAATTACATCATGTTTCAATCAATTACATCAAGAAAAAGTCAAAAATTACATCACAACTCAAAACTGGTCAAACTAGGCGAGTTTCTGAGCTGAAAGATGAAAAATAGGGCAAAAAAGCTATATGCACCGCGCTGATTTCTATATGCACCGTGCTAATTTGCTGCTGATTTTGAGGTACCTGAAGGAGTCCAAATTGAGCTCAAGTTGGCTTGTTGTAAATCCCTGCCTGTCTACTATACAACCCAAGTGGAATTTTTAAAATTGGTGTCCATTTGTCCCTCCAAAAGTACATTCTCCCAAGGCTGCTTCCTGTGTGTCAAAATAGGGGCAGTGAGGTCATCTTTTGCATGTTTTTTGACCTTTTGGGGACCCAAAACTTTCCCAAACTTCTTGTCCAAGTACCAAAATTCATGATTCGCCATGAAAAATCCAAAACTACAAGCAATTTGTGATTTGGAGCTCCCAATCCTATGGGACGCGCAAGGTGCGCGACGCATATAGGGAAAAAACCTGTTTTTTAAATGCCAAATTTCAAAATGACCAAAAATGCCCCAAATCTCTTGAAATTTGGGTTGGAGTTCCTTCATCAAGTGTGATGATGAGCTAAAGAGGCCTTGGCCAAAATTTGAAGACGATCGAGCTCCCCTTCTTTCTTTTTCTTGCGGATTACCTTCTTCAATTTTGCCTTTAGATTTCTTATCCAAGCCTTGCAAACTTGGTTCCGTGCCCTATAGTGAACAACCATATGTCTCAAAAATGCATTATCTCTATTGGCCTTGCTCACCCGCTTCTCCAAGTAAATGTTAACCCTTTTGAGATTAGACTCTCGATCCTCATTGACCTGTCGCTCTAGAGAAGTGAACTGAATCCTCCTATGTCGGGCAGCTTGGCGATTCTCACGGATGTTCTATAGCTCCATGATCGCATGCTAATCTTCAAGCTGCTTATTTCTCTATTCTAGATACCTGATGTTCCATTTCGCCATCTTCAACTAGATTTCCAAGGCTTGAATGTTTGTTTCTTGCTCCTCAATCATCATTCTATATCTAGACTTCTCTAAATCCGTAGCTGTCTCAACATCAGGAATGATAACGAAACTTGATGGCTCACCTGAAGGCCCTTTCTCATGCATGGGCTTCTTTCCCTTGTCCTGTACCTGTACCTGTGGTGTTGATGTCGGAAGCGATGCCCCTTCCACGCTATGTGGAGATAACACTCGCTTTGCTGCTGCAAACAAAGGTCTAGTACCTTTCGGATAGCCTCTCTGATATGTAATGAAAATAGGCCTGGTCTCATGACGCTCATACTGCTGAGAAGGTTCACCCTCATGTTTCACCTCTGATACTTCTCGTGAAGCTCTAAAGAAATCACATGAGATAAAGTCATCCCAAGTGATGCCCTGCAAACCAAGCTAATGAACCACCAAAATCTTTATAAGCGCAAAATGATATACATTGTTGAGTTGTTGCTGAGGGGTTCTACGCTGTATAAAGGTTGTCATCCTCTCTATATTTCGGCAGACAAAATACGGAATGTTCATCATCCGCACCCTGGTGAAATGCATAAGTAACCTGATGTGATAAGCATAAAGACGAGAGAATTGTCCCTCACAGCTGAAATATTTCATGATCAATCTCATGAGAGGAGCATACTCATATTTTAGGTACCTGAATGGGAACACTCTTTTGAGCTGCCTCAAGCAATTGGATTTGATATATGGCTCATAATGCTGCTTATCAATCTGTTGTTTTTTATGCCATAATTCACCAATATTTGGTATACCTATTGCTAGTGAAACAGTTTCTGGTGTGAGTGTAAAGGTGACCCCAGCCAAGGTAGCTTGGTCTCCGTGCAAATGAAAGACAAAAAGACGAGCCAACTCATAATGAAACTGGACCTCAGCTACCTTTTGACAAAACTCATAGCATGACTAATGCTCAAAGCACTGCATAGCAAGAGGACAGGCATGCAGTTCTATAAGGGTGATTGGTTCTTCCCTGACATGTTTGCCACTTTTACGAGGCCTCTGGGGTTCTTGTTCACCTACGTGAGAATCACTTTGGGTTTCTGCCTCATATTCCGATGAGTGACCAGATGACATCACTGCTGATATACAAACTGCCTCAAATGAATGTTGATAAGTGAAACTGCTGTGTGCAACTGAATATGGACTGTTCCTTTGATTTAAACAATGTTGTGACCAAGGGGAAACAATGTACAAGGGATATTAGGAAAGGGAAAACATCAGGGAATTAGGGAATTTTGAAATGAAATGTATTTAGGGATAGGAGGGGAAATGTAAATATGAGATTAGGGTTTTAGGGTTTGGGATATTAAATAAGATTAAGGAGATTTTTTTTTATAGAGGTGGGGAATTAAGATTTCATGGATTGTAGTGTAGGATTAATGAGGGAATTAATGGAGGGAATTAATGAGGAAGTATAATGAGTGGATTTGGGAATGAGGAACAAATGGAAATGGGGAAAAAACACAACCTTGGTAACAAAACTGTTTTCAAACCCTACAACAATTTTATATTGATAAAGGGAGGCTTCCAAAATCTGGTCTCCACGGCAATCATCCATGAACCCATCACATTCACCATTAAAAACAAAGCCAAGGAAATGGAGGCGAGCCTACCTGAGAAATTGATCTGAAGAGGAGGCGATTTGATGAGGTTTCGGACAAGTTACGTGCTCCAAACTGTAAGCGCTGCGCTCCTTACCCAGTGCGCCGCCCAAGTTATATGCGCCATGCTAGTTATAATTTGCACTGGCCTGAATGTCTGTGTGCGCCGCGCAGCCTATTATATGCACTGCGCAGGTGAAATGAGGACCATTCCACTCCAAAACGCTCAAACACGACTTGCAATGGTTTTCTCCTCCTTTGGCATGCACAATGACTTGAAACTTCATTGAAAAACCCTTATATAGACACCAATTTGATTTTTGCCTCTTTCATAACCCACTTTGTTATGTTTTGCAATTGACACTTTTTCAGGATTAATAGAATTTTGACCTTTTTGTTTCCTCCTTAAATTTGGTTGAAATAATGATTTTCTTTGACAAATTTTTGTAGGGATAGCTATGATATGATCTGGAAAAGGAGACAAGGGCTGCGCCGGGACATTTCAAGAACTGAAATTTTTGAAAATTTATTACAAAAAGGAAATATTGAGTTATCTTCAAAATAGAGTTTTGAAGAGAAGTCATAATCTATCCATATAATGATAAAAATCTCTGAGATAACAATCTAACAAGGACCTCCCTCTGGCCTGGTGGCTTTATTTAAACTTTTTCAAAGACCTATCGACTTAACCCTAGACCTAATGACCGAAAAAGCTATTATGACCCAGAGACTGAAACAGGATTGCAAATGATTATTCAAGACTTGATTTTTAAGAATAGACCTGTGCCAAGCACAAGGGGAATGAGTGACACAAACCTCTCCGTCAGATTTATGGCATGCTTCTAACGAAATGCAACTGATCGAAACTTATGAGACACCTAAACATGAAATGCAAAAAAGAGTTTTGATCTCTGATGGAGGGATAACTAGACCGACTCTAACACTCGTGATGAGACCTCTCATTCTCCAAGATATAGTGTACCCTTGGATTATCCCTCTGAAAGCTACGATTTTCCTTAGCAGGGAGGAAGTCATTGTTTCCTTAAGATAGCTCTGGACGACAATAATAGAGTTTTTTGGAAACAACTGTTCTACAGAGAATCTTTATTTTGTTATTGATACCTTTCATTGTACTGAGATAAAATAATTTCTTTACTAAAGGTTGCTTTCATCAAATTCTTTGAAGTTGAAACTAGTATCATATCTAGGCTAAAGTTTTTAATTGTATCTGTCAATAATAAAGATTAGTTTTTAGAAAGATTTTCTATTTATACAAGCGAAAAGTTCAAAATCTGAAAGAGAATTGGTGTCTTTTTCGTAAATACCTAATGTAACCACTCACAACTAGATTTATTATGAAAAGAAAAAATATTCTACAAAAATAGAAGAATAATCTTCTATGGAAAATATTTCTTGAGAATTTGTCCATTAACAGGTAAAGGATCCCTTTTACCTGCTAAATCCTGTAACAAAAATGTTGATGGACCTATGACTTCAACAATCTGAAAAGTACCAAGCCACATCCTTTGAAATTTTGTATGTTTTCCCTTTTCTTCATGAGCCTTATCCCACTTTAAAACTAAATCTCCCATCTGAAAATCTTTTCTAGTCATTATGTTTCAATCAAAAGAGGATTTTACTAGCGCTTGATGATGAGCATGCGTTTTCTTAGCTTGTTCTCGTTGTTCTTCTAATTTAATTATTTCCATTTGTCTTAGCTGTAAGGAGGAAGTGGGTACTTCATCAATGTATTGTACTAAAGACAAAGAGGGAATGGATAAGTGAGTCGGAAGAACCACTTCTTTCCCATAAACTAAATTAAAGGGAGAAGTGCCGATTGAAGCTTTTTGCGTTATCCTATCTGCCCATAAAGCATATATCAAAGCCTTGTGCAATTCTTTTGATTCTGGTCAACTGTTCTTTTAATAATCCTGATTAGGTTTTTATTTGTTGACTCAGCTAACCCATTACCTTGCGGATAGTAATTGGCCGAATATTTAAGTTTGAATCCTCTTTTAAGTGCAAATTCAGTCATTGCATTTCCAGAAAAGTATGATGCATTATCAAACATTAAAGCGGATGGCAATCCAAACCTAGTGATTATAAATTGATCTATGAACTCAATAATATTTTCAGAATTAGCTGTCTTGAGCGGAACTGCTTCTACCCATTTAGTAAAATAATCTGTTGCCGTGAGGATGTATCTATGCTGCTTAGAAGAGTGAGGAACGATCTCACCTATTATGTCCAAGCCCCACTGACTGAAAGGTTTCTCGATGTTTACCGACTGTAGTGGCAGGGACGACTTCTTTTGTCTTCGAGCAGTAGTTTCGCAGACTTGACATCTTCTCATGTAACTGTGCGAGTCTTTGAACAACATGGGCCAGTAATATTCTGCGCGTAAGATTTTATGTGTAGTAGCATCTCCAGCATAGTTTCCACCTGCTGGCCCATCGTGGAGTTCCTGCAAAACTTTTTCAGCTTCAGCTTTCTCAAGACACCTAAGAAGAACAGAATCATAATTTTTTCTAAAAAGAATATCATTTATGAGCTGATATTGTTTAGTTTTCAATCTTAGAGCTCTTTTCTTAGTATGATCAATGTGTGAAGGAGCATACCTATTCTTAAGATAATAAATGATATCAGCATATAGTGATTCTGCATCATTTAGGCTTACCTCACACATTCGTACCTCTTCAGATGGAATTTTAGAAATTTGCGATGCTCCGGCTAGCATTTTGCAGAAGCCTTGACCTCCTACAATGTTTGCTGGTTTGATCTCAAGGTCATATTCCTATAATGCAGTAACCCAATTGGCCCTTTTCTCACCCACATCCTTCTGTACTAGAAGATTCCTTACCGTTGGAAACGGTACTATGATCTTAGGATGGGTTTTAAGTAAGAAAGGTCTGAAGTATTTGACCACTTTGAAAACAACATAAGCTTGTTTCTCCACGTCTAAATAATTTAGTTCAGCACCCTGTAAATTTGAGCTAAAAAACGCAATTGGAGCTTCCGCTTTTTCTTGATTCGCTTGAGTTAGAATCGCAGCATATGACTTATCTGAGGCAAATGTGTATAAAATAAAAGGTTCTGAAAAATTCGTAGTCGCTAAAGATGGAGCATTAATAATAGCTTGCTTGATCAGGTTGAATGCTTCATGTTCATCTTGACCCCATTTAAAATTTGAATTATTTTTAATCATGGTTTGCAAAGGAGACATGATTCGTGAAAAATATGGAACGAATCTCTTTATAAAATTGATTTGACCAAGGAAATATTGCATGGCTTTTTTGTTATGAGGTAGGGATATTTCAAAAATTCCTTTGATTCTGTTGGGATCAATGTGAATATCGGATTTTGACACTATGAATCGTAGAAGTTTCCCTTCACTTAGTGCGAAAAAAGATTTCCTCGGGTTAAGTGAAATTCCATAACTTAAACATCGTTGAAAGATTTGTTTCAGGTCTTTGAGATGGTCGTTTCGCTTCTTCGAGTACACTATTATGTCATCCAAATAAATTACTACAGATTTATTGACTAACCCTTTGAATGTGATGTCCATGGCTCTCTGAAATGTGGCACCAGCGTTAATCAAACCAAATGGCATATTCTGATATGCGTATGTGCCCCATTTAGTTCTGAATTAGGTTTTCAACTGATCATCAGGATGTACTAACACTTGATTGTATCCTGAAAATCCATCCAAGAAAGACTTTAATTCTGAGCCCGTCACTGCCTGCAGTGTTTGCTCCATAGGTGGAAGAGGAAAATTTTCTTTTTGACAGGCTTTGTTAAGGTTCCGAAAGTCAATGCAAATCCTAATAATCTCCGTTTTTCTTTCTAACGGGTACCATATTGGAGACCCATTTGGAATGTTTGACGGGAAAGATTATCCTGGCTTTCAATAACTTATTGAGCTCAGTTTTTATCTGATTTTCTAAATTGGGGTGGATCTTTCTCAACTTTTGTTGGACAGGTTTTTCGTTATCGATCATGGGAATAGTATGCTGGATGATAGAAGTGTCGTATGTTTCAGCTCATCATAATTGCAGGCAAAAACATTTTTATATTGTCTCAAAAGATGAATATACGCTAGTTTCTCTTCAGGGGCTAGGCCGAGGCCTAGATTAATGTTTTGTGGTTTAGCATCGGTCCCTAGGTTTACTAATTTGTAGTTCAAGGTTGAAATGTAGAGTTTTGAATTGGTAGACCTCTTAAACCGATCTTTCAAATCGTATAAGTCTTCTAACTTGACCATTGACTTAGGTATAGCATTATTAGTGCTATTTTCTTGCAATCATCGATCGTGCTGGTCTTCGTCAATTATTTGATTAGAGTAGGATCCTTCAGATGTAAGGAAATTTATGATATCAGGATCGTCATTGAATACTCTCGAATTTGTGATGTTGTCAGGAATGGACGGTCTAAAGATTAATTCTATTGAGAATTTATCTGGACTAAAATCTTCGGATGGAATAAGCTTAGAAGCTACATTAGCCAAAAGGTCTGCACTTGCGTTTTGGAGTCTGGGGATTGAAGAAATATTAAATGCTATGAAATTCTCAATCAGATCTTATACTAAAGATTGATAGTGTCTTAAATGACCTGATAAGCAATGTATAGTGTTACGTACCTGTTTAACCACAATCTCAAAGTCTCCAAAAACTTGAAGATATTTGACATCTAACCCGATTGGTTTGTACAGGCCTTGAACCAAAGCCTCGTATTCTGCTGTATTGTTTGTGCAATTGAATTCGAGTCTGCATGTGAGCATGATTTTATCTCCTTCTGGACTAATCAGAACGCATCCTACTCTTGCTCCTTCGTTAGATCTAGAGCCATCAAAAAATAATTTCCAATACAAAGATTTATTTATAGGTTTATCTAAAAAATTGATACATTTCGAACTATCAGTTCGCGGAAAATTTTCGACTTGAGACAAAACAGAGTGTTCTAAATAGGGTGACACATGAGCATTGAAATTGCTGAGGAAAGAATCTACCGAGTAATTGCCAATAATGCTGCTGTTATACGCTATTGGTTCATTTTCTCCCTCTAATTCCGTTACTATGTACTTCTGGTGTAGCTCTCGTTCAACTTTTATTTGATTCGGTTTACCGTTGTAGGGCAGCCACATGTGCGACCAATCGGTTGCGAAGTATCCATGGAGTTTCTTGGACCAATCCCTGCTAATAATTAAGCCGTACAATTCTGGGATATCAGCAACTAGAATGTCAATAACCTAACATACCTTCGAGTTGGATGACAATCTTATGGTTACTTGATTTAGTTCGCCAATCACTTCGACTTGAGATCGATCTAGCTGAACTATGTGCACTGCGAATTTCTGTGGTTGAACATTTAACTTGGCACATATAAATTTGGGTAAAATATTTGATGAGGCACCAGAATCTACCAAACAATTGTGCACATTCTTATTGAAGATTTCATAAGTAAGGAGAAACAGGGGAGTATGAGACCTTAATCTCCCTACAATTAAGGCGATGTCATTTGGATCAATCTTATTGATCGCGTTAGTTGGAGGTCTTCCCAGGTTGTGGGAAGCTTGAGAAAGTACAACAACAAACAAAGGTGCAACTGGCACAACATGTAATTCTTTCATCATTATCTTCTGTTGATGTTTCAATTTGCTCAGTTCGTAAAGGGTGATATTAGCCCTAGTCTTCTTCATGTCATCAATAATATTGTAGTCCATTTCATCCGACACTATCAATGTTTTTTATGGAGTTGTTTCATCTACTTGGACTGGGCTACTTTGAGTCGCTTTAGATGTTGTTTTCTTTGTTGCGACTTTATCCTTTGTTGCAGAGCTTGCGCTCTTCGGCTTAGGGATAGTTTGGGGAGGATCAAGCTGATTTTTGCTTCGTGTGCTAACTGGAAATACTTCTTGATATTCTTCTTGTGGGAGGATGAAATCCCACATTACTTGTAATTCCACAACTTCTTCGTCATCGGTCTGCCCTTCAGTAGCAATTTCCTCTTCCTCTTCCTCGGATTTAGCATTTGAAATGGCATTGGGTGGCTTTGCATCCATTGAAGGACCTCTTTTAAAAGCTCTGTAGGGCTTTTTCGAAGAAGTTTCTGCTACTTGCTTTTTTATGTCAACCATCTCATTGGACATGGTCTTTAGAACTTTTTGCAATCCTTCCAAATCAAAAGGATCTTTTGCTTGTCTCTTCTTAGAGTCTTCCTTGAAGGTGACTTTTTTGGACTTACATTCCTCTATCGCGGATCTCTTTTCCAGGGCTATTATTCATTTCTCTACTGCTATCGCCTCTTTCATGTTATCAGCTAAGGTTATTTTATTTTCCTTGTCCACGAAGATTGTATGTTCGATGGCAGAGCAGTAATATACCATTCACATCGTACTTCTTCGCTAGGCTGGGAAGCAGTAGGAATTTTGTTGAAAATTTTGTTGAACAGTAAATTGAAATCCTTAATAGGCTCTCTAGCTTCGGCTTTAAGATTGATAGGTCATTGATTAACATTTTCGTTGCCCTGTCATCACCAAACTTGGTTAGGAATTGGTCCTGGAAGATGTTCCAACTTGTGATGGATCCGGAGGGTAATGAAAAGTACCATGACCCGGTTGTCCCTTGCAGTGTATAGGGAAAAAGCCGAACAACAACATCTCCATTAGTAACTCCATTGAGATTAATGGAAAGCATGAAGTTGTTTATGTGCTCTTCTGCCAGCATGCCTGCCTCAGGATTGAATTTAGGCAGCCATTTCTCAGGATGGGCTGGTATTTGACTCAAGGGTGCAGGCATTAAGACTGCCCCAGGGTTATTCCATGGAGACTGGTCCATTGTTGAACTGCTAATAGAGGAAAGTGCAGAAGATGATCCCTGTGGCTGGGAGGATGAGGATACTATGATCGTAGATGATTGAAGAGGGGTTGTGGGGGTTCCAGTGGACGGATGGACGATGATCTAGAGTGGAGGTCTGGATGGTTGACTTCGCGATGAAGTAGTTGAGATGGATGATGCAGATGAAAGAGTCTCACTGTCAGACTCTGGTGGTGATTTCCTCGCTCTTTTCCTAGTGGGAAGAGGTAATTTGGTTGGCTGAACGCCAAACTTTTCACTCTTTAGCCTGGTCAGGGGATGAGCAGGATTGTACTGCAAAGTCACGCTGCCTTGAGATTTATCAGAATTATGAGGAGAAATGGAAAATCGCTGAAGTTTGTGAATCAAGGATTCGACTTCAGGAGGTTCAATGGTAGATTGGTCTAAAATACCAGGGTGTGTAGCAGTGGTTGATACTCAAGCGACTTCTGACTCTGGATTTAAATGTAATGGGGAAGTCGGGGGAGATGATGAGGGCAATTTACTCTTAGAATGGTATTCAGATTTGGATTTACTTGCCATTCATAGTTCAGGCCCTCCTTCTAGCACCAAATATGTTGAAGCCCCGAAAATCGGGTCGACAACAAGGGGGATACCCTCCCGGTCCGGACCTTGGTTGGCATCTCCTTATCCGTTTGTTATAGCGGGTCCGACTGGGGATAATGGGACCAGTTTCCCAGTCTATGGGTGTGTGTGTGTAGAGTTGGATGTTGCTGATCTAACAGTTCCTATCTAAGCTATTCTAATTCAAGCTTTAATCTAATTCTATGCTATTGTAATCTAATAAACAACACATCTAATCTATGCTAACCCGGGATGTAATTCTTCTATCATGCGATCTAAAGAGATTTCAAATAACAACTGGTAATAAAGATCATTCAGCGATTATAAGAAAGGAAATCAATTAAGATAAACCAATTCGCATAAAAAGTTAGGCGAAACAGTTGTGAACAACATATCGCATAATAAGCTATTCATACATTAAACATAAATAAATAGCTACCACCGTACAAAAGTGCCAAATGATAACTCAAGCATTCATGCAATAACATATAAACAACTAAAAACTGTATATCACTTTAACATATAAGCAGAAATGGTCAAAAGATAAAAGTACCATTTATGACTGGTCCTACTCATAAGCTTCAAGTAATAATGATTTATCTCTCCTTGCTCTAACATCTACTAAGAGTACAGAAGTGCAACATCAATAACAGATATCAAATGCAAACATCAACAAATATTGATCCATTCATTCACCAAAACCTCCTCTGAGGGTGCAAAAGTGCATGTTCCGAGGACAAGTTTTTGATAAATTTCTGGACCCTTCTCTAAATGCATGAGAAGGGTTTAAATACTACTAACTAAATAACTTAATTACACAGATTCAGGATACGGCTTAAATGACCGCCCTTTTTCTAAGCAAAACTATTTCTAAAAATTAAATCTAATATCTAACTATTTCTGCATTTGCTCCTTAATGTTACGAGCATTCAATATTTGCCTAGGTAGAGTCGGTTGACCGTCTTCCGCTTTTGGTTGAGCTAAGAAAATAGAAATGGCAAGAGCTGGCACCATATTTTCAGCAAAATAGAAGATATACTCGAGAGTCATCCTCTGGCTATGTGGATTTACTGTGTATGCTCAGTAATAATCCAAATTCTACTTGGTTAATCCTCACATTCCCTCTACCTTTGCTTTCTTGCGTTTTCTGGGCTTATGGGTGACTGAGCAGTTAGGGACTTTGCTTTTTGAACAATTTTCTCAGCGATGCGTAATTAGCACTAGGCGCTAATCGCGCATCGGAAACTGCCTCCATTCTTTGATCCGGGCCTTTCTGGTGGATTTTTCGCCTTTTAGCGCCTTTTCCTTCAACGGGTACAAGCTTCAAAATTTGTAAACATACTGCTTTCATGAGCTCCTGACCTTGAGCGTTAAACCGCCTGTTGATATCAACACTGTTCAACTACTCGTTCAACCATGGCTATGACTGAAAGATCTGTAACAGATAGCTCTACGACAGTCTATGAATTTGTGGCTCTGTTGCATGCGATATCCGTTCATGAGGGAATCTCTTCTCTGTTTCCAAGCATTGGAGCTTTACCTTTTTCCTTTATCGCTCCCTGCACATTGCTTCATGTTGTTTCTGTTTTTCATTCCTGCAGTTCACACATGAGGAGAGAGTAATGATAATAAAAAATCGACAAGAAAGCTCTGCGCTCTACGGATGTACAAAAAACATGCCACCTGACGTGAACTAACTCTTCGAAAAACACAAAACTGTCTTTCATTAACACTTGGTGTATCATTCATTAATTTTCATTAAAGCGTGTATCCAATTTTTGGTTGATGGACAGCTTTTCTTGAATGTTGAGCCAGGGAAAATTTGCGATGGACAATTTCTGCGATTCGCATCGCATCATCGCAGTATTGTGTTATCGAATTTTCATCAAGATGTGTTATCGCAGGCTTGCCCGATCGCGCTTATCGCAGAATCGCAGATTGTTGTATCGCGTGATCGTAAGATCACAGATCGCAGTATCGCGTTATCGCAAGATCGCAAATTGTTACAATCGTTAAATGGTTATGTATTTTTTATGCGATATTTGCGATATGCGATATCACATATCGGCCATCCTTTTACTCACAAGGAAATTTCCTATCTTCTTTGCGCGATGCGATGTTTTCTTAAGGAGTAGAATACATAAGCCTTAATTGAATTTTTTGAATTTTTTACTAAGGGTCCCCACTTACTTAGTGTTATTGCTAAAACTAAATAAGGAGGGGGGTTGTTGGTGGCCACAAAAGAAAGTTAGTGAAATTTTTGAGCATGGATGGCTTATAAATAATATTTATAGGAAAACTATCTTTTACATGTGACATCCTAGCAGCCGTTTCGGCTAATAAGTTTTCGACAGGATTAGAAGCTCTAGGAACAAAAGTTATATTAAATGATTTAAAATAAGGAATCAATCGCCATACCTCTTGCTGATAAATTGTTAAATTAGTGAAATACAATGGATGGTATCTTCTACCTTATGAGTCACGACTTCTTAATCACCAATTACGTTAAGCATTTATGCCTTGAGGTCTATGGCTTTCTTTAATCCCAATATGAGTGCTTCATATTTGGCAGTATTATTTGTGCATTCGAAATCCAAGCGGCATGATAGAAGAAAACTCTTATTAGATGGCTTTGTAAGTATACAACTAGTTCCATAACCATCATTAGTTTTAGATCCATTGAAATATAGTATGTTAGCACTCTGTAAATTTCCCTACGCTGAAGGGATAAATTCCAGAGGTAACCACAAATCACTTTTAGGCTAGAATTTATCCCTTCTAGTAGGCTTGGGGAGGGCTTTCTCACTTAGGTTGTTTAAAAAAAATGATATTAGGCTAGGTATAGTGCTCAATAAGGTCTATTTTTTCATAGGATTACTGGTAAGAAAGGAGAAAAATCCATTGGGCATGGAGTCATGTAAAATTTATTATTTTTCTAGTGATATGATGAAGAGAGAAAGGGTTTTTCCACAGGGGAAAGGTAGGTAGATTTGGTGTTGAAATAAAGTTAAATCATTGTAGCAGGATGAGTGTAATAAAGGTGGAAACAACACTTAGAGCACCAAAATTGTAGATGAATTCTAAATGTTGCTTTAAGAGGAAAATATAAATTACTTGGTAAAACTAAATCAAAGCATCCTTTAGATGAATTCTAAGTTTAACATCTGGTTCTTCCAAGAATTAAGACATACATTCAAGAGATGTATAAACATTATACAAACTTACAATTATAAAAAAGCACAACATCATCAAGATTTGACACATGAATCACTGCAAATCACCTTATCTCTTTCATTCACTAGAAAAAATATTTAGAAAATACAATGCACTCATAGTGTCTCTCTCTCCAATATGACCAATATAACCCTCTTCTTAGTTTTTACATATTATATATATAAACAAATATTCCATTCCCAGTCGTCCAGGTCAAATTTTCCAAAAGGAAACTAGTCAATTAGCTAGATACATCAAATTGTTCACCTAATTTGCATAAAAATAGGAACTAATTACCTAAAGCAACGTTCAACTTAATACATCATTAAAATTAGAATTACTCAAAACATATTACTAACCATACCATCCTAACAATTTATTCCACCTAACAACATGATTAAAAAACCTTTTGGAGCCAAAAAAAATACAAATTTACAAGGAAAAATCAAGACTGTGTGAAAACACAGTACCCGTTGAAAAACTCCCAGTTTCACATCAACTTTTGCAGCACCCCAAGTTCTGTATATTTGTGGCCTTCCTACGACAAAGAGGAGCAACTAGGTATTGTAAAAATACCCCTGCGATGGTAATGAATTCCTGAAACATCTTTTGAAATGGTTGCAGACCTCCTAATGACCTGATCCTCTTGGTTGGCAATGTAGCAGACTTTTGTAGCAAACTGTCAACTTTCGCAGCACCTTTAGAATTCTGAGTATATGATGGCTTATTTTGATATAAAGAGATATACGCAACATGTAAGTTTTGTGACATGATTATAACACCCCACAAAACAATCAAAACCTAAAAATTGCACTATCTCATCAGCCTAAAGTACTATATAAAAAGTGCAACAACTCCTTGCTAAGTTTTTGCAAACTCTACCAAAACTAACCTATTTCTGACTTAATGTTGGCTTGTGTTATATTCTTTCCATGGCTAGCTACCCTAGTGAAATAGTGGGGTTAGAGGGGGTCAGAGCCCCCCCTTCATTGTGTCTACTGCGCAGAGCGGGTGGGTAGCCCCCCTCTATGGTGTCTGGGGCAGCACCCTAGGGAATTTTTATTTTTTTTGGACTCATGGTTTTGCGCATGGTTTTCGCACATGGTTTTGGGTGTGATGGTTTTTGTTCCATGGTATTTGATGCTTAGACATGTATATATATGTATTGTAACATTGAAAGGAACATAATGAAAAATCAATCTGGTAGTCCCAGTTTTGGGATCTAGGGGAAAATATCTGTGTATATTTGTTTTATGTATTATGCTCTCAATATTGTTTACTTTTTGTATTTTAGAATTCATGTGTGGGTAATTTATGTATGGGGTTAAAACCGACATTTGGTATCAGATTTGTTTTGGCTTCAAGAGGACGCCTTTGTTGCTGAGGGGTTATGCTCGGGCTTGTGATAGACCCTGTTCAGTGGGAGATCTGCGGGATTAGTTCTGGTGGTGAAAGAAGATGGCGAGCAGTGGAAAGATAGAGATCGAGAAATTTAGTGGTCAGAGTTTTGAGTTGTGGAAACTGAAGATGGAGGATCTGTTGGTGGATAAATATTAGTGGATCATGGTATATCTGGGTACTAAACCAACGAGAGTGTCCGATGAAGAATGGAAGAAGTTGGATAGGAAGGCAAAGAGCACAATACGATTGTGTGTCTCAGATTCAGTATTGCTGAATGTATCAGGGGAAGCTACAATGAAGGCTTTGTTGGACAAGTTAGGGACTTTGTACCAATCTAAGTCTCTGGTGAATAAATTGTTCCTGTGGAAAAAGCTGTATAACCTGAGGATGAAATATGGAGACTTGGTGATAGAGAATCTGAACGCATTTAATACTGTGTTAAGTCAGTTATTATCTATTGATATTAAAATTTTAGATGAAGATAAGTACATCGTTTTTTTGTGTTCTCTACCAGATTCATGGGATAGTCTGATTATTGAAATAGATACTAATGCAATTGCCTTGCAGTTTGATGAAATAGTCTCATCCTTAATAATGGAGGAGATGAAATGGAAAAATATGGAGAGCCATAATGGTGATTCATTTTTTATATGAGGACGGTCCCAGAAGAGAAACAAAAATAAGTCATCGAGTGGGAGATCTAAATCTCCAGGAAAACCTGTAAAGTTGTGCTGAAAATGTAGAAAGGAAGGACACTACAAATGGGACCGTAAATCTAAACCTCATAAGAAAGGAAATGGATCTGATGATGCTCCTTCTGGAGAGGTGAAAACCACCTCAGATGAAGGTGGGGATGTGTACTTGGCTTCTTCTTCAATTACACATGTAGATCGTGAGGCATGGTTGATTGAATTAGGTGCAGCCTTTCACTTCACTCCCCATAGAGAGTGGTTGTACGAGTATAAGAAATATGATGGTGGTGATGTCTTCTTCGGGGATGACAGGAAGGGTAGAATCATTGGTCACAGAAGGGTTAAGTTGAAGTTGCAAGGTGGAAGGATTAGAACACTTATGGGTGTTCTGCATATTAGTGCATTAGCCAGAAGTCTGATTTCTGTAAGCAAGTTGGATGATGTAGGTGTAAAAAGAGTGCTCGAGAAAGATACCTGCAATATGGTTCGGGGAGCACTAGTATTGATGCGGGGAGTTCAGATTGGAACTTTGTACAAGCTGCAAGGTAACACTGTTATTGATGGGTTAAATAGTTATGTGGTTCCTGAAAGTGGAGCAGAAAATCTAGTGGTCTCTGGAGAAAAGACCATGCTATGGCATCAAGGGCTTGGACATATTGGAGAGAAGGGCCTTTGAATACTTCATGGTAAAGGTATGGTAGAAGGTATGACTAATAGCTCTCTGTATTTTGATTTCTTTGAAAATTGTGTATATGGGAAGCAGAATCGGGTGAGTTTCCCCTCTGGTGGTAAGAGGGCGAAACATATATTAGAGCTTGTGCACATTGATGTGTTTGTACCTTTGAAGGTTCCATCATTGGGTAAGTTTGTTTACTATGTATCATTTATAGATGAATTCTCAAGGAATACATGGATATATTTCCTCAAGAAGAAATTCGAAGTCTTTGACAGGTTTAAAGAATTTAAGACTCTAGTGGAAAACTAGACAGAGAAGAAGATAAAGGTGCGAGGACAGATAACGGTGGAGATTTTTCCAAGATGAAATTTGAAGAATTATGTAAGAAGTGTGGTATAGCAGGACAAAAGACTACTCCATACACACTTGAGAAAAATGGATTTTCGGAAAGATTGAAAAAGATGTTGATGGAAAGGGCAAGAAACATGCTCAGTGGTGCGAGGTTAGGACAGGAATTCTGGGCAGAGGCAATGGAGACTGCATGTTACCTGTTAAAAAGATCACCTTCATCAGCATTGGAGGATAAGACTCCACAAGAGGTATGGAATAGTAAGAAACCCTCTCTTTCACATCTGAGGGTATTTGGATGTGATGCATATGTACATGTTCCAAAGGAGAAAAGAACAAAGTTGGATAGTAAATTTGAAAAGTGCATCTTTATTGGGTATAAGGATGGTTTAAAGGGTTATAAGCTCTGAAACCCAGTAACAAGGAAGGTTGTTTATAGCCAAGATGTGGTGTTTAGAGAGGTGAAAGATGTTATTAAACGTCAATTCCCTTCAAAGGAACCTGAGAAGAGAAAGTTTGAGCTAAAGGAGGAAGAATCAGACTCTACAGCATAAGATGAATTAGAAGATGAAGAGGCACAAACTCTGGTTGTGAGAAGATTAGTTCGAGAAAGAAGGCATCTAGAAAGGTATAGTCCATCTGCTTTCTGTTCAAATTTTTCTTTATCTATTACTGATGATGATCCCAGAACTATGAAGGAAGTAGTAGATTCAGAGGATGGAAAACTCTGGAAAGAGGCCATGGTTGATGAAATGGCATCTTTGCACAAAAATGAGGCTTGGGATCTGGTGGAGTTGTCATTTGGAAGGAAACCCTTTGGAAAAAAACGGGTGTTCAAGAAGAAGACAAATACATAAGGAAAGGTGGATAAATACAAATCTCGGTTGGTAGAAAAAGGTTATTCCCAGGTGCTGGGAATTTATTTTAGTGATATTGTTTCTCCTATTGCCAAGGTACCTTCTATTAGATTACTTTTATCTATTTCTGCTTATTTTGATTTTGAGGTAGAACAGATTGATGTGAAGACAACATTTCTTCACGAGGATCTGGAAGAAGAGATCTACATGAAGCAACATGAAGGCTTTGCGGTGAAGGGTAAGAAAGAACTGGTATGCAAGTTAAAAAAGTCTTTGTATGGGTTAAAACAATCACCAAGGATGTGGTATCAGAAATTTGATACATTTATACGAGGATTTGGCTTCATCAGAAGCAAAGCAGATCAATGTGTGTATTTTAAATTAATTGGTGATCGTGTTATTTATCTGGTCTTGTATGTGGATGATATGTTGCTGGTTGGAAATGACAAAGAATTTATCCAGGATTTGAGGACCTAATTGTCCTCCAAATTCGACATGAAAGATCTTGGTGCTGAAAACTATATTATGGGCATGGAAATTAAGAGAGATCGGGAAAAGAGGAAGCTCTAGTTAAACCAGAGGAAGTATGTCGAGATAATACTGCAGAGGTTTAATATGCAGGATAGTAAACCAGTGAAGGTTCCTATTCCTATAGATGTAAATTTATCTGTTGAACAATTTCCTAAGACACAAGAAGAGGAAGAGGACATGTCCCATGTTCCATATGAAAGTACAGTCGATAGCTTGATGTATGCGATGGTTTGTACTAGACCAGACATTGCACATGCAGTGGGAGTATTTAGCAAGTTTATGTCAAAACTAGGGAAGGAGCATTGGAAAATAGTGAAGTGGATTTTTAGGTATTTGCGTGGCACTAGTGATTATGGTTTGTGCTACCAAGGAAGACCAGGATTGGGTAGAGTTTTGGATATTCGTGGCTTTGTTGATGCAGACTAGCCTGGAGATCTGGATCAGAGAAGATCTAGAAGCGGGTATGTGTTTAACCTGTTTGGAGGTGCACTCAGTTGGATGAGTAAGAAACAATCTACAATGGCACTATCAACTACAAAGGCAGAATACATGGTAACCACTCATGCAAGCAAGGAAGTAGTTTGGTTGTAGATATTGTGTTCAAGTATGGGGTTAGTACAGGGAGCTATAAGAATAGACTGTGACAACCAAAGTGCAATTTTCTTGGCAAAGAACCCTACTTACCATTCAAAGACAAAGCACATTGATGTTGAATATCACTTTGTGAGGGATATGATAGAAGACAAAATGGTGTTGTTAGTAAAGGTGGAAACTTTGAATAATATTGCAGATGCATTGACAAAATCTGTGAGCTCTGAGAAGTTCTCATGGTGTAGAGAAACAATGGCCATTGCAGTGCTGGATCAATGACTAAGCTCTCTTGTGGCCTCCTGTGGAAAGAAAACAACAAGTGGTAGAATGTTGGGTTGTGTTATATTCTTTCCATGACTAGCTCCAATAGTTAAACAAGGGGCTTAGAGGGGGGGCGGGGGTGGAGCCCCCCCTTCGTTGCGTCGACTGTGTTGCAGGGGGATCACAGGGGGGTTTGAGGGGGGCAATTAGGCCCCCTCTATGGGATCCGGGGCAGTGGCCCGGGGATTTTTTTTTTTGTTTGACCCATGTTTTGTGTATGGTTTTCGTACATGGTTTTGGGCGTGATGGTTTTCAGTCAATGGTATTGGATGCTTCGGCATATATATATATATATATATATATATATATATATATATATATATATATATATATATATATATATATATATATATATATATTGTAACATTGAAAGGAACATAATGAAAAATCAATCTAGTAGTCTCGATTTTGGGATCTAGGGGAAAATATATGTGTATATTTGTTTTATGTGTTATGCTCTTTCTATTATTTGTTTCTGTATTTTAGAATTCGTATGCAGTTAATTTATGTATGAGGTTAAAACCTACAATGAGAAAAAATACAAAGTTTAGAGCTTAGTGGCATCTTCCCAATGAATATTTACCTTTGTGCTGGCCTCTGCTAGTATATCCAACTTGCCCATCTTCCTCTTTCTTCTAGATTAATTGGCCTCAGTAAGTTGTTGTTTCACTAATCTGAGTCTCCTCTTCAAGACCAAATTCTAGGTATACAAATTTCTTACTTTTCTATGCAGAGGAAAGGTCCACTTTAAATTTTGTTTATCCTTATCAAGGATAGGTTCAACAGCTTGTAGTTACTTAAAAAAATGCAACTTATCCCTTTCATATTTTTCTGAAAGCCAATCTACCTGCTACTGAACTCCTTCAAACTGTTCCAATAGTCTTTCAAACTCCTTTTTCTCATTAACATCCACCTTTTGTTCTGGTTGAATAGTCCTCCCATTTTCATTTCCATCTTGGCAGCAGACCTAGTCCTAGGTCTCCTTGATTGCTCAGTTGTCACCTGCACATCTTCAACATCTATGATTTTTTTACTTTTGTCTTTAACAACATGTGCCAATTCTCTCCTTAATGGTTCTCCTTCATTCTGGTGGGTTGCTTCTTATGATACTTTATGCCTGATTTCTCTATTTTCTTGCTACAAATATGCTACCATTAGATGAGCCTTGTCTAACTAATCTTGCAGGTCCTTAATTCTCTGATCCCTTTCATCAACTTCCACTTCTTCATGTGCACTTTCTATTTCAACAACTTGAACAAGTGTAGGGTATATAGGCAATATTTTGGTCAATTGTAGATTTTACCCCTAAATCTTTTTACAAAACCTCAAACACCCCACCTACTCAAAATCCACTATGATGGTTGGGTTTGCATTAATAACTATTACATCTTGTGGCTCAAACTGAACAATGGCACCTCCCTTGTGCTTCTTTTCCTCTGGATTTGACATTATTTCGTTTTGCAACAATGAATAGTCTAGGGTTTTAAAGTAACTTATTTTGTGCAACAGTAGAGTGATGATAGTTTAAACCTATGATGATGACTAAGAAACAACAAGATTTACACAAAATACTAATCAATGCAGAATTTCTCAGAAAAACCTTAAAAACTTGCAAATTTTCAAGAGTTGACAGAGATCTAACTGAAAGGGACAAGTGCAATGCTTTGTGAAAAATGCAACGCCCAAGACAATTGGATTTCAAACAAGCACAAAAGTTAGGGTGAGGGGTTTCAATGCAATTTCAACACCTAATATAATTTACACGTGGAATCTCTTTAAAGGAGAAAGCAGTCTTGGCAACGAATAAATGCAAAAGATGAGGACTGTGTGGTATCACAACAATTAGGACAAAACACAATGATTTTAGAAAGGACAACGAATTACAAAAAACACAACGAAGATGAATTTTCTCCCTTTTGTAGGCTTTGAATGGTTTTAGATGGCTCATGGATGCAATTAAAATTTATTTACATCTAAGGAAAAAAAGTGGTTCAATTTTTCACCTTTGAAAAGGAGTTTGGTGTTCAAATTGACAAGAAAAGTAGTGTTGTGTGGAAATGCAACGCCCCTGCCTCCATTTCGCAACACCTTATCATGACCACACCATAGGTGTCCAATGCGAATAAACTGAGAATGAGTGATCTTGGATGAAGACAAAAACTCAAATAATCTTCCAAAATGGTCTGGAGTGGAAAGGATAGCGATAATTGCAATTTGAAAATGGAAATGATGAATGTGCAACACCTATTGGAAAGAACAATGCTTGAGGAAAGGAAATGAACTTTCCTTTTGACTGTTGTACTTGTGCTTAGGTCATAACCAGTCATGAATGACATCTATGCTGACTTGACAAAACCTCCAAATATGTGCCCAATCCTTTGTCATGATTGTTTAGATGTAAACTTGATCTCTATATTTAGGTGACTAACTTATGATAACCAAATTGTGATGACATAACCCCTCACTACTCTTCCATGGTGAGCCAATGACTCCCTATCATTATCCCTTTAATAATGAAGCCTCATGACTTTAGATATTTGAACTTTTACAAAATAGATAGACTTTACATGACATTTAAACCAAATCTAGGCCTCTTTAAATCATAATAGTCAGGTCATCATGACTAATATTTACAAATTGACCTTAGATAAATAGAAAAACTAACATGAGCAAGATTCCTATAACATAGGACCCTAACATAGTGTCCACAAACTAGTAGTTTCCAAGCTAGTTCCCGCATTACTATTATGTACATATATATTACAAGATTCATTTACACCAGTTGGACTGCAATGAAGGATCTTGAATTGTGTATCTGATGAGACGGGCGGTGGTTGGGCCTGACAACACCCTTGATCAACCTCTAAAGAAAAATTTCCAAATGTGATGTTTGTAAAGATGACAAGTTTGTTATCACCCTCAAGTTTTGTTACGGTATACTTCATGTAAGTTTGCTTTCTACCTGAATCTATTTGTTTCTACCCTTGTATGGAAGCCATAAATGTGTCCAATCTGTTGAAAAATAGCCTTGTAGTTTACTCAATAGTAAACTATAGGCTTCAAGTATGTCCACAATGACAATGTTTATGCATTGGTGTACTTTATGGTTTGATGAAAAATAAATAATAACATTGTTGAGCTCACCAATGGCCTAGATGAGTGGTTTATCGAGATGTATGTTTCGTGCATTGATTTTATCCCAATTCGCATTAATTTTCTTAGCAACAGATAAAGGAATTAGATTTTCATATGCACATGAACCAACTAAACAATTATGGACATTGTAATTAAATATTTCAAATATTAAAAGAAAAGCGGGACAAAGAGTGTTAGTATTCAAATTCACGGCATTTACTACAGATTTGAGAATGCCGTGAGATTTACTTGATACAACTTGAAATGCAGAGGCTTTATGACATGTTGAAGGATAAGATGAAAATGTGTGGAAAGCAGCTCACACTAGCCTGCTATCTTCGCAAGCTCAAAAATTGAAATGTTGGCACATGCTCTTTTCATGTCTTCGATGATGTTGTAATTAATACTTTCATTTTTATTAAGTAGCACTAAAGTATATATCGGTGTAACCCGATTAGACACTTTCAAAGTGATGGAATTGTTCTTGTTGTTATTTTAAGTGTTCTTGGAAGGAGGATCACTTCCAGAATTATTTTCATACTTTGAACAAAATTTGTTAGGGGAAAAGTTCTTCTCAACAATTGCTTTCTTAGCTCCTTCTCATAAATAGGTCTCTTGCTCCTCAAATTATATCTACCAGTTTTTTGTTGGGGAGGAGCCTCACTCTTGATTAGTTATTTAGTGCTTTTCTTATCAATGTTGAATATAATATCAAATGCATTCACTAAGTTCCCAACACCCAAATTTTGTTTGGCCATGGAAGGTTCATTTGATTCTTCCATTTGCTCAAATTGCTCACTACTAATAGGGTATCCATGATATGGGCTGCTATAGTGTTCATGTTGTGATTACATTGTGGGCATGTTTTTTCTGAATTCCTTTCTTGGTGGAAAGTGCAAAAGTTTCCCATGCCTAAACTTTCAACATTGAACACAATGTTTGAGCTCTAAGTGGATTTAGCTGGTGGATTATTGTTGTATTTTTGAGGAGAAATGACTTGAAAGGCTTGTTGTTGGTGGATGCTTCGTTTGGATTCCTTTTGAATTCAATACTTCATCGGTAAGCAAATTGATATATTTATCCAATCTTTCCATATCGAATGAATCCTTTTATTTGGCCTTAGAGGAAGAGGCTTGAGTTTTCTTGTTAGCATCTTTGGAATCTTTTGGATCTTCATCATCATTAATGGCTCTAATGGAACACAAGTCTTTCTCAATTGTGATAGATTCTACAAAGTTTTGTGCCAAATATTCTTTTTCATATCTCTTAATGAAAATTGCAATGTTAGTTGGCAAGGAAGTTGGGAATTATATCTAGTGATAGTATCACGGGGATGCATTTTTTGGGGAACTTGTTCAATATGAAGTTAAATATTTGATTAAAATCTTTAACTTTTTCCTTTCCCCCCATATTAATATTAATGAGCTCTTTTAACAACATGTAGGAAGTTTTATCATTGACAAACTTCTCCATGAACAATAATTTAAATTCCTTGCAATCATGGATTGAATTAACAGGCAGACTATGGTACCACAATGTTGCTCTACCTTCTAAAGTGAAATGAAAGATTCTACAAGCAACATCATCTTATCATACCTCTAGTATTCATAAACGCATGTAGAAATCATCAATATGGTTCTTTTCATTAGTCTTCTTGTCAGGATCAAACATTGATAACAAATTCTACAAATGTTTAGGAATTCTAAGAAGATTATCTGAAAGACCAGTGACCCTTGGGCCATCAGACCCAAGTCTTGATCAACCATGTCTCAATCTTCCTTTTCTTCCTCCTTTTTTGAATCTGATGATCCTTCTCCTTCATTGTTCAAGTTTTCGTTGTAATCAAAATCAACCCTTGGTTGTTATTCATTGGAGAGAATAAGATCTTCCTCATGCCCTTCATGAATAGGTAGAATTCCTTATTGTTGAAATGTTTCTTTTGAAGGTTCTGGTAATTATTCATGAGTGGAAACCAAATCTTCCACTAATGTAACCAATGCACCATTACACGTTGTTTATATCTTTCTAAGGTGACAAGGGAGACTATGAGCAATGAGAAGTAAACCAAGAGTTTTTGTAAATCGATAGGTAATAGGCCAAATTTCTGAAAGTTGGTCGTAAGTAACTTTGTAAGCTAGCTCCAAACTAGGTTAAGAAGACCCTTCTACTTCAAGAATAAGAGTTAGGGTGGAACTCAGAATATTACTACCTTTTCGAGAAGATGAATGATTGGGATATCATGAGCTATCAGCCATAAAAAGGTGGTTTCCCTCCTTCTAGCACTAGAATGTTGACGATCCTAGAACCCACCAAGATACAGGGGATCCCCTTAATGTGAAGTCCTAATTATACCTCACATTGTTTGGTATAGGAGTCCCATATGAAAATATGGCTCAACTACCATTTTATTTAAAGATTTACCTGAGCTTGAACAATTAGCAAAAGAGAGTAGTGTGCATGTACCTTTTAATGAGCAAGAAAGAAAGCCTTGTGAAATGTTCAATTGTAAGTGTATCAAGGTTCTTTTACTGCAAGGAAATTTAAATGAGCCTCCAAAAGAACAATAATAGTACCATTAAAGTGGAGACACGCACATACAAATGAATAATAATAATTTATCATCAAGCAAAATAGTTCACTTTGATGTAGCAATTATTATAACATTGCAACACACTTTTAACAAGATAAGCACTAAAGCCACCAAAATAGTTCAATTTATTTAGTACATGTAATGCGAACATAAACCAAAAAAATTCAAACAATAGTCTCAAAACATCCATGATCTATGCATGAAAATGTGTTGGCTAAATAGGCTTCAAGTACCAAGAAAAAGTCCCAAGAGACATGAGTACAATGAACATCACTATCTCGAATAATGGATCATTAGAGCCACTACTTTATCTCCAAAAGAACTAACTCTACCTCTCTAATGCCTTATGGGAGAAGCAAAGGTTGGAAGTCCCTTCCTTCAGTAATGAGGCCTCTTTTATAGCTAAAGACACGACTCTTCATATCCCCATGACTCTTTATACTTCCTACATGACCTTTCAACTTCTAATGACCTTAAGAATTCTTTACAACCTTTTGGACTTCTAAATGGCTTTGGAACTTCCATACAAATTTTGAGCTTGTAATGATGCTTGGAGTCCTCCATGTGGCACTTTTGTCCATAAACAAATCTTGGACTTCCACATAATGGTTACAATATATCATCAATTCCACAGCACCGTGTGGCTATTACATGTCATCAATACTAGTAACTTGGAATTAAAATGACTTATTACATGGATTATTTGGGAGGGGACAATGTTTCCACTAAAGTATTTGATTCTTGATGTAGATCTTTGGTTGTTAATGCTCTTTACACTCCAAAGGGTCTTAATATCATATGGAGTCTTTGTGGACCACCTTGATCATTTAGATTCAATATTCTTTAACTTGTCTGTTCATGTGTCTCCTTGTATCTTGAATACTTCCTCATACTTCTCCTTTCGAAAAACCTCCTCATGCCTTTTTGCCATGTTGTTCTATAAGAACCTAGAAATCAAATCATACATAGAAAGAAAAATTCAACCTGAAAACCTCCTAATCTACCTGTTGGGACTTGGTTTTGTCCCAATTTTGACACCCTTTTTCAGACTTTACCTCTCCCATTTTGAACTATCTTTAACCCCTATTATGCATATTTCAGTTATAATACTTAGGTTTTTGCCAAAATGGTGATGTATGCTAAAGGTATGCAAATTAACATGAAAAATCGTCTTTTACCTTAACCTTAAGTATTCCTTATAGCTAGCTATTCTTTATTTAATTATCATGCCAACTAATCTAGAGTTCTTGTGCAGATTTGTTTTGATTCGAAAACAGGCCTGCATTTCCCGCAGACGGTTTTGTGATCCTATTTCCTACAAACACTTTGGAATTCCTGCAACCGTGGATTTCCTGTAACTGCCTAGATTCCTTGCAGTAACATCGGTGGTTAGCTATGTTCCACAAATTTCTAAGTCAAACGAGAACATGGGTTTTGTGGGGAATCTATCACATATGGATGTTTTCCTATTGGTCGTTTCAAATCTGCCAACGATATCACCCAGATTCATAAACCTTCTCTCGTTGACCGTCTGGAGGAAAGCTACAGCCATGTAATGAATTCCGTCTAATCCATGCTTTTAGTCATGGATTAGACCCAATATGGCTAAATTTGATATTTTGTAATAGGACTATTAGCCGATGGCTTAGATTAGTAGTCTTCCTTACTTCGAGCCATATATGGCTTTTGTAATTGTATAAATTTTGTTCTAGTTTATATGATAGGGGGCTGTTGGGTTGGTTTCAACTGAGACTGTATATCAGATTGTAATCGACTATATCTTTTCAGATTAATACAATATTATATGTTTTGTCTATTTCACTAATTAAGATCTTCTATTTGAAGGGGTTGTGAGTAAGGGAGGGCCCCCTCTGCTCACAATTCTCGTAGTTTAGTGTTTATGCATTTTATCTATGTTATGTAATAATAATATGTTCTTACAGTTAATGTACTTTTGTTGATATATCAGCAGCAAATGATTGAATGAACTAGTTTCATGTTAATGTGTGGAATTCATTTAATTAAGATTTGATTTATAATGTTGAGTGAATTTCTGAGTTTGCTGTAAGTTTGATTTTTGTATCTTTTCCTAATCATCACCAACAATATTAGAGAGATGTAGAGGGATGTTTGATCCACTTTATAGCCTTTGTTGCTAAGTGATTGATGCAGTAAAGAGTCATTAGTTTTGTATGATTGACTGGTTAGATTAATCAACACTCACAGTGTTAACCATGCATATATTTTATGCAACATCTCACAAGCTTACCTGCCCTCGATCAATGATTTATGCTAATCAAATTATAAGGCTATACTTTGACTCAACATTTTTGTGTCATTGTTGGGGAGTTTCTAAGGGAAAAATACTGAAGTGTTGCTTTTGTATTACATGCATTGTTTGGAATTTTCAGGAATGGGGGAGTCAAAGTGGTAAGACAAAGGGAAAAGCCTACACACCTGAGGAGGTCAGAAATTCGCCAAAGTCGTGTCCTGATTGTTTGTTAAGTAATTTTTTTTGAATTTGTTTTCATAGTAGATGATCGGGTCCAACATATACAAATTTCTTTTGTGGTGGTGTGAGCACCACTTCATTTACTAATACACTGGCAAGGAAAAATAATTCTACAAGATATAAGGCAACAAGAGAAGAAGAGTCCAGATAGGAAGTCTGTGGTCCTGAAAAGAGCCCAAAACATATTCTTGCTTCTATAGTAGTATCTTCTGTAGGAGAATATTTTTTCGTTGCCCATTTTTAATCTCCTCTCATAAGAAAAACAACATATTTGCTTAGTGGTTGGCCTCAAAAAGAATTCCTTGGAAATCCTATTCAAGAACCAAAATTTCAAACCATGGATTCCGCAGAATCTGTAGTTTATAAAGGCCCCACTTCCTTTTTGTCAAGAATGGCTCATCAAGAGGGGACTGGTCCCACATATGGATATGATGAGAAGGAAGAAGAACTTATCACATTGAAATTCCCTATCAGGGAGGCTGGTGGAGCTACTCAAATGAGGAATATTCCTCCCTCAGCCTTGCCTAACTTTCTTGGGGTTCCCAGCGAAGATCCTAATGCCTTTTTGTTTGAGTTCAATGTGTTATGCAGGAGCTATGACTATTCTTCCAATGCTCAGAAGCTATAGTTGTTTCCTGCAACATTGAAGAATGCAACTCTCACATGGTTTATGGGGTTGGCTTCAAACTCCATTACAACTTGGGAGGAAATGAAAAAGGCATTCTTGAAGAAGTATCAAGATTATTGCAAAACTAGGGACCTCAGAGAAGAAATTTTGGGCATGACTCAGAAGGACGGGGAGAGTCTTGAGGACTTGGTGGAGAGATTTCAATATAATATACAGATATCCAAAATGAATCAACTGAGAAAGGATACTAAAAGAACAATTTTTCTCAGAGCAATCAGACCAGAAACTCTGGATATTTTGAACTTAATGGGGGGAGGTGACATATCCAAGTTGGGCTATGATGAGGTATGTGAGATATGTTGGCGATATTCAAGAGGAAATTATAAAGTTGGAGGAGGAACAAGAGATGCTTCTTCAAGGCTTGTCAAGTCAGTTGCTGGAGTTGGAGTAACCAGAGAAGAAATGGGTAATTTATTTGAAAATTTTAAAACTAATATTCTTAGCACATTATCTTCTCAATTGGATGTTTTGCAGGCTAAGAAGAAATGGGAAAAAAAGGAGGAATTGGAGAAATCCCTAGCAGTGTTCTGTTCGAAATGCAGGAAGAAGCATGCCTTGAGGGAATGTCCTGCAAATAGTATAAAGGTATGTCGAATCTGTGAAGCAGAGCATTCCACTGATCAATGTCCTTCACTTCCTGAAATTAAAGTAGCATATCTAGCAGATCAAGGAGCTGTCAATGCACTTTATGCAATGGCACCTCAAAGACCATGGAAACCACGTGCTACAAGTATGGCTGAGTCACATTATCAAGTTCCTTATACTCAAAATCAGATGTGGAATATTTGAATGCCCTGGTAGCCTTGGCCTCCACAAAAACCTTGGCAGGGGAACTTTTCTTACCCTACCACTTAGAATTTTCGTTCTCAAAACTTTTATGCACGGCAGCCCACACAACAACAAATGATTCAACCTGAACATCAAAAACTTCAATTTCTTGCCCCACTAAATCAACCACATCCTACGCAACTTCCAGCCCATCGAGTGTCTAACCCAAATAATAAAACCATCCAATCCTCTCACAACATTGGATTGGTCACTTATCCCACTTTTCCTACCTAATGTATTTCACCACAGTCACTACAGGAAATTTATGTTCCTGTGTCATAGGAATTCCTTGTGTCGCTGCAAGAAATCCAACTTAGGTCTGGAAAAGTGGTGACTCAGTTTGAAAGAATTGAAGAGATTGTAGAGGAAGATACTCTATAAATGCTCAAAGTTGAAACCACACCAGAACTAGTAGAACAACCTACTTCAAGGCCACAAGAACCTTCCTCATCCCATACGATCCATCCTCCTTTTCTAGAGAGGTTGGAAATGAAGCTAAAACAGCCTGAGCTTGATCTTGTGTCTGAACTGATAAATGTATGCATTAAGATACCGTTGCTGCAAGAAATTAAAGATATCCCGATCTATGCCAAAACAGTAAGGGAGCTATGTTCCAAGAGACCAGAAAGACAAAAAAGAGAACTATCCACAATTCAAGTAGGTGGAAATCTTGCAAGTTTAATGTCTACCTGATTTGTTACTGAAAAATATGCAGACCCTAGAATCCCTATGGTTACCACCTTTATCAATGGACATCTTATAAGAAACACTTTAATTGATTTCGGTGCAGCCATTAATGTGATGACTGCGGAGACCTTACCTAGAATAGGAACCTTTGAATTATTGCCTACTCCTACCATGTTAGAGCTAGTCGACAGGTCTAAGGTAAAGCCAGAGAGGGTATTAGAAGACATTGTCATGTCATTAGATTCTTAGAATTACCCTGCAGAGTTTTATGTTCTTCAACCCAAAACCAACTTAGGAGGGCATGCTTTGATCTTGGGGAGACCATGGTTAGCCACGACAGATGCTTATATAGGGTGTAGGTTCAAAAACATGACCATCACTCATGGGGATGAAACAAATAACATTAATTTGTATCCCCCTGCTCAACCTCTCTTAAGATCAGAAAATACACATTGGGTTGAAGAAGAAGAGCATGATTCAGAATGTACCCGACTAGTTTTGACAATCGCCCAAGCCATGAGCCTTAAAGAAAATTCAAAAGAAAAATTGATAAATTGTTGTATTTCTAATCCTGATATTTTGTAGCAAGAAGAAGGGCAGTCTAGTCATAATTTAGATTTCATTACTAATCTGCATGATTTTCATGAGCATAGTATAGCAGTAGAACTACATTCAGCCTTATTATCTGCATTTCCTGCATATTCGATGACGGAATGGGGGAGTAAGGTAGTTGAAATTTGTCCTAAAAAACCTTTGAATATTAATTCTACTTTAACCCCTAAAGAAGAAAAACAATTAATTCAAGCATTGAAAATATTTTCAGACAATTTTTCTTGGGAATACATAGATATGAGAGGAATTCACCCAAACACATGCATTCATGATGTTTACATAGAGGAGAAAGCCATGCCTATGAGATATCTACAAAGGAGGATGACCCCTACTTTAAGGGAAATTGTGAAAGATGAATTGCAGAAATTATTAAATGTAGGGTTCATCTATCCTATCTCGGATAGCCAATGGGTATCTTCGTTAGTTATTGTCCCCAAGAAGAATGGTAAATGGCAAGTGTGTGTGGATTACAGGGAACTAAACAAGGCTACCTTGAAAGATCACTTTCCCTTGCCTTTTATAGACCAAGTGCTGGACACTTTAGCAGGAAAAAAATATTTTTCCTTCCTAGATGGGTTCAGCGGGTACAATTAGATTAGGATAGCTCCAGAATACCAGGAAAATACTACATTCACATGTCCCTGGGGTACCTATGCATATAGGGTATTACCATTTGGTCTATGCAACGCACCAGCCACATTCCAGCGGGCGGTCCTTGGTATTTTCTCTAATCTTTTGCATGATTGCGTAGAGGTTTATATGGATGACTTTATAGTCATGGGTGATACTTTTGAAGAAGCTTTACATAATATTGAGAAATTTTTACAGAGATGTATAGAAACTAATATCTCATTAAGTAATGAAAAATGTTTTATGATTATGAATGAAGGTATTGTTTTGGGTCATCATGTTTTCGCTGCAGGAATTAAAGTTGATCCGACAAATATTGAAGTCATTGCAAAGCTACCCCCACCAACCAATCAGAAGGGAGTCCAAAGTTTCCTTGGACATGAAAGCTACTATATAAGGTTTGTTGAATATTTTACAAAGGTATCCTCTCCATTATTTAAATTATTGACTAAAGAAGCTGAAGTTCATTGCAATGATGAGTGTCAAGTTGCATTTGATACACTCAAGGAAAAAATTTCTTCAGCACTAGTTTTGAGAGGCCCAGATTGGAAATTACCTTTTCATATTTCCACTGATGCCTCTGATTTAGCCATAGGAGCAGTACTAGGACAAAAGGAGGATCCTGTAACCCATGTTATTTATTATGCTATTAGAAATTTAACTCATGCATAACTGAATTACACGGTAACTGAAAAAGAATTCCTTGCTGTGATTTACATTATTAATAAGTTTAGACATTACATCACGAGCTATGAAGTTTTTGTACACACCAATCACTCTTCATTCAATATCTCATGAATAAACCAGTTACTAATGGCAGGATTATCAGGTGGCTTTTGTTGCTACAGCATTTAACATCACGGTATTGGATAGGTTTGGAAAGGAAAATCAGGTAGCTGATTTCTTATCTAGACTCAACCATGTAGGTGAGGATTTTCTTGTTAATGATAGCTTTTCTGATGAAAATTATTTACTATTTCTCTTAAAACACCTTGGTTTGCAGACATGGCCAATTACCTTGCACAGGAAAGTTGCCTCCTTACTTTTCATCTAATCAGAAAAAGAGAATTATTAGGAAAAGTGTTGATTACTCTTGGATTAGGGGAGATCTTTTTTTCACTGGACTTGATTTGATTATCCGTAGGTGTGTTAGGGAAGATGAGATCTATGACATTTTGAGAGCCTATCATGATGAACTGTGTGGAGGACACTTTGCATACAAGTGGACAACTTACAAGATCCTCCGCTCAGGTTACTATTGGCCAAGTCTTTTTAAAGATGCAAGAGAATATGTCTGGAAGTGTGAAAACTACGAGAGAATGGGATGACCTGTACAATTAGACGAGATTCCTTTGCAGCCACAGGTTCTTATAGAACCTTTTGAGAGGTGGGCTCTTGATTTTGTAGGTCCCATAAACCCTATGTCCAAAGGTAAGAAGCATATTTTAGTTTGTGTTGATTATGTTACAAAGTGGGTGGAGGCAAGATCCCTACCTAGAGCAATAGAGAAAGAAGTGGTAGATTTTTTTTTTTTTTTTTTTTGATATTTTTGTAATATTCGGGGTACTTAGGGATATAGTCACTGATCAAGGTACTCATTTTGTGTCAAATCTTATGCAGGGAATTGTGTAGAAATATCAGATTACTCATCGGAAGTCCACCTCTTATCGTCCACAGGCCAATGGGTAGGTGGAATCAACAAAAAAGGTGTTGGAGACAATCCTTACCAAGACAATGCAATTACATAAGAAGGATTGGTCTGACCGACTTCCTGAAGCATAGTGGGAATACAGGATCACACAGGGAAATACCACTGGATTTTCTTCATATGAATTGGTGTATGGAAAGAAAGTTTTATTGCCCATTGAATTTCAGATTAGAACTTTTAAGATGGTAGTAGATTTGGGTATAAACCTCGACGAAGCTCAGCAGCAGAGAATCCCGCAGCTCAATGAGTTGGATGAGATTATGCAAGATTATTTTAAGCATACTGACTTGATTCAATGACAATGGGCTAAATGGCATGACATATACATTAAAAATAAGTAGTTCAAAGAGGGAGACTGGGCATTGTTGTATGATTCAAAATTTAAGAACTTTAAAGGAAAATGTAACACACATTGGCTGGGCCCCTATGAAATTGAGAAATTTTTTGATAGTGGATCTGTTCGGGTTAGAACCATTGATGATGGAAATGCTACCTTCTTGGTGAATGGGAAAAGACTTGAGTTATATCAAAAACCTCAATCCAAGGAGGAATTTGTGGAAGAGATTGTGAAGAAAAGAGAGCTGGAGATGGTGAGGGAAGGGGTCATTCCTTCCACTATCTCTTCTTGATTTCCTACTGACACAATGATCTCACTTTGTTCCTCCTTGTGCTCTGTAAAACATGAGAGGAATGTATATTGGTATATGTTTATTCCTTTTTCTGGGCCCAATGGACTAGTTACGGAAAAGGAGCCCCCTCGGAGTCTTCTTTTCCAAGTGTTTTAGACTCTCTAAAATTGAAATCTGGTGAGCATGGACTGCCCTGGGCTCATTAAAATTACAGGTTAGTAGGCCCTTTAGGATCCTCTAAATATTTTTATTTATTTATTTATTTTATTTTATTTTTATTTATTTATTTTATTTTATTTTTCCAGTTAATCTTGGATTGCTCGTGTTGGACTAATGTGGGATTTCTTAAGGCCCTCCTTCCAACAATCTTGGCCCATCAACTTCAGCAAGTTATTTGGGTGCAAGACCAAAGTCTTATGATGCCTTGAATCTTGTATGCCCTAATGACAGGCTATCTCACCAAAAAAACGGGGAATCACTATGACTCCTTGACTGTTGAATCCTACAGGGGGGTTTGACAACAACTCATTAATTCACACCTGATAGGATGCATCAGGGTACCTTGGTCCTCACTCTCATTAAAGGTGACGGGCCTCGCATTGGTTAACAACTAACCTCAATGGTTTGTAATCCAATGAGATCATTACACATTCGACATCAACACCTTTATTCATGTGCAGTGAACTGTACACAAATGAGGGAGAAGTGTTGATTGATGGTTCGATTTCCTGCAGAAGCTCCGTAAGTCATGGTCTGATTTCTTGTAGAAGCTCTGCAATTCATGGTCTGATTTCTTATAGAAGGCTCAACAGTCACGGTTCCATTTCCTACAGAAGGCTCAATAGTCACAGTTCCATTTCTTGCAGCGACACCCTAATTTTCTGAAAAAACAAAAAAACCATAGACAAAGCATTAACTTAAATTATTTAAAGTAATGACAGATTTTAATTACTAGTCAAGGTCATGAATTATGAGGTCATATGTCTGATTTAACTATTAAGAAGGGTTATCATCCAAAGGACTAGACCATTGGAAGGTAATAATGGTAAAGTACAGCCGACGATAGGACACTTGAGGTAAAGGGTAATTAACACTTTAATTTTTAACATTTGTATGATTTTTTGGCTATGGTCACCCTTGCGGCAAAACGCGGCCATAACCCGGTGCATTATAACTCCAAATCCATGACCAATCTCCATGATTCTGACACGAATTGTAGACGTACTCTCCATATCTTTATGTAGGTCAGATCATGAATCATGATCACGACTTGTCTCTTGAAAATTGTGTGCTTTTTGATAACTTTCTATAATAAGCCCACCCTTGTCACGCGAATCCATTGCAAAAGCTTAACTCGATATTTTCAAAGAAGTGCATACATCCTATCTTCCAGTTTTTCACCATGTTGAAATTGCGTGCCTTCGTCTACTTCGAGTCACAAGGGCTTAAGTTGCTAGAAGCCAACCCTCACAGTAAGGCGAGATTGGAAAAAGTAGGGTCGCTGCCATTTTTCCATCAATTTAGTGGCCACAATTTGGAATCAACAAAGTCTTTCGCGTTGAATTTGAATGGCGATAAGGCTCAACTTGGGGATGTCCAATTCAGGTTGACCAAGGGTTCAGTAGCGTGGGCATGCAAAATTCCACAGCTGGGAGAACACTAGTTTAAAAACCAACATTTCAACAAGGTATTGTCTGCATATTTCCTCCGTAAAGAGCATTCGGACCCCTACTGGAATAAGGGAATTTCGCAGGATTTATTGAAAAGTAAGTACCGAAAATTATTGTTTTTCCTGTAGAAATATATAATGTGTGAAGGTAGGTTTGGGCTTGCATTCTTGTTTCACATTCATCTCCTTGCCAATTTTCATGACTAGCCGTTAAATTTTCTGTATTACTTGAGAATGTCTCTGATGAAGATATTGACAGCAGCCAAGCAAATGGGGGCCAATTTAGAGGAAAATCTCTATCACCATGGGCTGGTGAAAATCATCCTGGTGGAGGATTTGAAAGACAAGAAGTGGACATGGGAGGAGTTCCTGGACGAAAATTACTTTGCAAAAAATGAGGATCCTGATTCCTCATATTCCATGGAGCAGTATCAGAAAATCCAAAGAAAAACCCACGAACACGTGGGCTACAGATAAAGGAAAAAGAGGAAGAGAAAAAAACTGACCCTTCACAGTCTACAGAGGGAAAACCAGTAGAAAAATCAAAGAAGAAGCCATGGACTCATGGGCCACTAATAAAGAAGGAAGGAAGGGATGACTCTAATTCTCCGAAGCCCACCAAGAAGAAGCCTGTAGAAAAACCAAAGAAGAAGAAGCCTCAGACCCTTGGGCTACAGATGAAGGAAGAAGAAAGGGATGAAGAAGTGGTGGTGACAGGGGAGACTGTGGGAAAACAACCTGAGTCGAAGAATGGAACTTCCACCTCTACAAAAACCGGAAGCTAGGGTATTCAGCTGGCTATAAAGGATGTTGTAGAAGTGTTTCCCGAGACACCGGACAAGAAGAAGGAGAAACATAACGGCCCACCCAATGGTAAAGAAAAGATATAGAGTCAGTTGAGTTCATCGGTAAAGAAGCAATGTCCTTCTAGGACTCCCTGCTGCATGGAAGCGGCAATGACACAACAGGAGAAAAACAAGCAGAGGAGGACCTTGGGTCCCCTCAATCCCTCCAAGGACATTAGGAAGGGGAAGTAACCCCCTAGAAGAGACGGTCTCTACAGGAATTGGAAGAAATCATCACTAGGCTCACCATTTCAGAAAGAGCCTTAAGAAAGGAAAACAAGACCATGAAAGAGAACAACATGCATATACAAAAAGAACACAAGGAGTGGGTTCAAAAAGCAGCCTGAATTATGAAAGAGAAGCAGGATAGGATCGATTGTTTGAAAAAGAAGAATGAATTATACAAGATTCAAATTCCTATAGAATCCAGTGGTAACTAGTTGGACCAGTTGACAAAGGTAGAAAATCAGTTGGTTGTAGTAGTTGCAGCTCAGGATAAGGAATGATTTCCTTTTTATTTTTATTTTTGGGGAAGATGCAACATTTTTTCTTGCATAAGGGGCATGCAAGAAGCCAGGTGTGGGGGAGATGTTGGGGCTTGGTTTTTCCCAATTTTGACACCCTTTTTTAGACTTTACCTCTCCCATTTTGAACTATATTTAACCCTTATTATGCCTATTTCGGTTATAATACTTAGGGTTTTTCCAAAACGGTGTCGTATTCTGAAGGTATGCAAATTAACATGAAAATGCGTCTTTTTACCTTAACCTTAAGTATTCCTTACAACTAGTTATTCTTTATTTAATTATCATGCCAACTAATCTAGAGTTCTTGTGCATATTTGTTTTGATTCGAAAATAGGCCTGCATTTCTTGCAGATGGTTGTGCGATCCTATTTCCTGCAAACACTCTGGAATTCCAACAGCCATGGATTTCCTGTAACCACCTAGATTTCCTACAACAACATCGATGGTTAGCTATGTTCCATGAATTTATAAGTCAAACGGGAACATGGGTTTTGTGGGGAATCTATCACATATGGATGTTGTCCTATTGGCCATTTCAGATCTACCAACGATACTACCCAGATTCATAAGACTTCTCTCGTTGGTCGTTTGGAGTAAAGCTATAGCCATGTAAAGAATTTTCGTCTAATCCATGCTTTCAGTCATCGATTAGAACCAATATGGCTAAATTTGATATTTTGTAATAGGACTATTAGCCAATGGCTTAGATTAGTAGTCTTCCTTACTTCGAGCCGTATATGGGCTTTTGTAATTGTATAAATTTTGTTCTAGTTTATATGATAGGGGGTTGTTGGGTTGGTTTCAGCTAAGACTATATATCGGATTGTACTTGACTATATCTTTTCATATTAATGAAATATTATATGTTTAGTCTATTTCATTGATCAAGCTCTTCTAATTTGAAAGGGTTGTGAGTAATGGTGGCCCCCTCTGCTCACAACTCCCGTAGTTTAGTGTTTATGCATTTTATTTAGGTTATGTAATAATAATCTATTCTTACAGCTAATGTAATATTTCTGATATATCAGTAGCAAATGATGGAATGAACTAGTTTCATGTTAATGTGTGGAATTCATTTAATTAAGATTTAATTTCTAATGTTGAGTGAATTTCTGAGTTTGTTGTAAGTTTGATTTTTGTATCTTTTCCTAATCATCATCAACAATACTAGAGAGCTGTAGAGGTATGTTTGATCCACTCTATAGCCTTTGTTGCTAAGTGATTAATGTAGGAAAGAGTCATTAGTTTTATGTGAATGACTAGTTAGATTAATCTACACTCACAATATTAAGCCTGCATATATTTTGCACAGCATCTCACAAGCTTACCTGCCCTCGGTTGATGATTTATATTAATCAAATTATAAGGCTATAATTTGACTCAAAACTACCATGTTTAATGCAAATTTTCTAGTTATGAATTATCATTACACTCGGGAAGAGAAAGGAAGCTTTACAGGTGCAGGAGACAAGAGTTAGGTACTGGGTATTGAGGAATGAGGATATGTTGTGCCCTCCATTGGGCTTGATGGAGGGCACAAGGTGAACTAGGAAGAAACAAGGAAGCTCACTGATGCATTTTTGTGTGCCATGCACTCAATTGAGAGTATAGACTTAGTGGGGGTGCAAGGTGCAACCTGAAGAGGTAAGGATGCTTGACTGATGATTAATGATGCACCATGTGCTTGGATGGGTGCGGAGCACAATTTGAAGGCTAAAGGAAGGTTCATTGATCATTGTTTGTGCACCATGTGCCCTTTTGAGAGGAAGGCTTGGGAAGGGTGCAATTCATAGAAATAAGGGGAGCTTGTTTCTTCGAAGTGAGTTGTGTTCCAAGGAGAGGATCATGGAATACTCTTAACAAGGTATAGGGTATGAATGAGCTATGGGTATGTGTTATGCGCTTTCCCTTTCTTGATAGGAAAGTTAGTTGAATTTTTTTCTAAATCTCGAAGAAAAGACATAGGAACACACAATGAGTTTGAGGTAAAATCAAGTGCGACACATATCAACTCATGAGTAAGACTTAGATAGGACCCAATATTAAGAATTTTGTGCCAAAAATCTAGTTTACAAACACTCTCCAAGTATAACAAACAAATAATATGCGATTGCGACCAAAAATGTCATTTTGTTACTAGAAAGCGTATCATGTATAAGGAATGCACTATCGATGCTCTTTGATGATGTGATGACACTTAAGAAAGAATAGGGACACTTAAACACATGTAAAAAACATGAGACGACACTTGGTGACCAAAAGCGACGCTTGATACAACAGTGAGGTAGGCTCCAAAATCCAAGTGTAGAAAACATTTTGGAGGGTGTTGTAGCAGCGACAACAGAAAGGTCATGTGTAACTTAAGACTCACAGGGGTAGACGAAAGGTCCCCAATTTTCTATAAATATGTCTTCATCTCTAAATGTAAAGGACTTTTAGTTTTGGATTGTTTTGATGCACATTGTTTAGAGAACTAATAGACCTTTGGTGAATGCAAGTGGTGATTTTGTACTTCCACTTATGGATGTCATGGATTCTTCATGTGATAATGTTATGAGTATTTCATCTTTTCAACCTTTTTGAGTTGGAGGTGTGGTATTCTCTCATGTGTCATTAATCACTGTAGGATTTCTCTTGTGATGATCGCATGATATGTTAGTGCCTAGATTTACCTCAGGCTGAAAAGGTAGGATCCAAGGCCAACATCAAACCATGCTCAGCCTGGTAGCTAGCCCTAACAGGTCAGGAGAGGGATCTCTCCGGGTCAATCTCAACAAATAATGATCGATGAGGGCTTGAGATGACTGAAATACCTTTTGATCTTAGGCTAGGTATATGTGCAAGAAAGTTTGATTTGATAAAATAGTGTTTTGTTGGATCAGATGGAAAGATGGTTTTGGGTGCGGGGATTGAGGCTCAGTCTTGCAGAGATCTCAATGGGGCAAGGTAGGCAATTGTTTTTGGCACTTAAAATTGAATGAGATGGGAGGAATAGACATGTGAGGTGTTGAAGAGGGCAAGAGAAATCATGGATCCTCCCCAAACAGCTGAAAACATCAAACAACTAAAGCAAACTTCAAGCAGAGCACCGCAATTTCAGTGGATTCTACTTACACTCTTGTTTGTTTAGTTATGAAGAAAAAAGATAGAGAATGGAATACATAAACACAGAAAGAAATTCACAATTGTAGATAAACGTACTGTACAAAAACAAATTGCCACATGGATCCTAAAGAGTGCTGCAAATCCTGCTCTCAAATTCCTTAGCCCAAATGTTGAAAAATATGTACAATGAAGCTCAAGGCCTTCTCAAGAGTCCAACAATGCTAATGACTGAAAAAAAACATAATATAGACCACCATAGCTCATCCTTGCCTCTAGGGGTCGAGCTCAGATGTTTTAGAAGCTGTTTCAACTAATTCTAAGCTGAGAACTAGAAATTAGGCAACATAACAGCATGCCTCTAAAAACAAGGGAACTGATTCATTCAGTTTCAAACAACCTTAAAAATGATCAATCAACCTCTACAAGTGGAAATTTACCATATTTACATCATAATCCATCAATGTATATCAAATTACATCAAAAAATTTCCATTAGGAAAATTAAAAAGTCAAACTAGGCAAAACTGGGCGAAAAACAGAGCAAAACTTGGTCAAACTGGCAATTTTTCCTCTATGCGCCACGCTTGTTTGGACCCTCTTTTGGAGGCCTTCCCGATGTCCAAATGAGCTCTATGTGACGTTTTTGGAAAGGGATACTATTCTACTTTCCAACCCAAGTGGAATTTATCAATTTGGCCTCCATTTACCCCTCCAAAAGTCCATTCTTCCAACACTGCTTCATGTGTGTCAAAATAGGGGCAGTGAGGTCATTTTTTGAGTGTTTTTGATCTGTTTGAGGGCTCAAAACCTGCCCAAATTTCTTGGCCATAGGTATGAAAGTGTAATTTTGCATGAAAAATCCAAAAATGCTGAGTTTTTGGGATTTGGAGGCCTCTAGCAAAAGCGAGCGCCACGTGGCGCGTCGCATAGGGCAGGAAAACTTGTTTTTTGTGCCGAAAATTTCCAAAATGCAAAAATTGCTCCAAATTTCTTGAAATTTCAGCCGAGTCTTCTCTATTAAGCATGATGTTGGGCCAAGGAAGCCTCAACCAAGATCTGAAGTCCTTCATCCTCTTTTTGCCTCGCTTGATGCTCTCTTCAACTTTTCTTTCAAATTCTTGATTCTCGCTTGGCACTCCAAGTTTCGGGACAAGTAATGATATGACAAGTTTCTAAGCATATTCTTTTCATTGATGGCATTCTACAACTTCCTCTCCAAGTGGACATTGGCTCTTTCAAGCCATGACTCTCTATCGGCATTAATCTCCTGCTCAAGTGAAGTGAACTCCACCCTCCTCCTTTGGGCAGCTCGGTGATTCTCCCGAATGTTTCGCAACTCCATAACCACCTACTGGTCCTCAAGCTGCTTATTCCTTTGCTCCAAGTAATGTATAATCCATTGGGCTCTATCCAAGTTGATAGACAAGGCATCAATGTCTGCCTGCTGCTCATGAATGATTTCTCTAAAATTGGTGCTTTGCGGGCCCATATCGGCATCATCACCCTCAACGAGGATGAAATCAGTCTCCCACTCACTTGACGATCCTTCCTCCTGTAGTGGTCTCTTGCCTTGGTCCTGAACGTGTTGTGATGATGACAGAAGCGATGCCCCTTCCACCCCGAGTGGAGATAACACTCGCTTTGCTGCTGCAAACAACCTTCTAGTGCCCTTCTGATAGGTGATGAACATCGGCACACTTGCGGTCTCATGGGCCTCATGCTAATAAGAAGGTCCACCTGTCTTATGCATAGTCTCTAAAGGTCCCTGTTGAGCTCTAAAAAACTCACAGGAAATGAAGTCCTCCCAAGTGATGCCCTGTAAACCAAGCTGATGAACAACCACAATTTTGATGAGAGAAAAATGATAAATATTGTTGAACTGCTGCTGTGGGGTCTTGTGCTGCACAAGGGTGGTCATTTTCTCTATGTTTTGGCACATGAAGTAATGGATGTTCATCATCCGTACCCGGGTAAAACGCATCAGCAGCCTGATTTGATAAGCATACAAATGGGAGAACCGACCCTCACAGCTGAAATACTTCCTGATCAGTTTCATTAAAGGAGCATATTCATCTTTGAGGTACCAAAAAGGAAACACTCTCTTGAGCTGCCTCAAAAATCTGGGCTTAATGTATGGTTCATAATGCTTCCAGTCAATTTTCTATCTCTTAATCCATTGCTCTACAATGTTGGGTATGTCGGTTGCTAGTGAAATGGATTCTGGTGTTAATGTGAAAGTGACACTAGCAAGAGTGGCTTGATCACCATGTAAATGCAACAAAAATAAGTGGGCCAACTGATGATGAAACTGAATAGTAGCAACCTTCTCACAAAATTCATAGCAGGATTGGTGTTGGAAACAAAACATGGCAAGTGGGTAGGCCTGTAATTCAGCAAGAGAAGTTGGTTCTTCACAAATATGCTTGCCACCTCTATGAGGCCTCCTAGGTGCATGTGCCTCTTTTGGTGAGTCACTATGGGTTTCCTCCTCATAATCATATGAAGAAGTAGATGCCATAGTTGCCGGTAGATAAATTGCCTTGGAGAAATAGGTGTTGATGTGTCAAACTGTTTTGGACTATTTTGGGTGATGTGCTTGACCTCTGCCACCAAGGGAAAATAATGAAATGAGGGATTGCAAGGGGAGGGAAAAACAATGGGAATTTAGGGATTGTTGGGATAGATTTAGTTAGGGAAATATGGGGTGTTTTGGGAGTTTTGTATGAGGTTAGGGTTTGGGATTTTACAATTGGAAATTTAGGAGAGGGAACTTAGGATAGGGGATTAGAGAATTTAGGGGGGTAGGGGAACTTAGGGAACAATGGAATCAAGGGGAGTATGGAACTAGGGAGTGATGAGGTGGGGGGGGGATACTTGGTAGTAAAATGACCAACACAAAACCCTAGCAACAATCTCCTTTGACAACTTTGAAGGGATAGGGTTTTCTTTCCTTAACACACTTCACCATTCATCAAACACCATCAACAACCATCAATCTTGGATGAAAAACCATGAGAGAATTTCAACCTACTTGTATCGATGGCAATGCATGCATTTTGGGTGATTTTGGAGCGAATTTGGCAATTTTCGGGCTTCTTGGCTATGTGCGCCACACAACATACCCAATGCGTCGTGCCTGTGCAAATTTGAACTGTAGTTTGAGGCCTAGTGCGCCGCGATAGATGTATGCGCTGTGCCTCCTGCCCAGTGCGCCGCGACGGATGTATGTGCCGCGCCTCCTGCCTAGTGCGCCACACTGGTCACTAGGAGCGATTTTCACCCAATTTCTCTCTTGCTCAACAAAATCACTTTGCCTTGCTTCTACTTTGCAAATGAACTCTTCAAATGATGAAATGGCTTATAAACAAAGAGCTTTTAAATTTTTGGATCATCAAACCCACTTTTACAATGTTTTTAAAATGACTTTACTTTGAAATCTGTTTTTTGGACTTTTTCACTGCATTTGGGCTTTGTGATGAACAAAATGACCTGAGCTTTGCTTGTTTTGTAGGTATTGGAGCTTTTGGGGCTAAGGAAAGAAACCAGGGTGCAGATGAAGGAATTTACAATGAGGAAAACAAAATTTCATGATTTTTGTACAATAAAAGCAAAAATACTCTGTTTTTCCTCAAAACAGGGTTTTGAGGAAAGACACATCTCCAACACTTGATGATGACATTTATTGATGCTGAAAACTTCCTCATGGCCTGTTGGTAATTATTGGACACTTTGAAACATTTTTTGACAAAACCCTAATGAAACCCTAGACCTAATTGACGATGAAACCCTAAAGACGACCTTTGCAATCTTTAAGATAAATAGAAGGTTTTCTATGCTTTCTGATGAACAGGCGTGAACCAGCAGGTAAATGACATGAGGGAAACTATAGGAATGCCACTACCATCAGATGATCCATGCGCCTAATGGAATGCAAATGACTGGGCGGGACACCTAATATGAAATGCAACAAGAGGATTTGATCTCTGACGGAGGGATGAAAATACCGACTCTAACATTGGCTCCAATGGGGATGGTAGCTCCTTGGAGGTGCCAAGAACTACAGATCTTTGGGAAAGCAGGTAATGCCTTTGTCCATTGGGCAATGGAGTCAATAACTTCAAAATGCCCAAAAACCAATTACTATGAAACTTTGACTCAAGACTCATAGTTGAATTGACTAATTCAAAACTGAAACAAGACTCTCAAAAGATGAAACTGGACACTTGGCAACTGCAACTAGACATTCAACATCTGAAACTAGACACTCAAAACTGACGAAAACAAAAAATGACTTAAGACTGACTTAACTGAAACAAGTACTTACAAAGCTTTCAAATGGCAGTAGACCATCGAGATTTGAGGGCTTCAACTCATGATGACAACCACCTGCCTACTAATGAAACATGTACAATCAGGTGAAGTGAGCCTTCCAATGTAACCAATCCACCAGATGGCTACATACTGAAATTCTGCTCTCACTTTTCCCGAGTAGGTAGAACGATGTACATATAGGAAACTCACAATAAGAACTAAAACCAAGGCTTATGATAATGGAATAGGCAACATTTATCTTTTCTAATGCTTGCAAAATAACACCGAAGGGATCTTGATAATCCTGAAGCAGTATCTTGTCTTGAGATCCAGTAACAAAAATACAGGTACTCCCTTTATTCTGATCTGAAAGAACAACTGGTTGCCGAGTGATAGGAAGGCATAGAGAGGTATTAGCTTCTGCCATCTAAGTATTAGCTGTAAATTCCTTGACCATGAGAAATTCTGGCATATTTTCTCTCTCAAGTTCATATTCCTCAACTTCATGGTCTAGGTCATTCTTAAACAGAAAACAATCTTCAAGATTATCAAACATGACAGCCTTATCATCTTCATGAAAGATAATATTATCTGTTTTTCTGATCCATAAAGCTAATTACAAGACTGTCATCATTTTCAAAAGAGGAAGAAGTTTCACCAACACTTTCTTGACCATGTGCGCAATACAGATTTGCATTAGCTTGGGCTGTAATATGACCTCTTAGGAGTTGATCTATTTCATTTTTAGACAAAGGAGATAAGACTTTTTGTTTCCTTTTGCTCAAGCAAGTATTGTCTTCATGAAATAACATTTCTAAACATGAAAAATTTGAATGACAGTCCTGATCTTCTGAAATTTGGGAACATTGTTGATCATCTTCATATGACATGGAAATCAAATTATCATTTATCACTGAGTTATTGAAAGAAGATTTTTCACTTACTTGAACAAAGATCTCATTTTGTTTTTCATAAAATGACTGGATTACCTCCTCATGAAGGCTTTGTTCTAATGAAATGAGAACGCTTGGGTCAATAACTCTATCTTCTTCATTCCAGATGATCTCAACAGCAAAGCTCTCCTTCATGGGATTCAGACCAAGGTACTCTTGATCATCACGATCTGAATCTAGATCTGAAATAACCGACTTGACTTTATCACATTCTAAGATTGAAACTTGACTTTCCTGCATGCTGTCTTCTTCTATGGACAGATCTGAAATAAAACCTTCTCTTTCATCATATTCCACCGTACTAAGCTCTTGATCCTGCTGCAAATTTTCCTGATCATCTTGATAAGTATCCTCTTTATGCTGCTGAAATGGATTTTCATACAGGGCTTCCATGATCTCATCGTCCATGAAGTTATCATCGTCATGAACTTTCTCAAGATTTTCAATAAAACTATAAGCATGTTTGCTACAGTTCTGAACTAAATTTAAGGATGGATAAGCTTCTTTATACCTTTCAAAGAACATGGCATGAAAATCCTTTAAACAGTAAATAAAAGCAGGTGGCAAACTTTCATACTAAGATCAGGCTTCACCTTCCAGAGTGGCCATGAATATCTTCATCAAGCAATCTTCAGGAAAATCAACCTTCAACTTGTGAATATGTATGTGAAATCTAACCAGATGTAGAGCAACATCATTCCTATTATCATCTTTAAACATAGGCAAATTCCTTGCCAATTTACCTTTGGAATTTTATTTGGAAAACCTGGAATGTGATCTCGACTCATGGGAGCATACCGTAGAGCAAGCAAATCCATTTTGATAACAATGAATTGACCAAGAAATTCCTTAGGCTACTGATTCTTGAAGAGTAGAGTTGCCATAAAAATTCGAAACCTTGGGATTCTTCGACACTGGAGTTGCCAGGTGAATGATTTTAGCCTTCATATGTGTCTGACTATTGTCCACCATCAACAATCAGATCTAACTTGATTCATGTACTGGGGCAATTTGCAGGTTAGATATTCCGCTTATAAGACTATACTGGAGATTGACTAAAGTAGCGTTTATCTACTTGCGCTAATGCAAAGCAAAAGCGTTTCGAAGGCTACCTGGCTAACTTCAGGCTCCGTCTGTAGTCTACAAAGGAAAACAATGAAAATAAACTTTCTTCCCCAGTGGAGTCACCAGTATTGTTCATGCCTAGATTTACCTCAGGCTTAAAAGGTAGGATCCAGGGCCAACATCAAACCACGCTCAGCCTGGTAGCTAGCCCTACCAGGTCAGGAGAGGGCTCTCTCTTGGTCAATCTCAGAAAATAATGATCGATGAGGGCTTGAGATGACTGAAATATCTTCTGATCTTAGGCTAGGTATATGTGCAAGAAAGTTTGATTTGATAAAATAGTGTTTTGTTGGATCAGATGGAAAGATGGTTTGGGTGCGGGAATTGAGGCTCAGTCTTGCAGAGATCTCAATGGGGCAAGGTAGGCAATTATTTTTGGCACTTAAAATTGAATGAGATGGAAGGAATAGACAGGTGAGGTGTTGAAGAGGGCAAGAGCAATCATGGATACTCCCCAAACAGCTGAAAACATGAAACAACTAAAGCAAACTTCAAGTAGAGCACTGCAATTTCAATGGATTCTACTTACACTCTTGTTTGTTTAGTTATGAAGAAAAATGATAGAGAATGGCATACATAAACACATAAAAAAAATCACAATTGGAGAGAAAAGTACTGTACCAAAACAAATTGCCACATGGATCCCAGAGAGTGTTGCAAATCCTGGTCTCAAATTCCTTAGCCCAAATGCTGAAAATATGTACAATGAAGCTCAAGGCTTTCTCAAGATTCCAACCATGCTAATGACTGAAAAGCAACATAACATAGACCACCATAGCTCATCCTTGCCTCTAGGGGTCGAGATCACATGTTTTAGAAGCTGTTTCAACTAATTCTAAGTTGAGAACTAGAAATTAGGTAACATAACAGCATGCCTCTAAAAACAAGGGAACTAATTCATTCAGTTTCAAACAACCTTAAAACTGATGAATAAACCTCTAAAAGTGGAATTTTACCATATTTACATCATAATCCATCAAGGTATATCAAATTACATCACAAATTTTCCATTAGGAAATTAAAAAAGTCAAACTAGGCAAAACTGGGCAAAACAAAGAGCAAAAATTGGTCAAACTGGCAATTTTTCCTCTATGTGCCGCGCCTGATTCTCTATGTGTTGCGCCTTGTTTAGACCATCTTTTGGAGGCCTTCCTGATCTCCAAATGAGCTCTAGGTGTGCTGGTTGGAAAGGTCTACCTGTCGACTTTCCAAACCAAGTGGAATATTGCAATTTGGCCGCTATTTTCCCCTCCAAAAGTCCAATCTCCCAACATTGCTTCCTGTGTGTCAAAATAGGGGCAGTGAGGTCATTTTCTGAGTGTTTTTTATCTATTTGAGGGCTCAAAACCTGCCCAAATTTCTTGCCCATAGGTAGGCAAGTGTAATTTTACATGAAAAATCCAAAATTGCTGAGTTTTTGTGATTTGGAGGCCTCTATCAAAAGCGAGTGCCACGTGGCATGGCGCATAAGGCAGGAAAACCTGTTTTTTGTGCTAAAAATTTCCAAAACGCAAAAATTTCTCCAAATATCTTGAAATTTTGGCCGAGTCTTCTCTATCAAGCATGATGTTGGGCCAAGGAACCCTCAACCAAGATCTGAAGTCCTTCATCCTTTTTTTGCCTCGCTTGATGCTCTCTTCAACTTTGCTTTCAAATTCCTGATTCTCGCTTGGCACACCAAGTTCCGGGACAAGTAATGATATGACAAGTTTCTAAGCATATTATTTTCATTGATGGCCTTCTCCAGCTTCCTCTCCAAGTTGTCATTGGCTCTTTCAAGCCATGACTCTCTATCGGCATTAATATTCTGCTCAAGTGAAGTGAACTCCACCCTCCTCCTTTGGGCAGCTCAGCGATTCTCCTGAATGTTTCGCAACTCCATAACCACCTGCTAGTCCTCAAGCTGCTTATTCCTTTGCTCCAGGTACTGTATAGTCCATTGGGCTCTATCCAAGTTGATAGACAAGGTATTAATTTCTGCCTGCTCCTCATGAATGATTTCTCTAAAATTGGTGTTTTGCGGGCCCATATCGGCATCATCACCCTCAACAAGGATGAAATAAATCTCCCACTCACCTGATGGTCCTTCATCGTATAGTGGCCTCTTGCCTTGGTCTTGAACCTGTTGTGCTAATGACGAAAGCAAGGACCCTTCCACCCCAGGTGGAGATAACACTCGCTTTGTTGTTGCAAACAACCGTCTAGTGCCCCTTTGATAGGTGATAAACTTCAGCACACTAGTGGTCTCATGGGCCTCATGCTGATAAGAAGGTCCACCTATCTCATGCATAGTCTCTGAAGGTCCCTGTTAAGCTCCGAAAAACTCATGGGAAATGAAGTCCTCCCAAGTGATGCCCTGTAAACCAAGCTAATGAACAACCACAATTTTGATGAGAGCAAAATGGTAAATATTGTTGAACTGCTGCTGTGGGGTCTTGTGCTGCACAAGGGTGGTCATTTTCTCTATGTTTTGGCACATGAAATAAGGGATGTTCATCATCCATACCCAAGTAAAATGCATCAGCAACCTGATGTGATAAGCATACAAACGGGAGAACCGGCCCTCATAGCTGAAATACGTCATGATCAGTTTCATTAAAGGAGCATATTCATCTTTGAGGTACCGAAAAGGAAACACTCTCTTGAGCTGCCTCAAAAATCCGGGGTTAATTTACGGTTCATAATGCTGTGGGTCAATTTTCTATCTCTTGTTCCATTGCTCTCCAATGTTGGGTATGCCGGTTTCTAGTGAAATGGATTCTGGTGTTAATGTGAAAGTGACACCAGCAAGAGTGGCTTGATATACATATAAATGCAACACAAATAAGCAGGCCAACTCATGATGAAACTGAATAGTAGCAACCTTCTCACAAAATTCATAGCAGGACTAGTGTAGGAAACAAAACATGGCAAGTGAGCAGTCCTGTAATTCAACAAGAGAAGTTGGTTCTTCATGAATATGCTTGCCACCTCTATGAGGCCTCCTGGGTGCATGTGCCTCTGTTGGTGAGTCACTATGGGTTTCCTCCTCATACTCATATGAAGAAGCAGATGCCATAGCTGCTGGTAGATAAATTGCCTTGGAGAAATAGGTGCTGATGTGTCAAACTGTTTTGGACTACTTTTAGTGATGTGCTTGACCTCTGCCACCAAGGGAAAACAATGAAATGAGGGACCGCAAGGGGTGGGAAAAACAGTGGGAATTTAGGGACTATTGGGATAGATTTAGTTAGGGAAATATGGGGTGTTTTGGGAGTTTTGTATGAGGTTAGGGTTTGAGATTTTATAATTGGAAATTTAGGAGAGGGAACTTAGGATAGGGGATTAGTGAATTTAGGGGGGTAGGGGAACTTAGGGAACAATGGAATCAAGGGGAGTATGGAACAAGGGAGTGATGAGGTGGGGGGGATACTTGGTAGTAAAATGACCAACACAAAACCCTAGCAACAATCTCCTTTGACAACTTTGAAGGGATAGGGTTTGATTTCCTTAACACACTTCACCATTCATCAAACACCATCAACAACCATCAATCTTGGATGAAAAACCATGAGAGAAGTTCAACCTACTTGTATCGATGGCAATGCATGCATTTTGGGCGATTTTGGAGTGAATTTGGCAATTTTCGGGCTTCCTGGCTGTGTGCACCGTGCAACATACCCAATGCACCGCGCCTGTGCAAATTTGAACTGTAGTTTGAGGCCCAGTGCGCCGCGCCGGATGTATGCACTGCGCCTCCTGCCCAGTGTGCCGCGCCGGTCACTAGGAGTGATTTTCACCCAATTTTCTCTCTTGCTCAACAAAATCACTTTGCCTTGCTTTTACTTTGCAAATGAACTCTTCAAATGATGAAATGGCTTATAAACAAAGAGCTTTTAAATTTTTGGCTCATCAAACCCACTTTTACAATGTTTTTAAAATGAATTTATTTTGAACTCTGCTTTTTGGACTTTTTCACTGCATTTGGGCTTTGTGATGAACAAAATGACCTGAGCTTTGCTTGTTTTGCAGGTATTGGAGCTTCTGGGGCTAAGGAAATAAACTAGGGTGTAGATGAAGGAATTTACAATGAGGAAAACAAAATTTCATGATTTTTGTACAATAAAATAAAAAATACTCTGTTTTTCCTCAAAACAGAGTTTTGATAAAAGACAAATCTCGAACACTTGATGATGACATTTATTGATGCTAAAAACTTCCTCATGGCTTGCTGGTAATTATTGGACACTTTGAAACATTTTTTGACAAAACCCTAATGAAACCTGGACCTAATTGATGATGAAACCCTAAAGACGACCTTTGCAATCTTTAAGATAAATAGAAGGTTGTTTATGCGTTTTGATGAATAGACGTGAACCAGCGGGTAAATGACATGAGGGAAACTGTAGGAATTCCACTACCGTCAGATGATCCATGCACCTAATGGAATGCAAATGACTGGGCGAGACACCTAATATGAAATGCAACAAGAGGATTTGATCTCTAACGGAGGGATGAAAATACTGACTCTAACATGATATATGTGTGTTTATTTATGCCTATGTCAGTAATTTGTTTTATTGATTTGGGCATATATCATGTAATGGGTTTTGCACTGTTACATGCTTTCACATGTTTGTTGGTTATGATATTATTTATAATCAATGCACTTGTCTTTATAAGATACATTGGTTTTATTTGGAGTTTTTCTAACACCTCTTCTCCTAAGATTCATGTCAATATTACTTGGTCGTTGTTATATGCATAATGCTTCACATGTTTAGAACCCATAAACCACTTGTTTAAATTTGTTAAGGGTGTTATTTGTTCTCTAACCATTGTTGTTTTTTTGTCCAAAGTGAAACGATAAGAAATGTGATGGCAGTTAGGCCCACATACAGGATGAGACTCCTAAACCAAACGATACAGAGTCTAGTTGGGATTCTACACTAGGGAGATCCCCTAGTTGTTGGTGAAACATTCCAAACCATCAACAAAGAGGTTTGCACCTTAAGGGATTTTATCCCTCTCAGTGTTTTGTATATTTGAAGTTAAAATTGGATATAGGTTAGTTTAATAATTAATTATAATAAGTATTTTATTTCTTATTTTATTTTTATTTTTATGTAAAATAACTAAGTTAAAATATTTACATAATATATCAAGACAAAATAGAAAAATATCTCTTCCATATTGAGTTGGAGAGTGACTCTCAACACAATAATATATTGAGTGTGTTATCCTATCCTTTCCTTATGCCTAATTTTTCACTCCAATTTTTATCATGCTTTTAAAAAGTAATTATATTCGTAGAATGAATTAATATTTTGATCTTCTTACCAAATATTAATTTGTCAAAACTACAAGCCTTTGCACATGCTTTTAACAAGTGGTGCATGGAATTTAAAAATTGATGTCACAAAAATACATGCCATAAAATAATTTTGGATCATGCTATAATTGAATTACTTTTCAATATAAAATATATATATTTAATTTTGGATAGATGTGTTTATTTTGAAATAAGAATTTTGAAATTTTAATTTAATTAGTGAATGAGTTTTAATTCAATAATTCGTTTTCAAATGGATTAACAAATTAATTAGCCTTCATTGTTGATCAACTCCAATGCAAGCCATAGAGGTTATGATTGATCGTATGAGGTTTATTTTACTAGTATGAATCCCACTTATTCACCCCTATGAGCATCGCCCCATGCAATGTGTGTTATGTGGACTATTCAAAATATATTCAAAATCATGAGTACTTTGCTTAGTTGACACTAATATTCATGGATATGGTCATACGTGAATGACTTAAATGCAGTTGAATAACCCCCATACTTAAATTCAAAAAGAGTCAAGGGATCTCTACTTGAATGGTTTATGAGGCACAATACTTGCTAAGGTTTTGCAAATGGGGTAGCAAGCTAAGTGGGCTTGATTGTGGGGAAAAACTCCACAGTTAAGCGCTCTTGAGCCAGAGGAGTTCTGGGATGGGTGACCTCCTGGGAAGTCTTGGTTACCGGCTGCAAGCCCCGGAAGTGATGATTGATGCTATGTGATTCGTTCTCCACATTTCACTAGTTTCAATCCCACTTCTTCACCCCTGTGAGCATCACCCGATGCAATGAGTGCTAAGTGAACTATTCAAAAATCATGAGAAATTAGTCAGTTACGACTACCTCTCATGGAAATGGTCATACGTGAATGACTTAAACGCAGTTGAATAACCCCCATACTTAAATTCAAAAAGAGTCAAGGGATCTCTACTTGAATGGTTCATGAGGCACAATACTTGCTAAGGTTTTGCAAATGGGGTAGCAAGCTAAGTGGGCTTGATTGTGGGGAAAAACTCCATAGTTAAGCGCGCTTGAGCCAGAGGAGTTCTAGGATGGGTGACCCCCTGGGAAGTCCTGGTTATCGGGTGCAAACCCCGGAAGTGATGATTGATGCTATGTGATTCGTTCTCCACATTTCACTAGTTTCAATCCCACTTCTTCACCCCTGTGAGCATCACCCGATGCAATTAGTGCTAAGTGAACTATTCAAAAATCATGAGAAATTAGTCAGTTACGACTACCTCTCATGGAAATGGTCATACGTGAATGACTTACTTAACACAGTTGAATCCCAAAATGATATCTAATATAATGCACTGCGTAAACCCCCATACTTATTCTAAGTAGTTAATATAAAAAATGATACCAATAATTATTAAGTGGATGTTTGATCTAGGAGGATCCAGGAAGATTGATCCCAGTGGATCTTCAGAAAGTACCACTGGCATGGTTAGAGGCTCAAAACTCAAAGTGGAAGTATCTAGATAAAATTAGTATTGTATCGAAGTGCTCGTCATCTTGATTCCAATGGTGTGAACAACACTCAAATCCGAGTTCATATGAAGAAGTTATAGAAATTCAAAGTTTATGCTTGACTTATCTAGATGACAGGAGAAGATGACGTCACAAGGCTCTTCAGCGAATGGGGAAGCACCAAGTGGAAAGCCGCAATTGGTCCCACATATTTCGTATTGCAGAAGAAAAAGTCACGGCTTAAGAGAATCAGCCTCAGCATTGCCGATTTATGATTTGCGATATCATAATCGTAGATCGGAGGATTTAAAGAATCGGCCCCGAGGAAAGCGAAGTTGTGATGCGATATATTGCAATCGCAGAGTCGAGTTGTGATTTTCCATGTCACAATCGCACATCCCAGAAGCTTAAGGAATCGACCCCTAAAGCAGTTAGGGTTGCGATTGTGATAATCGCAATCGCATATTGCACAAGTACCACACCAATATACATGTTACCGACGGACTTCGCTGATTGCAATTTGCGATTGCGATAGGGTTTCCAGACCCGATATCTTATACATTATGATTAATAATCTTGGCAAGTCCATGTTATCACAGAATAATTGTTTGATGTATGCCGATGGGCTTTGCCGATTGCGATAGAGTTTCCAAACCTGATGTCTTATATATTATGATTAATAATCCTGACGGGTCCGTGTTATCGTAGAATGTATGTTTGGTGTACGCCGATGGGCTTCATTGATTGCAATTTGCGATGGGGTTTATAGATCCGAAAATTTGTGTGTTTCAGTTAATAATTTCGTTGGGTCCACCTTTATCGTAGATCACTCATCGCTTGTTGTAAAGACTTGGGTCTGTCTGCTGGTTTTTTTAATATGTTGGTTTCCATGTTAAAGTCATTGTTTAAAGCGTTCAATGCACAGTTAAGGAATCGAGCGTGAAATAGACTGTGGGAACTGTCTTCTGGTGGCTTTTTTACCATGTTTAAATAGGTTATTACCTATGCACTATTCATGGACTAAGATTCTCGGTTGTTGAAATCAACAACTAAATGTATCATTTCAACTAAACTTGGTATTCTGTAAAACTTCCCGAATAAGTTATATATTGGGGCATCCGCACAGTGAGAAGAGAGGACTAGACGATAGTTCAAAACATTGTACGCAGCAGTAGACCCTGACCTGGCAGCAAGGGACGAAACCTCGCCTTGAGAAGCGGGGAGGTTCCAAGAAGGTGCAGAAGGCCCAATTATTTGAATTAGGTGTTCGAATAGGTAGTTTTGCATGATTATTCGACATGAAGTCAATGGTGCTATCTATTTCTAGAGCTAGGCTCTCCATTTGCTAACTATCTTCCAAATTGGAGGTATAAGGATGTTTATGTAAAAATATGCTTGCACTTCTCTCTTTCCATGCCATTTAATGAATGAAGGTCTCCCCACTATTCAGCAGGGCCCGGAGATGTAGTCCAAATTGGATGAAATCCGTAATAAAACCTATATGTCATGGTCTCATGCATGATTGTGTATTTTATCTTTATTTTATATGATTATGTTCCATGGTTTTTAAGTGCTTTGTTATATGTAATTATGATGCATCTATAAGAAAAACTATTCCTAGATCACATAGCATTAGAGTAGGAATTAGTTGATGTGAATTTCATAAGTGCGCTAACCAGAAATCAGCCTTAAAGGATGTGCATCACGAAGAAGATACATGGCAGATGTTGAAGCTCGCTGGGAAGAGAAGCGATCTTGTTGCTGTTAAGAATTGTGAGCGTGAATGACTGAGTGTGCAGCCATGGAGAATGATAAAGAAATGCACAAGACCTTCTTGTGAATGTCCAAAATGGTGGACATCATGTATGAAGTGTATGAGAAACAAAGAGAGGAGGAGACAGACAGAAATGAGAGTGATACGTCATCCACATCTTCCGGTGCTTATGCATGTTATTCATCACCTTCCTCGAATGAGGAGATTAACCAGAGACTTCGAGAAGAGAACATTGAATTAAGAAGGCTACTACAAGAAGAGAAAGACGAGAGGCAATGATTACAACTTTAGTTGCAAACCACAAATGAGGCCTTGGAAGAGTTGAATCACAACGACTAGAGTCTTCAAGTGGAGTTCACATGATTAAGGAGGCTTCTACAGGAAGAGGAAGAGGAGAAACAGAGGCTACTACGCTAGCTCTGCAAGCTAAGGATGAGGCCTTGGAAAAGTTGCAGCGTGACCCCTGTGAGGTAAAAAGTAATTCTTCAACTTCATGTATGTTTCCTGATGATGATTTCGTCATTTTTGAAAATCATACCACAGGAATTGGCTCCAAACTGTTAAGGAGAATGGGGTATGAGGGGAAGGGGCTAGACATTAATGGCCAAGGCATCATAAACCCCATTAAAGTAGAGAAATTACACCGTTAGGAAGGACTTGTGTATGTCAGTAAGGAAGTTGGGGAATGCATCAAAACAACCAGTGAACCACCAACAACAGATGATGAGAAGCCCTCATCAGTTCATTCCAAATCGACAATGGAGGTAAAAGAAGTTGATTTCCCTTCAATTACATCTTTGCATAGTATAATTTCTATTGGAAATATGGAGATACCAATTACAGGGAAAAACATGAGACTCCTTACCAGGATGAGGTACAAGGAAGAAGAAGGACTTGGTGTTAATAGCCAAGGCATAACTCACCCATTGGAGGTTGAGCAAAGACCTCAATTTGAAAGGTTGTGGTGCACTAAAGGACAATGCTCAAAGATGGTAGAAGCTTCCACGACATTGTTGAAACCGTCGAGGAAAGAGGATGAGGGGAACACATCACCCTCAACTTAGGGCAGTATGCATTACTGAGAAAGAGATGAGACAAGCTCTTGTTTCCATGATCATACCAAAGACCAACAAGAAAGGTCTAACCAGTCTCGGTATTTTAATGTTCATTTTGATTACAATCGTATTGTTAATAATGAGAAAAAAATCATGGCATAAAAGAACTTGCAATTTTTGTGGATTGCATAACCATATGCTTTCTGAGTGTTGGAAAAGAATAGTAGCATGAAAAAATATGGGGCATGAAAGACCCTCTCAATAGCAGGCAAAGAAGAAGGTAAAGCAGATGTGGAGGAAGAAGGCTTATTGTAGTCATTGTGACAAAAGTGGTCATCAAAGAGCCACTTGTTGGAGGCTCCATTTAGAGCAGCTTCACAAGGACAAAGCATCCGTTCCTGAACCAAGTGAAACAATTGTTCGATCAGCGAATGTGCCACAAGGATAAGTGAGAGATGGTTCTTCTAGGTGTCGTAGAGATGGTTCTTCTAGGTGTCGTAGAATGTCATGGCCTCATTTTTGCAAATCACATATTGCATTTTAAATTGTAAAAGTGATGATGTATTTCCATCACTTGTTGCAACAAGAATGATGTTTGGCCTTATTTTGTGTTTCATTTTAAATTGTGAAAGTGACAATGTGTTTCCATCACTTATTGAAGCAATAATACTGTTTAACCTTATTTTTTTAAATCATGTGTTGCGATGATGATGCGTTTTCCATCACTTGTTGAAGAAACAATGATATTTGGCCTTTTATTGATAGTTGGAGTATTGTTTCCATTTTTATGTAAACTTGACTACAAAGTATGTGTTATAAACTCGTGGCAAGTATGGGATGGTTGGCTCATTCTTTTTGTCACATAGCGAAACATGTAATTTTCAAAATATTGTACTACAGGTTTGCAAGGGATGCAGGTGTCTAATCATCGTTTATGGCTCCGAAAGAAAAAGGTGAAGAAGAAGGAAGGATGACCTGTAGGACACTTGTGGTGTAGACAAAGTACAGAGCAGATACATATTAATTAATGCTTTTGGAGGACCAAAAGATTATCTTAGGTGGGAGGATTGATCCAGAAAGATCCTAGAGGATTGATCCAGGTGGATATTCAAAAAGTACCAGTGGCATGGTAAGAGGCTCAAAACTGGTGCAAACGACGCTCAAATCCGAGTTAATATGAAGAAGTTAGAGCAAGTCAAGGTTTATGTTTGACTTATCCAAATGGCAGGAGATGATGACATGGAAATACTCTTCAGCGAATGGGGAAGCACCAAGTGGCAGGCCACAATTGGTCCCACATATCGCATATCGCAGAAGAAGAAGTCGCGACTTAAGAGAATTGGCCCCAAGATTTGCGATTTGTGATATTGCAATCGCAGATTGGAGGAGTTAAAGAATCGGCCCCTAGCAAAGCCAAGTTGCGATGCGATATATCGTAATCGTAAAGTCAGGTTGTGATTTATGATATTGCAATCACACATCGCATAAGGTTAAGGAATTAGCCCCCGGAGCAGTTAGGGCTGCGATTGCGATAATTGAAATTGCATCGCACAAGTACCACGCCAATATACATGTTACCGATGGACTCTGTCGATTGCGATTTGCAATTGTAATAGGGTTTCCAGACTCGATGTCTTATACATTATGATTAATAATCCTAGCGGGTCCGTGTTATCGCAGAACGCCTGTTTGGTGTACATCGATGGGCTTCACCGATTGCGATTTGCGATAGGATTTCCGGACTCGATGTCTTATATATTATGATTAATAATCCCGACAGGTCCGTTTTATCGTAGAACGCTTGTTTGGTGTATGCTAATGGGCTTTGTTGATTGCGATGGGGTGTTTGGATCCGAAAATTTGTGTGTTTTGGTTAATAATTATGTCGGGTCCTCCTTTATCACATATCACTCTTCACTTGTTGTAAAGGCTTGGATCTATCTGCCGTTTTTTTTTAATACATCGGTTTCCATGTTAAATTCGTCGTTTGAAGTGTTAAATGTGTAGTTAAGGAATGAAGCGGGAAGTAGACTATGGGAACAGTCTTCCGGTGGTTTTTTTACTATGTTTAAACAGGATGTTACCTATGCACTATTCAAGGGCTAAGGTTCTCGGTTGTTGAAACCAACAGTCTAAATTTATCATTTCAGCTAAACTTGTTGTTTTGTAAAACTACCCGAATAAGTTATATATTGGGGCATCCACACATCGAGAAGGGAGGATTAGCCAATAGTTCATAACATGGTACGTAGCAGCAGACCTTGACCTGGCAGCGAGGGCTGGAACCTCGCCTTGAGCAGCAGGGAGGTTCTGAGAAGGTGTAGAAGGCCCGATTATCTGAATTGGGTGTTGCGATAGGCCTTTTTGTATGATTTTTCACTAGGAAGTCAATGGTGTTTTCTGCTTCTAGAGCTAGGCCCTCCATTTTCCAGCTATATTCCAGATTGGAGATATAAGGATGTTTATGTAAAAATTTGTTTGTACTTCTCTCTTTCCATGTCATTTAATGAAGCCTCCCCACTATTGAGCAAGGCCCATAAACGTAGTTCAAATTAGACGAACTCCGTAATCAAATTTCTGTGTCATGATATTATGCGTGATTGTGTTTTTTATCTTCATTTTATATGCTTATGTTTCATGGTTTTTAAGTGCTCTGTTATATGTAATTCTAATGCATCTATAAGCAAAACAAATCTTGGATCAATGTTAACGATTTAATCTCCATGAAATATTTTAGAATATTCTTAGTAAAAGCGACAATCAAAAAGTTGAGATTGATCTTAAAAGTAGTTATGCCCTTAATGTCCTTTTCATTAAATTAATTAATTAAAAAATGACATGAAATGAGTTATAATTTTTTGTAAATGTGATATGACAAACTACAATATTGAAGCATGATATTATAACAAAACCTATTTACAGATTAAGACTCTCCATAATAAATTAAATATTAATCTTAATAAATAAAAATCTTATTATATATTTATTTAAATATATTTAAAAATATATATATATATATATAAATAATAATAATAACACTAATTATATATATATATATATATATATATATATATATATATATAATTTTAAAATTTTGAATTATATTATACATTAAATGTTTTAAAATAAGTATTTACTTACCATTTATTTTATAACATTGAAACAATTGTTATATAATGAAATTTAACATTTTGCTAAAACATTTATTAAAACTTTTTTTGATTTAATATTTTCAAAATATTATATATTAATTAAAAAAACACTAATTAGCAATATTTTCAAATATTATATATTAATTTAAAAAAACTAATTAGTAATATTTTCAAATATTATATATTAATGTAAAAAAAACTAATTAGTATTCGCTTACTGGTGACTGTCCATGAATGTGTATCTAAAATCGCTGATTTGGCTTACCTTTTATTTGGATAACAAAGACACTAGTAAAAAGAAGATGGTTGTTGTGACCATTTTAAATACAATGATGAAGAATATAAGTGAGGATATTGAAATATTTCCTAGCTGGATCAAACTTCGTCGTGAGAAGATCCATGCTCCTCTCCTGTCTATATTCTTATACTAACCCACTCACTATTTTGTTTTGATGCTGATTTTTTCGGAATTTGATGAGATAAAATAATTATATTTATGTTTAATTATGGATGAAATTTATATAATGCTGGAGAACCAAAAATTTTCCAAAAGAATTTCATGGATGAATATAAAAGGTACAATGTATAAATTAAAAAAATACAATGTATAAAATGTCAACCACATAAAAAATACAATGTATGGAATATCATGATCTAGAAGAAAAGAACCTGAAACTAATCAGTCTGAGAATTAGACCTATCTCTTCTAACATCCAAAGCTCATAAAACACACTAAAAAACTCACAAAATCTACTGGCACCATGAAAAACCAGTAACTCGTGCACTAATGGTAAAAACAAGATAGTTGCTGTGACCATTCTAAATACCATGAAGAATATTAGTGAGGAGACTGAAATATTTTCTAACTAGATCAAACTGCCCACAATTTTGTTTTGCTGAGGACTTTTTCGTGAATTTGATAGTAAAAACAAGATGGTTGTTGTGACCATTTCAAATACAAAGATGAAGTATAGAAGTGAGGACTTTTTCAAAGCAGTACTTCCTTCCAAGTTCAAAGATATTAGCCCTGTTGGCACGCTCCAACCTCCATTAGTTCACGACAAAAGCTGATGTTGAGATGTTTTAGGGTTGGAAAAAAGCCTTCAGGAAATGACACTTCCTTTATTTTCATCCCCTGCAGATCTAAGTGTTCCGATTGGAGAAGGTTAAGGGGCAAGACGGCAACAATTCGAACCTTGAACATCCATTCAAGCTAATACGCTGACCTTTTCCTGAACATCCATACAAGCTAATATGCTGACCTTTTCCTGAATCCCCGCCGTAGTATGCCTACGTGTGCAAATCCGCAAGGGAAACAACTTCAACAAAGTTTCCTGCAATGCCCTCCGTATAATTTTCCTAAAATTATTACGGACCCAGCTCTATCTTCACATAGCCCTATTAAATGTCTACAAATTAAAAACGTATACCACAACTTTTATTGGCAACTGAGCTTTTTTAACATAAATATACATTATGTATCTGTTATCTTTGAACTCTTTTCCATTTAATTTAATAACACATCTACAAACATGAACACCCCTCTGGGAATTCTCAGACAACCAAAAAATCATAAACATATATTAATAAAAAAAACTTTCTTTACCACACTTTCCCTATGGCATGATGTTGTTTCCAATTAGCAGGGGGGCGGGGCGTGTTACGCGCGAAGCTCTCAAATTCTGGGTTGAAAGCCAAGCAGGCAGGGGATTGTGCGGACACTCTTCCCAGCATAGCCATAGAACCTGATTCGCGTCCCTCAGAAACTGGGATATGTTTTCCAAACAGTCACCTTCAGCCCTCAACAGGTTCAACGTGGTCATATCAACGCGAGAGCGATCCAGAGAGCTGTGGAATGATTGGTCAGATACTTCTTCAACCCTGTTAATCCCGCGCACCTGAATTGTTATCTGAAAACTGTTAGAAAACAATATGGACATACTTGCAGAGCTAAACAGTATTAACAATATACTTTCAAAATTTTCAGAACATTTCTGTGAATATAACTTTGAAAATTAGATTCAAACGCGTACACTTGGTTGGATAAACGCATTATGAAAAATGTTGTCATTGCGGCGCCAAAGACGACGAGGACATTTAGGAAGTTCCTTTTCAGCTAAAGTTCTGCCCAAGTCCCTGAGGTGATTGTGCATTCTTATACGGTTTTGACTGTCGATCTGCACAATACACTTTTCCTCTAGGTTCTGAAGATTCACACTTCCTTCCCATCTAGACCCATCCCATACGTTTATGGCCTGATCTTTATCTTCTTCTATTAAGAAACAGGCAATATCTAAGAATACCTCTTTTTCCTGTGGGTCAAGACGGTCGTAGCTAATCTTAAGACTGTCTTGTATTTCCCGGGGAAGTACTAAATCTGATATTTTCCGCAATTGGCCTTCCCAATACTTTAAATCTTTTGTAGAAAGATGAGACCCAAGCACTTCGAGAGACAAAGGCAATCCATCACACGCATCCAAAAACTTTGTAACCACTTCATTAAATCCAGCACGGGGTTGAGCCTCCTGAAAGGCATGCATCACTGTTTTCTCAAAATCTTGTAGCTTTTCAGCCAAGCCAGTTGGATATTTAGCCACATCCAATTGTTGTTTTCTAACATTTTCCTCCACCCGTTGAAGTACGCTATCCAAGAGTTTGCCTTCGTAACTGATTATTCACAGCAAAACCAAACATAAGTACTAAAAACCTCGTTTATCAATACAATTAAACTATTAGGAACAATAAGACTAACTCCAAACCGCTTAATAGTGAAACCGCAGACAATGCGTTTTTCCAATCTGCAATTTTTTCTTGTGGGTATCTCCCTTTCTTTACATGACCTTGCAAGGCTTCAGCATAAACTCCATTGTTGCGGGGGGAGCACCCAAGGCATCTCAAGATTTGACCCAACAGCCCAGGTTGGCCGTCATCCGTCCTGATCCGCAGAGCACAAGGATCAATATTATAAAAGATTGGAATAATTGTAGTTTTTCTTTTCTGCATCTGATTGCGCATCTCCACGAGCTCATTAAGGCACCATTTTGATTGGGCATATCTTGGAGTAAATATTGCTATATGAACATCGGCGGTTTGAGAATCTATGCTTTCTCCTACCCGCATTTCGTCGCGGTCCAGAAAGGCGCTGAATCGACGGTCACCGAGACGCCGGTAGAGTTGACTGGCCAAGGAATTCTTCACATCTTCCCCGTGGTGATTTATAAACATCTCGTAATTGTAAGTGGAATTTGAATTGGTGCTGGGACATACATCCATGGAAGTGCGCGCAGAGGAGGAGGGATCGAATGATTGATGAGGAATGTTTGTTGAATCGACCATTAATTAAAGGGATAGATACACACAAATAAGATGATGAAAATTTAGATAGTGTAACAATAAAAATAAATTAATTTCTTAACTAAAAAAAATATATGTTGATAAATAATTTTATAACTGTGTCTGCTAGATGACAATAAGGTTTTGGGGACGACTCTCCACCCAACCGTAGGCTCAATTGTGCAAGGATTCTGCTACCACTGGCCACCCTCGAGCCCCGTACTAGCAAGTGACTCCTAAGTCTTAGTATACCATTCTCCTTTCATAGAATCTCGTAATGATGGAATACCTCCCATCCTCCTCACCATCTATTAAATAGAACAAACATTAGAAGGGGAACCACATGCACACACTCCATGTGTCTACATGCAACTTTTTTTTAGCTTTCTTGTTTTATTTCTTTACTTTTCTTTTGATTTTTAGCTTTCTTATTTTATTTCCTTCTTTTTGATAGTTTTCTTGTTTTATTTCTATTTATTTTTATTTAGAGATTTAATATGGTTATTACTATTTTTATTTTTATTATTTTTATTTATTTTCTTTGTATATATTTTTAATATCATTTATTATTTAACATTTATGATTTATTATTATTTATTATTAAGTGATTTATTTATTATTATTATTCATTATTTCTATTATTAATTATTATTTTTGTATTATTTCTATTATTTATTATTTATTATTTATTATGAAGGGGAGGGATATTACATACTCTCCCATTTTAAGGAACTTCGTCCCGAAGTTAAATTTTAATATTTATTATTAACGGGAGGGATATTACAGATAGGCAGATAGAGCAGAAGAAATAATTTCTTGTCTCATCGATCTAACGCACACCGAAGTGGTACCTTCCAAACCAGTTCTATCCTTTGTGTACTCGTCCCCTTCTTACTTGTAGATGTAGAGACTATGTAAAGCACTGAAACTGGGTTAGACTAGTAACATGCATTTTCTATTTCTCTCTTCCCGTGGCTTGTGTCTGTAATGCGCATTTGACAAATTTTATGTCTGTTATGACCATGCTAAATGGCCAACAACCCACCTGGTCCCTATCAAATTGGCATTTTTATCTTCGTTGTAATCAAAGTCAAGTCGCCAATTATCTACCTGTTAGGTCAAGAAGTGGTGAGTTAATTTTCTATTAAATATGAAAATATTTATTTAATGATTAAAATTTGGAAGTTCAATGTTATTGAATTATAAATTATTTGTTATATATATATATATCTATATATATATATATATATTATAGAATGGGAAGGGAGTTTTTAGATTATATGTGATGCGTTTAAAACTTGTGTAACCTTCTTTTTTTTGTCATCCCCAGTAAATATTGTTATGTGAATTGTTTTTTAAATTAATCCAAATTGTAAAACGATGACCAGATAGAAAGTGGATATGGATTCGAAGTATATGGATGTCAAGCTAGTTGGGAATGGTCGGGAAAATAATCAAACTTTCAATAATGTAATTGATTCTAATCTATATCTTTGTTTAATTAAAAAGTAAATGTACAAGGCATTTAAATCTGCATATGCGTGTGAGAAAAAAGACAAGCCATCTTGCTAGTGTGAGAGGATGTTGGCTTTGGTCAACACGCAATCCTATTGGAAGTGCGCAAATAGAGTGTTGGTGAAAAATTTACATGAGGACTAGGGTTTGGCCTCAGTTTGCCAAAAAAAAAGAGGTTATTATAATCTAGTTTTTCGCTGGTATTTTTACTCTTTTTGTACAAAACGAGCGTCTCATCCAAGGCGAGCCAGAACCAATGGAATAAATAAGGGATCCAGATAAGTGGGGAAAACTAAGCTTTGTCATACTATCATTTTTATCATTAATCATCTTACCATCCCACGTAACTACTTATTATCGAGACATACATTCATACAAGGAAAGACAAGCCAGAACTAGTGTTAGGCCCCTATACTACTAGTGTAACCCCTTATTGTTATTAGTACAACCCCCTTATTATATTGTTGTACTCATGTAGTCCCCATATTGTTATTATTGTGCCTCATAGAAGCCCACTATTGTTATTATTGTGCCCTTACATTATTATTGTTATGTCGGCTCTGACTATATTATGACCCTTAGACTCCTATATATAGAAAGGAGGTCTTGTCATTTGTATCATCCAAGAATTGTTCATTTATGTAACGTAAAGGAGGTTTCCTCCTCGAAGAGGTTCAATTCTAAGGCGTTGATCTATCTTTTCTATCTTTTTGTGAGCTGATTTCATAACATTTGGTATCAAAGTTTTGGATTCTAGGGTTTCGCTACTCCAAATAGGTCATCATGGAATTTTCGCTATAACTCTTTTTCTACGACATTTTAGAAGCTAACAAAAAAACCCATTTGAGACGAAGTCACGTTGAACCTCGGGACCAAATTTCAGAGCTTTTTACGTTATATTTGCGGAGATATGATCTAAGGGAGTTGGTCTTTTTTGCAGACAATTGAATTACATTCCAAACAGGTGACCTTGGGAAAATCGTCATAACTTTTTTTTTGAGCATCATATTGCAATTTCATAAGAAGTTACAGAAAGAGGATGGATTGTAGTTTCATGTGTATATATTTTTAGACCCGAAGGTCAAAACAGTGACATGTGGCACCTCATACAAGTTCGCTCTTCTGAAAAGGTATATAATCAGGTCATCTTGGGAGATTGTGCATAACTCTTTCTTGGAGAATCTAAATTCGATCAGACTGGTAGCATTGGAAAGAGGACATAGAGGGCTACTGTAGGTCGCGATTTCAGAACTAGAAGATTCGAAATTACAAAGTTACAGTTGTTTCAAGATCGAGCTCCTAAAATCAAGAAAAAATGAGATGAGGAAGTTTGATGGCAAGGATCCAGTAAATTGGACACTACAGATCGAGAAATATTTTAATCTACATGGTGTACCATTGTTACAAAAGGTATGTATTGCATCTAATTATTTAGAACCGAATCAATTTTTATGGTATAAAGGGCTTTGTTCTCATAAACCACTTGTCACATGGTCAATTTTCACGGAGGAAATGATAGCACATTATGAGGATACAAAGAGAAACTCCTCCTTTAGCCAATTGATAAGTCTCAAACAAAAGGGTTCAATGGAAAAGCACATTGAGGACTTTAAAAAATTGAATAGAAGGGTAAATTATATTCCAGAGAAGCAAATGGATTGATGTCTTCATAGGGACTTTAAAGGATAACGTTCAACATGAGGTTCGTTTTTGGGAACCTGATTCATTGGAGGAGGCATTTGAGTTGGCAAGAAAAATTGAAAGCGGAATTATGGAAACAAGGAATCCCACCACTCATGACTATAATTATGGAATTGTTTCTTCTTCTAGCCTTCCACAACCTACAAGGCTTACACCACAACAATTGGAAGAAAAAAGAGAAAAATGGCTTTGTTACAATTGTGATAGAAAATGCACTAAAGGTCATAAGTGTGCTGAGAAGAAATTATTTTACATAGAGTATGAAGAGGAGGAAGAAAAGGATCAAGAAACATCAAAATAAGAGGATATACACCAGGACTCAACCCCCGAGAAACAATAAATGAATCCAACCATATCTTGTAAAGCATTGGCAAGAATTACCACTCAAACTTTCAAGATAGAAGGACATATCAAGAAGAAAAAGGTTCAAGAAGTGAAAGATCACTTCGAGAAAGAAGAAATGAATCCAACCATACCTTGTAATGCATTGGCCAGAATTACTACTCCTCAAACTCTTAAGATAGAAAGACATATCAAGAAGAAAAAGGTTCAAGAAGTGAAAGATCATATCGAGAAAGAAGAAATTAATCCAACCATATCTTGTAATGCATTGGCTGGAATTACCACTCCTCAAACTATCAATATAGAAGGACATATCCAGAAGAAAAATGTTCAAGAAGTGAAAGATCACATCAAGCATCAAGAAATGAATCTGACCATATCTTGTAGAGCATTGGAAGAAATTACCACTCCTCAAACTCTTAAGATAGGACATATCAAGAAGAAAAAGGTTCAAGCAGTGAAAGATCACATCAAGCATCAACAACAAGTTCTCCAACTTTTAAAGGATAATGCCACTTTGGTGTAGAATCGAATGAAACAACAGGTATATCAACATCGCAGTGAAATTTTTTTGATGTAGGTGATTGGGTATTTTTACGGCGACATCTTAAGAAAGCTATTTATGAGAAGGAAATGTTGGCAATACTACATGCACTTAAGAAATGGCGACCTTACCCAATGGGAAGACACTTCAAGGTAAAAATGGATCATGATAGTCTTAAATACTTTTTAGAACAAATATTATCTTTAAAAGAAGAGAAAAAATGGGTCACAAATATGTTGGGTTATGATTTTGACATCATCTATAGAAAAGGGAAGAGAATTTTTGTTGTAGATGCACTCTAAAAAAAAATGAAGATGTGGAAGCATTGTTTTGTGCTATTTCTATTATCCAACTAGATTGATAAACGAAGCAAGGGATGAATGGAAGAAGGACAAATAAGTGTTGCCACTCATTCAAAAGTTGCAGAATATTCCAATTCAAACAATATTGCCAGAACTTGAAGAGGAAGGAAAAATCAAATTGGAACCTGGAGCAGTCAAAGAAGGAAGAACCCGACAGCTATGAAATCGATCAATTTCAGAGTATCTCATCAAGTGGAAGAACTTACCTGCCGAATATTCCACATGGGAGGACAAGAATTTTATACAGAAGCATCAAGAACTACTCAAGCGTTGAGGACAAAACGTTTTGAAGGAGAGGGGCATGTTAGGCCCCTATACTACTAGTGTAACCCCTTATTGTTATTATTACAACCCCCTTATTATATTGTTGTACCCATGTAGTCCCCATATTGTTATTATTTTGCCCCATAGAAGCCCACTATTGTTATTATTGTGCCCTTACATTATTATTTTTATGTCGGCTCGGATTATATTATGACCCCTTAGACTCCTATATATAGAAAGGAGGTCTTGTCATTTGTATCATCCAAGAATTGTTCATTTATGTAATGTAAAGGATGTTGCCCCCTCGAAGAGGCTGAATTCTAAGGCATTGATCTATCTTTTTTATCTTTTTGTGAGTTGGTTTCATAACAACTAGTGGAATAAATAAGGGATCCAAGATCAGTGGGGAAAACTAAGCCTGTCATACTATCATTTTCATCATTAATCATCTTACCATCCCACGTAATTACTTATTATCGAGACATACATTCATAAGAGGAAAGACATAAACATCATATACTTAAAAGAGATATGAAATTTTAAAAAGGGTCATGCAAACATTGAACCAAGAATACAAAATTTCCCCATAACACCTTTTCTTATTAATATAGCCCAATCATTACATTGAGGATCCAAACAACCTTGCCTGATCTTCTTAGATCAAACCACATTACTCCAGGCGTTATAAACCATATACAAGTATCAAAACTCTATGCAGATTACAAAATCCTACACATTACACTAGGGGTTATAAACCATATACAAGAATGAAAGCTCTACGCAGATTACAGAATCCTACAGGAAATTGCCATCAATGATGGAAAACATGTATAACAAAGGTTATATCTTTTGATCGATTGATTCCTTCATTCATATTCATGCGTGATTTGTTTCTCTACATCTTCTTTTATAGACTCACTCGCTTGATCTTGTCCTTGTGATGGTTCTTTGATCCCGCCTTTGATCTGGTCCACTTTGACAAAATATTGGTACCTTTTTCCTTTTTCATCTTGGTTCTTTCAAAATTAATCCAACTTTCCTGCTTCCGTGGGTCTGTTTTCATGTTTTTTCGGCTGCTCAGGTCCCAATATTTAGTTTACTATCACATTTAGTTTTCTGGTGATCTTCTTCTGGTGGCTTTATCCATTCATCCTCCACAACTATTCTACAAGCCTATTTTCCACATTTCTCCAAAAAATGAAGGACCTTACAAGCCTTGACCACAATCTATTTACTCGCCCTCGAGTCAATTTACTGCTAGTGCCTCTCATCCTTGATCTGTGAGCGCTTCATTACTTACAATTGTTCCTCCTTCAAAAGAAGGACCCAACTCTGGTATTGTCTTCAACACATCATGTTTGAAACTTGTGTAGGTGGAAACAATAACATTCCATGTTTCTAACATAACAAAGACTTGGCCCACAAACTATGCAGTGACTCTCAGCATTAAGCTCAGTGGACTGGGATTGGATAATCTCCTAAATTTTTCCATCCACATTCGTAGTGAGAGGCTTCAAGGTGAAAAGGTGACGTTTTGTGATGAGACGAAGGTCACGAATTACTCACTTGGTGACCTATGAGGTGTCTTCCATCTGGTTGATTTCAACATCCAACACATCTACTTGCGCCAATAACTCCTTCTGTTCTTCCACATCGAAGTGCTCATAGCCTGAGCAAAGAGTTGATTGACATTTTCCTTAAGCGGTTACGTTGATTCTTCCTGGCAAGAACACCACTCCAGTTAGAGACTTGACTGAAAATACCCTGAGAGTCATTCATAAACTGTGGAAGGGTCTCTTTTACTTCCAATGCTACAACGATTTCTTGAGCAATTTACTCACGATACTGGGTAGATTGATCTGGGAGTGCCTCGGAAATTTTACTAATAGTATCCTATAATTCTTGATTCTACGCAACCAACTTCAAGCAAGTCGCTTCAACAAAGTCACAACATTCGGCACGGGAATAGGCGGAAAATTCTTCAAGTTGTTCATCAATAAACTCAGCAAGGGTGGGCCACATAGACTAAAATTTGATACTCTTATCTAAAATCTACTACTCCAACTGGGATTTCTCTTCCCGCAACTGATCATGCTCACTTGTAACCATGGAAAATTGTTGTTGACGTTGATCACATTTTCCAGAAAGGTTTTACAGCATGATTCCACATGAACTAGACGGTCTTCGAGATGTGTAGCATAAGGTTGAATGAATTGAAACAATTGTAGAATAGAACATGTGTGAAGATCATCGGCCAAGAGGGTATCTAACAGTGGAAACCTAGCGTGCAAAGTTTTTCCATTGGCAATTGATTTTTCTGACTGGCCCTGTGGAGTCGAATCTTGGTCCTGAATATGATCCTTATAGATATCTTGGCAGAGTTTTAACATAACAGGTGTTGGTAGAAGAGGAACAATGTCTTGCTGTTGCACAATGAAGGAAAGGACTTGCCGACAATTTTCAGGGTTACAAATGAAGGTAGCGACCTGCTCAACTGAAAGGGTGGAACTGGGTGGTGATGAAGGGGCAAACAATGTGGGAACACACAGCTCAAGAACTGGTGGCAGTGGTGGTGGAGGATGGGTAGCAGACGAAGGTGGGACAACAAGAGTGACGATGACTGGTTCAATGTCCATCTCAGTGGTATCGTCAAAACTGGTATCAGAATCAGGTCAGTCAGAAATGGTTTCTTCAGAAGTCTTTGGTGATGAATTGGGGTTAGAATGTGGTGAATGGGGTTGATCTTCAGTGACGAGTATGACGGGTTGATCAGTAGTTGTAGTACACTCATCTGTGATATCAATGAGGCTAGATATTGTGGATTTGGGATGTTTATGGGGCTGACGAGGGGAAAGTTGTATGGGGTTGGTGAACTAAGGAAGAGTGGAAGAAATGGTTGGTGGCGCAGCAGACACAGGTGTAATACCATGAATAGTAGTAGCTTGATGAACCAGGGAACCTACCTCTATCCAAGTCATGTGTGCCAAAGATATACATTCCTACACCTTCTTCGGTAGTGGTTGGAGGTCTTCATCAGTGTTAACATATCATTTCTGAGATGAAGATGGGGCATCCTCAGTAGAGTCCTTAGGGCGCATAACATCAAATGAATATAGAGCCTCACCATCCTGCAACATGGCTATGATCTCAAGCCATGAAAGGACCTCATTATAGAAGGTGTTCTCATTGAGATAGAATGGTGATTTTTGCATCCAGAAGGTTGCAGGATTGACAGTGAGCAGATGAACATAGGAGTTGGTGTGACTGATTCCAAACCATATTTGATTGGCATAATAGTCAAGTAGCGGAAGAAGCACTCTAGAAACATTGCAGGTGATGGCGACCATTTTGTTGTACCAGTGATCAAAGGTAGGCTCATTAATGTCTTGATTTGTTGGATCTTCAGTACTATGCTAGGGGGCACAAGCATAAGCGATTAAATCATCATTCACAATAAGGGATAGATCTCTTCCTTTAGCCAAGAACCATTTGATCATAGCGAGAGGAATAAGAAAATACCCAAAAATAAAACAGGTTGCACTTGCATGAACATCTTCGCCAACTTCAAATAACTCGTTAAGTATGTAGTTGAACCAATTTAGTTGTTCCCCTTTCACAAAGGCCTCTAAAACAGAGATGGTGTTGAGTGAGCATTCCCCCCTTGTATACTGTCGTGTGAGCTTGACGGTGATAATATGACAAGAAACCTTGATTGATTGATTATTGATCAATTTAATGACTTCCCCTCGACCCTTCCTTGAGTGCCATATTTGGTATAGAGGTTATTCGTACCATATTTCTTTCCCAGTTTAGAAACCTTCAGGAATGCTATAGCAACATCAGAGCCATATGTAGACAATCCTATGAGCCTGTGAATACCATGGACATGGATTAAATATTATTTATCCAACCACAACAAACCTCCATGAAGTCGGATGATCAAGAACTTAGGCATCTCATGTCCTCTCATGTGGTACCAAAAAAGACAATTCACGCAAGATTAACACAAATGACTGCTACAACGGGAGGAAGTCAGTTTTGATTTTAAGAGAGAAGCGGGAACTGGGTCTCACATTCGGTTCCATGAAGACATTTGTGTGAAGGGAAGGGAAGCGAACATGGTCTGATAGGTCATTATTTACCAGGGTAACTTTATTATACTTCCCGAGGAGATCATCAGTGGTATGAATACAAGACTCTATAGGATATAGGGAAATGACAGTTTTAGATGGGCGACCCATAGCAGTAGCATGATTGTTGGCTTGGTGGGGCCTGACCCAGGTTCAGACTTAATTATCCAAACAAATTCCTATATTATTGGCCCTTTCGGCAACAGCCCATGGAGCACAGACTCAGGTCTCACCGAAAGCAGTATGGGGGGATGTTGGAACCAAGTTTTCGCACCCTTGATATGTCCGAGGTGTCGCTTGAGTCCAACTGTGAATCAGATTCATGCAGGTCCCTTCATGCTCTCTCCTGATCTGCGATATCTTTTCTATCGATTACAATCACCCTCGCACAGCCCTAACCAGGGGCTGAGGTGCTTTCGCGCCGCTAAGGTAGCGATCTACGCATTTTTCCTAAGTTCCACTGCAAACTTTACTTATCTTCTTTTAACTGTTAACTAACTTTGTGTAAACAGATATTTATCTTATATTTGCTTATTCAACACATGCATATAAGTCCACGCAGGAAATAAATAGTAAATGTGCAATTCATACCAAATATACTTCAATGCATAAATTAGGAAAAAGATACACAAAATGGTAAGAAACTTCTCTTTATTACTTCTTCAATTGGTTACAGACTCAACTCACCCTGTGCACTCAGTTGCATGGGTCTGCACACTCAGCTGTGGACTACTAAGCCTCTGCACACTCAGTTGTAGGGCCTCCTCCTACCGTATGACCCAAAGACTCTACTTTTCACTTAGACTTCTATTCCATCAAAATCATCTGTCCATTCTATTCTATATTTTTACAACTTAGAAACTCGCTCTATTTATACAATCCCATGGTCCGTGGACCATGGGTAGAACTCTCAAGCCAACATTACATTACAAAAGTAAGGGCGGACAACCCTATGACTCAATTACAACCTTCGCACTATGTGCCCATAAATCATGGAGTCTTTACATTGGACTTAGTCAAAACTTGGACTTTAAGCCCCAAAACTTTCCTTAGGGGATCACACGCCCAACAAGACCCCAACACAAACATCATGACTCGCCCTTGAGTCACTCTGTCGGTGCGGAGATCTTCGCGCAGAGACTTCCCAACTCTGCTCGGACTAATACAAGGTCGGCAGCGCGCAAAGCCATTGCTTGCAAAACTTTCTGCAACTAGTCAGATGGGCGGGCCACCTGTGTAAGGCTTCAATCGACTACCATTTACTTTTCTTGGGAAGAGTTCACCATTTAGTTTCACCAAATGCACCGCGCCACCATCTGTGACTTCCTTAATAACATATGGTCCCATCCAATGCATTTTGAGTTTCCCCGGGAATTTATCGAACTTGCTGTCGTATAACAACACCAAATCATTTACCTTAAACGTGTGCAACTTGATATGTCGATCATGCCATGTATTTTCACGCTGCTTTTGTACCTGCTGATGAAATCTTGCCAAAAACTATTGTTCTTCGAGTTCTTCATGTTGCGCGAGCCTCTCCTCCAAGTCTCCGTGGTGTGTCATACCTGTGAGCGCCGCTATGCGCAGACTAGGCACGATATATTCCATCGGCATTACGGCTTCCACTCCATAAACCACCCTGAAAGGCGTTTGTCCCATTAGTTTCTTGCACGTCACCCTATAAGCCCATAGGAATGCTGGTATGCGTAGGTCCCAATCACTTCGCTGCTCATTACATACCTTGTTCAGTGCTTTGCATACATCATTAAAGGCTTCCACATGGATACCAGTTTGTGCGCTTGTTCTTTCCACGCTCTGTCATTCCAACTTGAGGATTTGGTCATGCATTTGCCCCCCCAACACATATTTATTGACCGTATTTCCCCTCGCGAAGTTCATGTGCATCTGTGCAGGTTGTTTACCATATGCCTGTACCCACCTGGACATATTCACGCGCGGACTATCCTGGTCATGTCATCTGCGCATCATCCTTCTACATGTGCGCCAGTCATCAAAGTTTCCTTTGTGCGTACCCCACCACCTCGCGGGCGTAGCACGCAGTACCCAATTCAAGGCTTCGAAATGTTGTTTCTTCGGCATCTCTCTCTCAAATTTGTCCAAGAAAGCATCTACCTCACCTAATCCATCATAAGTATGCAGATCTCTCATCTTCCTTAATATGCATCGTAGTGATCTCGTCATCATATTACAGTTAAGTGTGGTTACCTCATGCAACCTGTTCTGCCATCGCTCTATCTCCTCATCCGAATTTGAAGTACAGGAGCTTTTGCGCTCCCATGAAATCTGTGTCTGCAGTGGGATTTACCTAGTCTTGTTCTCATGCAGTTATCTTATAGATGTAGTCTAAGTCATTGTCACTTTCATAGTCACGCACTGGCTCAGTGTAGTGCAATCCCTCAGCAGGGTCCAAAGGTATCACTACGCGCAGAGACTTCTTCTCAAAAATCATCTTATGCTTCTTTAGGTTAATCACCCATTCATGTAAGTGGCCCAATCAATTCCCAAGAGCGCGGGGTAGGAATTGTTGTCATCAACAATCTCTATCACCTCAAAATCGGCTAGTGCGCTCGCTCCTTCAATATCCACCGTGATTCCCTACAATCTCCCCAGGGGAATTATCTTCTATTGGTTTGCCATGTGCAACTGGATAGGAGACCACTACAGCGTTGGCTTCCTCATGCGTTCGCACGTCTCCTTCGGGAGAACGTTCACGTCCGATCGTAAATCCAGAATTACTTGGTCCATCTCGTATTCCCCAATCTGCGCGGTTAACCTTATTTCTCTTCCTGTTCTAGTCTTATGTTTTCCAATCTTTTGGACTACATGTGGCTCCCCTGTCACAGTCCCAGCGCATCTGTTAATGAGTTCCTGTAATCCCTTGACCGCCTTACTGTCGCGTAGTAGCTTCATATATGTTTCCTTGAACATCGTGAGCATTGATGGGTCCATTTCCAGCTTCAGTCTATCTTTGCTTCCTGAAGTGGAGGCATCAACGAAACTCTTCTTAGCTTCCATAAAAGTTTCTCAAGCGCACTCCAAATCAAACTCTGCTTCCTTCGCCGAAGCCTTGTGAACCCAAGTACTTTCTTCGAGTTGTTTGCCTTTATCATCTCCCATCGTAATTCCACTTCAGAGCACAATATTCACATTAGGTTCTTCCTCGCGCGGCTCAGACCTCATCATTTGCAGGTTCTGAGTCAGGGGAGGTTGTAGCGCTCCCTTGTCGCGTATCCTAGCTATCAGCGTTAGGACAATCTTTTGTCTCATGATCGAATAAGGTATAGTACAAACATGATGGACGCATTGGATTCGTACAATCGCGAGCATAATGCCCTGGCCCCCCGCAATTGTAGCATATCAGTTGTCCGCGACCTCTCCCAGGTCCTCCTCCACCTCGGCCTCGTTCGCACCCCTGGAATCCAGTTTGCGCCATCCCTGCACCCTGGTCTAAGGGTCGTGTTTCGCCTGAACCCTATAGGAAGGAGTTCTATCTTTCATTAGATCATAACTTCTACATGTGCGCTCATCGTGTCCTAATGATCTACAGAAATTACAAAACAACTGTTGCGAGTTCTCTGTGTACTTTTGCAACAAATGGCAGTTGTCTGTAGCATGCTTTCCTCCTATTTGACAAATCGCGCACCACAAAGCAGACGCCGTGCTTGGTCTTGCTTATGCTTCTGGTCTTAACGACATCACTCCTCATTCCACGAGGTAATTTGTGAATACCAGGCAATGTTCTTTATCATGACCCTGACCCTTGCATTTCACACACCACACCTCTTCACGCGCTTCTGGTCAGATTGTTCTATCCTATTTCAGACTCTGCATCTTGAGGCATAAGTTTTTCAACTACGCGTGGATCTGCCGAACTCCCAGTTAGGATCCTGTATTGGGGTCTCATGCAGCCTCATCGTGATCTCTAAAGCTTCTTCCTGAGTTGTTAATCTTTGCTGTGACAGCATGTTCCTCAAATGTGGCGATAGCGATGCTACAAACCATTCGCGGTGTTCTCCATCTGTCAGAGTCATGTTAGCTTCGCAAATCGTGCACTTCAGCCTCTGATCCAGCTCCCAAGGAGTCTCGCCTGGTAGCATCATGATCTCTTTGAACCCAATGATCGACTGTGCTTCTAACTTCGGCCTGCTAAACTCCCTAGTTAGCGCAGCTTGGATAACTACGATTCCCACATTCGGATTATAACTTGAGTGCTTGATGTACTAGGTCAGCGCGCGATACTGCAGAGCGCTAACCAATGTCGCTTTCTTGATAGCATCATCTGTGACTCCCTGCACTTCCCATACACCTTTTACAATGAACCAAAACAAGTCTGGATCTTCATTTCCCACTCCCTTCAACACAGGCAACTTTATTGAGATCGCCATGTCAAAACACGGTGGTGGCGAAGGTGGTACGGGCAAAGACGGACGTGATGACGGTGAAACTTGTGGTGGTGTGGGTGGGGGTGGTATGCGCGGAGTCCTCTACCTTATCAAATGGATCACACTTCATGGAGATACCTTCGCGAGCTCTTCGTCGTCCCCTCACGGAGGTGAAATCAAGGGGTTAGTATCTAGTTCTGCACTTCCTTTGTTTCTATAAATTCTCCCACTTCGCGTAGCCCCGAACATCAATTTAACTGCATAATCCTCTTTTCGCAGAATAGCATTTTAGTCCAAGTGTTAAGAGACTTTATTTACTTACCTCACGGTCCTTTGAGAAAGCGTCACTTTGCCTCGCTATAGCTGACCGAAGTATCTACCGTGAAAATGAATCCTCCTATAATCCGATCAAGCTAGTGATCAACAACGCGCGCGATCTTATCCTCTGATACTTCCAATCTATGCACCAACTCTGGGGTCCACACAACATGTCCGTCAAGCTTCCACCTTCCTTGGCTATCTGCTAGCTTCGCGATCCACTCGTACAACTAGGTAGGGAATGACGTGAAGAAAATTTTGTGGATCTCTATGTATAGGTAGCAGTCTAACCACTTTTCCTTCGATAGTCGCGGATTCATGTTCTCCTGTGCTGCGAATTCGTGAATTTTGTTGTCCAACCACCCTTCGATCTCCTTCTTAGTTGGATTCCAGTGATGCGACATCAAACATCTCTATGTAGATTCTGGTGCTGCCAATGGAACCATTTTTTGGCTTGGTGGGGCTTGACCCAGGTTCGGAGTTAATTAGCCAAACAAATCCCTGTACTATTGGCCCTTTTGGCAACAGCCCGTGGAGCATGGACTGAGGTCTCACCCGAAGCAGTACGGGGGGATGCTGGAACCAAGTTTTCGCACCCTTTAGATGTCTGAGGTGTCGCTTGAGTCCAACTCTGAATCAAATTCGCGCAGGTCCCTTTGCGCTCTCTCCTGATCTGTGATATCTTCGCTATCAGTTACAATCACCCTCGCGTAGTCCTAACCAGGGGATGAGGTGCTTTCGCACCGCTAAGGCAGCGATCTGCGCGTTTTTCCTAAGTTCCACCATAGATCTTACTTATATTCTTTTAACTGTTAGCTAACTTCGTGTAAATAGATATTTATCTTATATTTGCTTATTCAACACATGCATATAAGTCCGTGCAGAAAATAAATAGTAAATGTGCAATTCATACCCAATATACTTCAATGCATAAAAAAGGAAAAAGATACACAGAATGAAGGAACTTCTCTTTATTACTTCTTCAATTGGTTACAGACTCGACTCACCCTGCGCACTCAGCTGTAGGGGTCCACGCACTCAGCTGTAGACTACTAGGCCTCTGCGCACTCAGCTGTAGAGCCTCCTCCTACCCTATGACCCAAAGACTCAACTTGTCACTTAGACTTCTATTCCATCAAAATCATCTGTCCATTCTATTCTATATTTTTACAACTTAGAGCCTCGCTCTATTTATGTAATCCGATGGTCCGCATACCATGGGTAGAACTCTCAAGCTGACATTACATTACAAAAGTAAGGGAAGACAACCCTATTAATCAATTACAACCTTTGTGCTCCGCGCCCATAAATTGCGGAGTCTTTACATTGGACTTAGTCAAAACTGGGGCTTTATGCCCCAAAACTTGCCTTGGGGGATCCCGTGCCCAACAATGATGACTGTAAACGAAGTGTGCTGGGGGGTGAAAATAAGGTGGAAACTCATAGGAGGATGACACAAAAGCCATGATGAAATACTCGAGAATCTTTCAGGTGGAATGACATGAAAAGGACAAATAGTGAGGGTTATATAGAAATGTGCAGCAGAAGTTTCAAATGACTTAACCGTTACCCCATAAATTCGCTACGGACCCAAAATCCCCCATGATTATGTCAAAACCCCTCAACTTTCTCTAAAGACTTAAATGATTGAC